>OY728133.1:1415844702-1417123987 GCA_963277665.1 Viscum album
CTGCATTCTAAATTCCTTTGGAAAACATGAATCACTATTCATAAAATATTATTTCATCACGTAGTTAAGAAAAAATATAAAATCACAAGGATAGTTTTAAAATAGTTAATTATGGTAATTAGGGAAAATATAAAACCACCTAAAATTAGTTCACCTTAAAATTTATTGAAGGATATAAGATAAGAATTATTCCTAGAAATGTTTTTTCAATGAAAATGGTTTAATAATTTGGATAAAAGTCAGTAAATTTAAATTATAAACACATCATAATAAAATTCACTATCCGAATAATAATAATAATAATATTTCTCTTGATTAGAAGAGAGTTGATCAACTTTATTATTTGATTTAAATTAAATAATTCTTTGTATAATAAAATATTGTTATTCATAATCTATATTAAATCCATCATCCTTTTATCCTTTAATATATTGATTTTAAATTTAATCGTTAAATACTGGATACATGAAACAAAAATATTTCAAATAAGTTTTATATATTATCTATGTGACATGGGAGATAAAATTCATAAATTAATAATATAATAAAATATTATTATTTTCTAATATTTAATTTATTATCACAATAGTCATTAAAACATTTTCTTGATGAAACTCTTTGAGTTGGAAGAGAAATTTAAATAGTCAATGAAAGAGGGGAATAAAACAATAAAAATTCATACCTCAACCGAGAATTACTATCACTTTGATAATATAGCCTTAATCCTTGTTTACCATTAATGCCACTTTGAAGAACATACAAACACAAATTATACCTCAAGTTTTCACTTATTGACAATGAAAACCATAACAAAATAATATTATAAAATTAAATTTATTGAAAAAAACTACATCTTGGAATCTATTTCCAAGTATTTTTTTAAGAAACATAAAAATACTTAGATTAGTTCTTAAAGACCAAAAATAAAATTTCTACCAATACTATGAAAAACACACTCTTTCTAAATTTCCATTAAAGACTATTTAGTTGTTATTAAATATTTTCACACATAGAAAAATATAAATCTAATATATTTATTATATTATTTATTTTTCAAACACCCAAAATACCATTAAAAAGGTACTAGCTTTGTGACCACTATTATAAATATTATAAATAATATAAAAAATACATTATTATAAAAACAACGATAAGTACATCCTCCCTGTCTTAAATGATTTTAAACTTAAAAAAGAAAAAATCATGTAAATAGATGAGGAAACTAAGATTTCATCTGATTCTTACATTCCCACAAGCTCTCTTAAATATTCCAATGCCACAAAAATTTAAATCAAGGGAATCACATTCCCTTAATGGATCTTCCCTTTTCGATCCTTGATATCCACTGAATACTCTATAAATGTAGTTTCACCCATGAAATCCATCTTACCCATGTTGATAATGTGTGAAAACTCATGCACATACCATTTTAGCTACAAAACATGGAATATATTGTGCACCTAGACCATCTATGGGGGGACACAAAGTAATAATTAACCTCTCACACATTCATTAAAATTAGGAATGGTTTGATTAGACTAATAGATATCTTGATACCCCTTCCAAACTTCCCAAATCCATCACATGGTGAGACCTTTTAAAACACATAGTTCCCCTCCCTAAACTCTAATGGTCACCATCTCTTATCCACATTGTAATTATGATGGATTTTGGATATCCTCATATAATTCTAAATCACCTTTACTTTCATTATTATGGAGCACACCATATTAGTCCCCATATAAAATTTCATTAAAATTTACATCTAGAAAAGAGGGGTCCTATAGAGTCCCCTATAAAATGCCTTAAAAGGATCCATGTAATTTGTAGAGTGGTTTTTATTTTTTATTTATAAAAACTCAACTAATGGTATTTGATCCACTCATCTCTTAACAAAATATATCATGAAGGATCACCATATATCCTTGAGAACTTGAATAGTCTACTCAGTCTAACCTTTTTTCTGGGTATGAAATTCCATACTTAAACACAACTAGGTCCCAATATTCTCTTGAAAAATTCTAAACAATAAACATGGGAATCGATCATTACTATCAAAGAAACTCATCAAGGGTACCACATTAAATCACAAAAATTCACTTTTGTATAGGTTTAAAAAATTATCTACCAAATTTTACTCCCAAATGGTAAACAAGAGTAATGAATTGTTCATCCATTCAATGATCACCCAAGTAGCATCATGAACCTTCATTGATCATAGAATTCCAATCACAAAATCTTTTGAAATATTATCCCAATTCCACTTTGTAATCAAAAGAGGTTGAATTAAAAATATTCTTATCCATCACCAATTGATATATGAGGCATAACAATACAATCGCTAGGATTTCACTTAATTCTATACCACCATAAATGGAACTTGAAATCTTATTACATCTTTATCACAATATGATGTACCATTAGAGGGGATGTATGGAACTCCTTTAATAGCTCTTCATTCATCTATGTAGTAACCATTTACCACCCTTGAAAAGATATTAAATTCTCCCCACGTTCAAAGAATTCATCAAGTGGATCCCATGAGAAAATATAATCTCATAGAATCTCTCAATTAATATCTCTAAGTTGAGCCTCCTTCACCTAATAAATAATTACAGTTCATAATACCATTGACTTAAGTTAGAAAATTTCTCCATTTTTTAAATAATATTATTGAAGTGAAGCTAATTTCATAGAAACATACTCTATTGACTAAGCATTATACTTCTTATTAGGATAATTAGATATATCATTTCTTTTCTTGAGAGTATAATACATATCAAAGTCTTAATCCTTTGGGAAATCTTGGCGTAACCTCTAACTCAAATCATAGTCCCTCATTAAAATGATATTCCCCAGGATTTTGTGGTATCTTAAGACCTAAAATCTCTCCATGAGTAGATTGTGCTTCCACATATTCAATGAAACCACACCTACTGTTATATCAAAGTGTTGGGTTAAAAAATTATACCCATGGGGTCTCAGTTTCCTATACCCATAAGTAATTATAGATTATTTTAGCATTAGAACACAACCATGACTAGAACTAGAGGAATTTTAGTTCACCTCATACTTCACACATTCCACAAGAAATCATACAACAAGGGAACTATTCAACTTACTCTTCATATTCATGAAATATCAATGATAATCCTGAAACTAGATTAAAGGAAGTCCCTTTTAGTAAATGATTGTAATAGTCATTTCAATAAAATATAATTATTCTATAAATATCTAGTTATTTGTGTGTCTATCATCCCAAAAAATCACTAAATACTCATAGTTACTATAGAGAGACTTGAACACAGCCTTTAGGATATCCTCATCATCAACCTGAATATAGTTATAACCACATCTAAGATTAATTTTCAAGAACCAATTTTCTACTTTCATCTAGTCAAAGAGAACATCGGTTCTTAGAATAGGGTATTACTTCATGGTTTTCACTTGATTTAAGAAATAATAGTCAGTACAGATCCTCAAAATCCTATACTCCATCTTTGAGAAAAGAATAAAATTTTCTTAGGGAAGAATATTGGTTTTAATAAATCATTTTTAAAAAATATCCTCTAATTGAAACTTTATCTCCCTAATCGTATCCAAGGAAATTTAATATGATGTAAAGGATATCATTTCGGTACATAAGTGAAATTTGATATTCAAATAAACCTATTAAGGAAGTGGAAACCCTATATCTTCCTCTAATATACATTCATATACTCCCTTACCACTATATAAAATTGATCCCCAACAAAATTGGTGAAACATTGTGTAAGGATCACCAACTAATGGGAGATTGAATCCAATCACACGAGGGTCAGACCAGCTCATCCTATCTGGGGGTCCAACTCTATAGTGAAGGAAAACCATGATCTATCGACCTGATGGAATATAACTCTACAATGATAGTAATTTACCCAATCTTGAACTATAGATTACTATTCCATACTATGTATAACATCATAAGGCATCATCTCTTATATGAGTAGGCCATGAGAAAAGGTCTATCTTCCATGAGTATTATCACACCGATGAAATATATTAGAGATAGGATGATCACCATTAGTTGGATTCCCTATCTAAATTGGTTTATATAAGATATCTATTGGGATATCTATCTAATAGAAAAAGTATAGAATAATAAATAAATTAATCACATTAGTGTCAAGAATTATGAATGCCAAGGATGATATGATATAGATCATACATAGAACCATGTCATGAACCACCGGATCTATACCCTTTATCACCTATATCTGACATCTACCCTAATATCCCACACCCAGTACCCATTATAATCCACATATAGATGGTATTGGTGGAAGTGAGTCAAATAACCAACCACCCCTTGCTTCTCCCACATCAAAACTCTTTTTCCAAAACCACCTTTGGGATGGCCACCATATACTCATCCCGGAGGTCCTTGGTCCATATATGACCTCTATTTTGGAGGTTCATCCACTATGATTCCTTAGTTATCCTCCAAATAATGAAAGATAGGGAAAAGATATTGGTGTTATCTATCACCAAGAGAATAATAAGATTTATCTATTGGATTGGTATAAAAAAATTTAGATTGATTAATTCCTTTGATTAGGACTGGGGATATGAATTCCCAAACCTTCAATGAAGTAATCTGGTTGGTTTTCACCAGATAGCTACTGCAGATGTAACTACTATAAAAAATCCAAACCCCACTCTAAAACTAGGTTCTGGATTTAGTAGAAAATCTTTATCAATCATGTATGTTCTAAAACATTAGTATAGGTAGGGAATATAAGGGTATGGTATTATAAATAATAACCCATCAAATAACTCACCAAATATTTAGAGCCCATAAATAACCATCATGAATCATATCATGGGAATACCTCATGAGGTTTTTGAAACTCACAATATACTAAAAGTCTGTTATATTTCCCAGATACAATTCTATCATATCCTTAACCTTAACCAACCTCAACATCATTGGATAGTGATAGTATCTAAATAATAATTCATACTTTTACCATGGTAAAGTTGGATCATTGTGAGTCATGTGATCAATGACCCCACAGAATATAACTATATTAAGCAGAAGAATCATTAAAAGAACCAATAGAAAGTCAAGATCTATTTGAACTTGAAGAAAAATATGGAGAATGGTCTCCAGAAAATCCTTCGATGGATGAGGATTTGGCTTATCTTGAAAACTAGAAGACCATTTTATCTAAAAATCATGGTGTGAACTCATCCTATGAGTATTCTGATCTTATTATGAAAGGACTACCATCTTCAATAAAAATGGGTCTGCTCTTTACTAAATTAGCGGGGGATCAACCCTATGGTTCACTGGTGGGAAAGACACCCTATTAGGTTCTTAAACTAAAGACTCATCACTTTTCTAGTTGGTGACTCGATGATGATTCACTATAACAGGATCAACATGAATGTACCTCTAAAGATGATATGGATGTATATGTGGTGGAATCTTGTATTTGAAAAGATTACCCCACAATTATTAAATCATATCTATATGATCTGGATTAAATAAAACATGAATGAATATATGAATGAAATGCTACATGATGCATGTACTATACCATAAATCCTCATAATCAATGGATTAGAGTTCTAGGTTGACTAATTGGTTTTTAGAGTCCTAGTTAAAGGTTACATTGGCCACCTGAAAAAATCCTCATGTAAACTATTCTATTAATCAAACTCAAGACACCTTAACACAGTTTCCCTAAGTTTCCCCAACCAATCTGCAGAATACTACTAAATGAAATCTCTATACCTAATAATCAAACTTCTCAGATACCATTACAACATTAAGTGACCCACTAAATCTTTCCCTAATCTGTTACTAATATGTTTATAAAAAACCATGACCACTTATAATAGGATAAGGGCTAGCGATAATCACCTAGAAGGAATTTCACACAAATGAGAGTCTTTATCCTATAATATAGTATAAGAGCACATATATCTAAAAAAAGGAATAAAAAAATACAATTTATATATAATACAATTATAGTATGACATGCAGGTGAAAATGATAAATATCCCAATAATAAAATAAAAATTAAATCTAGTAATAAATAAAAGTACATATCCTAACATCCACTAAGAGATACAAACCTCGAATAACTGAAATAGTGAACTCCATATCATGTAAAAATTGAAAAAAACACTATTAATGAAAACTACCATTCTCTTTTATATACTTTCTCTTATATGTCTAATATCTCTTTGTCATCTATAACTTCCACTAAATCATGCATCATCTTCACAAACACAACACATGAGGGAATGAAGCCCGTGCATGGGAGAGTATGAATATACCCATCCAAACACCCTAAAAACACAATAGGAAAAGTGGTAATCACGTCAGATAAAAAATAAAAATATATATGATTCTAAGGTAAAATGTAACTAGAATCAAGTAGACCATCAAATGTTAAAAATCAATTCAAATGAAGTCATACATTGAAGGGGAATTAATGATCCTAGAGCCTCAAAAAATCCCCAAGCACCCAAAATACCTCATAGCTAAAACTTACAAATCATTCATATGTAGTATCCATAATGTGGTACTCGTACATAACTAAGAGTATGTTATTCAAGGGAGTATCTACCCTTATAAAAGACTCATGCCTCACTGTGTGTAATATAAATTGGCCATGGGGGATAAAACATTATAAGTGGAGGACCCATGCATCCTTATATAGGGGAATTACCTACTCTACTAATTATATAAAATCCCATTTCCCTAGATATGGTATGATTCTATGGGTTACTGACCACTTGTCTACACTAACCGACTTCACAAACCCATCATTATCACTACAAAGGACAAGGAACACTTAATTTTTGAACTCCTAAAAAAGAATCCCAATATGATGAGAAGTTATGTACCATCATGTTCTATGTTGAAAAATGACCAGAATGAACTACTCATACATCCAAAAATGACTCCCAAGAAAGAATATATGATGTGTTCAATTTTTCTTCCATTACACAACATGTCTAAGAAAGGTACAAAATATATGGGGTCATGTTGGATAGTAAGAGTTTACTTTTTATACCTCCCAATTTTTTTCTCTATATGTACAATGTGTGTTTGGTTCAATACATGGTCTATGGCACTTGGTTATTATTTGATGCACATGGCCTCTACAAGCTAAGAAACTCCATCTAATACACATGGCATGTATAATGAGTGACATGTCATGTGGGTTAGATATAGTGACCTATAATGTACACAATGTATAGTCTAGGGAACTCAGTCATGAGGAACATATTGTGGAACCTAGGGTCCCACAATAAATAATATTCATAAAACCACACAACCCTTGTTTCGTAGCTCATAGGATACAAGGAATGTTACCCAGATGACTATATATATTGTATTAACGTTTTTTAGATCTAGTACACACAAAACTCTAGGATTATCACTATCTCTTATGCCTACCTTCATGTAGTTGGTTCCAATTGTGTTTTATTTCCTTCTTCTCACTATCACACATCTCTAGATAAACTTTTGACCACCCATATTGTCTCTTTCACAGTTGTTACCTTGGACCAATAAAACCATGCCTGAAAACTTAGTAGTAATCCATTTATGTTCTCCCAATTCTATAAGAAAACATAAAACACATTACATAAAATATTGTATTGTCAAATAGAAAAGAATCAATCAAATCACATGGATAGAATTAAAAGAGTCAATAGTGGTGGTAAAAGGAAATACCCAACCCCCCAAAATGGGTTTTCATTAAAATTGATTGAATAATATGATATTATAATTATTCAAGAGAACTTTTCACGATAAAAATGTTTTATAAATTTAGAGAAAAATATAAAAATATTAATTATAAACACATCATAATAAAATATATTATGCAAACACTCATAATAATACTATTTTCTATGATTAGACAAGAATGCGATAACATGATTATTTAGTATGAAAGAAATAATTTCTCATTTTATAATATATGATTACTCATCATCTCTATACTCATCATGTATATTCAAACCTGGATCATTTTAACCCTTGAAATATTTATATTAAAATTAATCCCCAAATAATGGAAATATATAACAAAAATATTTGAAATAACTATTTTCGATTATGTGTGTGACATGGAGATAAAAAAATAAAAAAATAACATAATCAAATATTATTCTTTTGAATAATTAATTTATTATAAAAATATTATTTAATAATATTTTTCATTGAGTAAACTATTTGTGGTGGAGGATAAATTTGGATAGATGGTGAAAGATGTGAACGAAAAAATAAAATGTTTTACCTTGATAGAAAATTGTCATCACTTTGATAATTGAGCCTCAGTTTTTATTTTTCATTAATTACACATTGATGAATGTGATGAATATAGAGAATACCTCAAATGTTTTGTCATGGGAAATTACCACTCAAAAAAGTATTATTAAATAATATTTATATGAAAAACTTAGGCCATGAAATCTATTATCATGTATTTTATTCAAACACCCAAAAATACATGATCTGATTACCAAAGCACAAGAATAGAACTTATATACCCTTTAAGAAAAAATTACCACTCCAAACACAAACAAGATGTCAAACTTTCATTAGGGACTCCATTTATGAGTTATTAAAATATTAAATTTATGTGTCTAAAAGTAATATCTTTATTTTTTTTATTTTTTTTCAATTTTCAAAACACTTTAAAAATGTAAAAATTATCATAATACTTTTATAAATATTAAAATGTATTATTATAAAAAATGGATCACCAAACCCATTATTCTAACTACCATATTTTCTAATTTTACCACCTATGTCATCACTTTTGCTATAGACTATGCTTAACACCCTCTACGGTCATTTCCGAACTTCTCTAGAGAATCATTCTAGACATTGATCATTACCATAATCCAAAATTTTATCCTCCAGGAATGTTTCCATCTCAATTTTCTAAACCATTCCTATAACTCATTGAAACCATGATACATTGACCCTACCATGTATGAATATGAACCACCATCCACCTCTATTAAATCATTTCTCGGATAATCATCATTATAATATTTTATGGTTAGACCAAAGTGAGAGGATAAAGTGGAAGGAATTATGAATTATGGTTTATAGAAAATCCAAACACCTTTATTTGGGTTTGAAACCACGTTTTTTTAAGAACACATGCGATGAAATTTATTTGAAAGAAAATTAAATTATGATCAAGTTATATCTTTCATTGAATTTTTATGTGAAATGAATTTTGAAAGTTCAAATAAGAATTTTATTTTAATAACATTTATTTATATATCATAAAAACGCATATCTCTAATTATAAAATAAACTTTCCTTCAACATGAATTTTCAAAATTAACTTTATAATGATAATATTTATTGGAATAAAAAATTAAAATCAATGTTTCATGAATAATAATGAATAATAAATTAAGATATAAATATTTATGAATAATTATTTTGATAATTCCATGAGGATTTAAATTAATAAATCATGTGTAACATGGATTTATTTTCATGAAGAATGTGGAAATAAAAAATTTAAAAGATGGATTTTCTCATATAGATATGGAATAACCATATATTAATAATAAAAATATTAAGCGAACTAGAAATTTAAATTAAAACTAGTGAATTCTCATTTTAGGTCCCAAATCCCAACCATAAAGATTATACCAGTCCTAGGGAACCCATGTTCTAGAAAACCATGATTTCATAATTTTCTTATGATATTTATTTAATATATATTAATATATTGAATGGTCATAGACTAAAACTATTATTTTTTAAATATTAAGTTATACTGGAGTCTTGTGATGCTTCATAAATTGAACTAACCACGTATCCACCTCAATAAATATGATAAAACATATTTAAATAGATTAAATGAAAAATTTTATTCACAACATTCATCACACCTTCCAGGATTTTCATCCAAAAAAACTCTCTCAAAATGGTGAGGCTACTCATATCTCATCCGATTCTCATACTCCCACTAAATCTATTAATTATTTACATGTTTTTATAGGATTCACATCAATTAAATAACTCACCCATGAAGAATATTCTTTAGTTGACCCTCAATAACCATCCAGTACTCAAAAAAGTTGGTATAATCTATAATTTCCAAAACATCCTAGTAAATATCGTGTGAAAAACATGGAAATATCTCCTCATCTAAAAAATGTAGAAAAAATCATGTACCCAATCCATCTTTAGGGGAATCTACAGTTGGTAAGAAACCTCACCCACCCTATATAGAATTTTTAATGGCCCAATGAACATTGAGGATATATTTATTCCCTAATAAAATATCCTAAAATAGTTACATGGTGATAAATTTAGGAAAATATTATCTCCCTCCTTAAATTCTAAGGGTTTTCATATAATGTAAACATTGGAAATTTTATGGTTATGGACTATCCTCATCCACTCATTGATCTCCTATACCTTATTTTTCGTCAACCAAAAAAATTTTAGACTTAAAATAAAAGACTCAAAAATCATTTCCCAAAAAATAAATAAACACTAGGGCCTCCTATACTGATATATTAAATGTTATATGATGATAGTAGAGTGATATCTATTATCATATTTAAGATCCACTAATGGTAGGTGATTAGACTAACATCTTTGAAACTCTAACACGTAAGCTCATAACATAACCTTGAGAACCTGAATAGTACCCTATATTTGACCATTTATTTGGGGATGTAATTATATACTCTAAGAAAATTGAGTCCTAAACACCTCTTACAAACTCCTAATCAAGAATCATTTTTTGATATGATCATTGAGGGAATATTGTGAAATTATATGACTTTATCTATATATAGATGTCTCATGCTCTCTATAATTTTTTTGTGAATTAAAAGAAAGTGATCCAACTTGGATAGTCTATAAAAAATCATTCATATAGTTCTAAGACCTTTATTTGATCATGGATGTACAGTCACAATATCAATTTATATACTTTCCCATTTCTATTCTAGAACCTCAAGGGGTTGAATCAAATGGTAAGAACCTAGAATTCATATTTCACTTGATGAGATTTGAGGTACAATGATATGAACTAAATAATAATACAATTCTAGTATAACCACTCATACTCAACTTAAGATATTCATATATCTTCATTATGCCGAAATATAACAAAAATGGTGAGGTTTGAAACTCCCTCAGCACCTTCTTAAGAAATTCTACAAGAACCATTGTCTGTACCTCGAAGAGTATGACATTATCCCAACATTTAGAATACCCATAAGGTGTATCTATTTAAAATATATGAAATTGTAATATCCCACAATAAATATCCCAAATATGGTCCTCCCTAATTTAGTAAAAAATATGGGGCTACCATTATTGATCAAAAATAAACAATGGGTGTCACATTGACCATAATCAATTTCGTCAATGTTAAATACTCAGAAACTTTCTACAATAATTTAGAAATGTATTTATTTATATGTGTACTATCCTACACATTAACCAATAATAGAGTATAGACTATCATGAATTCCTGGTATTTTATGAATTTCAACAATTTCCTCCTCCTCAGTTGAGATATCTCTAATAGAATAAATACATGAGACTCTTATGATCTATGAAGACCATAAATCTATCACTGAGAAGATAGTGTAATCACATATTCAAGGAAAATATCACTAAAAAAAGATCAAAGGCATGGGTCCCATAATTATTCTTATGACGTATCAATTTATTATACCCCTAAGAAATCATAGCATGTCCCTATATCAACACATAACCTAGACCATACCTAGAAGAATTAAAAAAACTCATACTCAATTCAATCCACAAGAAACCATAAAATATGGGGTGCTATTCAACCTATACTTTATCTCCCTAAAATATCTCTAATAATGGTTAGATAATATGACACAATTCCCCTTTTGGGTAAGGTCCATCATAGGGTCTTTAATCTAGAAGGATTCAACCATGAATATTTATAAATATCATGAAAACCCAAGGAAACTTCCCAGATCAACACTATCTTTGGTGACTTCCAAGATATAACTACCTTGTCCTTTTTGGGATCAAATGCATCTCATCCCTTAGAATCAACATTATTTAGAAAGTAAAATTTCTAAATATTGAAATTTAATTCCAAGGTCATTCCAAAAAACTAATTCCCATGGATTATGTCTAAGAAATTCCTTATATGAACTCTTCCTCCACTAAAAAATAAATAAATATTTCATCAATGAAAACTACTATGAACCAATCTAAGTAAGGATGAATGATCTATTTTTTGAGTCCCACAAAAATATTAGGGAAGTTTATCACACCAAATAATATCATTAAGAATTTATATAAAATATAGTGACAGCTGAATGTTGTCTTCAGGATATCCTCCTCAAAAACCTCAAAATGGTTATAATAGTACCTAAGATCAATATTTGAGAAACAATTTTATCCTTTTATATGTTTGAAGAGATCATTGGTCCTTGGAAGAGGTTATTTTCTCTTTACCATCACTTGTTTCAAGCAGCCATAGTTAATAAAAATCTTCAAGAACTCTTCCTCATTTATAGAGAATAGAAAAAAGATGCATAAGGAGAAACCATGGTTATGATGAAACCATTTTATAGGTCTCTAAACTATACATTTAACTCTATGTGTTACTCTTGGGACACTAGATATGTTTCAGATGAAATAATTATGGTTTTAAGGTGTAAAGTGATATTTAAATCAACTTATCACCAAGGGGGAAACCCTTGAACTTACTTTGGGGAAGTTTCCATACACTTCACCATAATAGGTAACTACTCTAACATAGTTTCTATGGTGAAAAAAATATTATCTCCAACCAATCAGTATTGAGCTGCAAGCACATAATTATGGCCCCACTCATCGTATTTGGGGGACCCACTCACCAGTGAATTTGGATCTCAAACCATATAATTGATGACATATCACCAAGAAATGGTATAAAAATACCTAATACCAGACTAAGGATAAATATTTTGTGATGAGAATGAAACTATAAATTATTATCTAGAGCATGATAAAATCTGAGTTACACCTCTCTATATGAGGAGTAGGTTCACACAGTTGGTATATATGAGTGATAGGATGATCACCCATGGTAGAAGTCTCTATCTTAAGGTATTAGGATAATGGATTGTTTAGAAAATATAACTCAAAAAAGAGATACATAAATAAAGGAATGTATTGTACTAGGGTTAATAAGTAAAAGTGTAAAATTTAGAATGGAAAAAATCACACCTCATACTATATTGAGTGTCTCTGATTGAACCCCTCCATTTATAGAAAATAGACTTGGCCTTTAACTCCAACATTCTATGGATAATGTTGAGGTGGAAAAGGGTGAATGTTACACCCCTAACTATATCAGCAATACCAGCTCCTCTGGCATAACTTCCTCTAGGAGGGATACCCTATCCATCTTAGAGAGTCCCTTAATATCTGCTAAACTTTTTTAGGGAGGTTCACCAACTATAATACCATGGATATATTCCACTTTCAATGTTTTCATAAAATTAAAATCCAAGTATCCTTCAACACAATAAGAACATAATGCTCAATTTACATGTTGGTTGGACCCCATTTGGGATACCTCTATTATTGGTCCCCTAGAAAATTATTGATAATGTTCCTTTTTTGATAGTGACACCACCTCATCTATCATCGGCTATCCATAAATAACTATTATTTACAAGAAAAAAATAACCATACTTTTATGTTGAGTATTGAATCCACTAGAAAAATCTCAATCACCAAAGCACACTTCAAAACTCCAGTGTGAGCTGGTATGTATAAAGGCATGGTCCAAACCAAAATCTTCCTCCAAATGATGTACTCAAAATTATAAGACTAAATTTATTTATCCTAAATCATATTATGAGATTACCTCCTGAGGTCTATGGACATTTGAGAATATAGGACACAATAATTTTTCCCTACTCAAGGTCCAACATCACCAGGAATCACACCATCCTTAGTATCATTAGATAACAATACTCTATAAACAAGAACTCAATCACTTTCTAAGGTAGAGTGTACATGTAATGAGACTTTGTGATCAGAATTAATCTGTAGAATACCATTCCATGAAGTTCACTTATAGAAATAACCACTATATGGTTAGAGGGTGTTAGAACTAGACAAAAAATATAAGTAACAGAATCTAGTCAATCCTTTACTACATAAGGATCCAACTATCCTTGGAACCATAGAGGATTATAGTGTTGAATCTCATGAAGTTTACTCAACTTCTGGGTTTTATAATCCTACTATATGATTATTGTTAACAATATCATGGGTGGGTATTCTATATACTTAACGAGTGGTAGATTTTCCCTATAATCCATCAGAGGGACACTTCTTGATAATGTCTATGTATCGACACCTCACCACTTAATTGATCAATGACCAGGGGATGAGGTGCTTGAATGTGATAAAACTTAACCTACCTCTATAACTAATATTACTATCTAAAATGAGGTATCCAATGTTCTTTGGGTTGAACCCATGGTTATTATATAATATTCGATAGATCAGATTAAATAATTATGCAGATGAAATTTAATTGACATGATCCATGATACATTCGTAATCCCATAATATCCTTTAATTAGTGGCTTAGATTATTTGTGTTGATTAACATATTATCATGGTCTTGGTGTTATTATAGGTGGAACATATTCACTATTCATTGGGGTTTCTATATTGTTAATGAAAATCAAGACATCTTATCATCGTTTCCCTACATATCCAAATCAATTCCCATAAGGCTCGTAAATAAAAAATATATTCCAAGGACTCAAACTAATATGATACCATTATGACATGACCCAACCCACCGACACCCCACCTAGGATAGTAGTAGGTTGAATTTTACACCCTAATAATACCTTAAATAGGCTAAGGGTTAGTGACTAGCACAAATATGTTATATCACACATATGTGATGCATTAACTTAAAAACCTATATAAACCACATGTTTCTTAAATAATTTATAATAATTCAATAAAATAATATAACCAATTATAACTTAATATTTATGAAACATAATATAAACATTAAAAATGTATGATAATGAAATAACATGAAAATATGGTCAATTTATAAGGCCCAACATCCAATAATATAAACTATGTCAAACAAGAAAAAAAAACTGAACTCCATTTCATTCCAACTTTTAAATTAGAACTAAAAATTATGAACACCATCAACCACCACAAATATATAGATCCATTAACACCACCTCCACTGAAGTCACCGATAGATTTCATTTCACTTTCTAAGACACAAAATTTGTGGGAACGAGTCTTATGCAGGGGTGGGTATAAATATACCCATTATAAAACCCTATTAATGAATAATAATGATGTAAACAAATAACATAAGATAAAAACCCATATATACTATATGATTTAAGATAATCGAAGTTATAATGATTCTCAATAAATGTAGATTAACTTTATAGAGAATGTCCAATAAAGGTAACCTATAATACCTATAAATTCATTAGACTATAATAACCAAATATTACAAGATTATATTACTTCTATGTCACCACTTTATAGTTATAGTGGTGATCCTTCACCTTTTCTAAGAGTACATGTCAATTGAGGGTGGTACTAAGACATGTAGCTCATATAGACATGGAAGGTTCCTTAGTTCACATGGTGTATTGGGTGAGGTGATTAGATATGAATTGGTTACATTTATAAGTCTTATGGACAATTAAACATTGGGTGTGACATGAATTCATATTCCATTTTGATATTTATAACTCAACATAAAATATAGTTTTTTAGATGAAATTGAAAAATAACAGATTGTCTTTGGACTATACACCAGGTAGTAAGGTTTTCTTCTAGATATGAGTTTCCCATATTCCCAATATTTTTACTAAAATTATCATTTATTTTTCTAACTATAGAATCACCTACATTGTTGAAAACACTCTTCTCATTCAAGGTCCATCATCACACTTCACTAGATTTCTTTTTTGACATTACATAATTTCCATCACCCTCAGGTTGAAGAACTATGAACATTTCTATCTCACTAGTTAATTTCACTCATGAATCTATCTGGACTCAAACCTTGTATGTGCTTCCTCATTAAAACATTAACTTTTGGCTACATCCATCATTACTAACTGTTATGGTCTTCCATGGTTAGACTAGGGTGAGAGGAGAGGATAACAAAAAAATATGCAATGATGAATTGCGTTTAATAGAGAATTAAACTACCTGAATTAAATTTTACAACTATGTTCATAGAAGAACATGAGATATATAATTTTACTTATAATTAAATAGAATGATAAATAGAAAGGATTGATAATAGAATTTTAAATTCATAATAATTTTCAAAGTACAAATAAAAATTTTCTATGTGTAAAATTTATCCACAAATCATCAAAACCTGTGGCTAAAATAATAAAATAAATTTTCATCAAATTATAATTATTAAAATTAAATTCTAAATGATATTTTATATTTTAATGAAAAGTTTTAATCAATTTATTATAATGAATAAGGATTGTGAAATTAGGTCATAACTATTTAAATACTATTATAACGATACTAATATAATGTGTCGAATAAATAAAACTTTTGTAACATGGATTTATTCTCATGAATAATGAGGTGATGAAAAAAATATTTTCCCCACAATGAAATTTTTTTTCAAAAGATTCAAGAATTTATCTTGATCTATGAACATCGATTTTTTATCTAGTTATATTAATCTCACCAACCACTTCTAGGGTTTATCATTTCTTAAATATTCATCTCCTCCCACAGATATAATATAACCAATTTTTTATAATAAAAATTTTAGGCCAACTAATGATTTAAATAAAAAAAATTCATGATCGAATGACCGAATCCTGATAAAAAATATTATAACCCTCCTAGTAAACTCCCTTAGTTATTGACATAAACTTACCATTAGATTTTCCACACATGGATCCATTTTTGTGATATTTTTTTTCTGTGCATAAGTTAAAAATATATTTTTTAAAATATTAAATAATTTTCAAACCTCAGGACACTTTATAAAATGAACTAGACATGTGACCACATCAATAAATATTCATAAAAATATTCAAAGCGTTTAAAGGGAAAATATGGGTCACTACATGCGTTGACTATTTTGGAACCCATTAATCACATCATATTTTTCTCATATGGGGATCAGATTAATTCACTTATATATCTATTATAAGACTCAATATTCATCTTTTCTTAAACGTTAATGTCATTCCCAACTTTATGAATATGTGCACCATTTTTGATGATGTTAGTAACATCTAAGATAAGTGATATAAGATACAAAACTATATTCTCTCTCCATAGATAAAATAATTTTCTATTGAACATTGGAAGTCCCTTTTTATCAACATAATTCATAATCATTATTAAAAAAATAAAATAAAATTTTTATGTAATATGAAACAAATCATATTCACATGAATAATTGGAACTACTACTCTTGAAAAATTATGAAACATTATCCACTATGTAAGCCTCTCACTTTAATACCAATTGACAGGATGAGAAAAATGATTCAAGGAAACTTGGGGTGAATCAATGGTCACCAAAATCATAGTATTAAAAAACAATTATTCCAGTATCGGTTAAAGTATAGGAGAATTGATCAAAACCAGGTGGTGAAGATAAGTGATAAAGAAAAAATAAATAGTACACATAAAAAAGTGATTTTTATAAGGTTCACTCACACTTATTTTGGATTGGATAATCCTTAATGTTTAACAATTATAATCCGACAACCAATGTCCTTATCTTATTATCAAAAAGGAATAAAAGAATAATGTAGGAAGATGGCCTAAAACTCCAAGTACAAGAATGAAAAAATAAGTATCAAGAAGTTAACAAATCTCTTGAAACCATACTCATTTTCCTAAAAATTTTGATCAAGAGTTCACCATCATTATTCTCCTCAAACTTGTCCAAATTATCTTTGGACCTCTACCTATAACTATAAAACCCCCAAATTTTAGTATGTATTTATATTTAGTACCATGTGTTTTATATCTTGTAATAAATGAAATACTAAACTATGAAAATGATGATATATTTTATTGAGATAAGATATTAAAATTAAGGGTAAACATTAATAAATTATGATTGTACAATATGAAATATCATTAAAAAATTATAGGAAGAGTAAAACAACAAGTATATAAAATCATAATAATTAATTAAAATAATTTATTATAAAAACATATATTTTAATTTATTACATTTTATTCTACTTTTCATGAATGGTTTTATGTTTTATAAAAAAAATTAATTAATAAAATTAAATGGATAGAAGATCAATAAATAACTTCAAGGATATGTGATTAAAATAATTTAATGACTAAAGGAGATATTTTTCAATGAATTGTAATTTTAAAAGTGTTGTATGTTTTTATCTTAATAAATAAAATTAATTAATTTTAAAGTATTTTTATAATAGAAATTTTCATTGTATAGAAAAATATATTAATACTCATCTAATTAATAATTGATATGAAATGAGATTATGAACACTAGATATTTAAAAATATATTTTTATATAAAAATAGTTTTTTCGATATAGTTTATGTTTTAATTTAAAAGTTTAATTTATCAAATTTAGAAATTGAATTAGATTAAGTGGAGTCCAAATTTTTAATCATAATTCCAAAAATTTGGAAAGATGGTAAATTTCATTTTTAGGTGTACATATATGTTACCAAGATAAAAATTGAGTTACCAAGATAAATGTAAAATAATTTAAAAAGGTTTATACTAAGTCGTAAAGACTTAATCTATAATGAAAAATTAACTATAAATTTTGTGCTTGATTTAATTCACAAACCTTACACATTATTGTATAATTTTTTTAACTTAAATTTTAAAAAATAAATCTTATACATTAATGAATAAACATTTATGGAAATAGAACTCAAAACTCATTAATAAAAGTACCCCTCCTACACCCCTTCCAAACCACTATTTTAATCATTTATCCATTTAATAACTTACCATTTCTACTATTATATAGTATTATTATATTTTTTGGTGGCCTCTAGTCCCAAGAATAAATCCCCATTCATTCATTTTGAAGGAGCCCATCTCTAGAAGGAGTGAATTTATCATAGTAAATACCCAATTCATTATAATAGTTTTCAATTAAATTCAAATATACAATATTTATAAATATAATTATCTAATTTAATGATATTTTATTAATATAATTATGCTTATTAAGATATTATCTTACTATTATATACCTTCATACTCTTACTCATTCATTAGTATAAAAAGTTCTTTTTTTGGGTCAGTTCAACCACCAACATGAGAGATTCTATAATATCTTCCCCATTTTCAACATGAAAAAGTATATAGAAAATAATATTAGTAATATATAATATTAAAAGATAATATATATTATGAATATGGTTTTTAAATTTTATCACATAAAATTAATGGTCATTATAAATTAATATATTGTTATCAGAAAATTACTTGAAATATGATCTCTATGGATTATGTTCTCAAAAATCAAACCCATAATTCCATAAAAAACATGGGACTGAATAAATAATTATGAAAAATCATTCTACTATCTTGAATAATATGAGAATGATGAACATGGTATCAAGGAACATGGATCTTCACCAATATCAAGAAAACTTGTATGGAAATAATGAAAATTACTAATATATAATGATGAAAATAAACAATAACTAACTGATATATGTGTAATGAATGATAATAATTGAATAGTATAAAAGGTAATATATATAAATAATATTATTAATTAAATTATTAATATTTTTATGTTTTTTATATAAGAGGATGAAGCTCTTTCATAGAAGTCAGGAGTAAAGTTAAGGGTTTCTCATCTCAATTTTCCTTTCATTTAGATATGTTCCATATTCACCACCTATATTATTTTTCATGTTGTATATACTAACCAAGGATTATTTATATCATAAATTTAATTTAATTAAAGGGATTTAAAAATACATCTTAGGTTCTATATTTCAAGTGATTTTGATTCAAAATTTATCAAAGTGGTAAGGGTTTATTTTCTTATGTCACTTTGAAATCAAGATTTTTTATGCTTAAATATACATTTGGATACATTTAATATTATTTCACTCTAATAAATCATATAATTTATTATCTTATATTAATTTATTGGTTTTATATGGATTATTTCAGTTTGACCTCCATATGATACATAATTTCACTGAAAGGATATTTGTAAATGGATCCAACCATAACACTTATTTTTGGTTGGGAATATTTTTCATATATATATATTATTTATATTGTTTTATTGATTCACTTATCTCTAATTATGTGATTTATTAAGTTATTGTTTAATTTAATTAAATTTATTTACATAAATAATCTTCTATTTTTGATGTGGTTATTTTCTTAAAACTTTAACATACTTGACCAAGGTATGAAAAGAATATTTTTTTAAAAAAAATCATCAAAAAATCATTTTCCAAAAAAATTAATCTATTTTAAATAAAAATATTCACCTTTATGTTTTCATATTTTTATAAAGTAATTTATTTTCCAATTTTTTTATAAATTATTTTATTTTAAAAATGAATTTCTTCAATAACAAATGATATTTTTTCTTAATTTTTAAATAAATTTTGTAATTATATTTTAAATGTATTTTCCCATATATAAATATCCTTTAATGTTTATTATTCTATATGTGGGTTTTACTATAATGTCACCATGTACTATCTTTAATTGGATTTATTATTATAAGATATCATATAATTTTTTTTGTTACCCATTAATTTTAATAGGATAATAAAGCTATGGTGAAATTATGATTTTTATCATGTGTAAATGAACGAAATATGTGTGGTTAATCTTTATAGAACAGATGATACTGATATATCACTACAATTAATTGGGTAAATCTTTGTATCTTATTAGGTAATGATATTATACATGAACCTTATTGTTATGTTCACAACTATCTGCATAGAATTTATTGATATATTCCAAACACTGTGTGTAGACCCTATTTATATATTCACAAATCTATGCATGGAATTTATTAATGTGTTCAAAAATATATTAGTGGACCATATTGATATTTTCATGTGCATAGGACTTATTGATCTGTTCAGAACTCTATGCATGGAACTTATTGATATTCTTACCAGTCTATACATTGAACTTAATGATATATTCACAACTCTATGTGAGGAACTAATTGATATGTTCACAATTATATGTGTATAACTAATTGATATGTTCAGAAATATATGTGTGAACCTAATTTCATTTATCTATGTTAAAAAAATTATGGTTTTACCATTCTTGTATTTATGTCACATGTCTATGTTATGCTCTATGGAACATGATTGTTAAACCATGTTTCCATACTTATATGAATCACATCTTAATCTATACCAAAAGCCTTATTCCATGAATATTGATTTATGATAATTATTTTATTGGGTGTTATAATATTATATTTTTTCCATGTACCCTAATTATGTTATAATACTCATATCCTCAGTTATGATCTTCAATTTTTATCTCTTATGTTTACCTTTATTGATCATATAAGCTCATATATTTCTTATGATTCTATTCTCTAGGAAATGAAGAAAAGTATTAAGTATGATTTTACTATAAGGATAGTGAATGGGAAGATTATTTGTGGGATATAATGAATAAATAAAATAATATATTTTTGTATCTAATCTCTAAGGACAATAAATATTTCTTTTTTGGGATTGTTTGAATTTCTAAGGCATATAGTTTTAAATATGGAAATGATGTAAAATATATTTCAATAATGATTTGGTCATCTCACTTGGTATCAAAATATATGTATAAAGTTTTTATTTTTCCATATGATCTGAGAGTACAGGTCTGGGGTGTCTCAATTGGTGTTAGAGTTGGGTTTAGTTATATTTTGGGATTAAGTTATGATGAATAAGAGGATAAAACAACCTCTGATGAACTAAAAGTAATGTAAGTTGACCATAAAATTTCATAAGTTGAATTCAATGTGTCATAATTTATGACATATTAAGAATTAGTTTCCTTATCATATGATCACTTTTATGATTATTTTTTCTTTATACTCATGCTAAAAATTTTGGTTTTAGTAAGGGACTATATAAATAATCACGATATTACAGTGGTGATACATTCCCTCAATATTGAAAAAATCTTATTGTATCCTAGTTACATGAATTTATTCAAATATTGAAATGTATTTAAGAATATTAATTCATATTCCCAATGGATACATATTGATTTATTATTCAAAACTCTTAGTGGTGCAATGATTATATTCCTAGTCTATAAATCCTCTCGGATAAACATTTTTCAGAATTTTATTCTTAAAATTATTATTATTCCCCCTTTAGTCTAATTTGATGTGATTTTGGGCATGGATTGGCTCCCAATATATATAACCCATATTAAATTTCAAGATAGGGAAGTCACATTTCATATTCTAAATAAACCTATGATCATTTTTCGGTATAAGGATGACCAAAAATGAAACGTCCCATATTTTATCAAAGGTAAGGACCATTTTTTTGGTTCATATTCTTTTTATCCCTAATGATGTTTCCTATTGGATCCAAGGAAGTCTTAGGGGAGTCTTGGTCTCATTCAGAGCCTGGAGCCTCGAAAATTAAAGGGGAATATTGGGACACATGGTTAGTATAAACTATACAACCCAACCCAAATGGATTATATAATAGTACTATTATACATATTTGGGTGATGGGGGATGCACAAATTTTATGAGACTATATGACTATAGGTTCATAAATGTGTATGATTTAAGACCCATGATACATAGTGGTTTAACACGGTTAAGAAAACCGTGTTCCGAGCCATGTAAGGTGTCCCTTTGAAGCATATCATGGAGCACTATTTGAGAATTATTTGTCCAACCATACTTCCCAACCATGAACACTTACTATGATGGTTATTTTAGGATTTTACACATGTTATTTTTTAATTTAAAAAACCCTTTTCTCCCTTATTTTATCTAGCAGGTGATGCCTTTTCTCTTGAATGAAGCTCCTCATCCTCCATTGTAGGTTTTGTGATAACTCCTCTATAAGGACCCCATTTCTCTCTACTTTAGATCCATAGAAAGTTAATAGGTGATATATTTAATCCTCTCCCTTAAATTTCATGTTCTTCTTCCCATATGTTGTGCTATATTGGCGGAATCCCATTTTCCCCATTTTCATGGAATTTAACGGTTTTTTCAAATTCTCCTACTCCAGTTTGAATCAAAGGTTGACACTAGATGAGTCATACACTAAGAGGATAAGGTAGGTGGTCTAGGTTATTTTACCTTATTTTATTGAATTATATAAAATTCACCATCGTTCCATGAGATATACATTTCCAGCGATGCCTTATAATTGCTAATTAAATTAACTCGAAAGCCTTACCATGCCAATTGTGACCCATGTTACCAGAGAATCCACCCCTTGGGTTGATCACCATGGTTTTATGCTAACCAATAGGTGTGATAAACTTATGAGACATAATTTAATCTTACCTTAGAAAGTTTAAACATCCCTTCTGGGGCGTTGATTTATAATTGATACCTTGAATTGATTAAGTTGGATTGAATTAGGTGATGATATTTGCATTTAGGCTTCTATACCCCATGCCATAATTGAACCGTTAAACAGAAACACCTTGACCAATATGCCTATTATGATATAAGGGATTAATCAAATGAAATTGAAAATTTTCAATAAATGTTAAATATGTACATTGTTTGATTAAATGATTCAACTTAGTGACAAGGGTGATAAAAGGCATTTCAACTTAAGGACCCCTTGGACATACACTTTTTCCTTCTTTCTAGAATTGTTAGTTCTTTGTAAGCATGCCTAGGGAAACATTAACTATTCCTTGGATGATATAGGTAACCTTTATTTATTTTACCTCTAGACAAGTGACATTAGTTCCCTAGGGGAGACCCCTTGGATGGGCTTTATGGAACAATAGTTGTACGATCCCACAAGAGAGACTCATGCCCCTATTTGCGATACCAAGGGCGTGCTTGGAGTCCAGTTTTTTTGTTTTCAAACCATGCCTAGAGTGGCACTAGGAACATAATTTTTGGGTTACTTAAGACAGAAACCTTTGTAATTGGACTTATATTGAGCCCCAAGATAGATACTTGAGATTCTTTTAGAATTTACTCACATGGGATTAGGGTGACTCTCAATATTTTATAAGGAGGTTTTAATTGAATTAAAAAGAATCTGAATGTCTTTAAATTAAAAATAATCTAGTGGAATTGGAAGCATATGAACATGTCCTCCAATAAAAATCACAATCTTGGGGAAAATCCATCTTTTTTCACATTATATCACCCACTTTACCTTTTTAGGATCCATTAGTTTATAATCATCAACTTAGGATGAAGTAAGTAAATTGGATGGGTGTCCAATTGGAACCCATTCTGATTTATTTACTTAATTGTTTAAATTTTACATTGATTATATTATGGAACACTATTCATTTTATATTGCCCAAATGGATTGAGTTAAACACCATTGGTGGTGGAATACTATGATTTTAACTCACACCCTACCCAGGCTACCTTTGGTACTTTATTAAACTTTTTGGTTGCAAGTATAGGTAAAGGGAAGTGGCCAACATTCAATGATTTATTTTCAGTTCTAGGATGGATTATGAGGGAAGAGGAAAGAGCATATGCTTGAGATGTTAGATTTAATAGTTTTTTGGAATTTATGTATATTTTTTTCATCATGTGGTACATAATTGTATCCCCTATTCCTTACATAATAATTTTGATATGACACCATTATCAGTTTGTATATGTTTAGTATTAAGCTTCCTATTAATGTCTAATTATCATGCATATTTATTATTATTCTTTCCCTTCCATTAGTTTCTTATTTCTACATTTTCTACTTATTATCATTACCTACTATTGTGCTTACTCTAATATATGTGGGAATAGTCTCCCCATAGACTAAACCTAAGACCTCACTGCTAGTCGATAACCTTTGGTGTTCAAGGAGGCATGCTTGAGGTATTGTGGTCATCGTCTTGGTGTACTATTGAGTGGAAACCGAC
This sequence comes from Viscum album, assembly GCA_963277665.1. NCBI lineage: Eukaryota > Viridiplantae > Streptophyta > Magnoliopsida > Santalales > Viscaceae > Viscum > Viscum album. Next base: position 1,415,869,844 of record OY728133.1, read on the forward strand.
GTGTGACATTACAAAGTGTTATGAGAGAAATGTTTCCTTTTGTATTACTATTTATGTTTATATAGAAGACTAGACCTTGGAATTTGGAAATGATCATGTTCCTAGGAGTTAGTACCCCACATATAGGGGAAACCCAAATTACATGGTATGGGTAAATGTTGTTGCTACATGTTCCTCTTAAGGTTTCAAATATTTTCACCATCAGGTGATTCATGTTCTTTTCACTTTTATTATTTTATGGGAAATTGTTTACCTTGGACTTATTATATAAGAGAATATAATGTTCATGAGTCAATATAAGTATTCAAAAACAAAATTTTCATTAACTATGTCATTCCATAATTACTTTTCAACATGCATTTTCTATATTACATGTGATTAGTGTATATTCCTATTTTGATATGCTTTACAATGAGCTAGTATTATATATGATGACAAAATTGGTTTAAGTTGACAAATAATGCTATATAAGTGGTTTTATTGGTGGGTGTTAAGGTATGTTCATCCCATCAAAACACAACCCATGGTCTGTTACACCTGTTTCCTAGTGTAATGGTCAAGATACAAATATTTGATGCATCAATTTCAATTTAAAAAGAGTATATGACATTATAAATTGGGATTTATGACACAATTAACCGAACCATGGTTATAATAAAAAATAAATAATAATGGATATAAATAAATAAATGAATAAAATCCATAAAATGAAATTCACCCTTTAAATGGCTGGTACGAGACCTTGACCTTGACCCGACCACAGTAGTGGGTAGTAGGACATGTCTCTGATGATATTTCTACTACCTTTTTGATCACTTGATTAGGATAATGGAGTAGGATAATGGTTGTAATGTGATTATTGGAAGGCCTTGTACCTATCCTGACATTACCATTTTCTCTATCTATTATAAATCCTATCTGAGGTGTGCGCTTGGAAATTATAGAGCTATGACACTACAATGAACTTAGGCTATATGCCAGGAAATTGGTGATGAGCATACTACTTTGGTTTTAGACCCTATTCCACTCATTATACATCCTCTAGTGTCACCTAAGGATACTCCTAAAAATCTTACACTGGGAACTGATGCTCTGTTTCGAGATAGTTTCCATTTCTTTATACTATCAGTTCAGGGTACACCTCGAACTACCCCTACCATTGAAGAGCTGACCTGTGAGTTTCAACAGCAGAATCTTACCACATTCTTGGGGGATGGAGGACCTTAGGATGATAAGTCTTGGATAGAGTCCATGATGTCTATATTCAATTATATCAATAGGCCTCCAAAGAAAAGAGTCCAGCGTGTAACCTACACACTACGTGATTCTTCTAGGAGTTGGTAGGATTTTCTTACCCAGGCTGGTAAAAATCAAGAAATGGTCCGCGCAGACTTCTATAAATCCTCCTTAGACTCCTTTTTTCCTCAAACATTGATAATAGATCATGTCTGGGAGTTCATGTACATTCACCAAGGTGGCATGTTAGTGATGGAATACTCATCTTACTTCAATGAATTATAGATTTTTACACCAACCTTGACCAATTATGAGACAACTACTACAAGAAAAATTGAGGATGGTATTGGATATTCTATCTTCTCATAGGTGAACATCTTTCGACTTACCACCATTTCAGAGATAGTTAACCAGGTCCTCATTACTAAGCGTAACTAGAGGGATTTAAGTGTAGTGAAAATGGACAGTTCAGCTTCCAGGTAGAGTAATGGATTATCCAGCAGCTAAAAACAACCTTTTGAGGATAAAAATAGGGGAACTACCTGCCGGGTAGAACACACTAAAAAATATCTGGTGTCTCGCTATTTTGGAAGGACAGGTCATAAAAATTATTAGTGTACGAGGAACCCAATCGAGCGCCAGGATTGCGGTAGGATAGGTCACCTCGTACATTTCTGTCAGTCATTTCCTATAGTTCCATGTGAGAAAGGTTCTTTTCCAGCACCAAATTTAGGTTTAGAATCATCTTAACCTATCTAGGAGGGTATTTGGTCTTCTAAAGGCTATTCAAGCTAATAAGGTGGTCATAGTCGAGGCAGTTAGGCTTCAGAGATTCAGCAACAACAGAGTGGACCTACATAGGCTACTCAGGAAGTGTCTCAAGGTTGTGGTTTAGGAAACATCTATGTTTTACATCCTATTACAGAAGAGAAAATTCCATTTCCATCTACAGTTAGAGGGACTATTCTGGTATCCTCCACTCTAGTTTCAACCCTTTCAGATATAATTTCACTACACTATTTTATATCTTCTTCAACTATGGGAAGTCTGAGCCCAATGATAGATTATTCCAGTGGTGTTATGACTCTTGATACACTATTAAGAGCTTGAGATGGGGGTATATGCTAATGAAAGGACTTCCCCTAAAATAGTGGGTACCATTTTTTCAAGATTTTCTTTTCCATCAAGATGATCTTCTTCGATGTCATTTTAGGTATGGACTGTCTTATGCCTTATCAAGCCTAGGTGGATTGGTATCATCATAGGGTATCTTTCACATCACCTGAGGGCTGAACACATGTCCATAAGGTTCAATGGGATAATCATGAAAGTTGATTTAGAACCAAGCGTACTGGGCTTGGTGGAGTGACAACCCTGATGTACAATATCTTTATTAGTGAGTAGGGATTACAGTATAAGGAATTTCTTCAAGTCATGGATCTTTTCAGGGATGTGTTCCTTGAATATTTATCTGAATTACTTAATGAGATAGAGTTTTAGTTCCAAATTTATCTTATGCCAGGTGAAAAAACTATGTCCATTCCTCCATATTGGATGACTCTTAAAGAGATCGAGGAACTCAAGAAGAATCTTGATGTCCTAGAGACTAAGGGTTTGGTTTGACCAAAAAGATATCCATGGGGTTAAACTATAATTTTCACCAAGGAGGTCTATGATGCCCTTAGATTATGCATGGATTACCATTAACTAAACTATATTACTTTGAAAAAATGGTATCCATTACATTTTACAGATGACCTCTTCAATCGGCTATAAGGATCTACAGTTTTCCCCAAGATTTATTTGAAGTTGGGATACCATTAGGTTCTTATGAGGCCATCAGACATACCACCTACAACATCATGGATAAGGTTCAGCTTATACGAGAATTTTTTCATTCCATTTTCTCTTATATAAACAAAAACATTATTCCTAGATTTTATGAATTTGGTTTTCCACCCATATATTGATTCCTTTGTGGTAGTCTTCATAGAAGATATATTAGTGTATTCGTGCACCAGGAACGACCATCCCAATCTCCTTGAGAACATGATGAATAAAATAATAGAGAAACATCTATACAAAAAGATCAATAAATGGAACTTTTGGATTAATAAGGCTCACTTATTAGGTAATATCCCATTAGAGGCAGGTGTATCTATTACCCAGAGAAGGTGAGTAACATGGTTTCCTAGGGGCAGCCTAAGAACATATTTGATATATGAAGCTTCTTAGATATGGATGTCTATTATAGATGATTTATCATGGAATTGCCATTCTTGGTAGAAATTCTTATGGTATTGACCAATAAGGGTGTGAAATTTTATTAGAATGAGGCTTGTGAGATATCTTTTTAGGAGTCAAAAGGAAGACCAACTTCATCACTGATCTTGATTCTTCCTGAGCTAAGAACAATCCATACTATTTACTATACTACTTCCAAAATTGATTTGGGTATAGTTCTAATGTTGGGTGATCAGGTTCTATATGTTCGGGTCTTTCTAGGTGAGGCCTCATTAGCATAACTATCCTACGCATGAACGCAAGCGAGCAACCTTGGTTCATTATCTAGGCTATTGGAGGAACGACATGTGGGTGAGTAGTTCATCATTTTTATAGACCATAAATGTCTAAAATAAATCTCGACTATGTAGGAATTTAATTAAAGCTATTTAAGGTGGGTGAAATACCTATAATCATTCAATTTTGAGCTTTCTCACACACCTAAAAAGGGTAATTATTTAGCAGATTCCTTGATCCAAAAAACTCAGATGCAAGCCATCAAGGAGGCCAATAGTGAGTGGAAGATAATAGATCTATTTTCTGATATGAACATGGAGGTTCAGGAATAGAATAGGAAACCAGTATTAGTAGCTTTGGTTGTGAAATCATCTCTCCTGGAGTGGGTCTGTAAGAGGAAAATATCATATTTTAGGGCCTTGTTTTTAATAGATGGCATCACAAGAAATAACCCACCTCATGGATGGGTTGTTGATGAGAATAAGACCCTACTCTTCCATGTGATTTTATGGGTTTCTTCTAATATACAGGAAGATTTGATGAGGGAATATCATACCTCTATATGGGAAGTTCACCCTAGTCTCACCAAGATGTACCAAGACATCCACTATTAGTATTGGAGGCTAAGAATGAATATACTGATAATGAGTTTCTTCACTCAGTGCTCCACCTATTAGCTGGTGAAGGTAGAGAAATGGAAACTAGTGGAGATTCTACATCCTCTATCCATTATTTAGTGTAAATATAATGACTTATACATAGATTTTATGATGGGATTTCAGAGATCCCCTTATGGATTGAATGTAGTATGGGCAGTCATCGATAAGTTGACCAAGGTAGCACACTTTCTACCAATTTGGGAGACCTTATATATTGATGAGATTGGGGGGCTATATATCCGAGAGATTATGAAAATTAATGTTGTTACCTATTATATCAAATCTAATTGAGACACCTGAATTACATTATGGTTCTGTAAAGGGTTTGAAAAGACACTAGGATCACATGTTATCTTGAGTATAGCATATTATACTCAGACCGAAGGGTAGTCTAAGAGGATGATTTGGGTGTTATTGGATATTATTAGAACCTATATCATTGATTTTAGAGGTTCATCAGAAAATAATATTCCTCTTGTTGAGTTTTACTACGAAAACGTATTTCAAGAAACGATTAAATGGATTTGTATGAGGCCCTTTATTGTAAGTTGTACTATTCACCTCTATGATGGTTAATTGTAGGTTAAAAAAATATATTGGGTCATCATCTTATTCAAGAGACTTTAGAGAAAGTACATATGATTTAGAAGCATATCAATATAGCTCAGTCTAGGAAGAAGTCCTATACTGATCATTATCATAAACATCTGGAGTTTGAGGTGGGACATCAGGTCTTCCTATGTGTATCAATTATATTTTTTCATGGATCAATCAAGAGAGAGGAAAATTTATCACCTTGATAAGTTGGGGATTTTGAGATAGTGGGGACAGTCATGCTGATATCCCATTGGTTTCTCTTACCTCAGAGGTACCATTCCATGCATGACATCATTCATGTATCACAACTTTGATAGTATCTTGCAGACCCTTCTCATTCATTTGACCATGAGGATATTAAATTTTAGGTAGATTCATCCTTTGAGGATCATCTGATTCATATAGTTGATTAAACCATGAGGTCTCTTTAAGGAAGACCAGTTCCTATTGTTTGGGTTCTATGAAAGCATGAGTGCATACAAGGAAATTCTTAGGAGTAGGAGGCTAATGTACATTTGTAGTGTCCAAAACTCTTCCCTAATGACATTCTGACACACTTGAAAGGGAAACCTAGGGATTAAGTTTCTTAAGGAGGGTAGGTTGTAAGTTCTCAAATTTTATCAATGTTAAGGACTATTGGTTTTGTTTTAAATTCCATAGTTTGTCCCTAATTATGATTTCTAAGGGATCCAAGGAGTTCTCAAGGGTATCAAGAGCTCCTTCGGAGCTCGAACCCCCAAAAATTAAAGAGGTAGACTAGGCCATATGGTTAGTAGAAACCATGCAACCCATCCCACATGGTTTCTAAAACTATAAGGTTGTAGGTAATGGGGTTATAGGGGCCACAAAGTTTGTCTCAAATTGTGTGACCCCAAGTGCATGACTCTGTGCAATTAAAAACCCATAGGATAGAGAAGTTTTAAATGGTTTGTGTACTACCAGGTAAATCATTCACCTAGCCATGCATGGAACCCCTTTTATATAGATCATACCATGCAGATGGTGAAGAGTTTGGAAAAAAAATGTGGGAAAACTGTTCACCCCTTGCTGTGAGTGTAATTTTATGATTTTCCCCTATTATGTTTTAATTTCCTCTTTCCTACCCTCTTTTCTCTAGTGGATAAAGCCTTTTGTCCTAAAAAAAGCTCCTCCTCCTCCTCTATATGTTTTTTTTATAAATACTCTATATAGGTTCTATTTTTCTCATCATCAGATCCATATAAATGATATAGGTGAGATCTTCAATCCTATCCTTTATATTTTAATCCATTCTTCCCTATTGTTGTGCTATCTTAATGAATTATCATTTCCCCCATTTTAAGGAATTTAACTATTTATTCAATTTATCCTATTCTATATAAAATCAAAATATTATGTTGAATGAGGTAAGCACTATGATTCTATGGTTGTCGTTCTAGGTTATTTCCCCTAATTTCACTACATTATATAAATTGCATCTTTGTGCTGTGAGCTAGAACTTTCTGATGAAATCTTATAATTGCTAACTAAATTAAATGGAAATCCTTGTCATGACAATTTGGACCAGATTTAGTTGATAATTAACCCCTTGGGTTGATCTCCTTTGTTTTATTCCAACCAACAGGTGTGATTTACCTTTGAGCCTTAATTTTTTGTGGCCTTAGATAGTTTAAAAATCCCATGTGGGGTGTTTCTTTAAAATTGATAACTTGAATTGATTAAGTTAGATTGAATTGCGTGATAATACATGTATTTAGGTCCTATACCCCATGACATAAATTAACCATTAAACTAAAACACCTCAACCAATAAGTCACTTATGATGTAAGGGATTCAACTAATGAAATGATCCTTCTTAGAGACATGTTATATATGTATACAGTCTCATTGAATGATTCACCATAGTTTCAAAGGTGATACAAGGGGTTATAACAAAAGGACTTTTGGATGGACACTTGTACCTTATTTATATAATTGTTAATGCTTTGTAAATAAATTGGGGGAGACATCAACTATTCATGGGACATGATCATCAAGAGTTATTGATTTTACCTCCAAACAAGTGACACTGGATCCCTAGGGGAGACCCCTTAGTAGGTATTCATAGAATGATGGTTGTACCATGAAACAAGAGAGACTCATTCCCCTATGTGTGATACCAGAGAAAAATTAGAGGTTATTTCGTGTTATTTTCACACCATTCCTAGCGTGATACTTGGGATTTATTCTTAGATCACCTAAGACAGACTCCTTTGGAATTGGACATACACCTATCCCCTAGAGAGATGCTTTGGAATATTTTATAATTTCTTTGGGTGGTTTTGGGTGACCTAATTTTTTATAAAGAGGGTTTAATTTGATTACAAATAATTTGGATGTTTTTAAATGAGAAATGATCCAGTGGAATTGGACACTTAGAGACATGTCCTATAAAACCAATCACAAACTTGGAGATTGTCCATATTCTTTCACATTATATAACTCAATTAACCATTGTAGGATCCCTTGGTTAAAACTCACCGACTTAGTCTAAATCAGGTAAATTGGACATGTTTCTTATTAGAAATAAGTTTGGTTTATTTATTTTATTTTTTATTTTATGCATTGATTAAATTATGGAACGATATTAATTTTAAATTACAGGAATGGATTGAGCTAGACACCATTTGTGGTGGACTATTGGGATTTTATCGCACACCCTACACTGGTTGAACAGGGTACCCAAGTAAACTTAATGGTTTTATGTATTGATAATGGGAAGAGTCCAACCACCAATGCTTGATTTTTAGTTCTAGGATGGAATATGGGGGGCAGAGGACCAAGCCTATGCTTGAGATGCTAGATATAACAGTTTTTGGACTTTTTTTTATAATTTAGTCGATTTATATTTCCCATACCCCCTTCATATTCATTTTTATAAAACTATCATCAGTTTGTATATATTTAGTATTTAACTCTAGATAATTGTTTAATTATCTTGTATGTTAATTATTATTATTCCCCTACCACATGATTATTATTTATGCTTCTACTAATTATTATCATTATCTACAATTGTGATCACTCTGATGTTTGAGGGAATAATTTACCCAATGACACAACCTAGGTCCTCCTTTCTAGTCAGCCGCCTCTGACATCTGGGGAGGTGCGGATGAGGTCTTGTGGCCATTGTCTTGGGGCACTGTTGAGTGGAAATTGGGGAAGGGCACTACAAAAAAAACCCTATATAAATTACTTACATTATATAGGTCATTATAAAAAATTATGAGGTCTATTTATCTCAAATTGGTTGGGGGAAACATAATATTGAATATATAATAACATTATAAGAATATATTGATGTATTTCCAGAAGAGTTTCCTAGTATTCCCCATTATCATGACGTTATGATTTCAATATAATCCATACATGTTGTCATTACTATATCAATAACCCCTTATATCGTATTCCCAATTAAATTAGAGGAATTAAATAAGAAAATCCAAGAGAAGTTCTATAAGGGTTTTATTCACCAAAGTGATTTACCATTGGTGACATCAGTTCTTTTGGTAAAGAAGAAAGATGGATCATTGCACCTTTACATTGATTATCATGAACATAATGAGATCACGGTCATGAACAAGTATCATATATCCTTAATTTATTACATGTTTGATTAACTATTATGGGATCAATAACTATCAAGGATTGAACATTAAACTAGATATCATCAATTAATATTTAAAAGAGAGGATATATCCAAGACATCATTTTGTATAAGATATTAACACTCAAAATTTATAGTGATATCATTAAGACTTACAAATGAACTTTTTTCTTCTATAATATGATGAATATTATATTCATAGATTACCTTGATCAATTTGTGGAACTATTTATAGATGATATTAATATATATTCTAAGATAAAGGAAGATATTAAAGATCATATAAGGATTGATTTTTAGATCTTACCGAAGGAGGAATTTTACTCCATGTTTAGAAAGAGTTAATTTTCGGTATAAAAAATAGGCTTCTTGGGTCATGTAATCACATGTGAGGGTATATCCATTGATCTTTTATATAAATAGATTACTAAATAAAGGCCTATACTAATATATATAATAAATATACATATTTTTTCTAGATTAGAGAATAATATTGATGTTTTGTGTGAAATATATCAATATTACTAAAATAATCTAATTGAGTAAATGTAGAAGGGGGTAAAGAATCTCCAGAAAGAATAATGTAAATAGAACTTCAAGGAGATTAAGAAGTGGTTGATCACTACACATGTACTCATACTATCCTATAGAGAATAATGGTTTATGATATATAGTGATGTCTATAAGAATGGATTAGGATGTGTCATTATTCAAATTGATAATTTGAGAGAATATACCTCACATCAATTATAATCCCATGATAAAAATTTCTCGATATATGATATAGATTTGGATGTATTATTTTTTCATTAAAATTATGGAGGAAATATATATATGGTGAAAATTGTGACATATATACTAATCCTAAGAACCTAAAGTATATATTCACAAATAAACTGTAGAAAATAATCCAAAGAAGATGGTCAATGTTAATAAAAAACTATGATTTCTTAATTCATTACTAGTTTGGATGGGGAAAAAAGGTGTCTAATTCATTGATCAAAAAAGATCATATTATCTTATCCATGATAAGTACCAAAAGATATCCAATACTACAATGTTTTAAAAGGATGGACCTTGAAAAAAAATGAATGGGAAAAATACTATCTTACCTAAGTGATAGCTCAGTCATCGATCCGTATAATGACAATGGAGATATAAAATTAGGAAATAGAGATAAATATGTAGTTATTAAATTTCTAGATTTTGACTTTGGTAATGATGGAAATGTATGATTTAGGAAATGAATATAAGTTTCAACAATACGATAATTAAAGAAGGTTCTATTTGATAATGAAAATAACCTGACCTTCTCAATCCATTAAGGGATAAAAAAGATGTATAAATATCTCAAGAGTAAGTTTTAGTTGGGAAACATGAAGTGAGATATTATAGAGTATATATCTTTATGATTGGAATGAAAAATTTAATGGTTAAGGATCACGAATCTGAGGGTATTATAAAATAATTATATATACTAATATAAAAAGGGGAGAACATCACCATATTTTCTTCAGGGGTATTTCCAAGGCCAATAAAGTTTATAGTTCCATTTGGAATGTGGTTCATCAACTTATTTCTTCATATTTTGTTGTTATTTAGGAGTACTTCTCATTCTATCAATTTCAAAAGTTATACATAAAGGAAATGGTAAGGATACATGTAGTACCACTCGAAATTATATCTAATTGAGATATAAGGCTCACTTTGTTGTTCTAGAAAAGTATTTAATAAGTATTGGGTAAAAATACAATATTTATAATAAATTATCATCCCTTAATTAACGGTAAATTTAAAAGGAACATTAAAACCCTATAGTATATGATGAGGTCCTATTTATTATATTTTAAAGGATGTTGGGACCAAAAAATTACCCTGGTAGAGATATCATATAAAAATAGTTTCCATCCCAGCATTAAAATGGAACCATATGAAGCTCTATATGGGAAGATATGTAGAAATATAACAAACTAGGATGGAACTAGAGAGAGGAATATGTCATGACCTGATCATATTTATAAAATGATAGTAAAAGATAAAACCATTTAGCAGTACATTAGAAATTCCAAAAGTTAAAAAAAGAGTTATACTGATAATCTTTGATGATATAAATATTATATAGTAAAATAAAAGGAATTCCTTAAAATATCACATTGGAAGAGTGTTATGAGATTTGGGAGGAAAATAAAAAATTTAACTCCAGATATATCATCCCTTTTGAAATCCTTAATCATGTAGGGATGATAGCTTATCTTATTGCACTCACACCTATCCTCTACCAAGTGTATGATGTGTTCCATTTATCACTTTTGAGGAATTACATATCAAGCCTTCATATTTACTAAGCTCAATGTTTTTATAACTATGACATGATATCTTATACAAGGAGAAACTGATATAAGTATTGGATCAAAGCGATATAGTACAATAAAATAAGTAATTCTTATGGTTAGAGTTTAATTGAGGAACCATAACTTTGATAAATTAATATGGGAACTTAAATATTCAATGAGACAAAGTACATTCAATTTTTTAACTAGTCTAATAATTTTTTGATGGTGAAATTATTAAATGGGGTAGGAATAAAACAACATGGGATTTAGGTGAGTGTTTTCCCGTAATACCATGTGTTAGATAGATTGTAACAAATGAAAAAATAAAATAAAACAAACCATGACATATTTTGTTGAAATGGAACCTTAAAATGAAATATAAACATTAATATATTATGATAATGAAATATGAAACATCATTAATAAAATTATAATAATAGTAAAACCATAAGTAAATAAAAAGATAATAATTTACTAAAATGTTTTACTATATAAACATGTATCTTAATTCCATACAAATTATTATTATTAATTTTAATGAATGATTTAATGTGTTAAAATTTTAATTAATCCATAAAATTAAATGTTTATACGATAAATAAATAATTTTACTATTATTTGATTGAAATAATTTAATAATAAAATAAGATATTTTTCAGAGATATTTTTAAAAGTATTGTGTATTTTTATCTTCATAAACTAAATTCATAAAATTTAGAATGTAATTTTAATAATAATTTTTAATTATTTTAACTCTTATTTAATTAGTAGTTTATTTTAAATTTTATTAAAAACAATTAAAATTTGAAAATCCATTTTTCTGTAAAAACAAATTTTCTATCTCCTTTTTTAATTTTAAAGGTAAATTTATCATATTTATAAATTTAATTATATTAAATGGATCCATAATTATTAATTATCCTTTCAAAATGAGGTAATAATTTCAATTATAGTTTTAGACATAAAAATAACTTACTATGGTAACTATGGAGTTACATTAATAAAGGTAAAATAAGTTAAAAAGAGTTAAACTATGCGGTAAATAATTAAAATATCATGAAATAATATCTCTAAATTGTGTGTATGAGGGTTTTAATGGATAATATCTATTATTTTATAAATTTTACCCACTTGAATTTTTAAATGACAACATTATACATTAAGGAAAAAATATTTGGAAACAATTCCACTCCAAACCCACCTATTAAAGGACCCCTACTATAATCCTTCTATACAACTCTTTTAATTAAATTATATCTTGACTACTAACACATTTTCATATAATAACTTATTATTATATGTTTAGTGTCTTTTTTTTCCAAGAAGGAAGCCTAAATCTGTCATTCGAAAAGAACACATTTTTAGGAGATAATGCAACAAAATAAGTTCTTAGTTCTTCACCCTCTTTTTCAATTAACATATCTTATCAATTTTGTAAAAATATCACAATCCAATGTAACTATTTCATATTTACATTATTATTATTCCAATAAAATCATATTACTATTATTTAACTCTATAATATTACTCAGTCATTAGTATAACATGTTCTTGTTTGAGTTGGTTCAACCACCTTAATGAATGATGATGCACCATCTTCACTTTAAAATATGACTGAGTATATAGAAAATAATAATTTTAATATATTTAATGAAAGATAAATTTATGTTTTGAATATGGTCTTGTAAGTGTAACACAAAAATTGAATGGTCATTATAAATTAACTTGTTGTTATCATAAAATTACCAGAAGCATGCTTATCATGGATCCCATTATCATGAACCATACCCATAAATTCCATAAAAATAAATTAGGGATGAGTAAATCATTTAAAAAATTTTATCCCACTACCTTTAAAAATATTTTAACGATGAACTTATCATCATTTAAAGAGGATCGATATCACTATTATAAAACTTTTAAAAAAATGAAAATTACTAGCATTTTAGGATGAAAATAAAAACTAACTAATGAATATATGTCTAATTAATGATTATAATTTAATGTTAATAAATACAAATAAGTTTGTTAAATAAGTTATTAATATGGTAGTGTTTATTATAGAGGATGCAAAAAAACATTCATATAAGCTGGGGGTAAAGGAAGGGGTTTCTCAATTCAATTGTTATTTCATTCTGAAATACCGCATATTCTCCATGTATCTTATTTTGTGTGGTTTATATAATATATATGGATCTGCTTCATAATAGTTTTTGAGAAATTTAATGGATTCAAAATTCAGTATTAAGTTACATATTTCAAGGAATTTTGATTCAAATGTTAGCAATGTCTTAATGGTTTAGTTTCCAATCTCACTTTGAAATAAATATTGTTTATCTTTAAACATACATTTGGGTAAATACTATATATTTTCTCTATATTACCACATATATTTTCCCATAATATATTAATTTATGGGGATTACATGTCTTCTCACCATTTCACCTCTGTTTGGTTCACAATTCAACCGAAATGATGTTTGTACGTGAAGCTAACCATATCTCTTCTCTGTTGCCATAAATATTTCCCCTCTATGTCCATATTTATTATATTGTTTCATATATTTAATCATCTCTACTAATATGGTTGATTCATGTATATTTTAATATAATTTAATTTCATTACAAAAGTAATATTCTTATAAAATTTTCAATATGGTCATTTTATGCCAACTCTGACCTTCTTTAAAATGGTGTGAATGAAATATTTTTTAAAATGTTTTCTACAAAAACACATTTTCCTATCATTGTCATCTGTTCTATTTATGATATTTTCTAACTATGTTTTCATTATTATCCAATTTAATTTCTATCCCCATTATTTCACATATTATTTTCTATTAAAACTAAAGTTCATCTAATGTAAATGATATTTATTCTTATTTTAAAAACAATTATTAAATGCTCTTATAAATGTATTATTCATCTATATAAACATCCTTTAATTGTAATTATGATTCATTATAGATATTATCTAATTATACCATCCATCTTATCTCCTTATATTTATTATGAAAATATCGTATATATTTTTTCAGGAAACTTTTTGTTACTTATGCATTAATAAATCTGTGATGGGATTATGAATATTATCATGTTCAAATAGAACAAATATGCAAGGTTTACCATTATTGTATTGGTGAGTTGAATATAAAACTAAAATTAATTAGTTAAATATTTGTATCTCATGGGGTATTTATTATATGAATATACCTTATTGATATGTTCACAACTATATTTGTGGACCTTATTGATATGTTTACAACTCTATGCATGGACATTTTTGATATGTTCACAACTCTATCCATGGACCTTATAGATATGTTCACAACTCTATGAATTGAAATTATTAATATTTTCACAAATATATGCATAAAACATAATGATATATTCAAAAATATATGCAAGGACCATATTGATATGTTCACAACTCTATAAATGGAACTTATTGATATGTTCAATATTATACATATAGACAATATAGATATGTTAACAACTCTATATAAAGAACTTATTGATATGTTCATAACTCTAGGCATGGAATTTATTAACATGTTTATAACTCAATGCATCAGAATTATTGATATGTTTAAGACTATATTCATGGACCTTATTGATATGTTCATAACATTATTAGTGGAACTTATTGATATGTTCAAAACTCTATGCATCGTCCTTATTGATATGTTTACAACAATATTCATGGATCATATGGATATGATCAAAATTATATGTTTGTCCCTAATTGACATGTTTAAAAATATATGTGTGGAACTAATAATATTTATCATTGTTCACAAACTTATGGTTTACCTGTGCTTTTGTTTATATCACATGCCCATCTAATGGACCTAGACTCATAATTATTAACCCATGTTTCTACACTCCTATGAATATTTTCTTATTATATATTAAAAACCCCATTACATGGTCCATGATTTATTATCTCTATATTATTGGGGATTATTATCTTATATTATTCCTATACAACTTGATTATGTTATCAACACATATTCTCATCTTATGCTCACTTATGATCTTCAATTATTATTCCTTATGTTTAACCTTACTAAGCATCTAATCCAACCCCTTTATTATGTTTCCATTACTTAGGTAATGAAGAAAAGTACTAAGAATGATGTTTCTTGAAGTATATCATATAATAAGATTATTCATGGGAGATTTTGAAGAAATAATGTGAAATATTCCATTTATGTATCCAATATATAGACATTGAACCTTGGGTTATGATATTATGAGAATTTGTGAGACATAAATTGTAAATTATGGAAATAATATAAAATATATTTGAGTTTTCAAGGGTGACCTCACTTGTTATCAAATCATGTGTATGACGTTTTTATTTTGGCACTAAATGTAGGAGTATGGGTTCAAGTCATCCCAATAAATTTTAAACATCTTTCACAAAAGTTTTTTTTTCAATTCTCTAAGAAAAAATCAACTTTTTAAAGTCTCCATAAAAACCATGAGGTAAAATCATTAATTATGTAATAATAGTTGGTTAAATATAAATCTTCAAATCATATATCACATTCCATAATTAAGTCTGTTAAAATCCTAAAAAAGATCCGTAAAATATATATGAATCTTAACATCATTATGTTGTGACCAAAACCATTATAGTGTAATATTTATTAGCCTCTATTATAATTGAAATATTTCAGTAAATAGTTATACCATGTCCAATAATACTATAGTATAAAAAAACACATTAATTAAATAAGTGAACAAATAATCTTTGACCTGGTATATTGCGGTGTGAAATCCAATGTTACAACATAGTCTTCCAAATTATGATATAATCATATCATGGTAATTTCTCATAATATACCAATGTTTTATCGTTTAAATTTTCACAAATCCGATACCTGTATTAAAAAAAATAAAACATCATATATATAATGTCACATTACCTTAAGAATTCATCATAGTGTAAAACTTTACATTGTGGTATTATATTTCCATACTCGATAAATCATTATTATTTTTCTTTAACATAACACTAACTAATATCCAGCTCATCCATGAGATTTTTGATGAAAAATACAACATAAAAAAATTATCAAAACTCATGAATAGATCATATAAAGAAACATTTAATAAAACAAAATCAATGAAAATTTTATTTAAAAATCATACAATTTTTTAAAATAGTGATTTTGATATTTATACAAAACTTAACATAAATATAAATACCCTATCGATCAGGTATTAATTAAGGACCTGACAACCCCCCTTCATTGTGTGTTTATCAAAATTTATAAGTATTTAATATATCAATAGTCTTATATATATAAAATTTTAAAGATGAGGGATATGGTATTTGAGGGATAATATATATCTACTTCATTTTGTATCATGACTTTCTATACTACCTTATGTATTAGAATAAGTAAACATATAGTATCAATTTTGACTATCCCAAGAGTTCTTTCATGAAGAGTTTTGTACCCCCAATGCAAATAAGATATATTGGCCACATATTCTTAATTTTAGAATAGATTTATTTGTGAAATCCTTGTTTTTTATATATTATAATACCTGGTTTAAATTATCAACCATTCATAAGGATAACTTTCCTTCTAATAAATTTCATTATAAAATAATTAATATCCTTTAAAACTTCCACAATTCATGGTACTACTTTTTTTAATTAGCATCCACCATGAATGACCTATTATTTATTTGATTTAAGGGCATTACTTTGGTTAACCATATCATTCAATCGGTTGAGGGAATTATTAATCTATTCATTTATTTAATGAATCTATATGGGTTAAATAGTTAAGTGAATCAATATTGAATATTAATTGATATACAAAAATGTAATTCATTATTAGATATTATGTCAAGTGTTTCTATGAAATATTAAAATTAATAAAATAAATCAGAAAAGATAAGTGATAGGTAGGTCCCAAAATTATATATCTCCCCAGTTCCTAGATTAATGTCATGATATAAACATAATAAAGAAATGGGGCTGTCTTACACTATTTGTATGTATATTTGTACAAGGAATTGAATATATGTTTATGATATCTAAAATTATATATATCCAACAATATTTTATTATACATGTTACGTTTTTATGGAATTTTTTTATTATATATTTTTTTCATATTATTTATTTCATGATCATGAAAAAATTTATGTATAAATCCTTTGATATGTTATCCTTACCAAGCATACATGCTCACCCAGTTTTACATTTTCCCATTTCCTTAGGAAATAAATAGTAATTTTATGTGTGATGTACACTATGGATATAAATAATGGATAATCATGTTGATTAAATATTTTATATTCCCCATGAACTCTATATTGTATTGTATAAGTATGTAATCTATCCTTTCATTACTACTTAAATTTATATCCCATGAGATATATTATTTAATTTTAGATTAATGGAAAAAGTAATACTAAATATATGAACTTATAAAAATGGGTGTTACAGTTGGTATACAAGATAGTTTTGAAAACAATATTATTAACTAAATTTATAATAATGTTGGTAGTGAATAAATTTTTTATCTGGAACCCTTGAAAAATTGAAGAGAAACATCTAGAATAGGTTTTATTTTTGAAAAGTTCGTTATGTGAACTACATAGGAAATGAACATCCTGATTTATATGAATTTTAAACTATTAATACTTAATATTTTCACTCAATGTATAATTAAGCTATGTCATTTTCTAGGAAATAGGTCTTGCAAAAAATAATAGAAACAACTCCAATACTCGTGGAAAATGTATTGATTTCCTTAATACCCGACCAAATAATTTTTGAACTGGTGATGAAAAAATGATATATATTTTAGGTTAGTTATCCATGTTTATTATTGTAAATTCACTAAAATAGGGATATCAACATTTATGATATCCACAAATAGTACCTGGAAAGATGGACATGTGGATGCCTATATAATAGCCTATTATTGGTCACCATCTAAATGCATGATGGGCATGTGATATGTGACATCACATGCATGATTTCTTCCATGTAATCCAACATGGTTTCCTCAATTATAAATCAATGATATTGATTAATTTGTATAAAATAATTGATGATATATTATTTTAAAGATTTCAAATTATTTGTAACATATTCCAATAAAAAGTAACATCTGATAAATTCCATGAGATGAAAACTGATACTTTTATGTTGCATGTCTCTTCATTTAATTAATTGGGTATATAAAATGGTTGTTATACCTCTTGTTGGAGTAGCTTTTATTAATAAAATCCTTAAAATGATATCACTTGATCCTAAATCATTATTTATCTTTTTAAAGAAGTTGGTATAACCCTTTTGCCGATTCATGGTCCACTTGTTATGAATAAGGATTCTAGGTTGGTGTAATACCCTCAATGGTAAGAGTCATTTGAATATTTATATGGTGATCCTTATCAATCCTACTATATCAAATTTTATAGAGACAAATATCACAATCATTAAGGTATTTATGTATTTTTGTTCTTCATATTTATAAGTTGATTCAATTGATGATAGTCCATGTAATTTGTGGGTTTACTTCCACAACCAATATCATGAAATGAACACTCAATACCCATTAGTAGTATCATAACCCTATTCATAAATGGATCGATGAGTTTTTATAAGGATTTTTATAAGATAATATATGTTTTATGGTGTTTGGGGCATATCACAACATACTATATGAAGGAATGCATCTATTTTTCTTAGTCGTAGTGTAAAATTTTTATATTTAATGCCTAGACTAAATCACTAGGTCTAGATGGTATATAACATGACCTCATTCATAACTCTCCATATGAAAGAAGATTTCAACTAAAGATAAGGGTTAGGAAAGTGTTGTGTGTGGACTATACCCTTAGTAATAATAGTCATACACCCAGATCAAAAAAATATAAATAAAAATATCATAAACAAAATAGTAATTAAAAATAATATCATAATTCCCTAAAAATTCTACAACTAAAAGTAATATCATAATTCCATAAAAATTTCATCGACGTCAAAAAATCTAAAAATAACCAAGGAACCCATGTGGGGAAGGTCAGACCAGTGTATATTCAAAGGAAATATGAAATATATAAAAACACAATGAAATCTGTCTACAGACTCTTTGTACCACCTTCGAACACCGAGATCCATCTTCTTGGATACCTGTTTCTAGGCCCTAACCCTTCCTATAATTCCTAATCATTTAGTTTTTATTCACATCAGAATTCCCTAATAGGGTGTGAGTATAACCCAATAGGATACTACCAATGCATCCCTAAAAATATGTTCACATGTATATAATTGTGTATTCTATGATAAATAAAGTAAATCTGCACACAATAATTAATCAAGCATCAGGTCATCATGCACTAACCAGGCTACCAAGAACCTCGACCATACCTACTTCAGCTCCATGCCTGAAGATTAATCACAAATGGTAGTCGCATGACTCAGATCATTCCAAAATATCACATATGGATCAGCTCACTAAGTTATATATATATATATATCCCTTGTTACACCTTTAAGGAACAATACCTACTTGCCTTTAAGGGATATATATTCTCCACCTTTAAGGAGTAGTCACTCTGATCATCCAACCAAGCATATTCACAGGGTTTTCATCATCACATGATGGTACACCTACTACGAAACCATTAACTCTTAAGAACAATTTCAATGTAATCAGGTCAATCCTCCATCATATCAATATGTCCATATCTGACTCATATCATAATAACAACATAAATATCACACTAAATCATTCCATCATTTTAATAATCATCACACCTTAGATCATACAATCATGTTGGTGTGCACCATGTTCCAACTCATATATGTATAACTCTGAGCATATCCAATTTTCATTAACAAGTCATTATATATACCAACACTCACCACTATTTCATCTTAGAGGTTTTAGTATACAGTTCTATATCCACAATCTCCCTCTATAGAGTCAGTCAATCTCCCCCAAACAACTTTCTATCTCGATACCAAAAACAATTCCACAAAATCAATATAACGTCTAAAATAAGGGAAAATATAAGAAAGTAGAAGAAAAATGTTTCAAGTGAAGTTTCTCATTGGAATACACACTCCCATATACACACCAATGAAGTATAGGTTTCATAGGACACACACACACACACACACACACACTAATAATTACATATTACATAGAAAACTCACGGGCTATACATGCACACATAGTTAGATCATTTCAAACAACTCTTTACAATGAAACTATATAGTAAGGAATTCCTACCTCAATCGTGAAAACATCAATTTCCAAATATCATCACTAAACCACGTTATGGAACCAATGATTCCAATTGAGAAAGATAAATTTACCCAATAATATACACCACCAATGGTAGATTATATCAAGGAGAAACATGAATAATTGGGGAAGAATGACCTCTTATTGAATTTACATGAGGAAACTACTTTATATCCATTGGGATCAAAGTTTTAAGAGAGATTAAATACCAAGAATGAACCCTAGAGTATAAAGGTTCAACATATCTATGAATATTAGGAGTAATGAAGAGTTTTAGGAAGGTTTAAGAACAATAACCCAATTTTAGGATTAACTAAAAAGTGCTTCATGGTTTAATTGCATAATTTACTAAACAATGTACCAACCCTGTGAGGTTCACTACCTATTCTGGACACCATGTAGTTTGGTAAAATATGTTCCAACTATTCCTTTTTCATATTCCTTTAGTTACATGGTTTCCTATAAAATTTCACATGGTTAGCTCTAACCATGCACCATTCGTGTTCCATCTACTATCCCTCTTGAGCAAGTCACATAGTTTCCTAGGATGCACTATTTGATTTTCCCAAACTATAAAAAAACCATGAAATACATTAAAATATCATAAAATTTTACAAAATAATATAGAATATATTTAATACATCAATAAAGAAATAATAAATCTAAAAACTAAAAAAGGGACCAAAATAAATTTATAAAGTACCTTACAAGTTTGAGATGTTAAAATTTACTCCTATAAGGACTTGCCATCCTTGAGGGGTGTTTATATAGTTCCTTCTCAAAAAAATAAGACCATTGAAACCATAAATAAAATTTATACCCCCAATCATCATCTTGGATTCAACCATGCTTCTGTAGAACTTTCATAAGCGGTACCACCTTCCCCCACACCACTTTCTTACTCTGGTCTAAGTTATAAATAATATGTTCCATGAATGATTCATCTGGTTCCAACTTAATACACTCACTATTGATCACATATGTAGTATCAGAATCATACCATTTATGTTGAGACACATGGAACACATTATGAATATCTATATACCAGAGAGGAAGACAAAAATAATAGGCCACTATTATGATACACTCGACGATTTCATACATTCCTACAAACTATGGCACCAACTTCTCCTATTTTCCGAATCATCAATGTCTCAAATAAGTTACCCACATAAAACAAAAATAAAAATCTATGTCGGTTGAAATATGACCGCTATCTACTCTAAATGGTACACAACCACTTCATGATCAACTGCACCCTCTCATAGGATCCTACACCATACTTGTTCTGATGAAAACTGACTCATTTACCTCATCCCAACACAATGTTATATGAAATGGATGACCATAAATGCCCTCAAATTGTAACATATGAATCAAATACTAGAAAATATTATTGTAAAAGAACTATACTAAATCCAGATGATCATCCCACATTCTACTAAAATCTATAATTCTTGCTCGAAGAATATCCTTCAATATCAAGATCATCCTCTCCAATTATCCATTAGTATATAGATGATATGCCATAATCAACTTTAACTGAGTCCCTATAGTCTCCCACAGGCCATTTAAAAACTTTTACACAAAACCTGCATCTCTATTAAATAAAATATTGGATGATACACTATGTAGTCATACATGCTCCTAGACACAAAGCATTCCCAACTCATCTACATAATGAGCCTCTCGGATCAATAGAAAATGTTGTACTATTATCTACTAATCGATTATCACCCCTATAAACTCTCGACATCTTGGAGTCCTAGTAAAATTATTCCCAAAGTCAATCGTAACCTTTACCCACTTTCACGCATGAATAGAAATTGGATGAATTAATCCTACTGGTCACTGATGTCGCACCTTATTCTTCTAATAGGCTAGGTTACAAGAGAGTAATCCCAAGATGTCACTCTTCATTCTCAGACATTGGATGTGTCTCTTATTATCCTAAGACATCTTCATACAACCTAGACACACATACCACTGAGAGAAATGAGATTCCCTCATTAGATACTACCTCATAGAATCCAAAACATGAATTCTCGTATGAATATAGACCATGTTGTCACTATCTTAC
The DNA here is from genome assembly GCA_963277665.1 of Viscum album. Taxonomy (NCBI): domain Eukaryota; kingdom Viridiplantae; phylum Streptophyta; class Magnoliopsida; order Santalales; family Viscaceae; genus Viscum; species Viscum album. The sequence continues at coordinate 1,415,892,183 of OY728133.1, forward strand.
AACAATCCAAGAACATATTCACTTCCTAACTACCATTCATGGATTACTAAGTATTGACTATCCAACTACCCATTTCTTCCTTACCCAATCAACTAACGTTGACTTGATAAACAAGGGAGAAAATTTCATAACCCCTTGGTCCCCAGATGCATCGACCTACTATTTGTCCAACAATATCATAAACTACCATTCCTCCTATGAAGGCCTATCTCTAGGATTTTGTGCTTTCTTATGGAGTGCCTTTGCAATGAAATTACCTTTACCCAGAGTATAATCCATATAAAAATGAAAATTATGTAGATAATAAACCTAATAACACTATCATAGATTCTAGTCCCATTGAATGAATATGTAATATAATATAATATAGTCCATATATATGATCAATATCACACTAAAGAGATTATGGTGTAGAAACATCAAGGAATAAACCACAACTGCCAAATCCAAGTCATAGATATGAAGTTATTCTTAAGCGTAAATAGTTGGAGAGAACTATAAGCTACTACCTGCTCCCTTTTTATTAGAAAAACCCCTAAACCAACACCTAGGGAATCATAGTAATCCACTTATCTAATCCTATACTTTGTAAATATTAGGACTAAATATGTCATTATTATCCTCTTCTATAATAATAAGGGGTTTCCACATTGTTTAGTACATTAAATATTAACCCCCTTCTTCATAATCGTAATCATTATAACTACCAAAGTTCTAAAAAAACCATTAGTAGTATCCCAAGAACCTAAGGAAACTATTGACCTCAAAAATATTTCTCGGTCATTCCCAAGACATCATAACCTCTACCTTCCCAGGATACACAAAAATTTATTTTTCATAGCTCACATGTCCAAGAAAACATAACTCCTAGAATTATAAGTGAAACTTCAAGAGATTGTAAAAGAGATAATGTAATCAATGTTTCATCATCCCAATCTTTAGGTGACTAGAATTCATCTCAAAGCTTCATGAGTACACAAGTATATCATTAATAAACACCATGATGAAGGAGTTAAGATATGAATATGAGATCATATTCATAAGATACATGAACAATGTTGGTTCATTTTTCAACCCTTAATTCATTAAAAGATATATATATATATATATATATATTCCATATCTAATCCATAATTTATTCTTATGAATATCATCCTCTCTAACAGAAACTGGTGCTAGCCTGATTATAAGATAATCTAGGAGAACATCCTACCTCCCCACAACTGATAAAACAAGGTCAGTTATCCTTAATAATGGGTATCTATTTTTCATAGTCACTAGATTTATCTTCCTAGAATCCATTCAAACCAAATTACATTGTCTTCCGTCTTTGTGAATAACACCCAAGAACTCCAAGGACATGTGCTTGATTTAATAAAACCCTTCACCTCCAAATAATTGTGTTGGAAATTAATTTACTTCATCTAATCAAGTTACATATGATATAGAGGAATGAATATAGGTTTTTATCCAAGAATAAATTCAATATCAAATTCAACCCCCCTATGAAAAGTGATTCATGAGAAATTTTCTAGAAAATATCTTAGTAATGGTCAACCACTAGAGAAAAAACAAGAAGATGCTATTATATAATATTTTATAATAACCATGATTATTATATGTGCTTTAATTCCATGGTATTACTCTTCCTTATGGTGGTATAGATACCCAATTTACTATCGTTAAGTCTTTATTCAATCCATTTAGAGTTAGAATAATACCTAATGCTCTGTCCTCCTCCAAAACCTTCTCAGAAATTAAATTCGTATGGAAGAAACTCTAGATATGCTACCAAGTCAAATATTCTAACATGATTCATCAATTATATATGAAATATAATATAAAACATTAAATATTTATATTCCTTAATACTATCCATGAGTGGAGGGAAGTAAAGAAACTCCTTAAAATGAGAAAAGTTGGAAGACACTGAAATTTCCCCCTTTTAAGGTCAAAAAACTCTTGCATATGATCTAAATTCAGCATATCTAGGAAGAACTCCTTAAATAAGTGAACACTACTAGAAATTTAGGCTATAGACACCGTTTCAAACCATGGATATAAGCCCAAAAACTGTGGCTATAGGTTATAGCCACTGTTCAATGAACCATGGCTGGTATTGGTGTGGCTATAGGCCAACTCCTATAGCCACGGTTTAAAACCGTGGCTAAATCCCTATAGCCATGGTTTAAAACTGTGGCTAAATCATTATAGCCATGGTTTCAAACCGAGGCAGAAGGTAAACCACAAACAATCCTTATATACACAGTTAGAAACCATGGCTATAGATCAAAGTTCAATTAAAAAACAAACTAGGCATGCAGGCCTACCAGTCCCCTTTCCCCTACCAGTCCCCCTTCCAGTCCCCCTACCCACTGCTAGTCCCCCTGCCCCCTGCTAGTCCCCCTGCCACCCATGAAAGTCCCCCAGCCCCCTCCCCCCTGCCACCCCCTTCCAGTCCCCCCTACTCCTGCTAGTCCCCCTGCCAGTCCCCCCCTGCCCCCTGCCACCCCCTGCTAGTCCCCCTACCCCTGTGAGCCCCCCTACCACCCCCTTCCAGTCCCCCTGCCCCCTGCCAGCCCCCTTCCCCTGCCACCCGCCTTCCAGTCCCCCCTACCCCCTGCTAGTCCCCCCTTCTAGTCCCCCCTTCCAGTCCCCCCCCTGCACCCTGCTAGGCCCCCTTCCAGTCCCCTGCTAGTCCCCCTGCCCCTGCTAGTCCCCCTGCTAGTCCCGCTTGTACCCTTCTAGGCCCCCTACTGTACATATATTTTAGTTTTTCAAAGTAGAAACACATCATAATCCTGTCAGAGTACTAGAAGGTTTTCTTAGGTGGTCCCAAATAGACTATGGATGAGCAGCAATTGGTTTTTGGAATGGTGAATAAAGGCTATAGTTGGGATTCCATTGTTGCAGAAATGTTGGGAGTCACAACAAAAGAAATGAGAAAAATGAAATAAAAGAAAGAAAATGACACAATGATTTACGTGATTCGGGAATAATCCCTACGTGCATGGGAGAGGCATAATTTCACTAGTTCTGGAGCACAAATTACAGAGGGTTTTTCGGTGGAATCTATAGCCTGAAAATGGGCTATAAAACAATGGAGAAGACGATCACTGTTCGAAAAAGTGGTCCAAATCACTATAGTGAACGATGACTGGCTTTGTCAAAAGCGCTACAGTAAAGTTGACCATGAAGTCGACACCGCCACAGTGCCTGTCGGTGTCGGTCGGTCCACAACGCTACAGTGGTCAAAATTACTACAATTGCAGGCCACAAGAAGTCGGCCCAACCGGATTAGGAACCACCAGTCCAACAGCCATTACAGCTGGGATATCTATGCTGAAACTGTTTGGTTTTACATGGGATGTTGGTGGATTAAAAGGAAATAAAGTTTCAAGAAGCACTGCACCAGAAGGAGCTCTTACATGTTCCAGATAATGCTATTATGGAGGGAGAGAAGGATATTGCAGTTATATCCAACAACCGTCTTAAAGATGAAATGAGACAATATGATGTTTGGAATGAATAGTGCAAACCAATGTTTCCCATGGTTATATGTGTTGGAGATATTACTGCTCTTGGTATCAATGACGATGGAAAGCCTAACCTTGTCCATTTATTACTTTTAGAGGCAAATAAAAAATATGAATTGGTTTCTAGTTCCACTAGTACTTCAAATACGTTGACTGTAATAGGAAAGAAACATGTCGGTCATGCTCTCATAGTCAGAAAATTAATTCAATAGTGGTGGTGACGACAATGTTGGTGATGGCAGAAACAATGGTTTACTTGATGAAGATGATGTTTTCTCATGAGTTGAGACTCTTTGAAGCATGTGCAATCAACCAGGCAACGATTTCAGTTAGCTGTTTCTGGATATTCACCTTGAGGACAAGGTGGTTTTTTATAAGGGTGGAAATTCTAGGAGTGTGGATGTGTGGCTATCAATTGTGCTTGGCAGGGATGTCTTTATGTGGGTGTGGCTGATGGGATGTCCTAATGGAAACATTGTCTTTTACTTTTATTAGTTATTAGGGGTTTGTTATAGTAGGTAGGGGTGGATGGTTGTTGGGTTGTGCTATTAAATAACGGTGTGGCTAGGAGCCGATCCTTGGGAGGTCTGGGAGGCCCTTTGAGAGGTGGTCATTCTAGGAGAAGTTCTTCTCTTCCCTCTTCATTTTCTTTTTCATTTTTTCTTCTAGTTTGTTGTTAACTATGTTCCAATTACTTCTACTAGATATAACAACTTCTTCCATATTTTTGTTCTCTTCTTCATACCTAATCAGTACCATTGTTAGGCAAGAGTCCTAACACTATTCGAAAGGTGTATTTTTATCACTCATTTAAGTAATATTATCTAGAAGGATATATGTAACTATTTTTTTAGAATCATAATGTACTTTTCATTAAGTGTTGTGAAATGTTGCTGAGGATAGTTTAGTTCACTCATTTGTCCAATGTTTTCAGAAGTGGACTGAACTTCAAACTAGCTAAAGCACTCATTAAAGATTCAATTATCAAACCATGGTTATACCGGTTATTATTAAAATAATATATTTTTAAAAATATATATCATTATAATTCAAACTATTTATTTTCATTATTGGTGTCGGTGTTCCACATCGGACATTACTGTTTTGTCATATTTATATTTCCCTATAAATAAGCTCCAAGGCCTCTCTTAAGAGGTATCTTGGGTACTGGTTCACCTCTCTTATCATTCTACATGGTATCAAATGGGGTTTTATAAAAGAACCCTTAGTCTCATTTCTCTAAATTGATCTAGGGTTCATCCCCCCCAAGGGGGGCGGCGGCCATAAGCCCTTGGCCACCATCGCAAGTAGACTCCACCCCCATTAGAGCCCTCCTCCCTTCATGAGCATGACCTCTTCCCATAGCGGCCCTCCTACTGTCATGAGTGTTGGAGTCTGTGTCCCACATTAGACATGAGTGTTTTTTCATCTTTATATTTCCCTATAAATAAAATCCAATACCTCTCTTAAGAGTTATCATGGGTATTGGTTCACCTCTCTTATCATTCTACAATCATAAACCATCTTTTATTAACTAGATGTACGTAAAAAAAATCATTTTTACTAAGAGTCAATTAAAATTCAATTACAATCTATGAAATAACAAAAAACGATATCCAGATCACACACCAATTGATCCATGGTATAGAGTGAAGTGGAGACATATATAATACTTTATTTATTCATATTAAAATTAATAAATTATTTAATAAATTAATAAGTATTTGTATTGTAATTTGAAGGGCTGTATTGAAAATGGTAGGTTAAAATGCATTGAAAAATGGTGTGTGCCATTGTATGGGAACATGGGTGGGAGAGGGGCGTGCCTTTGGGAATTTAGCATTTCAAATCATAAATTATTTTAGATTTCAAATTTCAATAGAAATTAAAAAAATAAAAAAAATTAAATCTTAATCCACAGACTAGTGGTATTCCAGAGGAAGGAAAGCTTCTTTGGTCAAGTCTTCAAATCTTTGGGAGGTGCACCCATTTCAGCTTCTTTTTCCATTAAAAAAATATGGAAATGGGGGAACAAATTTTCTAGTTTTGAAAGGTTTTGGCCAGTTTTGAACCATTTTTTCATTTTCCCCATTTCTAGAAGTGTTGGGACCGAACTACGGGCCACATGACTGATTTCCCAGTTGGACTCAGTTGTCCAGTCTGGTTCTGATTACCATGCATTTGTCAGGTATTCTGGTTCTATATTGAACCACACTTATGTAACTCTGATTTGGTTCAATTCTTGTTATACATCTCAATCTTAAGTGTAACACCCCGAGCTTCCACGATACGCCTCTCTTTCAATAGCTTGCATTGTACGCAAGTTCGAGTTCTAACACACCGCGACTAATCAAAGTAGTCGTTATAAATAGTAATAACCACTTTTTAAAATTATAGAAATTTAATACTTCAAAATGGACTTCATTTTTGTATTCGTAATATCGAAATTATCCTAAGTTGAATTTTTTGTAACTTTCTGAGAACTTCCAATTTTTTTATGAATAGTGAAAAATACTTAAAACAACTTTTTTAATCAAAATAATTTATTGTGATAGATTATACTATTTAGTGGTTTTAATGTACAATTAGAATATATTTTTACCATTTTATCCAATGGTGGTCATTATAATTAATTTAACATTGAAATTGGGCATGAACAATTGTCAATCTTTTGATATAAATTGTTTCTTAAAAACACGCTATTTGTTGTGATAGCGGGAATTAATTATAAAATTAATTAATGCAACTTATATGTTTGGAATTTTGTAAAATAGACATCATTTTTGAAATCGGAATATAAAATATAGCTTAGGGTGAATTTTTGGGATTTTTCTGAAAAACTTCAATTTTGATGAATAGTGAAACCACTAAGTGGTATTTATAAAAATTGATTTTTCGTTTAAATGAAATTTTACCACTTCTGTGTTTTGAATTTCAAAAATCCGACATACATGGTTGTCATTAAGAAGTAAAATGTGGTTCAATGAGATTAAAATAATTTTTGGTGAATAGTAACTTTTATGTTCTTAATCGCTATTAGAGGTGATTAGTGTAGTTTAAGGTAAAAATAATGTTTTAATAACATGATATGAGCTTGAAACATGTCCTACCCTCATTGGATGTGCCATGGCCGACCAAGACAATCCATGGGTCAACTTGGGGACCCCATGGGGCCACTTTAGTTGGAAAATGACATAAATACCTTTTATTTAATGTTAAAGTAAAAAATGACACAAACATGAAATGTTTTACTAAAACAATTTTTACATGGGGTTATACAAGGCATATTTTTGACTATAAATAGTCATTGGAAAGATAAAAAGATTTCCTACATCATAGTAGTTTTTTTATAATTTTTAGACATTATATAAATTAAATCATTTATGACATCATGATGATGCAGCAATGACCTCATTATTTAACGATTTTAATAAAATGAAAAGATAATGTAAAATACAAGGCCTACACTTGTCAAAAGACTATTAGATGGGTATATTTCGAACCCTTATCATATTATCCTCGAATAATATAAGTGTGGGACCTTTAGAATCCTAAAATCATTGTATAATAAAGTAATATTTCATTACTTTCCATGAGTGCCCCTCCTCTCCACTTATAAAAGGCCCCCACCTATACCACATCATTCACACTTTCAAGCCATTTGGCTCTACCAACCTCTACCCAAATACTATCCCAACTTCTCCCTATTACTCCTAGAAGCCTCACTTTGGGCAGAACTCTTCCCAAGGAAGCCTTGGGCTCAAATCAAAAAGAGTTACCCAATTTTAAGGTAATGTCTTCTCTAATGTTGTTTTGTTTCATTTTTCTTCTCCAAACCCCTAAACACTTTTTATTCATTTATTTTGTAACAAAAACAGTATCCTAAATATAGTAGTATGTTTTTATAAGAAGGATTATATCTAAACTTACACACACCTACATCTAATCGTTATAGAACATACTATTTCTCTAGATGACGAATTTTTGCCTCACAAAATGATGATTGTTCAACACTCATATAACACCTCTAATGGTGGACATTATGATGAAACTATTTTTATATATGATATATATTATGTTTTTTTCCTTATGATTTTTTATTTTTCATGTATGGCATACCTTTATGTTTTCCATTATGGGTAAACGGGATATTTTCATTTTAGGAAGTGCGGACTACCGCCCCCTCAAAGTGATTTGAATCGTTAATACCATATGTGGGATATATAAAGGATGGAGTAAATGGTATTATATGCTATATTATACTGGAATTATTTTATAATTTTATATCATTATGATTTCATTCCATTAAATACGAAATAGAAATGAAAGTAGCGTTCATGCGTACGTACAACTTATCGTCTCCATGAACGGTGCATTTCATTTCTTACCTTTAAATGTTACGTAATATTATGAATGAATGTATATACTGGATATATATGATATAAATGATATCTACATCATGAATATAATTCTGGATATAATGGATATTTCACCACATGAACAACTTGTAATTATAAGAAGTTTATTGTTGACTCAAGTCCCAAAGATCGACAAAACGACCGTTATTAACTTAAATAATTACATAATGTTCATAACATTGTAATATGTGATATAAAAAGGATAATGAAATTGAAAATGGTTCTTAATAAGTTAGATATTAACTCTATTTTATTATTCAGGAGGTTAAATAACAGTTGAGTCAAGTCAGACACGAGGTAAGGGTTTACTTCACAACCTCTTCATTATCCAAGGTTGTTTATACATAATTATCTACTGGGACCTTGTTATCATCCACATCCATGTTTCCTAAAAATGACTTTCAAAACATTTTTACTATTAAATGGAAAATGGGTTAAAGTCATTTATACCCTTATACGTTTTTGAAAGGAATCTTACCGTCGTTTTCAAAACAATGTACTTTTTGACCTTTTTGACAAATTTAAGGTAAGAATGTTTTTTTAACATATACGGCAGGTGCGGCTATTTTCCGCCATTATAACTTCGTCGAAGCTTCACTTACAAGCTTATAAGAGTATTTTCAAAGTATATGTATTATTTTATAATCATGGGACTTTTAAATGATTTCAAAAAGAGAGATATTTCTCTCAAATAGCTTTGATTTCATCCATATCAACATCCTTTGATGGGTTTTAATTTTAATTGAAATTGATTTATGATACAAAACTTCCATTGAACATTTTGTGAAATATTTGACTATGGATGTGTTATTTTTATACCATCCATAGTTTATGGAGAAATTGTTGACATTTCGTATGCTAGTTTTAATACGAATATTTATGTTATGTTTAAACCTATTCATATGAGGAATGTATTGGACTTAATAAGTGACGGGTGGAGCCCGCTATAGCTCCTAGATGTATCGGCAGGTCTCATGAGATAAACTAGTGTCTTGGCACGAGGCCTTGACAAAATCTTATTTGTGGTCTTGGCACGAGGCCTTGGATACGTGGTTATGATAGTCTGGCATTATGCATTCCATCATTATGAAAGTGGTTATTGATATTGCATGTGATTATTCGACCAATAGAATATCCATGTGAATAAGTAAATGGAATTATCTAATTTTACTTTTGCCATATTATGTTGAAGTTCATTTTTAAAATGCTTTTGTTTTAGTTATACATTGCCTTAAATGTTAATGTTTATTTATGAAAGCTTCAGCAATATTGTTATCCTTACTGAGGATCTGAGCTCACCCCTTTCAATGTTTTAATATTTTCCAGGATGTGAAAAGGTATTTTATGAATGACCTACAGGTATAGTCAGAAGAGGATATGAGTGTGGACTATGGAGACTTTGTTATTGTAGTTTTTCACCTTACGATGTAATGTAACACTTATGAATGTATCTAGTGTTTCCAAGGCTACTAAACTAATCGGTCTTTCGAGACATGATCTTTTGTGATCATGCCAATGTTACGAAGTAATGCACCGACTCTGGTTAGTTGGGGTCGGGGTGTTACAGTTGGTATCAGATGCAGTTTAGTACTAACCTTGGAAGCTAGATTTATATAAACTCTGATTAGACCACATAGCCCAAAGATAGACTTTGAGGACTAGTATAGAAGAACTTCCTAGAATTTTGGTATTATAGAGATTTTGTGAGTTTTCCGAGCAATACATCCATGTCTGGATACGAGCAGGTAGAGGTGGCTCTGGCACAGATGTACCTAGGGGTAAAACCCGAAAACCCCGCTTTGAGCTAGACTCGAACGGGAACTGGTGCACGACAACGGGCCTTGCTTCACTCTTGGTTACGACACTCCCGAGGGATATGCTTAGGATAATTCTCATTTCTTTACAAACCTCTATGAAGGGTTATGAGTATATACTTCCTCAAAGAAAACTTTTTTTATGACTATAGATTTTATCCATAAAATAGTTCAATTAGTGTTAAGAGTTTTACAAGTACGGAATTATGTATTTTGATTCATAAACTAATCTAGTTTATGCCATTGTTTAGAAATGGAACCTAGTGGAAGGAATGGAAACCGTATCAATACACGCACTCCGTGTAGGGATTTCCCTCCTGCTCAAGATAATTATTGTGGAGCTGGAGATACAACTGGTGCTGATCAACTTATTACCATACTGGGACAACTCACTCAGGTTATGAATAATAACCTTACTCGTATGGATCACCCTAATCCGCAACATGGAGGATCAATGTTAAACCGATTCATGAGGCAACAACCACCAACATTTAATGGGGGTACAAATCCATTAGTACTTGAACAATGGATAAACTCTTTAGAGAAAATATTCCACGCCTTGGAGAGTAGCGAAAGAGAGAAGGTTGTCATGGCAGTTTACCGCCTCACTGGAGATGCCGATCAATGGTGGTCATTGATTCAAAATACAAAGGAATATGAAGAAGTATCAAGTATGGAATGGAGAGAGTTCAAAGATATTTTCTTAGAAAATTACTTTCCACATGACCATCGAGCAGATATGGAAAAGGAATATCTGAGTCTATGACAAAAGGAGGATGAGAATGTCGCAAAGTATGAGGCTAACTTTACAAGGTTAGCGAGGCATGCATCAGATTATATATGTAACCCAAGAAGTAAGATTGATCGTTTCTTTGATGGGTTAAAATCATTTCTTCATCATGCATTAGTCTCACAAACCATCTTGTCGTATGAAGACATTGTCTCATGTGCTATCAAGACAGAAAAAGAATTCTCTAAATCTTATGACAATAAAGTAAAGCAAGAGAAGAAGAGAACTGTGGAACAAGAGACAGATAAAGGGAAAAAGAGAAAGAAGGATTTTCCATTATGTGATAATTATGGGAAGAATCACCCTGGTATTTGCCTAAAAGGAATGGGAGTTTGTTATAAATGAGGAGAAAAAGGTCACCAGGCTCGTGATTTAAAGGGAAAGAAAGAGGCTATCAAAGTTGAATGCTACAATTGTAGAGAAATGGGTCATTATGCAAATGAATTTCCTAAGCATCAGGGAAACTTACCTCAGAAAATGCCAAGGGATCAAGGCCAAACTTATGCTGTTACTACAGATGAAGTTGAATAATTATTGTATTTGTGTTTATGGACTCAAGAACTAGATTATGGTTATAAGAATAATGTGATATATATAAGGATTTTACTACAGTACATGTTGTTTTCATTAAGGTTTTAATATGATTAAGGTAATCATATTTTTAGTATGTGACAATAAGAGAAACTTTTCATTGTTTGGGGAATCTGATGTTACAATTGATTTTGGAATTTAGAGACCTTTTAGAGAAAGTCTCGAGAGAGGTATTTTGGATAACTATTAAGGTTGGAATAGATTAAGTTAAACTATGGATAGTATTGTTTAAGGTTAAATCATTTCTGAAGATTATTTTTGGAATATCATAATACTATAGTTTTAGGAAAAGGACAACCTGCAGGGTGGGGCATAACCCGTCGCGTCGGACAAAGCTGCATGAATCGAACCCAAAACCATAGTGCAATAGGCCTTTATTACCTACCACTAGCCTACAGGAAGTCCCTGGTTATTACAAAATAGTTTTGGTAATCTAAATGGTATGTTCTAATATTTTGAACCTTGTACAGTTAGGATACATATATTATTTTTGAGTTCTATTATCTTTTTGAGTGAAAGATGAGTTTGTGGTATAACTTAGTTGAAGGTTGAAACTCTACTTGTCAAGCATAAATATATATATACCTTTATCTTATTCTATGAATAAATTAATTCTTAAAATTTATTAAAGGGATATTAAAACCAAAAAAAATGTGTTATCCTAATACGTTATGTCTTGTTGAACTGATGATGTTTTAAATCAACAAAGATTGGAGGCTTTGAGGCCCTCAATTTGACACTTGTTTGTGATTGATGACCTCAATCACTCCATATAAATATTTACGTTTTCCTCCAATTATATGTCTCTAATTTCAACCAATGTTCTCCTTATCGAGATCATAATTTGGTAGTGACTTTTTCATTTCCCTTTCCCTCTTATTAAGGGTAAATTTTATTAACCTTATTTCTGATGTGGGTTTTCCACAAAGGTATTTTCTATTTTCAACCTTTTATTTTCAAAGAAAAATTCCAAATTGCGAGGACGCAATTTATTGAAGGAGGGACGAATGTAACACCCCGAGCTTCCACGATACGCCTCTCTTTCAATAGCTTGCATTGTACGCAAGTTCGAGTTCTAACACACCGCGACTAATCAAAGTAGCCGTTATGAATAGTAATAACCACTTTTTAAAATTATAGAAATTTTATATTTCAAAATGGACTTCATTTTTGTATTCGTAATATCGAAATTATCCTAAGTTGAATTTTTTGTAACTTTCTAAGAACTTCCAATTTTTTTTATGAATAGTGAAAAATACTTAAAACAACTTTTTTAATAAAAATAATTTATTGTGATAAATTATACTATTATTGGTTTTAAAGTATAATTATAATATATTTTTACCATTTTATCCAATGGTGGTCATTAGAATTAATTTAACATTGAAATTGGGCATGAATAATTGTCAATCTTTTGATATAAATTGTTTCTTAAAAACACGCTATTTTTTATGACAGTGGGAATTAATGATAAAATTAATTAATGCAACTTATGTGTTTGGAATTTTTTAAATTAGACATCATTTTTGAAATCGGAATATCAAATATAGCTTAGGGTGAATTTTTGGGATTTTTCTGAAAAACTTCAATTTTTGTTGAATAGTGAAACCACTAAGTGGTATTTATAAAAACTGATTTTTCATTTAAATGAAATTTTACCAATTCTGTGTTTTGAATTTCAAAAATCCGACATACATGGTTGTAATTAAGATGTAAAATGTGGTTCAATAAGATTAAAATAATTTTTTGTGAATAGTAACTTTTATGTTCTTAATCGCGATTAGAGGTAATTAGTGTAGTTTAAGGTAAAAATAATGTTTTAATAATATGAGATGAGCTTGACACATGTCCTACCCTCATTGGATGTGCCATGTCCGACCAAGACAATCCATGGGTCAACTTGGGGACCCCATGGATCCACTTTAGTTGGAAAATGACATAAATACCTTTTATTTAATGTTAAAGTAAAAAATGACACAAACATGAAATGTTTTACTAAAACAATTTTTACATGGGGTTATACAAGACATATTTTTGACTATAAATAGTCATTGTAAAGCTAAAAATATTTCCTACATCATAGTATTTTTTTATAATTTTTAGACATTAAATAAATTAAATTATTTATGACATCATGATGATGTAGCGATGACCTCATTATTTAACGATTTTAATAAAATGAAAAGATAATGTAAAATCCAAGGCTTAAACTTTTCCAAAGACTATTGGATGGGTTGATTTCGAACCCTTATCACCTTAGCCTCTAATTATATAAGTGTGGGACGTTTAGAATCCGAAAATCATTATATAATAAAGTAATATTTCATTACTTTCCAAGAGTGCCCGTCCTCTCCACTTATAAAAGGCCCCCACCTCTACCACCACATTCACACTTTCAAGCCATTTGGCTCGGCCATCCTCTGCCCAAATACTCTCCCAACTTCTCCCTCTAACTCCTAGAAGCCTCACTTTGGGCAGAAATCTTCCCAAGGAAGCCTTTGGCTCAAATCAAAAAGAGTTACCCGATTTTAAGGTAATGTCTTCTCTAATGTTGTTTTGTTTCATTTTTCTTCTCCAACCCCCTAAACACTTTTTATTCATTTATTTTGTAACAAAACCAGTATCCTAAATATTCTAGGATGTTGTTATAAGAAGGATTATAGCTAAACATACACACACCTACATCTAATGGTTAAATAACATACTGCTTCTGTGGATGGCGATTTTTTGCCTCACGAAATGATGATTGTTCAACACACATATGACACCTCTAATGGTGGCCATTATGATGACACTATTTTTATATATGATATATATATTATTTTTTTGTTTTCCTTATGAATTTTTATTTTTCATTTATGGAATACCTTTATAGTTTCCATTTTGGGTAAACGCGATATTTTCATTTTAGGAAGTGCAGACTACCGCCCCCTCAAAGTGATTTGAATCGTTAATACCATATGTGGGATGTATAAAGGATGGAGTAAATGGTATTATATGCTATATTATACTGGAATTATATTATAAATTTATATCATTATGATTTCATTCCATTAAATACGAAATAGAAATGAAAGTAGCGTTCATGCGTACATACGGCTTACCGTCTCCATGAACGGTGCATTTCATTTCTTACCTCTAAATGTTACATAATATTATAAATGAATGTATATACTGGATATATATGACATATATGATATCGACATCATGAATATAATTCTGGATATAATGGATATTTCACCACATGAACAACCTGTATTTATAAGAAGTTTATTGTTGACTCAAGTCTCAAAGATCGACAAAACGACCGTTATTAACTTAAATAATTACATAATGTTCATAACATTGTAATAAGTGATATAAAAAGGATAATGAAATTGAAAATGGTTATTAATAAGGTAGATATTAACTCTATTTTTTTATTCAGGAGGTTCAAGAACGGTTGAGTCAAGTCGGACACGAGGTAAGGGTTTACTTCACAACCTCTTCATTATCCAAAGTTGTTTATACATAATTATCTATTGGGACCTCATTATCATACAAATCCATGTTTCTTAAAAATGTCTTTCAAAACATTTTTACTATTAAATGGAAAATGGGTTAAATTCATTTATACCCTTATACGTTTTTTAAAGGAATCTTACCGTCGTTTTCAAAACAATGTACTTTTTGACCTTTTTGACAAATTTAAGGTAAGAATGTTTTTTTAACTTATACGGCGGGTGTGGATATTTTCCGCCATTATAACTTCGTCAAAGCTTACCTTACAATATTATAAGAATATTTTCAAAGTAAATGTATTATTTTATAATTATGGGACTTTTTAATGATTTCAAAAAGAGAGATATTTCTCTCAAATATCTTTGATTTCATCCATGTCAACATCCTTTGATGGGTTTTAAGTTTAATTGAAATTGATTTATGATACAAAACTTCCATTGAAAATTTTGTGAAATATTTGACTGTGGATGTGTCATTTTTATACCATCCATAGTTTATGGAGAAATTGTTGACATTTCGTATGCTAGTTTTAATACGAATATATATGTTATGTTTAAACCTATTCATATGAGGAATGTATTGGACTTAATAAGTGACGGGTGGAGCCCGCTATAGCTCCTCGATGCATCGGCAAGTCTCACGAGACAAACTAGTGTCTTGGCATGAGACCTTGACAAAATCTTATTTGTGGTCTTCGCATGAGGCCTTGGCTACGTGGTTATGATAGTCTGGCATTATGCATTCCATCATTATGAAAGTGGTTATTGATATTGCATGTGATTATTCGACCAGTAGAATATCCATGTGAATAAGTAAATGGAATTATCTCATTTTACTTTTGCCATATTATGTTGAAGTTCATGTTTAAAAGGCTTCTGTTTTAGTTATACATTGCCTTAAATGTTAATGTTTATTTATGAAAGCTTCCACAATATTGTTATCCTTACTGAGCATCTGAGCTCACCCCTTTCAATGTTTTAATATTTTCCAGGATGTGAAGAAGTATTTTATGAATGAACTGCAGGGATAGTCAGAAGAGGATATGAGTGTGGACTATGGAGACTTTGTTATTGTAGTTTTTAACCTTATGATGAAATGTAACACTTATGAATGTATCTAGTGTTTCCAAGGCTACTAAACTAATCGGTCTTTCGAGACTTGATCTTTTGTGATCATGCCAATGTTACGAAGTAATGCACCGACTCTGGGTAGCTGGGGTCGGGGCATTACATTAAGCAAATTCATAGTAATTGTATTCCATATATCGTGTATTTAGGTGTAGCTTTTTTTTGAGACTTAGTGATTTGATTTCTAAATAAAGTGACATAAGATGAAGATGGTGGTTCTTTACTGTTATCTCATGTCACAAACCTATTATCACCCAATAGTGGACTACAAGTTAGCACTCCCTCAAAAGTACCAGTCAAATCATGATATACTTCAAGTGTCCTGGATGCACTAATAATCTCTAGAAACAACACATGTTTTTTGTCCTGATGAGGATTAGTAGGATGTAGATGATTTATTAGTGGAGTATCTAATTCATATTGTTGATTAGAGAGTGAAGACACTCCAAGTTATATCAGTTCCCCTGGTACAAGTGCTATAACAACATAGTCAAGTACAGGAAGAGACCTAGGAAATTGAAGATGATATATGAGTTTCACATATAGAAATATTCACTATCAATGCCTTTTTACCTTCATATGATCAACTAGTGGATGAGTTTCATTGATAGGAGGTTGTAATTACCTGCCTTTGCCGGTGTTAGAGGGCTGGCATGAGTGTTTTGCAGGAGGCTGGGGGGTGGTGGCTGGTGTGGTGGCTGGTGCGGGCTAAATTGCAGGTGGCTGGGGATTGGTGCGGGCTCGAATACAGGTGGAAGGGGGCTGTAATGCTGGTGAAAGGGGGATGGTTGCAGGTGCTGGGGGGGGGGGGTGTGGGATGGATGTTGCTGGATCAGGGCCAAACCGCGACGTGACCACGGCGTGACCACGACGTGACCGCGACATGACCACGGCTTGACCACGACGTGACCACGGCGTGACCGTGGCGTGACCCTGACATGTTGGCCTGGTCCAACGACATCCGCGGGGAAGTATCTTCTGGATGCAGGTGGAAGGGAGCTGGAATGCTGGTGGAAGGGGGCTGGTTGCAGGTGTTGGGGGGATGGTGTGGGCTGATTCGAAGGTGGAAGAGGGGTTGTTGCGGGCTGGAATGCTGGTGGCAGTGGGCTGAAATGAAGGTGGAAGGGGGATGGTGTGGGATGGATATGGATGGAGAAGGGACAAATCATGGAATTATCGCGGTGTGACCATGGCGTGATCGCGGCGTGACCACTGCGTGACCGCAGCGTGATTGCGGCGTGACCGCGACATGTTGGCCTGGTCCAACGACATCTGTGGGGAAGCATCTTCTGGATATAGGTGGAAGGGAGATGGAATGCTAGTGGAAGGGGGCTGGTTACAGGTGATGGGGGGATGGTGCGGGCTGATTCGAATGTGGTAGAGGGGCTGTTGCGGGCTGGAATTCTGGTGGCAGCGGGCTAAAATGAAGGTGTAAGGGGGCTGTTGTGGGCTGGATGTGGCTGGAGCAGGGCCAAATCACGACATTACCACAGCGTGGGCGCGGCGTGGCTGCGGCGTGACCGCGGCTTGAGCCTCCTTGAGAATTTTATCGGGGATACTCAGTGAGTCTACCCCTAGTACCAAGTCCTGACTTTCCACATTCTTGCTTGTGTTGAAACTCACTGTTTCCTTTACTTCATGTTTTGAAGCAATAGATGCATCGGTTCCTAGCACAACTTTCTCCTGTATAGCAACAAGAACAATATATTTAGTAGCCAACTTGAAGTTACTTATAAACATCTCTTGAGTTTTTTAGTATTCACTAGATAGCTTTCTTTTTTGTAAAAAAAACTTATGAATATAACATAGAGAATAAATTTCCGCCCACTGGTGTCATCTCGAACTGAGGGTACCACCAAAATCTTTACCACTACTTAGATTATCCTCATCAATTATAATAACCAAAGTTTCTTGAATCGATTTATTTTTTCCTTATATCTAGCTTATCACTCAAAAAATAAGTAGATTTATATTTCCCTTTAGAATCAAATTCCTGAACATCATCCAAAATATAAGGGCAAATAAGTGATTTCAAAATTGATGCATGTCGAACCCCAGGAAAAAAGACGTAGAAGAAGAAGGTAAATGTGTATCATTTGATCGAGGATTTTTGACTTTCAGTTTCCATCAAAAGGTATAAAAGGATGATCCTAGAGCATTGGATCCCTCAACCTAAGGCCCGGTACCTTTCGGGTTTATGACTGGAAGCTACAATTTAGTTCTAATGACA
Source organism: Viscum album (assembly GCA_963277665.1). Classification (NCBI taxonomy): domain Eukaryota; kingdom Viridiplantae; phylum Streptophyta; class Magnoliopsida; order Santalales; family Viscaceae; genus Viscum; species Viscum album. The sequence continues at coordinate 1,415,910,190 of OY728133.1, forward strand.
AGAAACTTGTGCACATATCTAGTTTAAGATTCATAGACTTAATTGGGTACTATGGCACTAGGAAATCTTATATGATATCGCATTTGTGATTTTCATTCCAATCAGGATGAACTATTCCACTAAAAATGTAATTTTTGGTCATTATGCATGTGTATTGGTAGAAGTGGATTTAAGTTATACACTAATTGACCGGGTTTCTCTTTCCACTCAACAATGTGAAATCTCTCTTAGAATAGAATACAAGAAAATGCATGTGTTCTGTGAGTCCTGTAAAATTATTTGTCACTCAAAATCTATATGTAGAAGTGATATATGCTCCAATTGTCAGATTAGAGGTGATGAGGTTAAGAATTTTGGGAGGAAAGGAAAATGTGGGACCAACTAAACAATTAAGGTTCAGGCTCAACATCAAGCAGTTGAAAATTCAGGGCATGTCCCTGTTTTATCTCTAGAGGATTAAGTTCCTACTAATGATAGGTCTATTATTGCTGAAAAGACATATTCTATGTGTTTGATTGCTATAGGCTTTGATTATCATGTTCTTGGATCATCCCCCCATTATAGAGATTCTTGTATTTCTGTTTCTCCTAACAAGTTGCAAGTGAAGAGTTCCCGGGATGATATGGAATATAAATCTCATGATGCCACCACTATTTTTCTTTTTAATGAATATCTCTCAAGGGTATAACTGATGAACTTGAAGAAGAATTTGATGATACTCAAGCTAAAATGGAATTAGATGTTCAAGATGATGTATATTTCAATTTCTAGAAAGAACAAAGAACAATCTCTTCAAAGTATCATAAATGAAAATCAAAGAAAGTGGCTACCACTTCAGGGAAATTCAAAAGTAGTTTATGTATCATATTGAGTGATGAAATAGTGGATGTCTTCACTAAAGTCTAATGTGGGACTAAGAAAGTTTCAACAAAGAGAGGAATACCACCCCTTGGAGGATATGGGCCATGCTCATAGTGGATAGAAAATGGATAATATTTTTTCAAGATGTCATGGTAAAACTCGTGGATGTAATGTTTCATTTAAATGATTTATAAAATAGTGGAATCATGATCATTTTGTAGTCCATAGTCGAAGGAATAACAATGAATATAAGATTCCTAAATCTCTTTGTGGAGAAATATTTAGAGAATTTATGTGAATTGAAGGAATATGTTTGACCATACTAAAACCATACTAAAACCATATACAAGCCCTTCCATCCAAATCATGCTATTCACTTAGTGGTGACTTGGTCATTATGTCAATTCCATCTTAAAAGTCTAACGAAACTTAAAGGGTGTCTTGGTTCAAACAATTGTTTTAATAAAAAGAGGGAAACCCCTACAGGGATATAAAAAGGGTCATGTACGATGTGAGCCTTATGACTAACAACGACATCAAGTATAAGGATAACATTAATGCAATAATTAGAAGCAAGGTATACCACTATGAGTTTTCGCAGACAGCGCACCTCCGTTGGAGGGTTTTATTACAAAACCATGACTTATTTATCAAACCAAACAATTATCTAAACTAACACTTATTCAAGAATTGAAATTTAATATAAACTTTCATAATTAAGAAGGAAACTTAATCCAATTTAAACATTCTTGAATTAAAGAGGCTAGGAGAGGGACCCTACCTCAACCTCAAGGCGCGTTTGCTTTTGACGACAAAAACTCGAATCTTCCTTTTTTCCGCTTGCACGCATATGCAACTTCACATATATAGAAGAACACCAAGCCCCTATGTACATATTTTCACGGCCAAATACGCACAAGGGGGTCCTTAAATATATGTTTATACTTGCATATACCCCTTTACACTTACACATGTATGCATTTTTAATATCCATATATAAGCACACCTAGCCCCAATATATATATTAATACTACAATGAGTGAATATATATAAAGGGGGAACTTATATATGTATATGCCCAGCTATGCAGACACATGTAAGCCTTCGTCAACGGCGACTCGAATCCACCTCAACAAAATCTAAAACAAACTGCAAAAATATAAGGATCCCAAAAATCACAAATTCCCTAATTAAAATTGGGCCTAAGAATAAAAACAGAATAAACCATACCCAAATCTGATGTTGAACTCATTATCATCGATGGTGGTGGATAGAACCGGCCTCATCATAAGAAACCACCTATAAACAAATAGTGGGAAAAAATGAGATATAACGACTTCTTATATATATGTGATCAGTGTGTCAATGGTACATGATAAATGATACATGAATCCATAACCAACAATGAACAAATAATATTCAGATTGATATGTACATCCCAATACTAAATAACATGATCATTAATAAACCTCTTTATTTCTCAAACATAACCTTCAATTGCCTATTCAAAAATAAAAAATCACCAAAATATGGGAATAAAGTAAACTTTTATCAGCACTTAAATGCGAAAAAATAGATATTAAACATTGTTCATAACCTAGGGCACTTTAATAGTGTTGTTAAGGGAGTGCCCCAAGGTTCTTCTGTCTTGATATTTATTGCAGGCTTACACAAAAGTATAGAAGAAAGTATTATCATGCAAGTTTATTTCACATGTCAAAGACTGAGAATCATGATTAACAATAAGAATTTTATCTATAGAGATATGTGAAAAGACCCATAAAGAATCACGATTTTTATTATTGGATGTTTCTCCTATAAAAGTATAACTATATTTTTCAAGACTATTAAATCCAGAAGTAAAAGTGACGTTAGGTTCAGAGATAGCAAAAAGCATCAGTTTATGAGTAAAACAATATTTTTTTTAAGTTGTGATGGTGTTAGGGTTAGCAATACCCTGACAGGTCAAATATAATATATTCATTTATACGTTCATTTGGGTCTAGGACCCTTGTTTTTCTTACCTCTGGAATTATTTCTGCGCTTGGATTTGGTAGAATTCTCTTTAGGTGTCGCTGCATTTTTTCCCTGAAAAGTCATTAAAGGGTTAGGAGGGCTATGATTATTTTGTATACCTGTTAAGACCTCTTCTTGGTGCATTTGTTTGTTCTCAGTTTCCTTATGTGCCACTATCCATTATGTTTCTGGTTTTATGTGATCAGATTCCCCAGATTGGTCACCCAGTTTCTGAGTGGCGAATTCAGCCATAGCAGGGGTTACTGGTTGTGTCTGTTGTAGTTCCAAACCTTCATCATCATCTTGCATGTGTTGTGTTTTTCTAATATCAGCCATATGCATATTGCAAACTATATTCTGAACTGCTGATTTTCCTAGCATCTCATCACTATGTGAAGGTGAGGAGAGTTGATTTTGTTTTTCACTGTCAGTAGTCGGAGCATAGGTGTCCTGCAGACCCCCCTGTAGACCACCCCCTGCCCTGCAGACTTCCCCACTCCACCCTACCCCCTCCCCCTGCCCTACAGATGTAACATCACAGGTAAATAAAGAATAATAAATTTTCATATTTATTAATATTTTAGAATTGAATATTAATTTTACTTTAAAGGGGTTGCTATGTTCGATAGTGTACCTGATACGCAGCAAAGAGTTTCTTTGAAATCTTTTGTTGCACACTAGTAATAAAATAATATTATTTTAAATGGTAGTTAACACGTAGCCGTTGTATTGGCGGGAATGAAAATAAATAACTAAAATATGATTATATATGTTTTTTAATTGTTTTTACATTTATCCAATAAAATATAAAGGCTTAAAATAAGAAAAGAATTCAATTTTAGGCATAGATACTCTAATATTCACTAAAGGTCCACTTATCGCCTTTTCATGGAGAACCTTCTTTAAATATATTTTTGGTCACTCTTATACTTCCTATTTGGACAAAATAAAATTCTTCTTTAGAATCGGGACATCAAAATTTACTTTGTGTAAATTTTTGGTATTTTTCTGATAAAGTTCATTTTTTTAATGAATAGTGAAAAATGTTATATTTTAATTCAAAACCACTTTTTAATTTAATTTAATTATATGATTAGATTATCTTTTGAATTGGTTTTAAAGTGAAATTAGAATATATTTTTACCATTAAATCCAATATTGGTCGTCAGAATTAATTTCACTTTGAAATCAGAGTTAAACTAGTGTCAATCTTTTGATACTTATTATTTCATAAAAACACGCTATTTGCTCTGACAGCGGGAATTAATTAATAAATTAATTAATGCAACTTATATGTTTTGAATTTTGTAAAATTAACTTCATTTTTGAATTCATAATATCAAATATATCTTAGGGTGATGTTTTGGTATTTTTCTGAAAAACATCAATTTTTGATGAACAGTGAAACCACTAAGTGGTACTTAAAAAAACTGATTTTTCGTTTAAATGAAATTTTACCACCTCTGTGTTTTGAATATCGAAAATCCGACATACATGGTTTTAATTAAGAAGTAAAATGTGGTTCAATGGGATTAAAACAATTTTTGTGAATAGTAACTTTTATGTTTTTAATCGCGATTAGAGGTAATTATTGTAGTTTAAGGTAAAAATAATGTTTTAATAATATGATATGAGCTTGAAACATGTCCTACCATTATTGGATGTGGCATGGCCGACCAATACAATACATGGGTCAACTTGGGGAACCCATGGAGCCACTTTGGAAGGAAAATGACATTAATATCTTTTTATTTAATGTAAAAGTAAAAATGACACAAACATGAGTTGTTTTAATAAAACAATTTTTAAATGGGGTTATACGAGTCATAGTTTTGACTATAAATATACATTGGAAAGCTAATAATATTTCCTACATCATAGTATTTTTTTATAATTTTTAGACATTAAATAAATTAAATTATTTATAACATCATGATGATGCAACGATTACCTCATTATTTAACGATTTAAATAAAATGAAATTATAATGTAAAATCTAAGACATACACTTGTCAAAAACTTATTGGATGGGTATATTTCGAACCCTTATCACATTAAACTCAAATTATATCAATGTGAGACCTTTTAAATCCGAAAATCATTTTAAAATAATGTAACATTTCTTTACTTTCCAAGAGTGCCCCTCCTCTCCTCTTATAAAAGGCCCCCCACTACCACCTTACCAACACCTCTCAAACATTTGGTTCGGCCAAGATCTGTCCATTTTGTCTCTCCACATCCATCTCTTACTCCTATAATCCTCACTTTGGGCAGAAGTCTTCCCAAGGAAGCCCTTGAGCTCAAATAAAAAAGAGTTACCCGTTTTAAAGGTAGTGGTTTCTCTTGTGTTCTTTTGTTTTATTTTGCTTCTCCAACCCCCTAAAATCTTTTTATTCATTTATTTTGTAACAAAACCAGTATATTACATATAATAGGATGTTGTTATAAGAATTATTCAAGCTACACTTACACACACCTACATCTAATGGTTAAAGAACATACTGTTTCTGTGGATGGAAAATTTCTGCCTCCCGAAACGATGATTGTTCAACATTCTTTTAACACCTTAAAAGGTGGCCATTAAGATGACACTATATTTATATATGATATATTATATGTTTATTTTTTCCTTAATTTTCTGTATTTTTCATTTTGGGCATACCTTTATGGTTTCCATTAGGGGTAAACGCGATATCTTCATTTAAGGAAGTGCGGACTACCACCCCCTTAAAGTGATTTGATTCGTTAATACCATATGTGGGACGTATAAAGGATGGAGTTATGATATTATATATGATATTATACTGGAATTATAATATAACTTTATATCATTATGATTCCATTCTATAAAATATGAAATAGAAATGAAAGCACCGTTCATGCGTACGTACGGCTTACCGTCTCCATGAACGGTGCATTTCATTTCTTACCTCTAAATGTTATGTAATATTATAAATTCATGAATTTACTGGATATATATGATATATATGATATCTACATCATAGATAAAATTCGGGATATAATGGATACATGAACAACTTGTAATTATAAAGGGTTTATTATTTACTCAAGTACCAATTATCGTTAAAACGACTGTTATTTACTTAAATAATTACATAGTGTTCATGACATGGAAATAAGTGATATAAAACGAATAATTAACATGAAAATGGTTCTTAAAAAAGTATAAATTAACTCATGTTTATTATTCAGGACATTAAAGAACAATCGAGTCAAGTCAGACCCGAGGTAAGGGACTTCGTCTCAATCTCCTTTCATTGAGGCATATTTCGTTTTATACACAACTTTATTTTAAACGGTTTATAAAACCATTTTAATTTTACTTTTATACAAAATGAATCTTTTTCTATGAAGAGTTTTACTAAATGAAAAAAAATAAATGTTTCTTTTAATGTACGCGGTGACAACGACCTTTTCTGCCGCCGCAAGTATTATTTGGTCTTTGGCTTCCTCAACAAGCCGTAATGTTTTTTTAAAATGAGATAAATACCATATACTCTTTTATGTATTTTGGTATCAAAAATGGTTTTTATAATGGATTTGTTATGTCAATATATTTAAGTGATATATTGTGATCAAAGTGTGGAAATGTTTTCTTTCCATTATATTTGTTTTATGTCTGATGATCTTATAATGGAACTTGGACATTTGACGAGTGGTTACCTGATAAACCATATGACGGGTGGTGCCGTGAATAACAGGATGGGTGGTTACGTTATAACCTCCAATGCATTGGATATGGAAGTCGGCCGTATGGCTATTCCATTAAGTGATATGTGTGGAAGTCGACCGTATGGTTATTCCATTTAAGTATGTTTATGTCCCAAGTTACCTTTATATGTTATGTGATCTTTATATGGGTTTTATGGTAATATTTTGTTTACAAAAGGGTAAGTAATGAGCTTTTATTCAGTGAAGAGTTTTTACTAATTCATAAAGGTGAAAAGTATTACTTTGTTAAAGAATACATGGTTTACTTGTCGTTTTGATAAACTAACAGTTTTCATTCTTTTTGTATCCCTTACAGAGCTTTTTATGCTCACCCCAAGTTTTTTTTTGAAATGTTTTTCACAGGACTTAATGTGGAATAGGGTCAAGGATGGGATCAAGGGAAATTCATGCTATATAAAACATAGAACTAGACATGTTTCTTTTTAAGAGTTTATATTCTATGGAAACTTAGTATAATAGTCTACTTTGTAATCTTTTGAGATGTAATAGTTATGTCCAAATTCTCTAAAACTCTAAACCTGAAAAGATCCTCAATGTGAATTATTCATTTAATTCAATATTAAGTAAGGTTTAAGGCTGGGGCCTTATAGTTTGTATTAGAGGTCAGTTTAGACAACTTTAGGAGTTAGAAAATTGTTAAATTATAAGTTAATATATGGTATAATTGAAATGATATAGAATTTAAAGATTACCATGTTGCTTCGCCTAAGATATTTATGTGTTCAGAAAGGTTTTCTGCTGAGGAAAAAAAGAAGCTATGTTGGGACGACATCAGGAGGAAGACAACCTTCCAAACCAGCAACCTGATATGGTCGAAATCGGAACTGAATAGTTTGTCGCTGTGATGGCACAGTTGACTCAGGCTATAAATGGTGGTGGTATCCATGTACGAGATCAGCCAGATCAACCGCAGAGGAACATGTCAGTGGTGGAACATTTCATGAGGCAACATCCCCCATATTTTAGAGGATCATCTGACCCCATGCAAGATGAAGGGTGGATTAAAGCACTGGAGAAGATTTTTTATGTCATGGGGTGTTCAGAACATCAAAAGGTTAGTCTTGCTGTTTATTGTTTTGAAGGTGAAGGTGATTAGTGGTGGTCGATGGTCCAAAATATCAGGGATAGTGATGAGATTGAGGATCTTCACTGGGAAGAATTCCATGGTATGTTTCTTGAGAAATATTTTCATAAGGTGGTTTGTCTTGGGATGGAAAAGAAACTTCTATAATTGAGGCATGAGGATGACTCGGTGGATACTTATGAACCAAAGTTCACTCGACTAGAAAGGTATTCTCCAAACTTCATATGAGATCTGGATAGTAAAATCAACCATTTTTACTCAGGGTTAAAGCCAATGTACCGAAGGACTTTATCTTCTCGTGAGTTCAAAAGTTATGAAAAGCTTGTTTGATGTGAGGAGAAGGTGGAAATGGAGTTTGCCGATGATTAAGTGTTCTTTGACAAACAACAGAATAATAGGTCCAATTGGCAGGCAAAGGGGAAGAATTCATCAAAGAAACAAGGAGGTAAGAAAACCAAATATCCATCCTATGAGAAGTGTGGTAAAATGCATCCTGGAGAATGTTTATCCAAGTCTAGTAAGTGCTTTCGGTGTGGTAAGTCTAGTCATATTGCTCGTAACTGTAAGGAAGATGATCAAGCAGGCAATGAAAAGTCAGCGGTAAGATGTTTTAAGTGTAATAAAATGGGTCATTATGCAAATGAGTGTCTAATGAAGAACTCAGCTGGGGGAAAGTAGCTAGACTACCAGCAGAAATAGGTGGTGAAATCCTTTGCAACTACTTCAGCAGATGTTGGGCCATCGAATGAAGTAGTATCAGGTACACTGTTTGTTTGTTCAGATTATGCCAATGTGTTGTTTCATTCAGGGTCTACACATTCCTTCATTTATATGATGTTTTCTAGTAAATTAGAAATTTCTTCTCAAGATATGAATCCTGAACTTATGGTAAAAACACACGGAGTAAACATTGAGACAAAAAGAAATTATAAGAACCTTCCTATCCTTGTGTATCAAAAGAATCTACCTATAAACCTTATTGTTTTACCTCTAGTAGAGTTTGATGTTATTTTGGGCATGGATTGGATTTCTGTTTATCATGCTAAGATTGAATGCAGAGCTAAAATGGTTTGTTTTCAGAAGGATTTTTAGTTTGTGTATAAGAATGAACCCTTGATTTTTATAACATATTTGGAAGTTAAGAAACTAGTAAAAGATGGAAGTGAATGTTACCTTGAACATATTGTTGAAAATAAAGGAACTGTTCAGATTAATGATGTGCCGGTGGTAAATGAGTATCTTGATGTTTTTCCTAATGAGTTTCCTGGTATTATTCATGATCGGGATGTTGAATTTACTATTGACTTAGTTTCTAATTCTATGCCAATTTCAAAACCCCCTTTTCGAATGGCTCAAGTTGAACTTTTAGAGTTAACGAAGAAATTGCAGGAGTTATTAGATAAAGGTTTCATTCGACCTAGCACATCACCATGGGGTGCTCCTGTCTTGTTTGTTAAAAAGAAAGATGGATCAATGATACTTTGTGTTGATTATAGATCCTTGAATAATATTACTGTTAAGAACAAGTATCCTTTAGCTCATATCGATGATTTGTTTGATCAGCTCCAGGGAGCTCAGTATTTTTCAAAGATTGACTTGAGGTCGGGGTACCATCAGTTGAAAGTAAAAGAATCAGATGTTCCGAAGACTGCGTTCCGTACTAGATATGGCCATTATGAATTTGTAGTTATGCCTTTTGGGTTAACCAATGAACCTTCTGTATTCATGGACCTTATGAATAGAATTTTCCATGAGTTATTGGATATGTTTGTGGTTATTTTCATTGATGATATTTTGCTGTTTTCTAAATGTAAAGAGGAGCATTAAAGTCATTTAAGGGTTATAATCCAAACCTTAAAAGAAAAGAAACTATATGGAAAATTCAGCAAGTTTCAGTTTTGGTTACAACAAATTTCTTTCCTTGGTCACATTGTTTCAAAAAATGGCATAAGTGTTGATCCTGCTAAAACAAAAGTTGTTGAAGAATGGCCAAGACCCACAAATGTAACCGAGATCCGTAGTTTTCTTGGTTTGGCAGGTTACTACAGAAGGTTTGTTGAAAATTTTTCATGATTATCTAGTCCAATGACTAAGCTATCTTGGAAGGGTGTTAAGTATATCTGGACAAAAGAATGTGATGATTGTTTTCTGGAGTTGAAAAGAAGATTGGTGAATGATCCAGTTTTGGCACTTCCTTCCAGGAATGGTGAGTTTGTTATCTACAGTGATTCTTCATTGAAAGGACATGGTTGTGTCTTTATGCAGAATGATCAGGTAATTTCTTATGCTTCACATCAGTGTAAAAATCATGAGGTAAATTACCCTAAACATGATTTGGAATTAGCTGATATTGTTTTTGTTTCAAAAATTTGGAGGCATCATTTGTATGGAGTAAAGTGTGAAATATATACTGATCACAAATGTTTAAAGTATATATTCACTCAGAAAGAGTTGAACATGAGACAGAGGAGGTGGCTGGAATTAATCAAGGATTATTATTGTACAATTCATTACCATCCAAGAAAAGTAAATAAAGTGGTTGATGCTTTGAGTCAAAAAAGTAATGCTTCATTAACCATGCTACGTTTGGAACGATATCCTTTGGTTTTTGATTTGATGAACTTTGGCATAGAAGTTGTTGGTGCAGGAAGTTCTTCTGTTTTGATTCAGGTATCAGTGAGATCATCCCTGTCAGATAGAATTAAGAAAGCATAGAGGGAATACAATGAGTTGTAGAAAATGGTAGAGCTGGTTCAGAAGGGTAAGTTGCCTGAATTCAACATTGATAATGATTGTGTTTTGAGGTTTGGGAAGAGATTATGTGTTCCTAGTGATTCACAATTGAATAATGAGTTGTTATGTGAGGCTCATAGTTCCCCGTTTTCAGTTCATCCTGGCAGTACTAAGATGTACAGAGATCTGCGGGAGTATTACTGGTGGGATGGAATGAAAAGAGACATTGCTGATTTCACTGTGAAGTGTTTGACTTGTCAGCAGGTTAAAGCAGAGCAGTAGTTACCGAAAGGGATTCTTCAGCCATTACCAGTTCTAAAGTGGAAATGTGAAAATATAACCATGGACTTTGTTGTGGGATTACCAAGGACATCTTGAGGTAATAATGCAAACTGGGTTATTATTGATCGATTGACTAAATCTGCTCATTTCCTTTCTATTCGAGATACATTCTCCCTAGATCAACTTTCTCGATTGTATCTTAAAGAGATAGTCTGGTTGCATGGAGTTCCCCTCTCCATTGTATCTGATCGTGATCCCAGGTTTACTTCTAACTTTTGGAAAGGACTTCAGAAGTCGTTGGGTACTGAATTAAATTTTAGTACAGCTTTTCATCTACAATCAGATGGGCTGTCAGAACGAACAATTCAGACCTTGGAGGATATGCTATGAGCATTCTCTATGGATTATCAGGGAAGTTGGGACCAACATCTTTCTTTGGTTGAGTTTTCTTATAATAATAGTTTTCATTCCAGTATACAGATGGCACCATTTGAGGCATTATATGGGAAGCGGTGTCGAACTCTAGCTTTTTAGGATGAAGTGGGGGAAAGGAAGCTGATGGGACAAGAATTGGTAGAAGAGATGATAGAAAAAGTTCAGTTGATTCAGAAACACATGAGAATAGCTCAGAACAGACAGAAAATTTATGCGGATAACCGGAGGAAGGATCTATCCTTCGAGGTAGGTGATCCTGTTTTTCTCAAGGTTTCTCCATGGAAAAGTGTGATGCAATTTGGTAAGAAAGGAAAGATGAGTCCAAGGTTCATTGGACAATATGAAATTCTGGAGAAAGTTGGATCAGTTGCTTACTGAGTGGCTTTACCTCTGAGTTTATCTCAGGTACCCAATGTTTTTCATGTTTCTATGTTGAGAAAGTATATTCTTGATTCATCTCATGTTTTGAGCCCAATGGTAGTTCAGTTGGAAGATAATCTATCTTATGAAGAACAAGCATTCCAGATTCTTGACCAAAGAGAGCAAGTGTTACGAAATAATGTAATTCACCAGGTAAAGATTTTGTGGAAAAACCATATGGTTGAAGAGGCAACGTGGGAATCTGAAAATGCTATGAGGGATAAATACCACCACTTATTTTGATAAGTGAATAAAATTGCGAGGACAAAATTCCCAAAAGGGGGGAAGGATGTAACATCCCAGGTAAATAAAGAATAATACATTTTCATATTTATTAATATTTGAGAATTGAATATTAATTTTACTTTAAAGGGGTTTCTATGTTCGATAGCGTACCCGATACCCAACAAAGAGTTTCTTTGAAATCTTACGTTGCACACTAGTAATAAAATAATATTATTTTAAATAGTAGTTAACACGTTGCCATTGTATTGGCAGGAATGAATAGAAATAACTGAAATATGATTATATATGTTTTTTAAATGTTTTACATTTATCCAATAAAAGATAAAGGCTTAAAATAAGAAAAGAATTCAATTTTAGGCATAGATACTCTAACATTCACAATAGGTCCACTTATCACCTTTTCATGGAAAACCTTCTTTAAATATAGTTTTGGTCACTCTTATACATTCTATTTGGACCAAATAAAATTTTTCTTTAGAATCGGGACATCAAAATTTACTTTGTGTAAATTTTTGGTATTTTTCCGATAAAGTTCATTTTTTAATGAATAGTGAAAAATGTTGTATTTTAATTCAAAACCACTTTTTAATCTAATTTATTTATATGATTATATTATCTTTTTAATTGGTTTTAAAGTGGAATTAGAATATATTTTTACCATTAAATCCAATAGTGGTCGTTGGAATTAATTTCACTTTGAAATCAGAGTTAAACTAGTGTCAATATTTTGATACTTATTATTTCATAAAAACACGCTATTTGCTCTAACAAAGGAAATTAATTATTAAATTAATTAATGCAACTTATATGTTTTGAATTTTTTAAAATGGACGTCATTTTTGAATTCGGAATATCAAATATAGATTAGGGTGAAGTTTTGGTATTTTTTTGAAAAACTTCAATTTTTGATGAAGAGTGAAACCACTAAGTGGTACTTAAAAAAACCGATTTTTCATTTAAATGAAATTTTACCACCTCTGTGTTTTGAATTTCGAAAATCCGACATACATGGTTGTCATTAATAAGTAAAATATGGTTCAATGGGATTAAATTTTTTTTTGTTGAATAGTCACTTTTAAGTTTTTAATCGCGATTAGAGGTAATTAGTGTAGTTTAAGGTAAAAATAATTTTTTAATAATATGAAATGAGCTTGACACATGTCCTACCCTTATTGGATGTGTCATGGCCGACCAAGACAATACATGGGTCAACTTGGGGACCCCATGGAGCCACTTTGGAAGGAAAATGACATTAATATCTTTTTATTTAATGTAAAAGTAAATATGACACAAACATGAGTTTTTTTACAAAAAAAAATTTAAATGGGGTTATACAGGTCAGATATTTGACTATAAATAGTAATTGGAAAGATAAAAATATTTCCAAAATCATATTATATTTTTTATAATTTTTAGACATTAAATAAATTAAATTATTTATGAAATCATGATGATACGGAGATTACCTCATTATCTAACTATTTAAATAAAATGAAAAGATAATGTAAAATCTAAGACCTACACTTGTCAAAAACCAATTGGATGGGTATATTTAGAACCCTTATCACCTTATCCTCGAATTATATCAATGTGGGACATTTTAAATCCGAAACTCATTTTAAAATAATGTAACATTTCTTTACTTTCCAAGAGTGCCCCTCCTCTCCTCTTATAAAAGGCCCCCACCACTATCACCTTACCCACTCCTCTCAAACCTTTGGTTTGGCCAAGATCTGCCCATTTTGTCTCTCCACATACCTCTATTACTCCTAGAAGACTCACTTTGGGCTGAAGTCTTCCCAAGGAAGCCTTTGAGCTCAAATCAAAAAGAGTTACCCGTTTTAAAGGTACTGTTTTCTCTTGTGTTCTTTTGTTTTATTTTGCTTCTCCAACCCCCTAAACTCTTTTTATTCATTTCTTTTGTAACAACACCATTATCTTCCATATACTAGGATATTTTTATAAGATGTATTCGAGGTACACTTACACACACCTACATATAATGGTTAAAGAACATACTGTTTCCGTGGATGGTGAATTTTTACCTCCTGAAACGATGATTGTTCAAAATTATTTTAACACCTTCAAAGGTTTCCATTAAGATGACCCTATATTTATATTTGATATATAATATGTTTATGTTTTACTTGAGATTCTTTATTTTTCTTTTTGGGCATACCTTTATGCTTTCCATTATGGGTAAACGTGATATCTTCATTTAAGGAAGTGCAGATTACCGCCCCCTCAAAGTGATTTGATTCATTAATACCATATGTGGGACGTATAAAGGATGGAGTTATGATATTATATATGATATTATACAGGAATTATAATATACCTTTATATCATTATGATTCCATTCCGTAAAATATGAAATAGAAATGAAAGCAGCGTTCATGCGTACGTACGGCTTACCGTCTCCATGAACGGTGCATTTCATTTCATGCCTCTAAATGTTATGTAATATTATAAATTCATGAATGTAATGGATATATATGATATATATTATATCTACATCATGGATACAATTATATATATAATGGATACATGAACAACTTGTAATTATAAAGGGTTTATTTTTGACTCAAGTACCAATGATCGTTAAAACGACCGTTATTAACTTAAATAATTACATAGTGTTCATGACATGGAAATAAGTGATATAAAAGGAATAATGAACTTGAAAAAGGTTCTTAAACAAGTAGAAATTAACTCAAGTTTATTATTCAGGATATTAAAGAACGATCGAGTCAAGTCGGACCCGAGGTAAGGGAATTCATCTCAATCTCCTTTCATTGAGGCATATTTCGTTTTATACACAACTTTCTTTTATACGGTGTATAAACCCCTTTGACTTTTACTTTTTTACAAAAGGAATCTTTTTCTACGAAGTGTTTTACTAAATGACAAAAATCAATGTTTCTTTTAATGTATGCGGTGACAACGACCTTTTCCACTGCCGTGAGTATTATTTGGTCTTTGGATTCCTCAACAAGCCATAATGTTTTTTTAAAATGAGATAAATACCATATACTATTTTATGTATTTTGGTATCAAAAATGGTTTTTATAATGGATTTGTTATGTCAATATATTTAAGTGATATATTTTGATCAAAGTGTGGAAATGTTTTCTTTCCATTATATTTGTTTTATGTCTTATGATCTTATAATGGTACTTGGAAATTTGACGGGTGGTTACGTGATAAACCATATGACGGGTGGTGCCGTGAATACTAGGATGGGTGGTTACGTTATAACCTCCAATGCATTTGGTATGGAAGTCGGCCATGTGGATAATACATTAATTGATATGTGTGGAATTTGACCGTATGATTATTCCATTTAAGTATGTTTATGTCCCAAGTTACCTTTATATGTTATGTTCTCTTTATATGGGTTTTATGATAATCTTTTTGTTACAAAAGGGTAAGTAATGATCTTTTATTCAGTGAAGAGTTTTTACTACTTCATAAAGGTGAAAAGTATTACTTTTTTAAAGTATACATTGTTTACTTGTTGTTTTGATAAACTAACAGTTTTCATTCTTTGTGAATCCCTTACTGAGCTTTTTATGCCCACCCCAAGTTTTTTTGAAATGTTTTTCACAGGACTTAATGTGGAATAGGGTCAAGGATGGGATCAAGGGAAAGTCATGATATATAAAACATGGAACTAGAAATGTTTCTTTTTAAGAGTTTTTATTCTATGAAAACTTAGTAGAAGTGTCTACTTTGTAATATTTTGAGATGTAATAGATATGTCCTAATTCTCTAAAACACTAAACCTGAAACGATCCTCAATGTGAATTATTCATTTAATTCAATATTAAGTATGGTTTAAGGTCGGGGCCTTATAACAGACCTCCCCCCTCCCACCCTCCACCCTGCCCCCTGCCCCCCCCCCAACCACACCTTGCCCCCTTCCCCTACCCCCTGCCCCCTGCCCCCTCCACCCTCCCCCTACCCCCTGGCCTGCAGACCTGCCCCCTGCCCCTACCCTGCAGACCTGCCCCTGCCCCCTGCCCCCTACACCTGCCCCCTCCCCCTGCTCTGCAGACCTTCCCCCTGCCCCCTACCCCTGCTGCCATGCAGACTTTCCCCTGCCCCTGCCCCCTGCCCTACAGACCTGCCCCTACCCCCTGCCCCCCTCCACGCTCCCCCCTGCCGCCGACCCAGCCCCCTTCCCCCTTCCCTCTACCCCCTACCCCCCTGACTGGGTTGAGAGGAAGTACTCATCCAAAATATTGTATCCAAGACAAGAAAGGAACCTCCTTATTCCTTATTCTTATTGATTAATTATTATAAATTATAAGGGAATTAATGTATAGGGTTTTGGGATATACACACTATATAAAAAATAAGATGATGACTTTTTAGCCACTACAATTGAAAATAAGATATCATGATAAAGGAAAAGAGAACATCCCTTTTAGGGGATAGAAACTAAGAAGGAATGTAATATACTACTACCTAAAACCTTTGAATAGTTACCAAAAAATTTGTATAATAATAGAAATCAAGCACACCTATCTGTATACCAGCGGAAACCAACTAGAAAATAGGGTTTGATATGAGTCCTTACGAAGACTATAACCCTAACAACTAAGTGAAAAATAGAAGTAGATAGATGAAAAAA
Organism: Viscum album; assembly: GCA_963277665.1. Classification (NCBI taxonomy): domain Eukaryota; kingdom Viridiplantae; phylum Streptophyta; class Magnoliopsida; order Santalales; family Viscaceae; genus Viscum; species Viscum album. The sequence goes on from OY728133.1 coordinate 1,415,926,656, forward strand.
CATATATCACACAACATCATAGGATAACTTCCATAAAATTTATCATCAAAAAACATAATTTATGAAATATTAAAAATAATGTAATAAGGTAGTCAAAGGAAAACATTCCACTATACACATGCAAAAGGTAAAAAAGAGTAAAAAATGGATAACAAACTACATGACTCAAAAAGTGACTGGAGCTATATTCTGATACCAATTCCTTATCTCCATCCTAACATAAAGTCCTACACTAGTCATCAAGTTATTTCCCATATTCCTATATGAAATGATGAAATCCACTATGGTACCAAATGATGAACCAAGTAGGGTGTGTTTACAACTTTGTAGGCCACAAAAAATGGCATTCCAATAAAATCTAGGATGAAAAAAAGTTCATATAATGGTTGAATATATATGTTATTCTCATAACTAGAACAATAAATAAATAAAATAAAACTGATCATGGGGTCCATGGTGATACTTTAGGCTAGACCCACCTACTATAGACAATGTTGGATGTCTCTAAGTGTGTTTAAGAGACCAATACAACCTAATAAACTCCCAATGGTAATATACATGTATGTAGTCCAAACTAAAACTTATTGGTAATATACCTATCCCCAAGGCCCTATTCCCACATGGGGGATGTGTTCACTCGGAATTTAATAGTATATCTCAGTGCCCACCCAAGGGCCACATTTAGCTTAGGTTTAATAATTAATAAAATAAATTCAATTAGTCAATAACATTTAATAAGTTTAATTTCAATCCAAATAACCCTTTTGAAACTATATTCATATTTAAAACACATTAATAATAGTAAAAGAATTTCCAATTCTACTTACTATGTTTTACCTTCCAAAATTCAAAACACAAACCTATCCCAAATTTTAAATTCCAAAGTTATATTTAATGGAATAATCACAGTATATGGTTCCCATTACCCTAGCCATTCATCCATAGTAAGAAAATTATTTTCAATTGATTTATAACATAACATAAACTTAGTTAAAAGATTATAATGATAATTAATGATACAAATTGAAACCAACTAATGTGGCCTCACAAGCACTTAATGAAAATTAATTTTACTATGGGAAAATCTTTGGGACCAACTACCTCATGTATGATAAGGATTAAATTACAAATACATGCCTTTGATTTGGATAAGAATAGAATATATAAAAGTAGTAGAGAAATTACTTGAAAACTAGAAAAACTAGGTAAATCTTATAAAACACACCCCTCATAAAAAAACGAGATAGGAGAAAAGGGGAGTCATACATTTTCCAGAAGAAAAAATTTTGATAGCTGAGAATTAAATACAATAGGGATATATAGTTCTTATATATGGAAGGAGAGGAAGGAGAGGGATAGTATAATGATGGTTCTGTTGTTTAATTTGAGGAGAAAAATTAGGTGAGGGGTATTAAATAATGAAATGGAAAAAATGGAAAAAATACCAATTATAAAACAAAAAAAGACTTAATTCCTAGATAGTGGCTCTCATATTCTTATTGAAAGGACTCCATTATCTATATATAGCTAATGGATGTCCACCAGCAAATTGGTGGTTTACAAACTGTTAGTTGATGACACTACAACCTCTTAGTTATATGCCATGTCTTCCTCTCATGAACCTCGGAGACTCTCAAGACCCTCTGAACCCCCATATGCATTCATAAATGATAAATTTCATTGAGGATAAAATTTTAGTAATTAAAAATACAATACCTAGGAGAGGAGGGTGCCACGATGAAAGGTCGTCAGAGAGGAGGGCACCGCGATGACAGGTCATCAGAGAGGAGGGCGCTGCGGTGAGATAGGTCTCCAAGGAGGAGGTTTCCATTGTGAGAGAGGTCGTCGGGAGGAGGGCGTCGCGATGAGAGAGTTTGTTGGAGAGGAGGGCACAAAGGTGAGGTGAGGATGTGGAGGAGAGGTCGGGAAGGAGAAGTCATTGGGGAGGAGGGATCCATGGTGAGGAGAAAACATCGGGGAGGAGAAGTCATCGGGGGAGTAGGGCGCCGCGGTCAGGCGAGGTCGGGGAGGAGGGAGACAAGGTCAGGTGAGGTCGGGGAGGAGAACTCTTCGTGAGGTGAAGGGAGGAGAAGAAGTCGGAGGAGTGCGAGAGGAAAATTGGGGGACCCCGATACCAAATAGGAAAACACACAGTATTTCCACGGTAATTAAATTAAACCGTGTGAATTAGGAAGATATAGGCACATACCAATAAAACTGTGGATATAGGTCCGTGGCTATAGCTTTACTTTCTAGTAGTGTAATTTTGATGGTTTACCATAGAAGAAACTCATGTATTACTACCTCATTCATGAAACCCCTCTATCTCATAATAGGTCCTTGAATCATGAAGGTATCCATATTTACTCTTTGGCCCTCTAGTGTAGGTAATAGATAAAAAGATCCCCTTGATGATGTAAATCCATTCCTCAAAATAATGAGGGACTCTAATTCCCTATAAGGATGGAGGATGTTGTATTTAGAAGTTATAAGAATGATAGAACATTTTGTTGGTAACTCTTCCACCTTGAACATTAATTATCCAAAAAAAATTATATGCTGAAGAGACACCATTGATTAAACAATTAGAGTGGATGCAGGAGAAGATTTTCAATATCCTCTTATATGTCTAGTGGCCGTACAAGATCTTTATTACTTGTAGGAATATTTTGACCAACATCACCATGAGGATGTAAAGGTAAAATTATCTAAAATTCCAATTTAGAACCTATAATTCTAATACTAGATTACATAAGATACCAAATCAAAATGTTTATAGGTACACAAGAGAGTTTTATTAAGGAAGACTCATCCTATGTGCCTACCCATAATGATAAAGCATTACCCTCCAAGAACTACCAATGGATCGAGCATGGTTCTCTATACCCAAACATTAGTAATATAAAATATATAATAACAAAAATTATCAAGTTAAAACAATCCAAATTCTATGACAGTATATTATAGAATCACAAGAAAAGAGCAAGATATTTAATTAAATTAACAACCATGAAAAAAATAAATAGATATATATGAAATGTGATCCTACCTACCTATTCACAATCCCTGAACACACCAAAATACCATAAACTATAATAACATAATATAATTAGGACTAATATGAAACCATTAATCCACAACCGTAATAGAATTCCCTTCATAGATAACTCATATGTTCTTCACATATGAACTAGCCAAGCACTTACATATCTCACCCTCCTAGGATCCACATAGACTATCTTCTCTCTAACTTTCCCAAAACACAATAAAGAATAATAGTAAACAAAAAGTAAATAAAACCCCATATGATACCATTTATTAACACCCTAACTGAATCAATGGGTAAATCTAGTGTTTCACATGACCTATTGTGAAGCTCCCCATATACAAGAGGCTGCTAACATGCGTTTATGGATTTAACATTGTAGTTGGGAGAGTATACCCTTGGTATTAATTATAGAAACTCATGTACTATTAATAGTAAATAAATATCATGCCTTATTAATATTAATGAATTATATTTTATATTTTTATATTCATGATAAGAATATTAAGTAATTTCTCAATCAAAAAGAAAATATATTTATTCTTACTATATTAGATTTCATGTATTATATGTTTTTTTAAATATTAAATTATAAATTTTAGAAAATAAATTTTAAAAAAATAAATTATATTGATTTTTAATGAAACCTTTATTTCCTTTTAGAGTATTTAAAAGGTCCATTTTAATTTGAATTATTTTTAAAATATAATTAGTTTATTTTTTATAAAATTAATTTAATTTATACATTTTTATAAACATTATAATTGATAATGGAATAAAATAACTTTTAGACTTAAAAGGAATTTCTTAGAAAATCATATTTAGTTGCATTTAGTGTTTTTATATTAAATTGATCTCTTAAATTTCAAGTGTTTAAATATTGAATTTTTATCCATATTTAAAATCAAAATTTATAAATTTATTAATGAGTTCAATTTAATTATTGGTCATTATGAATAGTAACTTTGGTAAAAAATGTGTCACTGCGGTAAATGGGTGAACTTGGTTATCCGATATTAAAACAAAATAATAATGCAATAAAATTTCATCTTAATTGTTATTTTATGAATTTATTTTTACTATTATCTCTTTAGGATCAACATTTAATTGTTTATGGGACACTTTTCCATGATGATGGATCAATTATATTTTAATCATTTTAAATATTCTTGGTGTGTCCTCTCCCTCACTTATAAAAGGGAACTAACTCTCCTCTACTCTACACAATAACATAGAATATTATATTATCAAATACCTACACTACTACCTTCATAAAATAAATTCCCACACCAAGAGGTCTTGTTTTTGTTATAATATCAACCAAATATGTCTCAGGGTATAAACCTAAAGAGGTTGTCTGAAAAAGAGGGAAACTTATAACAAATAATTTTAACTTTATTTATTATTCTACCTTAAACCATGATGAAATAATAACATCAGTTTATTCTATATAATTTAATGTTATTATTTTTAAGTTATAACCGTTTCATCTAAATAACTATCTAACAAAATTCAAAACACCGATTGTGTGTACATGTAGACTATCACCTCACAAGAATATGTATTTAATTTTCACCAATGAACTTATGGAAAGTAATAAAAGTATATAAAATTAAATATTATAATATATTTGATATAAAATTTATTATTTAATGATAAATAAATATTCTACTTTTTTTACCACTAAATGAAAAATAAAAATATCGCTCATGTGTACGTTTATACCACCACCTTGTGAACCGATGTATTTTATTTTTCATCACCTACTCATATGAATTGTATATATTAGAGTATTTAAATATATAATATGATATTTATGATATGATTATAATTATCTAAAGATAAAATAATACATACCTTATTTACCTCATGTTCATTTAAAAATCAAAATGTTACGCATGTGTACGTATGACCTACCATGTCCACGATGACACCCTAATCCATTTTTCATAATCACCATAAGTTTTTGGTTTTAGAAGTATAAATAATCTGTAATTTTATAATTTTTTCCTCATTAAGATTCTGGAAATTTTTTAATCTCGATCCATTTTACTACATTCAACTTAATGAAGTAATTTGGGACATATTAGTCAAATATCATCAAATCATCTGATATTAACTTAATTGATTAAGTAATAGAATATAACATAGCAATAAATAACATAAAATGAATAATAAAATTTTAAAAGGATGCTAGGAATTTAAAATATTAATATAATTTTATTATCCAAGAAGATAAATAATGTATGTGATGTTTCAGGCTCATGGTAAGGGATTTCTAGTCTTAATTCCCTTTCTTTGAGACTTAATCTATTTTCATATAATGATTTATTTTTGAGGTGAATAAACTAACATATAGATGTCTCTTATCATTAATTTATGAAATTAATTTTTTTCAATATATATTCCAAGTTCTTTTCTTTAATGTTTCATTGGTTCAAAAGTTATAATGTCGTAAGGGACACTTTACCTTAAAATAACATTCTGAATGTTTTAAATATTTATTTTCTAAATATGATCCTCTATATATATATAATTAAAATTATTATATGGATTAATTTATATTTATATACATTAATTATAAAGTACATTCTATGTCTCTTTTTAAAATGTTTTCAAAAGGAATATTTTTTACTTATTTTATACAGAATGTTTAGAAATTATTTATAAAAGGTAAAAGTAATTTTCTATATTAAATTATATTATTTGAACTCCATTTTAATGTATTTATCAATATTATTCATTATTTGGATTTTTTGAAAAGATTCTATTCCTAAAAAAACCAATTTCACTTTATTCTGGTAAATTTAATATATTTTTTTTCCAAAAAATGTGTTATTATAGGGAAATGATATTTTGATATCTAAAAGTGTTTTTCATGTGGGTTCAAAAGATTATTTCAAAGGATTTATGATTAAAAATTGAAATATTAAATATTTTTTTCAAGTTATATAATTTGAATATTATAGATGATTATGTGTGATCCTAATACAACTTATACAATTAGTGAGCCAGATATAGCTCTCCAATGCATCAGGTAATGTTTCTTATATTCAAAGTCAAGAAGGGGGAAGTTAACTAGGCTGGTACTATAGATTTAATTACACACTATTTATTTATGAAATTAGTTATCATAGGTTATGAATATAATGGTCTAAGATTCCTAAAACTTTTATATTTTCTTGTATTGATTTTAAAAGGTTTTCCTTGAGAAAAATGTATATTTTCCAAGTGGATATGATTTATTTAATATGCTCAAAGAATAATGTGTAAAAGGTTAAAATTTTATATGTTTTCACGTTTTTTATTGGAATAATATATTTATTAATTTTATATCCATTACTGATGTTTTTTTCTCATCCCATGTTCTTAAATGTTTTTCATAGTGTCTAAGGATGATTATGAAAAAAAGATGTAATGTTAAAAGTAGTAAATATTTATCATAAAAATAAATCATGTTTCACTTTAAAAGTTTTATATTTTGGAAATAATGGATTTTTTTGGATATTTATACTTTGTAATACATTAATTTTTATATAATATTTATGATCTAATTCAATAAAACTACGAACTAAAATGATCCTCTAAATTTAATAAAGTGAATTCTTATCTAAAAACTCAAGATTAGGTGATGATTTATGGATGGTTCATTATAGTTAGTTTATAAGAAATGTTTATATCACTTTATTAGTTAGGATAATTTTAATAGTATACCATTTAGGGATTATAAATTATGTTTGTGTTTAAAAAATACAATATTTGAAGAATAACATGTTGCTTCAACTAATCCAAATATTTTCTGAATTTTTTTCCATAGAGGAAACATCGAAGATGATGTATAAAGGGACCAAGAGGAAAATATCATTTTAAATTAGAATACAGGAATGGTTATAATTGTGACTGAGTTGTTTTTCATAGTGATTTATCTATTTATACAATCAATAAATAGTGGTGGAATCCATGTTATAGAGAAACTGTATTTTTTACATACTAACATGTCAATATTTGAGAATTTCGTAAAATATGACCCTTTATATTTTGGTGCAAACCCAAATATATAAGTATATGATGTTTGGATGAGCAATTTTGAAATGATATTCGATGTCATGGGATGTTTTGAACATCAAAATGTGACACTTCCCATTTATCATTTTGAAGGTAAAGCTGATCGATGGTTGTCAATCGTTAATAATACTAGAGGGAGAGAGATGATTTATATGTTATAAATGGGATACATTTAATAATATTTTACTAGAGAAATATGTCCTTAAGTCTATTACACTCAGAATAAAGAAAAAATTCTTGGAATTCAGGAAAAAAGAGGAGGATTCAGATGTTGTGTATAAAGAAAATTTTAAAAGATTATCAAGGTACACATTGAATAGTTTTTAGGACATCAATAGTAAAATTATTATATTTTTATCCGGATTGAAACCAATTTTATAATGATATTTTGCCTCTTCAGAATTTAAATGTCAAGAGAATGTTTTTTTATGTTGGTAAAGTTAAAATGGAGGTTACTATAACATATATTCCCTATGATTAGAAGAGTAAGAAGCTATCAAAGTAGGAAGAAATAGAGAAGTAGTCAAATAAGAAATATATATCTAATCCCCCAACATGTTCCAAATTTGGTAAAAGAAAATTTCAATTATTGATATGATCTAAAAAGTGTTACCGATGTGTTATGTTTTTTTAAATGTCTTTTGACTATAAATAAAAGAGTCCTGATCAATCCAAGAATGAGGTAATATATAACAAAACAATAGTGAGATTTTATAATTTGAATGAGTTGGTGAATTATGCTAACATATGTATGAAGTTAGTTACACAAGGTGGAATTCACCATGATTGAAAGTAAAAAGGTATGGAAAAATCAGTTTCTACTACTATGGTTGAGAATGGGCTATTTAATGAAGTGGTGAAAGGTGTGTTACTAGTTTATTTGAATTATATTGATGCCATGTTTGACTATGGATCTTCACATTCCTTAATTTATAATAAATTTTTAAGTAAAATGGGAATATCACCTCATGAAAAGAAGATAAAAATTTGGTGAAAAATCATGGTGGAAGTAATATAGAAACCAATGATTATTAGAATATATAGTTATTAGTGGTAAAGGATTTCTTGAAAATCTTATTGATCTGACCATAGTAGAGTTTGATATTATTATGGGTATTGATTGGTACTAATTTTATCAAGATAAGATATATATAAATGGTAATAAAGTTATATTCAATGATTTTGTACCTCTGATAACATAACAAGAAACCAAAATATTTATTAAAGGTGACAGTGAAAGTTACCTATCTCATATTTGTGAAAATAAAAAAACTATTTAATTTTTTTTATTCCAATAGTGAATGAATATATGGATTTATTTCATGATAAGTTACCTAGTTTTTTTAGGATTGAGAGGTTGACTTTACTATTTAATTAGTTCTATATGTTGAGGTAATTTCAAACCCCCTTATCAAATAGTTCAAGTAGAAATCTTGGAATTGAAAAATAAATTATATAAGTATATTGATAAATGTTTAATTCATCCTAGAAATTCACCAAGGTGTTATCTTATTTTATTTGTTAAAAATAAATTAGATTCAATGAGGCTTTATATTGATTATAGATCTTTGAATAACATCACTGTTAGGAACACATACACTTTTCCTCTTATCGATTATTTTTTATCAGATCCAGGGAGTAAAATATTTTTCAAAGCTTTATACGAGGTTATGATACAATCACTTTAATGTTTTGGGGGGATATATTCTAAAAATTCAATTTCAGACTAGAGATAGGAATTATGAGTTTTTACTTATTCCCTTCAAGTTGACAAATACAATAAATATATTCATGGATCTTATGAATTGAGTTTTCGATGAATAGTTAGATAAGTTTGTGGTTGTGTTTATTAATGAAATTTTGGTATTTCTTAAAATTAATTAGGATCAAAAATGAAACATAAATATTGTTTTGAAAAAATTACAAGAAAATATGTTATATGGGAAATCTAGTGAATGTAAATTTTGGTTGCAATAAATTTCATTCAATGGGAATATTGTTTCAAAACATGGTGTAACTATTAAACCTAATAAAACTAATGAAGTTGAATAATGGATAATCCACACAAATATTATATATATTCGTAGTTTTTTTATATTAGAGGGTTACTACTGGATGTTTGTTGAATGTTTTTCTCAATTATCAATCCTATTAACTAAGCTAACTGAAAAAGTAGTAAAATTCATATGGATGAAAGCGTGTGATGATTATTTCAAGGAATGGAAAATAAAAGTAGTGAATGATCCATTTTTTGACCTTCCATCCAGAAATGGTGAATTTTTCATTTACAAATATGCTTAATTAAGGGGACATGTTTCTATTATGATATAAAATTAGCAGATAACTTCTTATACTTCATGTGAATTAAAACATCATGAGCTAAATTATCCCCCGCATGAACTAGAATTGTCTACTATTTTTTTATTTATAAATATAGAGTCATCATTTATATCGAGTAAACTATTAAATATATATTGATCAAAAAAATTTAAATATATATTCAAATAAAAAGAGAAGACCATGATAAATTAAATGTGGATGGAATTGATAAAGGATATTGATTCCATGATTTATTACTATTGAAGAAAAGAAAATAGAGTAGATGGTTCCTTAAGTCAAAAACATAATTCATCATTAGATATTCCATTTTTAGAACATGATCCTTTGGTTTCTTGTTGATGAATTTTGGTTTAGAAATTTTATATAAATGAACTCCCTCTATTTTTTTAGGAGTATGAATAGTCCTCATTGATAGAGATAATTAATAAAGATTAAAATGATGACCATGTTTTTCAAGAAAATGCATAACAGGTCTAGAAATGTACGTAACCTAAATCTAAAATTGACAAGGAGGGTATTTGGATATTTGGAAAATGGTTATATATTCCATATGTTTTTCTATTGAAGAAATAATTATTGAGTGAAGATTATAGTTCTCCTTTTTGGGATCATTCTATAATTACTGTGATGTATGGAGACATTAAAAAGTATAATTGGTAGGATATAATAGAGAAGGATATTAGAGAGTTTAACCTGAAATGTTTTAGTTTTTTTATGGATAAGGATGAATGAAATTTACCAAAAGGAATGATTCAACCTTTTCTAGTGTTGTAGTGAAAATTGGAAAATATATCTATGGATTTCATGGTTTGATTTACAATGATATCCCTTAGTAAAAATGTGATTTGTGTTGTTGTTGATTGATTTACTAAATCTAGGAATTTTCTTCTTATTCAAGATAGTATAAATTTATATAAGCTTTATATAATTTATGTTAATGATATATATAGATTAAATGGGGTCCTACTTACAATTTTTTTTTATAATTTTGATCATAGGTTTACCTCTAATATTTGTAAGAGTATTCATAATTCATTGGGTACTGAATTTAATTTTAGCATAACTATTCATCTTCAATCTAATTAACAATCCAATAAAATGATTCATACTCCATAATAAATGCTTCAATATTGTTCAATGTATTACCATGTAATTTGAGATAAGTATATTTCATTAGTTGAGTTTTCTTATAGTAATGTTTTTTATTCTAGTATACAAATAACATATTTTGAGGAATTATATTAAAAGAGGTGTCAGACTCCATATTATTAAGATAATGTAAGGGAAAATAGATTTTTTGGACTAGAGTTGGTATAAGAGATGGATGAAAATATAAATATGATTGAACAACCTATGAGGGTATATCATTCTAGAAAAAATAGTTATACTGATAACCAGAGCAAAGATATTTTATTCGAGGTATGATATCATGTTTTTCTTAATGAATCTCCATGAAAAAAGTAATATATGTTTTTGTAAAAAGGAAAAGTTGAGTCCATGTTTTATTAGACCACATAAAATAATATAGAGGGTTTTATAAATTTCCAATTGAGTTTCCTTTCCTATGATTCTATGTTAGGAATATGTTTCTTTTTAGATTTCATTATTAAGGAAATATATGCTAGATTCCACTCATGTTTTTATCATAGAAGTATTATAGTTAGAAGAGAATATTTTTCATGAGGAATAAATTGTTTATATTAAAAATAAAAAATATTAGGTGTTGTTTAATAATATGATTCAGCAAGTAATGTTTTTGTTGAAAAAATATATTCACAACTACACTATCAGCCTATTTCAATAGTTTAAAACCATGAAAATAGGGTAAAAACCCATGGTTGTAGCCTATGGACACATATTTCCAAACCATGGAAACTAAAACTATTTTAATAGGTCCTGACCTATAGCCATGGTTTAAACCATGGTAATAGGTTTCTATATCCACAGTTTAAACCATGACAATAGGTGGATACAACCACAGTTTAAATTGTTGAAATAAGTGGCTATAACATGGTTTAAACCATAGAAATAAGTGGCTATATCCATAGTTTAAGTAATAAAATTAGTGAATATAACAATTTTTTAAACCAAGGTATTATTTTTCATTAATAATGTTTTTTAACTATGGCCTTAGGTGGCAATGACCATGTTTTAATCCATGAACTTTGGTGGTAAAGGCCATAGTTTGAAACCATGACATTAGCCTTAAAAAAATGTTTTCGGTGAGGTTTGATCCTCTGACCTTTTTGATATTCTTTCTAACACTTCACCACTACAATAATATCTACAATATGTACATATATTTATATATATACATATTAATATACATATGATTATATATATTTATAATTATTAATAGTTTATAAAATAAAAAACCTTTTTCATGGATTCAAACCATGTTAATAGGTGGCTATAGCCACGGATGAAAATCATGGAAATAGGTGGCTATAGCCATAGTTAAAAACCTTGTAAATATATTCCTATATCCTTAGTTTAAACCATAGTTTTAGGTGGCTATATCCATTGTTTAAACCATGGAAATATGGGGATATGGACAAAATTTAAACTCTGTCCATATCATGATATTACCACAATTTAAATCATGGAAATAGGTGGCTATGGAAATTATTTAAAACATGGAAATATGTGGGTATAACCATTTTTTGAACCATGTAAATAGGTGTCTATGGTAACATTTATGTAAACTGAGGAAATATACATTTCCTTCCAATTATTCTTGTTTTTTTGTGTTCCTACGAAACCTATCGCCATAGTTTCATATAACCGTGGATATATACTGGCTTATAGCCATGGTTTAAAGAAACAATGGCTATATGATATTGATGGAATTAATTTTCCAAACTATAGAAATAAAAGTACGGCTATAGGTTTATTTTTTAGTTGTGATGGTTCAAGAAGCAACATGGGAAACATAAAATTCTATGAAGGGAAAATACCCCCACTTGTTTAAATAATGAATAAAATCTCATGGGTATTAGTTCAAAAAGATGAGAATAATTTAAAAACCTAATTAATTTTAATATAAAATCAATTTCATTACTTATTAAAATTCATGAATTAGATTTCATAGAGTCACATTTAGGATAACAATATTATGTAATTTTTCAATAAAAAAGGAAATACGTTTATTCATAGAATATTTATTTTCATATATTCTATGGATTATTTTAAAATATTAATTTCTAAATTATAAAAATTTAATGTTATAAAAATGATATTATTTTTGAATTCATCATGTTGAAATTATTTTAGGTTGAATTTTTGGACACTATCTAAAAAATTTTATTTTTGGGTGAATAATATAAAATACTGATTTTTAAAGAAAATTTTGTTTTTATTTTCTAGTATTTTCAAAGATAAAATTTATTTTTAATTGGATTTAAAATTTAATTAGTCTATTTTTGATAAAATTAATCCAATTTATACCATTTCGATCGACATTATAATTGATCTTGGTATAAGTTAACTTTTAAACTTAAAAAGACATTTTTCTCAAAACCTTTTTAATTGCATTTCACATTTTTATATTAACTTAATTTCACAATTTTTTAAATATTGAATATTGAAAAATAGATTCCATATTTTGAATCATCATTTCTATTTTATAGGGATGTTAATTTCATTTTTGTCATTGTGAATAGTATTTTCACTAAAAAAATTGTGTCACCACAGTATAAGGGTAAACATGGTTAGCCTAAGGTAAAACTAAGTTATAAGGCCAAATATCTTCTCCTTAATTCTTATTGAATTAATTATTTTATACACTTATCAACTTAGGATTGAAATTTAATAATTTAACTAAAATTTTTCAATAAATATGACCTTGTAATATTTTAATCCTTTATACATTTTCACATATAGCCTCTCCCTCAATTATAATAGGAAACCCCCGATCCTATATTCTCGAAACTTAAGGTGCATATTATATTTTACCATATATACCATAATCCATTACTTAAAACTTCCACCATGTTATATAGGTCCTATTATGGTCATAGTATGAACCGAATAAGTCTTTATGTATAAACCTAAGGAGGTTGTCTAAAGAAGAGGTAGAGTTCTTAACCAATCATTTAAATTTTATTTATTCTTCTACCTCCATACAATTTTATTCCTTAATGATGAAATAATAAAAAATTATATTCCATATACTATAATTTTATTATGTTTTTTTCATAACCCTTTTTATTTACTTAAATTTCTAAGTAAATATAAAAATATCACTCATGTGTAATTATAGACAACTACATCATGGGATGATATATTTGATTTTTCATCATCAAATCTTATATATGGTTATAATAATGGATCGGAATAAATAATGTGATATATATTATATAATTTTTTACATTTTAAATAAATATTATAATTCTTTCCTTACCATCAAACTAAAAATAAATACATCACACATGTGTACGTGTGTACTACCACCTCATGAACCGATATATTTTATTCCTTATCACTACCTCACATGGATTACATATATAGTTGGACTTTTAAATAAATAATATTATATTTATTATGTAATTACCATTATGGAAGGGTAAAATAATACATATATTATTTCCCATGTTTTTTGAAAATGTAAATGTTACTCAAGCGTATGTACGACCCACCATCTCCATGATTGTAACATAATCCATTTTTTATAATCACATTACATGGTTAGTTTTAAAATTATATATAATTTATAAAAATGATAATTATATAATGATTAATATTATATAAATGACATAATCATGATCAGTTTGACCATATTCATCCTACTGAAGTCAATTTGTACATATGAGTTGAATATCATCAAAATGTATGATGTAAACTTAATTGATTAAGTAATTGGATATAACAAGGTATTAAAAAATAAAAGGAATAAAAAAAATAAAAAATTTTATTAATAAATTAAATAATTAACATAATTTTATTATTCAGGAATAAAAATATATATGTGACGAGTCGAACTCGAGGTAAGAGATTTCTAGTCTCAATTCCCTTTATTTTAAACATAAAAACTTTTTTCACCACATGTTATATTTATATAGTGTATAAAATTTCTTATGAATACATTTTACCATTAATTTATGGAATTAATGTTTTTACCAATCCATTCTGTGTTCTTTCCATCAATGTTTTATTGTTTCAGATGTTATTAGGTCGTGAGGGACACTTTACCTTAAAATCTCATTTCCAATATTTTAAATATTTATTATCTAAATATTTTTAGTTCAGGTCCATATTCTTAAAATCATTATATCGACGTATTAATATTGAAATAAATAAATTATAATGTAAATTATTTGTATATTTTTCAATCTATTTCAAAGAGAATCTTTTTACATATTTTACAAATAATTTTTTGACTTTATTTATTGAAGGAAAAAACAATTTTCTATTTTAAATTAAAAGGATTGAAAAAAAATTTTCCCACCATCATGAAAATTATATTTTATTTTGTTTCCTTAAAAATATTCCCTTATTTTTCAGATAAAACACCATTTCCATTTGTTCTGGTAATTTTTAGTTTATCAATAAAATAAATTTAAAAGGGAAAGGTATTTTGATATCTGAAAGTGTTTTTATATGGGTTTAAAAGAGTTTTAAAGGCATTTATAATGAAAATGTACATAATTAAAAAAAATCTATGATATTGAAGTTGATCATTATATATGATGAAAAATGTGACCAATATAACTAATAGGATAGGTGATCCTGATATAGATCATATGATAGGTGAGCTAGATATATCTCTCAAATACATTAGGTAATTTTACCATCTTTATATGAATGAAGGAGGGAGTTAACTGGGGAGGGTTTTCCTATGGATTTAACTAGTATCCAGTTATTTCTAACTTGAGTGAATGAAATTTATGAATATAATACTCTAATATTCCTACAAAGTTTTCTATTTTCTTGTTATGGGGATTAAATTTTTTCTTTGAGAAAAAAAATATGTTTTCCTTGTGGATATGATTTATTTTATAACTCAATTAATAATTCAAAAAAGGTAAAAATTTTATTGGTTTAAATTTTTTTCACTGAACTAACACAATTATTTATTTTTTATCCCTTACTAATTTTTTATTCTTACCCAATGTTTTGAAATTTTTTTCACATGGTTTAATGATTATTAGAAATGAAGATGTTAATTTTATATAAAGATGTTTTTTCCTAAAAATAAATCATATTTCCTTTTAAATATTTTATTTTTCAAAATTAATGGATACTAAGTGGAAGTATCCAATTTGTAATATATGGGTTTGTAATGTTATAATTATAACTTAATTGTCTAAAACATTATAATAAAATGATCCTCAAAATGTAAGAAAGTGAATTCCTATATAGAAACTAGATATTATATAATGGTTTAAGGATAAGACCTTACAAAATAGTCATAAAAAATAACAATAAAGATATAAATAACATCCTAACAACACAAAAATTACTAAAAATAATTTCATAATACCATCAAAATTTCATCTAGATCATACAATATAAAATTAAACAAGGACCCCTTATGTGGATAGTCAGATAGGGGTATAAGAAAAGGTAATAGGAAATATATAAAAACATTGCCGCATTTATCTGGAGTCCTTCCTAGCACCACATCCAAACACTAAGATCTATCTCCATAGCTACCTACTATAACACCATTTACCTTCCCCATATCATAGAGCATGAAGTCATCATGCATATCAAAATACTTGTGTATGGTGTGAGTATATCCCACTAGGACACCACCAATACATCCTTAAAAATATGTGTAAAAGTATTTAAAGTCATATTCCACGATTTATAATGTGAATTAGACAAGTGTTATGTCATCATGTGATAATCAGGAAACCATAAACCCTAACCACACATGCTTCAACTCCATAGAAAAATAGTAATCACAACTAGTATTTACACAACTCAGATCATTCCATGATTCCACATATGTCTCAACTCAATAAGTTATCATTATGTAGTATTTATTAAACTATATTGGTAAAATCCCCACCAACCTTTAATATAGAAACCCAATACTTTTATACACATTAATACATGTTTTTAATATAAATACCCATTAAATATAAAACAAGTATTAAAAGTCATAGTTTCTTTGGAATAATAGGTATATAAATCACAAAAACAGTAATTGTACATTTTTATTTTAATCTGTTTAATGTTCTCCAAAATCCCATTGAGCTCTTAAGACTACATGGGATAACCTAATGAATACATAGAAAAAATGGGTGAGCTAAAAATTATAGTTAAGGGAATAATAATGGAAAGGAACAATAACATTTAGGTTAAAGGTATAACATAATATCATAAAAGTGAAGGCTCATGAGTAATAAATAGGTGCATTATCATATGATCATGAAAATATAGGAACTATGAAAATGACACAAAACATGACATAAACTAACGTCAAATATAACTACCAAGACAACATCACATGGCAGATAGAGTCCCATCTTGGATTAGGTTTACTTCCTAATATCATAAATAACATATCTTGTGATTTTTGTACCCAAATAATTGGAGACCTATATAGTCACTCCCAACATAAAATGGTCATGATTAATCATTCAAAAAAAATGAAAACAAACATAAAGCATAATAATATGAATTACCCATATAAATAAATGAGTTGCACAATATTTCCTTATACCATACTCAAAGGACATTTTGTAAATATTAAAAATAAAATAAGGAATTAGATATTAGGTAGGTTCATCTATGAGTAAATTATCAAAGGTCTTAAAAAATGTTTTCATTTGAGAATAAAAAAATTATATGAGTGTTACATTAAAGGATCAAGGAATAGAGAAGTTCCTCTTAATCAACATTAATTTTAAAGAAAGAATTATAGAAATGAATTCATGGATATTATTACCCCAAGAAAATGTAGGTATATTTATCTAGGTATATATTTAAGAGACATATATGAAAAATTTATATGTAATCCAAAACAGAAATGGGGGAGAGAAATTACGTTAGAGAGATAATGGTCATAACCATTTAGAAAAAAGGTGGTTTATAGATATCCCTAACCTTAAGTATCGTATTTCTTCATACAATTTAGAAAATAATATATAATATATATAAATATATATATTATAAATTTTTTATATATCCATACTAATATATACCATACCACTTATTATTTTATTATAACACCTTACATCCCATTCATTAATAATTCTAAATTAAAATCATTGTTCATGGTGATAACTACTTAGTTTTTCATGCATGTTTTTGTTTGGTAGTCTTAGTATAATAAATTTATCATGGTTATATAATATACATAAGTTTGACCATGATATTAATATCATATATATTCATTATATATATATATAGATTCATCTGTAAAAGGTTGTGATAAAAAATGAATTACACTATTCATAGAGACTGTAGGTCATACACACGCATAAACACTCTTTATATTTTAAATGGATGGAATGTAATAAAGATATATAACAATTAAACTTTCAATAATCATAATAATATCATAAATAACAAATATATATGTTAATTTAATCATTAAAACCATCCATGAGAGGAGGTGATGGAAAATGAATTACATAGATTTGTGCGGCAGTAGTCTTCTATACATAAAAATTATGATTTTGTTACCCATTTGATGGAAGAAGATATGTCTATTGATGATTAAATTGAAATAATAAAAAATCAGTATATGAAATATATTTTTGTTATTATTTCATAATTTTTAATAATATTTGAAGGAGGTAGAAGAAGAAATAAAAATAAAATTTTCAGTTAAAGACTATGACTCTTCTTGACAACTTCTTTTTATTTAAAATTTAAAACTTCTACGGTTATTTTATACCCAAAATAATACCACTATAACATTGGATTGGATGATAATAATGGATTTTTGTAGTTATTTTAAGTACTAAATGTATATTGAAGTATGAAGAATAGAAGATATGAGGTCTCCTTTTATAAGTGAGGGGAGAAGAACTCTTAGAATTAATTAAAATATTAAATTAATATAAATTAGTTTTCATGAAAAGAAGATCCAAAATTAAATAATTCAAATAGAAGATGAATATGGACTGAAATAATATCATGAAATAAAATTTGAACAATTTTTGATTTTTATTTAACTCTTATAACTTATTTTTAACTCATGTTAACCCCTTTTGAAAATTACCACGATAATAATGTTTTTTACTCTTTAGTGGTGAAAATAGTTACTATAAAAGGAAAATTGGAACAAAAATACACTTTATTTTATATTTAAAAACATATAAAAATAAGGGGTATGTATACTTGTTTTTTATTAATTTTAAATCATTTTAAGAAATATTATTCTTTATAAAATAACATGAATGTCATTTTCAAAAATATTTATTTAATTACACTTTGAAAATAACATGGAAATAATTTAATTTGAATATAATCCAATCACACCTCCATAATAAAATATTTCAATCAACAAGATTCACATAACACAATAATTCAGTTAAATTATATTTTTAGTATTTTTATGACAATTTTTTTATATTTCTAATAATTAAACAAATATTGTATCGGCATTGCCCAATCATTTTAGATAAATATTTAATCACTAAAAATTAGAAATAAATTTACATGATAAAAAATAATTTATATTTAAAATAGATATTTATATCCAAATATAAGTTGTTTTTATCCCAATCAAAAATATTGTAGATATTAAAAGTAACAGAGGGATATTTTTTACTTTATATTTTAGATAAAATTATGAAGGTAAAAATAAAATAAATATGGAAAAAATTTACCACATCTTAAAAACATTGATGGAAATGGACAAAATACACTCATAATATAGGATAAAATAATGTTTTATGGTCATTTTAAGTTCTTCTCATATTATTTATTACCATAATTACCTAATTTACCCATACTGTATTGATACTAATTCACTATGGATAATATTCATAATGGAAAAAATAAAAGCGACCTATTTAAAAAATTTAGAACTTGTGGTTTGAAATATGTAATACATTATTCAAAATTCAATTTCTATAAGTGGTAAAAATCAATTAAATATTGAATCATAAAACACAATAAAAAACGTTTTTTAGAAAAATGAATTTTGAAGTAGAAAAATGTTTTACACTAAATTCAACTATAAAATTGATTCAAATGAAAATAATGGGATTATTAAATATATAATATAATTAATCTTAATTTTAATTTTTTTAAATCTAAATAAGAGAGTGTAAATTCTTGAAATAAAAATACTGTTTTTGATGAAAAACATTATTTTCACTTTTTTATAGAAAATCTGTGTTTTAAGAAAAATCCAAAAATTTGAATCAAAACTAATTATGAAAAGATTATTTCAAAAATTATATCCTTTTTATAAACTAAAATTTATAACAATTATTGAAATTAATTACAATATTCTCTCATAGAAAAACAATATAACCCATTTTTGAAGAAAACATATTAGTAAAAAATAAAATGAATTTAATGAAAATTGAGTGCTTATTTCCTTAGAAATAATCAATAAATTTGAATTTATTTGTAAATTTATATATATTTTATAAATTGGTTAACATTATTCATAATTTTATATTCAATGTCTATGTTACAAGGATTATATTAAATAAAATATTTAATGATTAGTTTAAGTTCAAAGTTGCGTATCTTGTACGATATTGAACATATTCTTTATTTTAAAATCATGGGATATTAAATTTAATAGCTAAGTTATAATGGTCATTAATATACAATAGTATTTAACCCCAGATCATACCATCATTTCAGTAATCATCACATTGAGACTCGTACCACTAGATCAGTGTGCACCATGTCATGAATTGAGGACATCTACATTTATGTATATCCAATTCCCAAAGGTAAGTCTTATCATATCCTAACACTCACCACATGTCATTTTATAGAAATTGTTCTTCAGTCCTGTACCAATAGTATCCCCCTAAGGATTTAATCATTCTATCTCAAGCAACCTTTAATCTTAATATTGGTAAAAAATTTCCCATAATTTATAACAAAATCCACAATATGGAACAACATAGAAAAAAAGAACAATATATCAAATAAATATTCTCTTGGGAATACATGAACCCATATGTATATTAATCAAGAATAGGTCTCACAGGCTATACATTCACACCAAGAATGTCACATTACCCAATCATATTCATTATCTACACACACACACATAGTCTAATGATGCTAAACAATAGTATAAAACAATCCAATATGGTAAAATATCACTTCCTTATGTCTAAAAACATTAATTTCTAAGAACCATCATTGAACCATGTATGTGAACCAAAAATTCATTGAATAGATCCCAATCTACCATAATTATATATTTAGAATTAGGATTGAAGAAGGATAATGTGACAGGACTTAGGGATATAACAACTTACCCAATGAGATTTGACTCCAATCGTAGATCATGATCCATTCAATGAAGAGGTTTAAATTATCATGATTTGACATCTATCCATTAACAAACTAATAATTATCCATTATATCATTATAAAATCCACAGATATAGAAAACATAAATTGGATCTACGATTCATCTCATGAAATGGATAGGATTTTTGGGAGAAACATAAAGAAAGGGGGAAGAAAAAACTATTACATTGAATTACCACAAGCCAAATCCTTTATATTCATTGGAATTAGAGTTTGGATGGAGATGAATCACTAAGAACAGCCACTGGAGTCCCTAGTATAGATACCCCTAGGTGTAGTAAGAATAATGAAGGGTTTAATAGAGGTTTCATATCAAAAACCCAATTATTGGATTATTTAAAAATCCACACATAGTTTAGTAGCATGGTTTACTAAACTATGGACCAATGATGAGAGGATAACTACTTCTTCTAGGAACCCACAAGATCTGGATGCATGGTTTGGTAAAACATTCACCAAACATGATTTTTACACTCTCTCAAGTTACATAACTTTTCAAGATAATGCTTTATAGTTAGCACTAAACATGCACCATCCATGAATCATCAATTATCCATCACAAACAAGTCATATAATTTTAAGGTATGGACCACAAAATTTTTCGAAACCATGATCGATCTATGAACCCCATTAGTATCTTTTAAACCCCTCTAAAACCATCCAAAAGTCACCTGATACTTCACTTAAGAAAAAACCATCCAAAAGTTACCTATGACTTAACCCAAGGAAAAAATAACACAAAACACTTAAATAAGGTCTGAAATGAAGGTGAAAAGTACAAAACAAAGTCTAGACTATTACACTATATATCACAGTGAATGATAGAAATTAATTTTAGGTTTTTTATGATGTATGATATTATATATTATATTTTAAAATATAATTGAACCTCAAGTTTCTCCAAAACAAAGAATCATATCATATAGGTGATATAGGTTATATCATCGAATATGATAATAACTTTATGAAAAAAAAAATTCATAATCTATGATATTATTCATAGATTATAATTAATAATCCCATAATCATTAATAAATAAAAATATATATTATAAATGTTAAAAAATGATAATTTTATAGTATTTATTGTGGTTTATAAATTATAAGTCTTTGGCTCTATAAAATGACAATATTTATGCCTGAAATAAATATGAAATGTTAATTCTTTTATGTCATGTTTGGAAAATAAATAATGAGTTTATTTATCTATTTATTCCTTTATAATATCCATGTTGATTTTTTTTAACTATGAATATTTTGTATGGTTTACATGATTTGATAAGTTTATTCTTACAAAATGTTTATACACCTACCTTGCATGATATGTATGCTAACAAAAGATTTGGTTTTCTTCGAAATTTACTTATATTTTTAATAAATGTAATTATCTTGAATTCAGTTGTAGAATATTTTTATTTATATAATTTATATAAATATATATTATGTTTTAGAGTCATAATGAATTTATTTTTATCATGAATTAATTTTCCCTATGTAAAGGGACTTTGGGTCAGATTTCCATTTGGGTTGGAGGCTTATAAATTATTCTAAAAAGATATATGTTATCTCTCTAAGGCTCTAAATATACTCATGTTGATATTTTTAATCTCATATAATTATAATACTTTATATTAAATGTTTATTTATATTTTGAATTAGATGTATCTTGATATGGTTGAATATGATTAGTTTCCATTTTTAGGTGAGTAACACATGTCTTGGGTTGCATAAGAAGTCAAATATTAATATAGTGTAAATATTTTATGTTTTTTGTTAGAATAGGGATTCCAAAACTAAATAATTAAAGATTTCATACATTAAATAACAATAAATGTGATAAGAAAGATTGTACGAGATGTAATGGGTTTTATATACATGCCATATATGTTAAACTTGTATTTTCAATGAAAACCCCTTAAATAAAAAGTATAATATTCCTTCTAAAGAAACTCTTGTCAAGACTTTGATCATTCAGTATGGGTGACCTTAACCAGTAGGTGCCCATGGAATATACTATATATGGAAATAAATGAGTTGAACATAACCATCAGTTTCTTTGTTCTTAGTGTTTTATTAGGGTTACACTTTCCTAGGAAACCCTAGCCATGATAATAACATTGGAATAGAGTTGAGTGAATTGGAATGAGGGATTTGAGTAAAGAGTTATCCACTTAGTTATCTAAGAATAATATATGATTTTATTGAAAAATAATTTTACCAGAAATATTCATAGATTATTTATGTGATACCCTAAGTCATGATTTAATATGGATCCTAACTCACTAAATTAATATGATGTATGGGGTTATCATTTTTAGTGGGGGTAATTTCATTAAAATTCCATGATGAAAAGATATAAAAGGAGATAATAACCTATATACACATCTTTGGTATAGATTATAACATGCATCATGTATATCATTTTGATATCTATTATAGGTATGACTTATAAAAAATTTCATTATTACTATATAATATTGAGAAGTGTTCCAAAGGGATGATTCAAATAATTTCAATATAAATTTTAAAGAAGTTAATTTCCAAAACTCTAACTCATGGTTATGAGATTTTGGATGTGCATCAAACATTTTTACTAATAAATATAGACTTAATGTGAAGAGGGAATTGAAAAAGGGTGAGGTAGATCTTCATGCTCATAATTGATAAAGAGTTTCCACAGTAGAATTTAGAATATATGATCTAATTTTACCAAGTATACTAGTACTGTAATTAGATATTTTTTATTATGTTCCCACTAAAAATAGAAATTTTATTTCTATATATTTTTTGGACAATAATGTATATTCATTCATTATTAGGAACAAGAGTTGTTCAATATATAATAATGAAATGTTTTATAGAATTGGGAATATAGTAAATTGTTTAAACTTTTTGAATATGAATAATTGAATATATAAATTTCAAAATAATATTTCTAGGATTGATACTAATCCCACCATACTTTGACATTATCACCTTAGATATATAAATGAAAAATACATCCAAGGGCTCCAAATATAGGTATTTTTAGAGTCACTTGATTATGAATCATTTTATAATTGTTAATATTATTTATTAATTAAGATGACCTAATAAAACATTAATTTAAAATATAACGGGGATGGTGGATTTTTGAATCATATACAAAATGATTTATATGATCCACTGATTACTTAAGAATTTTTTGGGTTTAGGTACATCTTCACATTTACTGATTAATTTAGTCATTATGGTTATGTGTTTTTAATGAGATAGTTGTATAAAACTTTTGAAAAGTTTATAATTTTTTATAATGAATTATAAAATAAAATGGGGATGTGTAATAATATTCTCCAATTAGATTTGTATGGTGAATACTTGATCCATGGATTCACTGATCCTCTAAGTGATTATAGTTTTGTTGTAAAAATCTATCCTCCTAGAACACCATAGTGGAATGGCATGTCTGGGAGAATAAATTATAACCTTATGGATATGGTTTAATCAATGACGAGTTAGTGTGATATTATTTTTAAACTAATGTAATATATTATGGAAAATATTATATTCCTACTTAACTACATTCCATTTAAAGTAGTCACAAAGACACTATATGAGATAAAGAATGGAAAAAACCCTAATGTTCTATTTATGAGAGTTAGGGTTGTGAATGATTTTTATGAAATTTTTATTTCGATAAAATTAAAAAAAATTGATTTTTTATTTTTCCCACAGATACTATAGAATATTAGTTTTATAATCATATAGAAAAAAAAACATGTTTTTGGACTGATGGTTGGTTTTCCTTGAGAAGGGGAACATAAGTTAATGAATGAGTTGTTTGAAATTTGAACACGGTGAAGTTAAATTCTAAAAAATAGGAAGTGTTCTTGAAATAGAAGTTAAGTCGGTTCTATAAATAACTGTTTAAAAAGAACACAATCAATCTACCCAATAAATTTGGAGGTCTAGTTGGTTTCATTAAGTTCCCATGAGATATGTATTTTTTATTAATATGATAATGAAATAATGTTAATAAGTGATACACCAAAAACATACCAGGATGATATTAAGTTTTCTAATTTCAAGATATTTCTAAAAGACATGGAATTTGTGATTGTCACCATGTACAATAACCTTGTCTAGAACTTGTCAGATGGATTTTAAGGGATGATACAAATATGATTTAAATGTTGTTTCCACTAGAAAACTAACATGGATAGTAAAATATGTCCTTATAAAGCATTCCAGGTGGCAAAGGGTTATAAAACATTTCATGGTATTAACTATGAAGAGAAGTTTTCAAATATTTTTAGGATAAATTCAATTCGAATATTGATTTTTAGAGAAGACCATTTTGATTATTAGATATATCAAATAGATGTTAAAATAACCTTCCTTAATAATAATTTTTATCGATAACTGTATTTGATTCAAATCATGGTTTTTGAAGTTCCAAATAAGTATGAAAAGGTTTTTATGTTTCTAATATCCATTTATAGAGTGAATAGATCTTATTTGAGTTATAATATCTTGTTTCATGATTCTCTAAATGTGTTTAGTTTAATCAATATTGAGAATGAAAGATTTTTTACATGATAATTAGTGGCAGAGTTATTGTATTTTTGATATTTTATGTGGATGACATAATACTTATAGTAAATGATGTACCAAATTTATACTATAAAAATATATGAATGGGTAAATACTTCTTAGTAAATCACATAGCTGAAGTAGCCAAAATTATAGGTATGAAGATCTATAGAAATAAATCTAAGAGTCCACTTTGACTGAGTGAGAAAACATATATTGGTTATTTTATAAACTAGGTTATAATGGAAAACTTTAGAAATGTGTATTTAAAAATGTTACATGGAATTAATCCTAGGAGGATCCAAGATCCTTATAAAGAAATTGAGAGGATAAATAATTTTTTTCAGAATTTACCATAGGATATATCTTGTATTCAATATTGTGTACTCAACCCAATATTGCTTATTATTTTAGAAATAAAAATATAATAATTCAATCAATGTAAGATAATTGGATTTAGTTAATAACATACTTATGTACTTAAGAACTAAGTATATGTCCTTTATATTTAGAGAAGAGAATAATATCTTTATAAGGGGATATAATGATGATAGATTCCAATCTAATAAAGTTGAAAAAAATATCTCAACCGCGTGTCATGTTTTACCTAAACGGTGGATCTATCAGTTTCAATAGATCTAAAAGAGACACCACAGTATAATTTAAAATAGAGTTAAAGTAAAATGATCTATAAAATACTACAAAGGAAGGTGGTTGGATCAATAAGTTCATTTCTAAAATTTGTTTGGTTTCTAGAACTGAGGGATAGATTTATGATTTACCATTCTAAAAATGGATCTATTTGTAGGGCCAATGAACCTTAGTCTCATTAAAGGACCAAACACATTCATCTCAAATACAATATCATTAAAGATGTCATTGATAGGGGTGATGAAAATATATTTTAGGTGGATATAAAGAAAAATACAGTGGATCTATTTTGGAAACCATTACAATAAAGGAATCACGAGACTCATGTTGATTCTCATAGTATAAGATAAATGAGATATTTCTTATAATAATTGTATAATTTATCCTGATTTAATAATAAAGTCAATATATTATTATCATTTATTCATGTGTGCTAGAATTTTTATTACATAAATAGTAGAATAATAATATCCCCTCAAAGTATGACTTGCATTTTTCCTTAATTAATGACCATCACAGAGTATTATGGACTATTCAATTATGTTAATATTAGTTTGAGTAGTGGAATCATGAGATAATAAGTAGAGAAATATTATTTGGATGGACCTACTTAATTATATATCATGGACCACAATATCTTAATTGATATACTTAGGGGTTTATGCTTATTGTAAATTATTTTTTTACTTAATATTGGCTAGATATATAGCATTTAAACCTTCTTACTTAGAAATTTTTTGTCACAATCCTTAAGGCATATCTAATTTTGGGTTTTTGGTTATTCTACTTATCATGTCGAGGGATAGAGTTCAATTAGGATGGGATCTATCTAGTCATATGATGAGAAAATAATTTTAGACCTTGATTGCGTTATACTACGGAAATTCATGGCCATGGTTAGTTGAGTTATATTTTTTTTCATAGAAACTAAAAAGAGGGAAAAGTGATGTGATCATCTGTTATGAATGAAATGTGATGTATTCATCAAC
The DNA here is from genome assembly GCA_963277665.1 of Viscum album. Classification (NCBI taxonomy): domain Eukaryota; kingdom Viridiplantae; phylum Streptophyta; class Magnoliopsida; order Santalales; family Viscaceae; genus Viscum; species Viscum album. The sequence goes on from OY728133.1 coordinate 1,415,953,786, forward strand.
TAGGTTAGTATTTTATATAAAATAAAGAAAGTATAAGATAACTTATAATACATTGAAATGTTCCATATATTGTGGACACTCATTCTCATGGAAACAGAGATTATAAAGTTAAAAATATGATGTATATAATACATATTCTAGCATATATTTTCATATATAGATTTTAGTATGTTTGATGGAGTTCATATCAGACCGATTTATAGCCTGAATTTCACTGATTTTTTTATAGAGTGAACTATCTACTTATATTTATGAAATCAGAATTTTTTATTTGTTTGTAACTCTATAAAGGTCCAAAGGTTCACATTGTTTAGCCTTAGAATAAATATTATTTTTTACAAAACAAATTCACCCAAAATGAAGAGAGTTTTATACACTATATCCAATTTTTTAGATAGATTCACAAAGAGTTATGGATTTTTTCGTAAAAACCTAATTGTTTTTTTAAGGTGGTTTATTTTTTTGGAAATTCACTAAAACTATATATATCATATATTACAATATCCCTGAATCATAGTTGGTGAAATGGGAATATGGATTCCTACATCATATCCTATTATTAATAACCATCATAATGTATAATTGGAAAGCTATATGTGATATCGCATGCATGAATTCTACCATTTCTTCCCAATAGATTTATTTACTTATGAGTTGATGATATTAATTCATTTATGACCATTCATGCATTATATATTCATTAAAATGTTCATTTTTTTAATATACTCCAATGTTAAGTTATATATGAAAACTTCCATGAGATGACAGCCGCTGCTCCCATATTATGACTATTTATTTAATGAAGAGATTCAATTAAAGGTGTGTGATGTCTTCCATTATAGTACATATAATGCATGAAATCCTTAAAAAACTCTTCATCTTAATTCATCATTTTTATTTTAAAATAAGGTTCTAGAACCCCATTGGAGATTCCTTGGTCCTCCAATTATGAATGAGGGTCAAAGGATGGAGTAATCTCCTTAGAGGAAAAATTCGTATGGTAATTTTTAATATGATTACCATCAATCGTACAAAAAAATATTTGATAGATATAGGGATCACAATATTAATTTATTCTAGTATTCATATTATTTATAATTATATGTGGATTTTTTATGATATATCAAAAAATTTATAGGTTTTATTCAACTTCCAATATCATGGGATGATCAATGAAAACCCATTAGTTTTGGTAGAAAAAATGCTGATTTGGAGGAATTAATTATCCATCAACAATGTTCAATAACAATTATAAACTTTATGGGGAAATGACCTCTATCTTTTAAGGGTATCACTAATCTATTGGTGATAGAATAATGTATTAATCACTTAATAAATGCTTTATATGATATTTGGTCGAACATAATAGGATAAATTTGTGACGGTAGTGTACTATCTAAGAGGGGATTCAGAGAAATAGAATTCAATGATTTAATATACTAAGAATAAAGAATAGGTTAAAAAGATGGATTGGAATTAATTCAAGATAATATTTTGGGAGAAGTATTTCCTGTGGTATCAATGAGTGAAAATAGAGGGATAATTATTAAATCTATGATAAAAGGAATATAAAGAGGTTTTGGAGTGTATTATTTCCACTTCACTCAAATATTGTTTTTATAATTACCAATAAACCTTTTACTTATTTATGTTTCATTAATTAAAAATATTTTTTCCCTCTATAACAAGTGTACAAATATGTTTTAAACATTTACAGCTTATAGAGTAAAATATCATTATTGATATTGTTTATTTAATTATTCTTCACATTTTTTAAATTAATTATGAATAGATTTTAAAGAAAAATACTTTCCATTATGAGTCTTGTTATAACTTATATAGTGATGATTTCAAAATTTAATAATTATAATTTCTCACAGTATTATTTACTTATTTATTTTATTATTTTCATGGTTTTAGGATTATTATTTATGTTTTTATAAAACTAGAATTAAGAATTATAATCCATACTAAATGGTCGTTAATTACTTATATGATCCTTATGGAATGGTTGTACCACACTTACAATGTATAGAATGATGCTTAAAGTGCAGTGGCATGATGTTTACACCAGATATATGATGATGTTTTCTGAAAAATAAATGATTATATTTTTGTATAATATTGAATGATATTTATATAGGAAATAAAATTTTGCATACACACACTAATGTTTAAACAAAACACTAAGTGGATTATTTTAAAAAATACTCGTCTATGTAGAATCCTAAAATGTTGTTTATGCACATTCATGCTTTTTCAGAATAACAATTATGAAAAACAATGCTTCCACATACTTCAATAATTTTAATATGTTTTATTTTAAAAAAATCAATTATTGGAAACTTATAATGTTGATGTGAATAATATATATTTTGATATTAATAATTTATTAATAATAATTTTATTATTTATTTATATAAAATAAGAATAGTAATAGTTAATACATTGAAAAGTTATTTTCCTATAAATTTTTTTAGTATATTTTATAATTTTATTTAAATGGAAAATTATTAAATTCTAGAATATAAATTGGAAATAATGGGATTTTTTTATATCAGTATTAAATTATGATGAATTTTGGGGTTTTCAAAAATAATTGATTTTTAGGTGAATAGTAAAAAATATCGATTTTTCCAAAACTATAACTTTTTAAAAAAGTTATATATATAAATATATATTTATAACTTTTAAATAAATCATTTAAAAATAATATGTTATACTTAATAATTTCAAATTAATTTTTTTATAAATATACGATTATAAAGATTAAATTTAATGAAAATGATAATAGAAAAACTATCATTTTAAAAGAATTATTTTATTAACATTTCATAATTTTTATCTCCTAAAATAAATTAATCAAATATAAATAATTATAATAAAATAGTATTTGAAACTAAATAAAAATATATTATCTTGTACAAATATTCTAGATCCTAGTATCAAGGTGAAGACTCCTGAGAGGGAGGGCGAATCCAGTTCTCATTTTACCATGTTTTCTTTTATTTTTAAATTATCCCCTCTTGTAGCTGAAAATTTATCCTGGTTAAAAAATATAGATCTATAAATTCACATGTTACCCTTTGGTAAGTATATATAATAAGAAATAAAACAATACACAAGGATTATTAAAATGTTTTTCTTTGATGTGAGAGCTTAATGTTTGAATTTTGTCTAGTATATGAATTTCTTATTACTATAAATTTGAATTTATTAAATGTTCAGTATAAGTAAAAGACAAGGGTTAGATAGGTATCATCTACTTCCCAAAAATGGAATTATTTAAACTATAACTACCATTTATTCGATGGTTATGTTTATATAGGTTCCAAATATTCTTCAGGATTTGTTCTTAAACCACTGAACATGACTTCAACTACTGGGGTTTGATTGAATGAACTTCACTCACACTAGACCTATTATTTACCTAGTCTCAATATAGTTAAAAAAGAGGATATTAATTTACAAGAGTCTCAATACAATTAAATAGATAGAAGAAGAAACATTATCACCCTAATTTACTTTTCTATCTTATTGTTATTATTATTTAATACACAGGTACTCCAAAATGTGTTCAGATCTCACTTTCCACAACGGTTCTTTGTTTCTTTAGAAACATTAGTGTCGAAGGATTTGTAATCTATTACACACTTTCAGCTTCATAAAAAAATAAAGCATCAACATAAAAGATAATAACTCACACTTTTTGTTATTGTTTTACTTGTATAATGTGTTCTAGATATCACAAAGTTGTTAAAATTTTCTTCTAAAGCTTATCACATTTTTATTCACAGTGATTTGTGAAATATTTGGTCACATTATTCCCTATGAAATTTCATGAAATATTGTAATTTATTTTTTTATATTATCTTCTTCTATAACTTTTGAGATCTATATAATTTTTTTAAACTCTTATAGACCCAGTCATTAAAACAACATATACCATCCATATACTTTTCTTGTAAACCCGACTTTTTAATATAAAAAATACTGATTCAAGGATTTTATTTCATTAATAATTAGTGAATGAAGTCCTATTCCACAAAATATGTATCAAACATTCAATATATCCATATAGAATATATAACACAATCATTTATGGGGTGGATTTCTACAACACCTTAGACCTTTGGTCGTGATATTTTCTTCTTCATAAATTCATTAAAAAAACTTCTTTCAATAATCATTAAAATCATTATTAAAAATAATTTAAGACTCAAATAAATTCTATTTATTTGATATCCGCACACTCACCGTCTCATTTAAATTTATAAAATAACTGTGTCTTCTCTATAGATATGTTATTCAAATATTACTTTCTTCGAATCCAAAAAAAAATCTTCATTTAAACCCAGTAGAATTCATACATGCATGAAAACATTCATAATTTCCACATGAACCTCCTTCTTATAGTGTGGATCCTTTCTATCAACCAACAACTACTCTCAATTATTTGTTGTTTGATCATTTCCCGAGTCATGATAACATGATTAATCATAATATTTCTTCCATAAAGATCCTTGTAAAAGAATATCCAATTATTTTCTCATCAAAATATTTGAATTTTAAAAACCTATAGTTCATTATCCTATATGTTGAAAAAAATATCACATGTGTATGAATAGTAAAAATTGGCTATGTGAAAAAGAAACATACCCTATAATCCAATATATAGCATGAAATATCTTACATAGTTCACTTTGGGTACATCACAACAACCAATTATGTGGTTCTCATAGGTCATATCATAGAAATTTGGTACATGGGTCACATCAACTACATAACCGCATTCTCTTATGTGATCCCAAAACACTTGTGTTCATTGGATCCATGTGAAAATAAAACATATTGGCCATAATTACTATACGTATATGAGATAATCTACATGTATAATTTGGATATGTGATTTAAAAAACTCTATTGGAAGATCATATACATTACAGATCAGTTATGTTCCTACATAATAGAAATGGAATACATGATGGAAAATGGATACATGGATATATAAACCTCTAAATCTCACTAGGATGAACTCATATTATCTTCATTAGACTACTAGTCCTTCTCATACATCTCAAAACATCCCTAATATTATATAGAAATTGATCTTTTATCCAATAACACATGTCTCTGATTTATTTTATAACCAACTTATCAATCATCACAAATAAACATGCTGTAATGGATTTTGTAATTATAAGTTTCATCAAAGCTATACAATATTGGTCTTCACAATGTAGCCTCAATTTTATCAATCATTTTATGGACTAACATTGATACATTATCAATAATGACCTATAATTCCTTCCCACTATCAATTTAATTTTATATTCATTTCACCAACTTATAGAACTACAAGGATTATCTTTTAAGTATGACATCTAATGAGTTTTCATGAGTCTATAACAATCCTCTAGGAATCTTCATAACCAAACTAAACACATAATGAACCTATTTTTAAAAATTAAATTATTACTTTACAACTTTAATCTCCCCCTATGAATTTATTAGAAATACCAATCCTCAATGTTAATATGTGTGCTTGGATGAATTATTTATTCTCCCTGTTATTGAAAAAATAAAAAATTAAATATATGGTTCCTATTCTTCCATTTAAGGAACTCATGTACCCTTTTCAATATTTATGAGAGGAAGATAATACCATATGATTCTCTTAGAAAACTTCCTTTAGATGGTATACTCTTAGTATACTTGGTGTAGAAAATAAGAGAGATACAACCAAGGATGTCTATTGTCATGAGCTGACACAAAAACCTTGATACCATGATAACTGGTCCAACACTAACATGGACTGAAGGGCATTCCCAATCCCCATGGGTTGGCGACTAGCACCTGGAATCATATAAAATAAAACTATGAATAATTTTTCTATATAAATAGTGGAATAAATAGTTATATGTTAGTATGCTCAAAAGAAAACTCTACAAGGAGAACTGTACCAGAAATCAACTTGGTAAATAAATCCAAAGTATAACCACAATGTATAAGAAACTGAAATATAGAGAAACTAAGTATAAATACACACAACTCTCTAAGACCAAATATCAACAATAAAAACCACCTTCTCATAGAACATTACCCTTAATCAAACCAGAGTGAAGATAATCAACATACCTCCAATAGAACATGTAGGGTGTTAGCTAAAATCCTAGTAGGGTATCTCCAAGGATTCCATAATAATATTCCACAATTAATTATCCAAATAAAGATTTAAATTTCAAATAAACAGTCACGGCATTTCAATGTCGTATTTAAAAAAAATTACTTTACATTTAAATTGATGGTAATAATTTTAAAAAATGGATTAATGTACGTTTTATATAAAATAATTCATTTAAATTCATAAGGCATGTGTAAAAACGTTTACAAACAATGGAATATATATCTAAACATTAGAAATGAGAAATATGGTCCTCTAAAAATATGTACAATAGTTCTAGGCTATGGGATTTACACACACTTGAATAAGGGATCAAGAAAATATGAGTACACATATCTCTATATCATAGGTCAAATAGGACTCATCGCTATTCCTTTGGGGATGTGACCTGCTGCATTTTTTTTATTAGAGTTGTAAAGCGTCAATAGAGTGTTGTCTCGAAAAATCACTAAATACCTAGTATTTAATGTCCTCTAACAACAACTAGTAAAGGGAAATATACTTTAAAACTGTTCAAAATAAAATTAATCCATTTTTTCATTTCAATATTCCAATTTCCATTAGAAAAAATGTTTTTATATAAAAAATTTCTTTTTCTTGGATAAAACAACTATGATTCTATCAAAACAAGTTAAGCCATTTTTCTCAAATACAAAAATTTAAATAAATTGGAAAAATGAATTTCAAAATTTAATTTCACAATTTAAATTACACAATTTAAATTCAATAATTTAAATTCAAAAATATTCCTTGAAATTCAACAAACACACATTAATTCAATGTAATTGGGTTCTTTTCACAAATTCATGCCAAAGAAAATCAAAATCCCCATTTACAAAAAATTAGGTTTTAAAAACACAATTGAAATAAATTTAATTTAAATCAAACCATTTAGGGTTAAATAAATTATAAATTCTTAAATGGAACCACCTAATGTAGATCATAGGATCACAAAACATAATACCCACAATGGGAAACTCAAATAAATAACATCGACATTGAATACATGCGAATTAAAAATATATTCAAGATCTAATACAATGGGGATTAGATCCTTGAGCAACACATATATCTAATAGACCCTAAGGAGGAGAGAAGAATAGACTAGGATAGACCAAGTGAGATGGTTCACATAATTGGAGAAGATTGAACATTGTTTATTGCACTTCGATCTTCCAAGAATGGGGTTTGGAGGATCAAAAATTGGTTATTGGGAGCCCCAAATACCTATGAAAACGTTCTAGGTAGACTTAGGCTTCAGTTTGGGAAGAAATATGTGTTTATAAAAATTTAAATGAAAATTTGGATTAATTAAAAGTCATGTGCACGGTTTACTAGGAAGAGTTGCATGGTTTTTCAAACAGTGTGCCCTAAATATGTGCCCCTATTTGTGGGGTTTCACAGTTTTATCATTGGTGGGTGTATAGTTTTTCAAAATTTTCACAAACCGTGAGAAACCTCACTACCTAGGTTTGCACAATTTTCAGTAGCGGGGAACACAATTTGTGAAAACCATGCACTAACCATGCACAACCCAAGAGACTTTAAAAAATTCTAAATATTCACCCAATGAATCCATAAACAAGAGCCAACCAAATAATGAAAAAATAAGAGATAAAAAGTACATGAAAAAATTAACAATATGTTACAACCTCCCCACCATTGATACTTTTTATTCATAGAAAGACTATTATGAAGCTTCCATGTCAAAAATATGAGGCCACTGCTCTCTCATCCATGCCTATCTCTCCTAAGTATTTGTAGTATCAGAACTATGCTTCCATAACACTTGAACCAAATGTCTAATCCTTAAATGAAGTACCATGGATTCATAATCAACTATCCTGATTGGATACTCAGTCATGGATAAATCAGGCTCAGCATCAAGATCACTCCATCTCAAAAAATGAGATGGATTAGAAAGATACTTTCTGATTTGTGATACATGGACACATTTTTTATTTATATTACCTTTGAAGAAGTAATAAAAAATATGAAATTTATCTCACCTACTCAACAACCTCAATAGGTTCCACAAAATGTGGATCAATATTTCCTTGCCTAACAAGCTATTGACAAACCAACTAGGGTGAAACTTTGAACAACACCCGATCACCAACTCAAAATTCCAATAGTCTATAACAATGATTAGTATAATATTTATACCATCTCAATGTCATCAATATTATATGACAAATGAACTAAATCTTTTTCTCATCTATTATACTTATGTCATCCCATCCAAGGAAATTTCACCAATATCCTACCAACACAACAGATATTTATAGGTCCAACCATAGAATGCCTCAAAAGGATCCATTCTGATCATGGACTAGTGACTATTGTTATAAGAAAACTCAATTATCCCTTAATGGACATCCCAAGCTCCACCAAAGTCAAGAACACATGCACAATGTATATCCTCAAGAATCTATATAGCTTTTTCTGTCTTTCCATCAGATTCAAGGTGGTATGCCATACTCATATAGACCTAAGATCCAATTAAGTTCCTCCTGATGGACTGTATAAAAGTGAGAACTAAATAGAGTATCCCAATCAGAGACTATAATAGACGAAACTCTTAGAAAATTAACAATCTCTTTTACAATATATATTTCATAACAACTTCAGTTTGGTTATATCAAAAATGGGTATAAAGTGATTGGATTTTGTCAGCTTATCAATCATAAACCATATCATATTCCTCTTTTTTTAGTTATATGGATACCTAAACAAAAAACCCATAGATATCTCATCCCACATCCATGTTGGTATAAGATGTGGTTGAATAAATACTAAAGGTATTTGGTGGTCATCCTTGACCTATTATCATGTATAACAATGAGAAAAAAAAGAAATTCCCCATCTCAGACATTGCCACCTGAATCCTCACAAAATTTCATAGAACATATTCATGATTCCTGGGTGGAGTGCCCACTAGTAATTTTGGAAATACCCATCACATATTTCTTGACCGATAATGGTGTAAGAAAATTATTCTGATAATATAGAATTCTATTTGTATATAATGAACTGTTATTAATGGACTCTCCATAATAAATAGAGTCTCTATTACTACATAATTCATCATCAAGATGCTATTCCCGAAGAATCATCTTGAGAGGAGTGAAGGTGAACTGAACACTAGCCAAAACAACATCATCCCCTGATTTCCAAACCTCAATATATAATTTTGAAAAAATAGACCTTATGTTCCACAATTTCAATGATTCATTCAAGTCCTGGGTCGAAAGTTTCATACTCAATAAATATGGGATGGCATTGCCTTTCCTGAGGTATAGGTGATATCCTTGTTTAAATATTATAGGTATTCCACCGAATTCCTATGGAGGAGATTCAAATATTTTTTAGAGAAGATATAATTGAAGGTCTTATGGCTGGAATACATGGTAAATATTTCTTCAAAAATGTATTTCCACTAAATATTAAGCGCATGCATCATAGCTACAAGTCCAAGTTCATGGTTCAGATAATTATTTCATGTGGCATAAGATGATGTGATCCATAAGAAATGACATGACCCACTGCATAAGAACACAACTCAAACCTTAACCTAACACATCATAGAAGACCATATAGCTCTAACCAGCCTTGGTAATTGTCAACATAAGAAAATAGTCAAAATATGCTTCAGTTTAGAAAAATAATTCTAACATTTCACATCCCTAAAAAACATTACTACCTTCCAAGTTAGAGTTTTCAATGGAGAACATAAATTTGATAATTCATTTACATACCAACAAATGTATTTTTTCTAAACCCAAGAAGATCGGAATATCGAGAACTTTTCATGATTTATTCCATGTCATAAAAACATTCACCTTCTCAAGATCAACATAGATAACATGTTTCGACACCATGTGTCCTATGAACTTCACTTATTGAATCCAGAAATCTTGCATTGAAATCCTAAAATAAAGTTAGTGATTTCAACGCAATTCCAAAACTTCTCTCAAAAGAAGCACATGAACCTCCTAAAATTTAAAGTAAACAAGGATGTAGTCACTATAAAATACCATGAAGGTATCAAGATACTCGTGGATAACCCTATTCATTAGAGCCATAAAGACATCATGATCATTGGTTGGACCAAATGGCGTGATAAGGTACAGATAATGGCCATACCTACTCTAAAAGGTGGTTTCCTGAATGTTAGATTATTTTATTCTCAACTGATTGTAACAAAATCTAAGATTAGTATTTGAGAACAACTTATCCCCCTTCAAATGGTCAAAAAAATCTTCTATATGTGTAAAAAGATTTATGTTCTTTACAGTAACTCGATTGAGTTTTTGGTAATAAAAAAAGAGAAGTGACCCATCAGCTTTCATAGAAAAGAGTACCAACACCACCAAAGTGACACACATGGGAATAGATAGACTTTTTCTTGAAGATCATCCTGAGTATTCAACACTTTTATTTCAGCTAGATCCATGTGGTAAGAATGAATATATTTTAGCTGAGGACCAGATACCAAATTGATAGAAAAATATACCTCTCTTACCGGTGGAAACCTAGAGAATTCAAAAGAGAAAACATTGGGAAACTCGATGAAAATAGGAGGGAGATCATCACCCAAGGATTCTAACTCTAGATAAAAAGAAAACATAGAAATTAATTTTCACAACTCTAGATAAGAATGTCCATCCCTAATCATCCTTAGGTTACACTCTCCCCAAAAGACATAACATACACCATCAAGTGTATAAAAGGAGTCCCATTGATAATAAAAATCAATTCAGGCTTTATTGGCAATAAGACAATCCATCCAAAAAATAAAATCTAGTAGTTTAATGTCATGAACCAGAAAATACAAAGTAAGATCGATGTCTAATAATTAGAAAACACAAGAATAACTATAGAGACCCTACTCTTTCTTCATTCCAAGGTGCATAGTAATATCCATCACATAAAATAAATGCTCTGTAAGAATATATAGAATATTGAAAATATGGGTTGAAATAAATGAATGAGATATACTATAATTAAATAAAGTAGTCATTAAAAATGAATCTATAGTGATGCCACCTCTCATAGTCACTGGACTGGTATCCACTTCTTTATAGAGACTCTTCTATTATATGGAGAAGCTTCATTCCAAATTATTTCTATTGGAACCCCTTTGTTCATGAATCATCTAATTGCACTGTAGTTTTAATAAGAGATGATGATCACGTTACAATATAAGGAGTGGAATAGACATGATTGAACTTCTATATGTGACTTGAGCATCCGTAGGAACCACACATCTTGGGTACCTTAGTGAAAACCCATTTCGAGTGCCCAGGTTTTCTACAATTGTAACAAATCAAGGCCTCGTCCAGACAATACAAGAGGTATAGAAAATTCACGATGTTGAGAAACACCATGATTGTAATCATGCATCCTCTTTCTTTTAAAGGAAATCTCACTGCCATTGGGATAAAAAAAGATTCCCCATAACCCTGACTTACCACTAGGACCAACTCAAACATCAACGCCCTATCCAGTACATCCACATAAGAAGTAAACTTTAGCAAGAAAACATGAGAACAAGTATTATATCTAATTCCCATATAGAACCATTTATTCTTCATATTATCATTATATGTAACCTCCGGTGAAAATGAACAAGCTCAATAAAGATATTTTTATATCCTATTATGGTCTTGTCTTCCAGCTCGAGTTTGAAAAAGTTGAAAGCCTTGGACAACACCATCAACTCTGGATAGAACATATTAGTAAAAGAACATTAAATTCTTTCCACTCTAAGACCTCGTGATTTTTCACCATCAGTATAATGTCTCTCCATCTCCTTATATTTATGTCTATCTTGAAAGTGATGCATTTCACATTGATTTCCTCAGGAATTTCCAAGAACTCAACCAAAATCTTTATATCCCTTAACTAATCATCATTCAGTTGAGGATATTTAGTGCCTTGTAATGCTGGTATATTTTTTTGAAGGAATTATTGGGCTTGAATCCTAAAGTATTCTATATTAGTTCCCATAGCTGGGGAATAATAATAATTGGTGCAGGTGCTAGTCCTAATGATTAGAAATCACACAAAATAACTTCAACCGTATTATATACTACGGGGGGAGTTACTCACTGTGATTCATCATAAGACTCATCATGGATATTATTCACATGTATTCCTAGAGAAAGGATACAACAAAACATTAGAAGACAACATTGAAGACATCATATTCACACTCAAACTGAGAAACATGGGAAATTAATCCCAACATATGAGAACAAAATATTTTTATTTCAACCTATCCAAATAAAATGTAGGGAAAATACTGTAACTAATCCTCAAGATGACTTTCCTGAACCACCCTCGGTATATTAAGGCTCATTGCAGTGAGATATGTATAAACACTCAATTGAAAATACTTCCTATGTCTCGACCAGACCAGTCAACTGCATACTGATATCAAAGAAATATTCTTAACCTGAACCTTTGATACCACTTTTTATGAGCCAAACTAGATACCCTGGTACCCTGATAACTGTTCTAGTAATGACATAGCCTGAAGGTTGTTCCCAAGATCCATGGGTTGGTGACTAGGACCTAGAATCATACAAGATAAAAATGGGAATCGTTTTTCCACATAAACAGTGGAAGAAATAGTTACAAGTCAATATAATCAAAAGAAAACTCTATAGGGAGAACTATACTAGAATTAATATAGGTAAAAAAACCCATAGTACAAAAAAAGTACTAGAAAATAAAAGACAAACAATCTATGTCTTAATGGACACAACCCTCCAAGCCCAAGGATTAAAAACAAGAACCATCTCTATGTATAACTTTACCCTTTCTCAAATGCAGAAGAATAGAATCTATAAATGCCCAAAGGCACAGGTAGGGTGTGAGATAAAATCCCAATAGGTCCTAACCAATGATTCCATAATAAGATTCCATAATTAATTAACCAAATAAAGCTGTAAAATTCAAATAAATAAACATTTATGTTCAAAATAATATTTAAAACAAATAATGATTTACATTTCAACAAATGGAAATATATAAATAATTAGCTTAATAAATTTTTTATTTAAAATAGTTTATATAAATTCACAAGGAACATGTAAAACAGTTTAAAAAAAGAATATATTTCAAAAATTAATAATGAGAAACTTGGTCATCTATTAAGAGGTACAATAGATCTAGGTTATGGGATCCAAACACACTTGAAGAAGTGATCACAACAAAATGTATAAACACATCCTTCACACACTAGTTAAAGAGGCCTCACCACCATTCCATCGAAGATATGACATATTGGATATATTTCATTAGAGTTGTAAAGCATCAATAAAGTGTTTCCCCACATTACTCACCAACTACCTAGGCTTGCATGCAATCTAACATCAATCAATAATTGAGAATTTACATTAAAATTTTTCAAAATAAAATTAACACATTTTTTATTTTCAATATTCCAATATCTATTTAAAAGAAAAAATTGAGTTTTTAATAAAATCATGACTTTTGTAAGATAATACCACCAGTTTTCTATCAAAACAATTTAATACATTTTTCTCAAATAAAAATTTGAAATCAATTTCACTAATCAATTTAAAATTTAATTTCACAATTTAAATTCCACAATTCAATTTCATAATATTCCATCAAATTCCACAAACACACACCAATTCAATGGAATTACGGGTTTTCCCCCAATTTCATGCCAAAGAAAATAAAAATACAAATTTACCAAAAATTAGGTTTTCAAAAAATATTTGAAATCCATTTAATTTAAATCAAAGGGTTAAATAAATAGGAAAATCTTAAATGGAACCACCTACCATAGATTATAGGATCATGAAACAAAACACTCTCAATGGGAAACTCTAATGAATAATGCTAATGATGAAGATTCAAGAATAAAACCTATATTCCAGATCTAAAAGAATGGGTATTATACCCTCCAAAAATATAGAGATAAAATAAACCATAGTGTCAAGAGAATAAGAGATCGAGAATGTCCAAGAGAGAAGATTAACATACCTGGAGGTGATCGAAAATTATTCACCACAATTTTATTTTCTTATAAAGGTGTTTGGAGGAGCCAAAACCAGATTTTGGGAGCCCAAAATACCAAGAAAAATGTTCGAGGTCAATTTACACATGAGAGGGGGAATAAATAGGGGTTCTAAAATTTTTAAATGAATTTTTAGATTAATTAAAATCAACATGTATGGTTTCTAGGGCAGGTTCGCACAGATTTTCAAACCATGTGCCCTAACTATTCACCCCTGGTGGTGGGGTTACATGGGTTCTCATTAGTGGGTGCATGATTTTTAAAACCATGCTCCAACCATGAAAACCCTCAATTCCCAGGTTTTCATAGGTTGCACTAGTTGGGTGCATAATTTGGGAAAATCATGCACCAACCTCGTACAACCCAATGGCTCTTAAAAACTTCCAAATTTTATCCCAAAGCATATAAAAATGAGACCCTTTCAAAACATGATCAAAATAGGGGATGAGGAGTACCTAAAAAATAAATCTTATGTTATATATATTATGTTTATTAACTACCATGCATGTGATATCAAACATAGAAACTTATTCATGGGGTTGTCTGAAACTAATTTATCATGAAGAAATATATAACTAGAACACATCACTAAAACCCCATTAAAATAGTTCATGAATATTTAATAATACCCCACCATGTCTCATATTTTCCTCAACCAACACCCACTTTAAATGCATATCTTATATAAACAAATATAAGGTGTAAATGTATGATTTGTATTACCTTATATCTAGTATTTACGTAGATTTCCGTATTTTTAAAGATTAAAAATTTAAAAGAATTATTTAACAAACCCTTCTATATTTTTATCCCCTTAAAGGAATAACTCTTCCTATAATATTTCATGGTCATTGGTGAAATACATGTGGAAAAATCACTTTATGCATTGCGGTAGTGAAAACCTAAAATATCTCCATCAACTCCATATATATTCTCACAAATAAATAACAGTAGGAAAAAGTAGGCAACTTTTGATTTATTAGAAGTAACACTAATGATTACATCTTCAGCTCTACCTTGGATATTCTTTCCTTCCAATTTTATCATTTTTATTTTCATTTTATTCAATAGGTTTCTTATTAATCGTCATCTCTTGAACTACTTGTAAAGAAGTTTGCTTCTCCACTATAGATTTCAAGGAATCTTCACAACCTTCTTCTTCTATAATCAAATTCATGATAATAAACCCTTTAATTTACCATTCCTAATATACTTTTGGAATCATGTAATTTATTATTTCTATAATTTTATTGTGCGAGACTTTCTCACATGAATTATTTGGTGTGATTTCCATTTTCTTTATGACATACTATTGTGGTATCAATAATATTAAGTACTGATTAGAATAATGTTTATTTATCTTTCACCTCCCATATAGTTCTTCTCAAATAATTAGGTTTTTATTTAAAAAAAATTATCTTTAAATTCATGATATTATTGTGGAAGATTCTCTTTTAATTTAATAATGGGTTTTTGATTTTTCTTATTTTAACCATTTTCCTTTTCAAAATCATCTGTTCAAGAAAATGAAATATATTTTGAAACTGATCTAGCCAGTTCCAAATATATAAAAGGATTATTTTTACCCATGTATTTATCCATTTAATTAACATCTTCTCATATTATTTGGGAGTATATTTAAACACAAAAGAAATCCTTTTTTTATTGGATCGATTATTTCCTTAAATTCAGTTTGATCCTTAAATTAATCTCTATAGATTATTCATAGTGATCCTTTTTGTTCCATATTTTACCATAGTATAAGATTTTTTTTCTCATGATACATCTTCTATAGTATTGATATTAGACTTCTTGGTAGTAGTGTTCTCAGTTATCTCATTTTAATAAACACATTTATTCTATTACTTCTTGTTTAATATAGACTGATCATTCTTCCATTTATTTTTCTTTAACAAATGTGGTGTTATTATCTTATTAGTATAATATTTGTGTTATTTTACAACAATAAAACAATCCTAATAAAAATATAAGTTGAAAAAATCACAAAAATTATTCAAGGATTCATATATATTTTTATAAGATATATTCTTTATTTTTTTGTGAGGTTTTACTTTATAAAATAGGTTATATTCTCTTCTCTAATCATATCCATTAGAAATTGGTCTCTTTTAATATTTATAAATTTATGAATTGAACAATAATTCAATGGATATATTCCCTAACTTCCAACAACAACAATAATATCTAATAAGTCTTGTCCTCTTTATTTTAGTTTACATCCTATGAGGTATTCCAATATGGGTTGCTTGCCATTTTTTCTGGAAAAAAAATCTGTTTGGCTATTATCAAGGAATTACTTTTCGTGAGTGTTCTATCATCCACCATAGATTATTTTGTGGTCTTCATTTCATTTTTATCCACTAATATATTCTAGTTTTATATTAAATACATTCACTATCATATGAGATTACATTAGTGAAAAACATAATCACTAGGACAATGTGATACCTTTTTTAAATGTGCATAATTTTATACATCAATATAAGATATAAATATACTCTCAACACTTTTATAAGTCTTTTTAGAGATATGAATGTAATTGTATGTTTTCATAACAAAATTATTCTTCTCAAATGCATGGGAAGTTTCAACATTTGACTCTTCCAGATTTTTCAATTTTACCTCAAGTTAGAGATTATTCATTTTGAGGGTACTCTTCTCATCCTCAATTGACCTAAACCTTTATTCCTAGTCATACATTAGTTTTTAAATTCATTTTTGATGAATTACACTATTTTTTAAATATACCTACCATGGTCTACAATCTTCTTATATTGGATTTCAATTTATTTATCCTTAACATTCATAGATGTTTTTTGTAGATTTTAAAACACACACGAATTTATTTAACCACAACATCTGTTATCTCTTTACCACAATTTTTACTTTGATTTTTTTTCAAAAATCATTGAAACATTACCATTGAAAAGACTCAAAACTTATTCATTTTCTTCCACATGGACTTTGAGATAATTATGGATTTTGAATTTTCTTCCTAGTAGATACTCTATTTTTTCAAATTTACTTTCTAGGAGTGATTTGTATTCAATAAGATACATAGAAAATCCAAGTATATATGTGATAATTTAAACATGAATATTAATTACATACCATTCAATTTGATAGTTGAAGAACTATATTATTTTCTGTTTTCATCCTCCTAAAAATATCTACATATAGAACAAGTTTCTTCAAAAGGATCTTAGTCAATACACTTGGTAGATGACCTTCTTCGACTTTTATTAGCTTCAAGTAGTGATTTACCTTGCTTTGGTATTTTTATCGATTTATTTTCATCTTTATTTTTCCTATTCTTTCATGTTTTTTCTAAAACAACCAGGTTTAGTACTTCTTCAAATCCTAACCATATTAAGAACTTTGTAAAATACTCGGAAAAATTATATCGAATCAGTGGTATACTTCCCTCTGGAACCACTTGTAAGTCCTAATAAGATAATGTAGACACCTGAGGGTGAATATTGTGTCCCCATTTACCTTGTTTTATTTTCTTTTAAATTATCCACATATATACTAAAACTTTTATCCTAGTTAAGTGATATGAATTTTTTAATGAATGTGAAACCCATGCCTATATATGTTGATTAAGGAACTAAATAACACACATGTATTTTTACAAGGCTCATCCTCGATGCTAGAGCCTTCTCCTTTCGTGTTCAAATTTTATTGAGTACAAATTTTTTTAACATTATAAATGTTCAGTAATTACAAGTGTAGCCTAATTAACAATGAAGTGTCAGGTGGGTATCATACACTTCACAAATATGGGTTTGTTTATACAATAACCACCACTTAATCATCAATGTTGTTTTGAAAGGTACCCAAAGTTATTCAATGATCCTTCTTAATATATTGAATATGAATTCAACTAATAGGATATGATCAAATAAAATTAATACACATTGTCCTTGTTCTTCACTCATACTCATTGTGATTTAGAAAATTAGTGGATCATATTCTTCAATAGTCTCGATGTAATAAGATAAAAAACCACAACAACATCAGTCTCTTGTACTTATCTATATTCTTATTCTTCTTTAACACACATGAAATATTGAATGTGATCAGATCATAGATTTTTTATGGGTATTTGTTTCTTTATAAACATCTGGGTCCAAGGGGTCAAAATCTATCTCACCCTTTCGACTTCATAGAAAAAAATAACATCACTTCGAAGAGGATAAATATATTTTTTCGTTATTGATTAATTTTTTGAATGTGTGCCATGTTTCAAAAAAATATATAGTTTTCTTATAATGATTCTTTAATTTATATTCACAAGGATACATGAATATTTTTTATAATATTATTCTCTTAATGTTCTCAAAATCATAGAATTTAATTTTTCTATAATCTTATTCTACAATTCTTGAGATATCCAGCCATCCTTTTAATCTCGTATAGATTAATCCATTAAACATGTATATACCAACTGGATATATTTCATATAAATATGGATATTTTAATCTAAATATATATTGAATAATGATTTTTATTTTATTAACACTCAGAAAATGAAGTCCTATTCAAAAAAAACCCATCAAACATTCATCACAACTATATAGAATATAAAACACATCCATTTTCAATTTGAATATCTATAGAGACTTAGACATTAATAAGTGAAATTTTCTTTAGCTTAAATTAATTCAAAAAATCAGTTGAATGATTGTTCAAATATTCATTAAAAACTATGAAACACTCAGATGAATGCCATATCTTACATGATATCCTTGTTCACACCTTTTCCTTTAAATTTTTAAAAGACTCATTTATTTTATAGTAATATGAAATTAAAAATATCACATTATCAACATCCATGAAATCCTAATCATTTAAACCAATTCAAAATTACCACATGCATGGAATTGTTTAACATTTCCACATGAACCTCTTACTTGTAGCATGGATATTTCTTCATCTACCAAAAATTGCTTTTGGCTGTTTCTCCTTTGATCATTTTCTGAATCATCATTGCCTGATGGATCATAGTATTTCTTCCATGAACATCATAATAGAAACATCAAATTATTTTCTTTCCCAAAATAATATTTTAATTATGGAAGACTATATAATTTTAATCTGTATGTAGCCAAAAATATCATACATTCATGGATGGTAAAAATTTTCTATATAAAAAAACACCCAAGACATATAAACCCATTTATGGATTGAAATATCCAACATAGTTCATTTCAGTTTATTGGGTACGTGTTTCACATTGGCTACATCGAAACATCCTCTTACATCATCCAAAAAACACCTATATGATGTTGGTTCTATGAGAAAATTGGATACTTTGACTATAATTATTATGAATAGATGAACTTGGATACGTGAATAATTTTGATTTGGGATTCAATAAACTTCAATATAATAATAGCTACAATGTACATCAACTATGTTCCTATGTAATATAAATCAGATTCATGTTGGAAAATGGACAAGTGGATCAATAGAACGTCAGATTTCACCTAGATGAACTCAAATTATCTTTAGATGACTTCCAAGCCCTCTCATAAATATTAAAACTTATTAAATATGTTTTATATAGTATTAATTCACCCATAAACAAATATCTTTAATTACTTTAAAGACCATCTTATCAATGGTCATAGATAAACATGATGATATGGCTTGTGTAATTCCAAGGTATCATAAAATCTATCCATCATTGTTCATCAGGATGAAAACTCAAATTTCATAGGCATCTTATAGACTAACATGGAGTCCTTATCAAGCATGAAATCAAATTCCTTCTCATCGTCACCTTCACTATGTATTCATCACACTAACTTATGAACATACATGGATGAACTAACTAGTGTGACATCTAATACCTCTTCATGAGTCTATTACAATACTCCATGAATATTCACTACCAAACTAAAAAAATATTGATCATATTTTAAACAAAAATAATCACTACTCGAAAAATTGTATTTAGGGGCATTTATTTAGAAGTTATTTCCAAAACCGCCACAAAATATTTCACAAAAAAAAATTGGCGATGATTTTTAAATCTGATGCGGAATTTTTTCTATTTATTCTTAATAGGTTTTTTTGAGAAACCACCTCGAAATCAGAATTTTCATTTATTTTTAATTTTTTAAAATTTATTTTTGGGGGCAGTTTATAAAAATCATCACTAAAGTAATGGAAAATTATTATATATAACATATTTAATTATAATTTATCATTAGTAATAATTATTTTTTATTATTGATAATAGTTTTTTATTTATTTTAATTAATTATAGTGTGTTAATTATTAATTATTTATAATTATAGTTAGTAAGTGTTGAAAAAAAATTAATTCCTGGTGAAGTTGAAATTGAAACTTTAACATAAAATGGTCATAACATTGGATCAGAGTGTCCATTTTAGCTCTATAACTAGTCATATTGAATCTAATGAAATGAGATTAAACTAAATTAGAAAATAATTTTTTAATAATTAATAGAATAAAATAAATTATACTTTTAAGAGAAGCTTAAAATCAAACTTCAACTTCAAATAGGCATAGCC
This sequence comes from Viscum album, assembly GCA_963277665.1. Lineage (NCBI taxonomy): Eukaryota > Viridiplantae > Streptophyta > Magnoliopsida > Santalales > Viscaceae > Viscum > Viscum album. Next base: position 1,415,974,592 of record OY728133.1, read on the forward strand.
TTTGATCTGGGTGTTCTTTTGGGCTCTATTAGATGTCAAATGGAAGCCTATGAGGAGATCTATATCAAGTGGACCTTAGATATCATGATCATTTTTGAGAAAAAAATAGCCTTAAAGGCTTCTAAAACAAAGTTTTTGTTTGGAAACATGATTTTTGAATATTTTATGAGATTTAAGCTTTAGTTGAGAGTGTATTCATATGTTTGTTAGGTCATACATGATTTTATTTCATGGATTTAAATTCCTATTGAATTTATTATGTTGCAATAGTTATGGTTTCACCTCTTTTGATGATTTATTATCTATTATATATATATATACTGGTATGTATTTCCCTACATTTATGTATATTTATTATATATATATATATATATATTTATCAATATTTGTTTAAAATTATATGTAATTGTATTTATGGATCCATATTTATATGCATTTATGAATATTTTTCTATATTTATATACATTTGAAAAAATTAACATACATTGGAAAAAAGTTATATTTATTTTTGTCTATATATTTTTATATATTATATGGGTATATATAAATACATTTTATTATGTGTATATATATTTATATTAATATAAAATTATATATAAGTGTGTGTTTATATATATCTATTTAATATAATTGTGGGTTTATATATATTTTTATACATTTTTTGTATGTATATTTATTTAAAGATATTTATATCAATTTATTAGTTATTCATTTAGTATTTATTATTTTTCTTATTAATTACTAATCAATTATTTATTACTTATTTATCAGATGTTGATTAATTATTTATTATTACACTATTATTTAATTATGATTTAATATTCAATATATATTATTACTTATTACTTATTATTTATTCATAATTTATTATTTATTATTTATTATTTATTATTTATTATTTATTTACCACTTATTGATCATTTATTTACTAATTATTAATTATTTATTATATATTGATTTTCTATTTATTTATTACATATTTATTTTTTATTGATTTATTTTTCAATACCAATTTATTATAAATTTATTATTAATTTATAGTTATAATATCTATTATTATTTTACTATTAATTTATTATTAACTAATTATTAATTGATTATTTATCATTATTATTATTATGGATTAATTATTTTTTAGTTATTTATTAACTATTCGTTTGTTATTTATTATTTTATTATTATTTTTTATGTATTATTATTTTTATATTTTAGAATATGTTGAGGTTAGACCCCTTTTTAACAAAAATGAAAACACTTTTAATTGGCGATAAGAGATAACCCATAACATGAACCACATACCCAAAGGCACAAGGGACATAGAACATGGATGACCGGATGTCTTAGTGGATCGAAGGTTGAATACATGGTAACCATTTTCACATGGAGCCTGCACAAGGACAAGCCACTAGTTATACACAACACTATCCCCTAAATCCTATAAGAGCCATTGTACCCATGTCAATATACATGATTTATGTGAGGCCTTCCCCACATAAAAGTTGTTCCATAATGATGAACCGATGCATCATGACATGGAATCCCTTTCTCCCACAAAGGAGAATGGGAGTATGTCTGGGTGATAAGTTCCAACAAACCTATCTCTCTTTCAAGCCACACACCCAAAGGTTCTTGTGTGTCATCCTGAAACAATTTCAAACTAATACTCCATATCATTATATTAGTCACACTGTACAGGAAACACAAGAAATGTAACCATCCATCCTACAACATAAGACAAATGATTGAATGATAGGTGTTAGCACACCCATCCCTCTATCGAAGACTCCCACCCCATGTCACAAAACATATGATGTTTATGATGCCTACTAAATGCATTGGGATGGAAACAGGGCTTAACATGTGCATGTTAAACCATTATACAAAGAATTGGAGGTCCACAATCTGAAGGAACAATGAAATAAGGCCCAAAGACATTTGGAAATTGATGCTAAAACCCTATGTAAATTGGTACCACACAACATTGAATCCATTTCATCCAGATCCATTCTCCAATTCCACAGACACCAATCACTATTGTTGACTCCAAACACTACTTCTATTGACTATCATCCCTAAACCAGCGCCGCACATCCCATCACTAACATCATCATATGAGAATTCTTAAACCATCCACCTTGTAGCATGTGAGGAACTCCACTCTAGATCTAGGATAGGACCATATAGGACTCCCATGCCTCTGTCTACCCACCGAAGCATAAGAATGATGAGAGAGGTCATATATGGAGATATCTACACCCATCCTCCAATGATCTTCATCACAAACTCCACATTCTAAAAGAGATGATGAAGAAAACACCTCATGATCCCCCAACACCAACAATAATTGAAAAATTTGAAATTGATGTTGATTCGAACCATGAATCCCTTCTCTAAACCACTGCTATCAGCCCCATCAGAAAAAATCTATTGACATCAAAGCTGATGTCGATCTGTGAAGACCTAAACCAAATCAGCATGAAGAGGTACATCAGGGTGTATTCGTCCCATGGAAGCTAGTCTGCTGGATATGGATTCAAATGAAGACAGAGCGACACAAGGAGGATCTAACACTGTGATGAAACAAGGGAAGAAACATTAGTGGAGGTATGAATCAAGAGGACTAGTTGAGGGTAGATCCATTCTATTTATTAATTATTAATTATTTAGTTTAAATTTTTTTATGTATTTTATGTATTTTGTTTTTTTAATTATTATCAATATTTAATATTATTTTTCTTCTATATATACATATGTATGTTAAATTATATTTAATCACAACATGAAGATCTTGCTAGAGTAGTAAAGTCATTGTAGAATTACAAAGAGGTAAGGGGTTCAAATTCCACCCAACACATATATATAATGAATTTCTACATACCATGCATGACATATTCATGTTAATTAAAAATAAAGAATAAATAAAAATAAATAAATAATAACAATAATAAATAATTATGTAAATAAATAATAAAAGATAAAAAAATAAAAAAAAAACAAAAAACAAACCGTGAAATGATTCTCTAGGTTTTTAAAAACCATCACTAAACCATTCCATAATGGTTTTGAAAACTTCTACTAGATAATCAGTGACACAAGATTTCATGGTGGTTTTCTGAAAACATCACTAAATCATTTCAAGATGATTTTTAAAATTACCGCTAAATGATAGGTGACATAGGATTTCATAGTGGTTTTTTAAAAACACTATGAAATGATTTATTGGTGTTTTAAACAACTACAAAATGAAAAAAAACCCACAATTAGATACATATTTTTCATAGTGAATACATACATGGGAACATCAATCTCACACTTTTAATTATTTATCAATACCAATCCTCAATGTCAGTATGTGTTTTTGGATGAATTATTTCTTCTCCCCCTTATTGATAATAAAAAAAAGTTCAATTTTACGGTATTTTTCTTCCTTTCAAGGAACTCATGTACTCTTCCCATAATTTCTGAGAGGAGGATATTACCACATATTTTTCTTAGAAAATTTCCATTAGTTGGTCTACTCAAATTATACATGGGCTATCTAGGTGTATAATTCAAGAGAGGTACTACCAAGTATGTCTTACTATCCATTAACTACCATTTATATGACATGATGCATAAAACACATTTGAGGGGTTGTTTGAAACTTATTTATCATGAAGAAATGTGTAACCTCTACACATCTCAAAAACCAACTAAAATATTTCATGTGAATTTAACAAGACTATACCATTGTATCATCTTTTCATCAACTGGAACTCCTCTTAAAAAGTATGTTTAATATAAAATAAATATAAGGTATGAAATTGTGATTTTAATTAGCATATCTCTAGTATTTATGTGGGTTTCAATGTTTTTAGAGTTTCCAATTCACAAAAATAGTTTAACATCCTATTCTCATTTTTCACCCCTTAATGGAAGCACCCTTCTTCTTCCATATCATAGTAGTTAGAAGTATCTATGAGGAACAATCTATTTATGATGTCTAGTTGTGAAAAACTTAAACATATCTATAAATTACCCATATGTTTTAAAAAACAACAACAATAAGAAATAAGTTGGGACATTTTGATTTATTATAAGAAAAACTGAGGATGAGATATTCCTTTCAAACTTGGACACTATTTTCCTCCAAATTTCATCATTTTTTCTACAATTGGATTCAAAACGTTTCTTACTCAAGTTATTCTATTAAACTTATTAGAAAGAGTTCACCTCTCCACTTTAGATGTCATGTAAATTTTACTTCATTATTCTTCAATCATCCAATTCATAATTATGAAACCTTTAATTTTACAAGACTATGTTTTATTGGGATGCATGGAATTATTTATTACAACAGTTTCATAATTTGAGATTTACTCACATGTGTCACTTGGTGTGATTCCCATTTTATTTAAAACCCCCTCTTATGTTGTAACTAATGTTAATAATTGATTAACACAATGTCCAACAATATTGGACCTCTCAAAAAGTTCTTATTTAACACTTAATTTGTCATTTTTGAAAACCCCTCCTCACATTCATGATCTCCTTTTGGAATTTTTTATTTTCTTCTAGTACTATATTTTTTTCTTCTTCTAGATATTTTTACCCTTTCTAAATCTACTATCCAAAAACCCAAAAATATATTTTTTAACTGATCTATATTTTTTAGAATCCTGAAATTGATTATTTCATACCCTTAGTTTACCTCTTTTTGGTAACATATTCACCTCTTCCTTGAAAATGTCTTTAACCATTAAACCAATCATTATGTATCTTTCTTGGATCAATTATTTCCTTAAATTCAAATTTTTCATTCATAAAATATTTTTAATGGATTATTTTCTATGATACATGGTGTTTCTTCTTTTACCATTGTATAATGACTTTATTTATTCTGATACATCTTCTATAGTCTTCATATTAGACTTCTTGGTAGTAGTGTGCTCAGTTTTATCCTTTTTTGAACAGGTTTATTCTCTTGATTCTTATTGAATATAATATCATCATTATTCATTTTATTTTTTATCAACTGTTTCAATCTTTTTCTCTTACCATCATAGGATTTTTTATGTATTGAACCATACCAACACTCCTCACAAGAATTACCGTATAAGTAGAAAAGGTAATAATAATTATTAAAGGATTAATATATTTTATTATACGATATATTCTTCATTCTCTATACGGCTTGATTTTTCGTAACATGTTTTATTCTCTTCTCAAGTATTCTCCCCTAGAAATGGGCATCCTATAATCATCATAAGATTATTAATTAAACAAAAAATAAATGTATTTGTACCCAAACTTCCAATAATAAAAAATAGATAATATATATTTGTCTCTTTATTTTGGTTTCAATCTACCTAGGTATTTCTACATTATTTTGTTTTATTTTTTGAATAGAAACACAACTATTTTTGGTTGTTCAATGGGAACTAATTATTTTATATATGATAACATCTAGACATGATAATTTAGTGGGATTAATTCCATTATTATCCACTTATATTTTTCTAGTTTTGGATGAATAACATGCACTAGAATATGAGATTTCATTAGTGAAAAATATCACTAGCATAATGTGGTACCTTTTAGATGGATCTTGATGTACATGCATCTCTAGATGACGTAAATATCCACATGAAACTTTTATGAATCATTTTTTAGATACATGTATCTAATCATATGTTTTTATAACAACAATATTCTTTATATTAGCTTAGTAATTTTCAACATCTAACTCTAATTGATTTTTCAATTTTACTTCATGTTTATGATTCTTAATGTTGAGGGAGTTCTTATCATCCTTAATTAATATAATCATTTATTTCAAATTAACCTTTATATTTTCAATCCATTCTTATATATACTTATTATATTTGATTATTATTTCTTCATACTTGGCATTTATAAAAGTTTTTCATATCTTTTTAAATTAATTGAAAACTAATTTAGGAAAAAACTCCATAATCTCTTTGTATTAAATGTTACATTGTAATTTTTATTCATTAAATTAAACATTTTCACTACAAAGAGTTATATATTATTCCATTTATTCTATGAGGTCTATGAGAGAATTCACCTTTTTAATTTTCTTCCAAGTTTATACTCTCTAGTTTCAACTTCATTTTCTAGTTTCTCTTTTTCTTTGTGATATACCTTAGAAAATCCAAATATATTTGTGATAACTTAAACATTAAATATCTCTATATAAATTTTAAATTGAAAGTAGAAGTCTTAAACTATTTTAATGTTTTTTAACTCCTCCCACTCACCACAACTTAAACATGTTTATTCAAAAATATCACTATTAATAGAGTTTATTGATGAGAATAATCCACTTTTATTAGCTTTATGTAGTTATTGACCTTTATTTGAGGTATTTTAAATTTCCTTTCCTCTTTTTTCTTCTTTTTATATAATGTTTTGGATGAAAAATTCATGTATTTTAATTGTTTAAATCTGTATAATATATTGAAAAAGTAAAACATTGGAAAAACTAGATCCAATTAGCGGTAGACCTTTCTTATGATACTACTAGTATAGCCTAGTAGGACCAATGAGACACTTGAGTGGGGTGGTGAGACATGTGTCCCCTTTTTCCATTTTTATTTTATATTAAATTGTACCTTATTATATTTAAAACATAGTCCTGGTTAAGAGAAATGTATATGTTAATTCTTGTGTGAACCTTAAATAAATATGTAAAATAAAAAGTAAACAACATATAATACTTTTCATAAGGTTTGAACACAATGTGGGATCCTAATCCATACCAAGTTCATATTTTTTCGAGTATATAGATTTTATGATAACAATATATTATCAGGTATTTTATGTTCATTCTAATTCATAGAAAAGTGTTGGGAAGGTATCATTCACGTCCCAAATTTAGTGTTGACTATACTGGAACCACCAGTTATATAATAATTTTTTTGATAGGTACCAACTATTCTTAAATACCCCTTATTAAACTACTAAACATGACTTCAACTACTAAGATATGATCAATTGAACTTCATTAACATTGGCCTTGTTCTTTACTATGTCTCACTAGGATAAGGAAACAAAGTGGATATCAATTTTCAAGAGTCTCGATAAAATTAAATAGTTAACAGTAACAACATCAGTCTCTTCTCATTATCTATCTTCTTATTCCTTTTCAATACATCCAAACTCATAAATGTGTTTAGATCTCACATTTTTTTACTTGCCATTTTTACTTCACAAACATCAACGTCGAAGGGTTCACAATCTCTCCCAATCTTTAATATTCACAAAAAAATATAGCATTACTTTTGAAGCCAATAACTCCCTTATTTTTTTATTTCTTGAAATTATCAATTTTCTCTACATATTAAAAATCATTATAATTTTATTCTATACCTTGTCATATTTATATTCATAATGATATGTGAATTAATTTAATCACATTCTTCTCTCTTAATTATTTTAATCCCATTATTTAATTTTTCTTTAATATTTTTCTACAATGCTCTAGATATTTGGTATTATTCTTAAACTCATGTAGACTCGAACATTAAAACAACATGTAATAGCCATATAATTTTCTTATAAATACGTAACCTTTTAATATCAGCAGATCTTGATTCAAAGTTAATAAATTCCTCTTCAACAAAATCAATATAAATAATTCATTATAGTTGTGTAGAATATATATCACCATTAGTTTCAAAATTGTTGTCAACATCACCTTTGACCTTTGGTAGTGAGATTCTCCCCTCATTATATTATTTAAAAAATAAATTTTAATTCTTGTTCAAATATTTATTAAAAACTATAGAATAATAAGATTAATTATATATCCTACATGATATGCATATACTCATCATCTCATTTAAATCCTTTAAAGACTTAGATCTTCACTCTTACTATGATATTAAAATATCATGTTATCATTAAACAAAAAATATGATTCATTTAAACCTGTTGGTAATTACCTTGTGCATAGTATCATTCAACAATTCCACATGGTCCTTCTGCTTGGGGATTGAATCTTTATTTAGTTACCAGAAACTACTCTTGGCTACTTCAACTTCGATTTTTATTGAATTATGATCAAAAGATTGATCATAATATTTATTCAATAATTATCATAGAATAATCATCACAATATTTGAATATCTCTTCATAATATTTGAATTTTGGAAACCTGTAGAATATTTTTTGTTTATAGAAAAAATATCAAAAATGGATAACAAGTGAATATCATCTATTTGAATAACATAAACTCAATATAATCTAATATACAGATACAAATCACTTATTTGATTCACATAATATATATTACAAAAATTAGGTATGTGGTTCATATAGGCTATGTCACAAAATCCTCTTATGTTAGCCAAAAATTCCTATGTGAATTTGGATCCATGAGAAAATAAGATAAATCCACAGTTATTCTTAAACATATGTGAAATTGGATATTTGAATCATTTAAATATGTAATTCAATAAAACTCACAAGAGGATCATATATGTTTTAGATCAACTGCATTCATATATTATATAAGTCAAATACGTGTTGGAAAATGAATACATGAATCTGTAGACCTCTAGATTTCTTCTTGATGAACTCATATTTTCTTCATCCGACTTCCAAGAATTATCATATATCTAAATACTTCTCAAAGATTTTTTAGATAGTGATCCTTCATCCACCAACACATGTATTTGATTCCTTTTAATATTAACTTATCAATTTTCCCTAATATGTATGTTGTAATGGATTATATAATTTTATGTTTCATAAAATATATTTATCATTGGTCTTTAAGATATAGCCTCAATTTTCGCAATCATCTTATGGGCTTACATGGATGATTTTTCAAGCATGACATCCAATTCCTTCTCACCATCGCCTTCACAATGTCTTCATCTCACAAATTATATACATACATAGATTCTCAAAAAACTATGACATGTAATGACTTTTCATGGGTCCATAATAATCCTCTAAGAATCCTCACCCCAAACTAAACATATATTTAACCAATTTTTATTTAAAAATAATAATCACATTCTAATTTCACATCTAGTAATCAATACAAAATATGAATAGGAAAAATTAATTGTGAAATCATCATTTTTATACAATTTTTTTCTATGTATTATATTTTTAAATTTAAAATTTAATTTAAATTATTTATAAATATAAATAAATTAAAGGGATTTTAAATTTTGATTTCTAAAATTATTATTTGGTAATAGGGGATAACTTATATTTCTAAATAAAATATTAATTACATAGTTAAAAACTAGTCACCATTGTAAAAATAATAATGTAAACATGTACAAACCTATGGTAAAAGACTTGAACCATTACTCAAACCTGTGTGGAAAATATTTTTTGAGGATTTTTTGACTTAATATCACACTAAAATACATCATTATGAATCCTTTGAGTCATTTACCTATAAATAGTGTAATGATATTGTGGAAGGGTAAAGAGTATTCCAAAACTATCATTTTATTCACTTATAAAAGGGGATCATTTCCACCCTTTCAATTATACTCTTCCCATTCAATTTTCCCTTAAAAATATACCCAAAATTAATTTCATAGAATTAATTTTATCATCATTAATATACTTATATCTATAATTTATCTTAAGGGCTTCATTTTCAAGGATATCTCAAAGATAAGATCTAGTCTCTAACGTAAGTATTGCCTAATTTTTAATATTTTTTAGTAATCTTCATATTATAATCCTCTTATATCCATTAAAATATAATTATATAATTTTAACTATAATTCTAATATGTTATCTTATTAATTTAACAACCACTATTTATTCCTCTCTATCCACTAAGGAAGAAAATCCTTGTTAGTGTGTGTTCATGGACTACAACCTCCATGAGTGACAACTTCCGTTTTTAATACAACATCTTATGGTTGGTTTTAATGATGATGTTGATTAATAAATAAGATATTATAATATAAAATTATTATGAAATGTAAAAGTATCATATTCTATAAATCCCCCTTATTCTTTGAGAATTAAAGTGTTAATCGTGCGTTATGCAGACTAACACCACTACAAAGTAACATTTTTTGGTTTTTCATAATGATTTTAATTAGTTTTTAAAACCATTTAAAATATGACTCAAAAATATAAAAAAATATAAATAATATTATTATAATTATTTTATAATCATATTATTTAATTCTTAAACCATAGTCAAAAATCGAGATATTCCATGTCCATGTTTGGGTTAGTTTAACAACCTACTTAAATAGTGTTCTACAACTCTGTCATTGATGAATATGGGAAAATAGATATAGACATTAAAATAATTTAATAATAAATTAATGTTTTATTTGGTTTTAGGGTGATTATATTATTTATTTAACTTTTTTTTAAAATATCATCTTCGATCAGTAAAACTACCAAAATAAGCTGGCACCAATTCAATTTTTATACTAACATAAGAAAAAAGTATATAACAAATAATTATCATTTGATAGTAAATGGTCCATATTAAATTAAATATATGAGAAGAGGGTTCATTACATGTTATTTAATAAAATTAATTTGACTATTCAAGATGTTAGGGGTATGCATAGAATGAATCTGTAACAATGTAAGGGTTTTATTTGAATCACCCATAATTGAAACATGATTTTATATTATTCACCAATAATAATTTTTATGGTGAAACTAATTCCCAATTTAATTATGATATCATAAATTCTTATTTAAATTAGAGTCTTCACTTCCATTCATGTTCTACATTTATATGGGATTTAATAGATGACTTTCCTAAAATACAAAGATCTTTTATTACTCAATCTATTTTCTTCAGTTAAATGTTTCTCTTATAGTTTCATATTTCATTTAATAGGTTATAACCTATTTAAATATTATAATAATAAATTTTGATTCAAATATTTATTATTTATGAGTTCCATTACTTTTTGAAAATGTAACCTTTTTAAGAGTAATTCCCATCCTCTTAAATGACAGTTTACCCTCCCTGTATATAATTTTCCTTACCACCAATGTTTTTTATTTATTGGAAGACTAATTATGTTTTATCTCATGTTAATTTCATATTTCTATTCAACTACCATAAAAATATTTTTATATTATCCTTTTTATTATTTTTTATTTTAATAAAGGCATTTAAAACATAAAAGGGACCTTTTGAAAGAACCCTTGTTACTTTGGGGTTATATATTCCCTTTAATTTTCTCCTTTTTATATTTCTTATTATAATTTATTTCTTATATATGTTTTATATATGATTATACTATATAAAAATAGTTTAATATTCCTTTTGTGTTGTTAATAAAATCTTTAAGTTCCCTTTTAATTTATTATTTTTATGTAAACCTGACATACGAAAACTTTTCAATTTCATGTCTCATGAAAAGTGTCACAGACATAAAATTTATTTCACCAAGAATAACTTTTTAAAACCCTAATTATTTTATATAAAACCAACATAGATCATTTCTAGTTTTATGAACAATAATAAGATATTTCATTCTTTAAAAAATTCTGTTGCTAATTTCATAAAGCATCACCCAAGTAGTAAATTTTTATTCTTTATACTCAAGATCGTTATCAGGAATTTTATACATTAGTATACCATGTTCAAGACCTATATATATTTTTCAATTAGTAAATTCTAAAACATTTTAATTCCTTATTTTCATTTGGATCATTATTATTTATCTTTGAATTATTTATTGAATCAAAATTCTGAAACCCACTACCTTATACAATTTTTTATCATTATTATTATTTATATATGATTTATTTTTCTCACATGGATTTCATATATATAATTTTCATTATGTGATAGGTAGTTTTGGAATTAAATTTCCCTCTAATGTCTTGGTTAAAGCATTATTTTTCATGAGATGTTATGTATGATATTAGAGAGTTTACATAATCTACTATGAGACTTTGTTAACTAAGTTTATGGGAATGTGGAGTGATCATAATCCACTACGGGACTCTGTACACTAATTTTATTAGAATGGGTAGTGAATCCAATGAACTATTGGAATCTGTATCTAATTATTATAGTGACCACCATTTTTATTTCTCAAAATTATCATTATATGGTATAGAATTTAACAATGTAAATGATATTTTGGGGTTTAGTGAATTTAAAATAGAAACATAATACATGAAAAACATAATAAACATAAATATTATTCTACACAACTTTAAATAATTATTTATAGGTTCATATAATGTTACTTTTACTGCACATCAAATCTTAGGGACATCCAACAATGAAAGGTGTGAGAAAAAATCGACCAAGGGAATAAACAAAGGAGATACTTAACAAGGGACAAGAGGAATATCTATTTGGAATGATCATATAAACATGAAGAAGATCATAATATAACGAATATGACTGATCAATTTGAAATTTTTCTATAACATAATTATGACACATTCATAAAAATATCACTATTGATCATCACTAGGATGTCATAAAACATATTACCGAGGCCTTTGACCAACGTATATTTACCCAATGCATTGGTCTCTTAGGAGTAAATTTTATTAGTAAAATATAAACATTACTCAATAAATTAGATTGAAATTAGTAAAAAAAACATTATATTTATAAATTAATGTGTTCTATATAGATCAAAACAAAACATTTCATCAACAACCTATGGAATACAAGGAACACATTTCATATAAAATCAAAAAATACATGAATGATTCATGATTTTATCTTTAAATAATTTTATCCAAATTAATGAAATGTGGGTTTCATATATGTAAATTATAAAATAAATATATAAATTTACATATAGGTGAATTCCCATGGGTAAATTAGAGGGTTTTTACACACAATATAATAACATTTCATGAAAAATAATAAATATTCATTAACTTTTTTTAGAAACATAATGTTATAAAATATGGATTATAGAAAATGAATAATTAGAGATAATGGAGTCATCAAAATGGTAAAATTATTTTGGAAGTAGATAGAAGATAAAAAGTTCCAAAAATGAAAGAATATTTTGCATTTATATGACTAAAAAAAGTAGAGTACATGGGTGAAAAGGAAGAAGTGGAAAATTACACTACCTTGAAGAATATATTCCCAAATCATGGAGTGGACGACCTTCAGAACAAAAAAAAATCATCATGATTAAATATAGAGGAAAACAAGAGACACATTAGGAGTTATATAATGATATAAATTTAGTTTTTTGTGGGATAATGGTAAGATTGTGTGGGTATTTATACTTTATTAGGGGTGGTTTAAAGGCTTTAAATAATAATTATTTTTCCATTATGGCCAACTAATTTTGCGTCGAATTAATTCCAATGTTTTTATATGAAAATTATTGAATTAAAGGATATATAAATCCATATAATAAATAAATGACCCCCTAAATTTTATTTTATTTTTTAAAAATAATTTTGATCAAGAATATTTTTGATTAAATTTAATGATTACATGGGAAATCTAGTTTTTCCCTTTTAACAGCACTTTAAAATTTTTCTTCTAAAATTTTATTTAGGCTGTATTTTAATTTTTTGTGAATTATATAGTAATAAATATATTTTTCTTTTATATAATAAAAAAGAGATCCATAATGTGTGGGGTGATAAGTGGCCATGAATTCTATGTTGATGTGGATCTGACTAGATGGGATCCACCACAAAAATACAGTCAAAACATTTTTTTTACCATTCATGGATGGGTTCAAAATTTTGACAGGTGTTATATGAATTATTTTATATCATTTAATAAAATTTTAGATATATATTGTTTGAAATTTATCATGATCCAAAGTGCATGTGATGTAAATGCATATAGATTCAATGAATCTTCTAGGTTGAAAATATGTTTACAAATCATTCAACCATTAATTATAGATAACATCATTTCAAATGTTGAAATTTTTATGGATGATGAGAAAGTAATAGAGGAGAATGTCCCTATATGAACACATTAAAATATACTACCATTACTATATTAAAAACATGTGGACATCTGGTACATTGAATCTGGATAGTCTATTTGAATAGAAATACTCTATATAATGATTCAACCATAAATTCTTTAACACATGTCAAAATTAGATGAAATTACTAGTGAGAAAATAGAATAAATGAGCAAAAAGTCTCATAAAGAAAAACTATACATATATAGCTATTTATTTTTCTAAAAAACACTTATGATTTTAGAGAATGGGATTAAAGAAATGTTCTTATTAATTGGTAAGAATTAATGTTATTAATATAATACTCATGGTTTCTTAATAAATTACAATGGAATTAATTAATTTATATTAAAATATAAAAGTATTTTTGTTATATAGTATATATAATAACAAAAGGATATAATTTTTTAACATATATATATATATATAATATCTTAACGTGTATATATTTTAACATATATATATATATAATTTATATTTTAACATATTTATATAACATATATATATTTAAATATAAATTTTCATGTTAAAAATATATAAATTTGTAGTACGACCTTATAAAATATTATTTTATTAATAATTATATTATTTCTTAAATTATTTATATATTAAAAAAATGTGTTCGTTACATTTATCCTCCCTCAAAGAAATATCATCCTTAAAATTTCAAGTCATATTCTCGGTTGACAATAGATGAGGGTACTTGTGCCTTAATATTTCCTCCAGTTCTCATGTTTCCTATTCGTATTTATAGTTTATAAAAGTATGTGATTACCCAAATCATATCCCCTGTGAGTGTTGAACCAAGTGTACAATAACCCCTGTTGTCATACACCAGGTACTGATTCAGTCCATTTCAATGATCCCTTTTTGATATTATTACACCCTAGGTAGAACTATTCCAGAACCACCTCCACTGATAGTATCCATAATAGGATGTAATTTCATCTAATCAACTTACTCTATACTTATCCAAAATACCAGGATTTGTTCATATATTTAGACATATCCCTGGGGGTTTCTACTAAAACAATTTAATCGTAATTTTCATAAATAAATAAACAATACTTCGATACCAACTATGGTGACCTGAATTTTTTTGTTTTTAATCCTTTCATTACATGGTATAATTTGTAATAATTGGTAGGATGTTTTAAGGTTTAGTGAAATGAAAATTGGAACATAATCCCTGAGAAAACAAAGAAACATAAAAATTATTCTAATTTAATTGACAGAAATTTTCTTAGGTTTATATTAATTTTCTTTTGAAACATATCATGCCCTAGGGACATGCATTAAAGAAAATACTGAGAAAAAAATACCAATAGGGGAATAAACAAAGGATATTCTTAGCAATTGTCCAGAGGTATATCAAAAATATATGATCATATGTACATGAGGTATATCATAATAGAAAGAGTATTAATCATAACATAGAAATTTGGATACAATATAATAATGATAAACTCATTAACATATCACTATAGATCATCACTAGGGTTTCATAAAACATATTACCAAGGCTTTTGGATGAGGTCTCTTTACCCAATGCATTGGACTCTTAGGAGTAACATACATTAGTGGACTCTATACCTTTACCCAATTCATTGGACCACTATCAGGGTACACCCTTCAAATGTATAAATTCATGTGTGCCACATGGATCATAATAAATAATTTATCACAAACCTTTTGAAAATTTGGAATGCATTTTATATAAAATCATTGAGTACATAAATTATTCAACACTTGAAATCATAATCATTCTTAACTTGTGAAAATGAAATGTGGGTTTCATACATATAAATCCAAAAATAAATATATTATTTTTTAATCTATGTGAATTTCCATAGGAAATTAAGAGTGTTGGGTACTCACAATATATTAATATTTCATGAGAAGGATAAAAAATTCATGAAATATTTTCTTGAAGCATAATGGTATACAACATGGACTATAGAAAATGTATAAGGATATAGAATTTTAGTATCCCATTAGTAAAACACATTTTTTCAGTATATGAAAGATCAAAAGTTAATAGAATAAATTATATTTTAAAATTATAAGAATAAAAAAAAAGATTATTACATGAATGAAAAAGTGAGAAAAAAATAATTCCCTTACCTTGAAGAGTGTATTTCTATATCTTGGAGAGGACAACCTTCAGAAAAAAACTATATAGGATTAAAGAGAGAGTAATTGAAGAGACTACTTGGAAGGAATATGATTATAGAAAAAATAAATGGTTGTAGTTTAATTGGAATATTGGTGGGTATTTATATTTGTGGAGGGGTTGTGTTAAGGTTTTAAATAAAAATTATTTTTATTTTAAGACCAATCAAATTTGGGTGGAAATAATCCCAAATTTTCTGGATGACAATTGAGGTTGTCAAGTATGGTTAAGGTCAAAAAATTCATCAATGAACCATTTCATTTTTTTATTTCTTATATACGTTTTAATCAAGAAAAATTATTTGTAAATATGATAGTTTATTGGTAAATATAAAATTTCCATTTCAATTTCACTTTAGTATTTTTATTTTAAAATTTTATTTTGGAATAATTTTAAATTGCGTGTTTATTAAATACTAATACACATAAGATTTTCATTTAAATAATTAATGATGGATCCACATTTTTAGGGGAAATAGGTGTTCATGAAACTAACATAGATGTAGATCTTTCCGGATGGGTCCCAACAATGAAATTCGTTCATAATAGGTTTACCTTTCTTGGATGGGCTTGAAATTTTGAAATATGTTATATGAATTAATTTTGAAGATTTAATAAACTTTAAGGAACATATGGGTCATAATTTATTATGCTCAAAAGTGAATGTAAATTCAATGCATCCTGATTCAATGAATCTACCAGGATGGAAATATTTTCATCAATAATTTGACAATAAATCCGAAAAAACATTGTTTAACAGGTTGAAATTTTGATAGTGTATGAGAAATACATAGTCGATAATTTTAATAGAATACCACATTACAATAGTTTTCTATTAAAATATTCAAAAACATATGGAAATTCGCTATAGAGAATATGGATATTCTACTTGGACATTATTATTTTCTATAATGATGTGACCATTACTTCTCCAATTCCTAGGAAAATAATCTGAATTTTGATGGAGAAAAGATAAGAAGTGTTTGGAAAACATTAATATAGAGAAATTATACCTTTTAAACAATTTAACTTTTCAAAAATGCCTAAATCATTGGAGAGAATAATTGAATAATTTTTTTATTAATGTATAAGAATTAATGTGATTAATTTAATACTCATAGGTTTCTAATAAATTATATAATACTTAATTAATATATATAATAATCTAAATATTTTTTTCTTATAGTATGCATAATAAAAAAGTATATAATTTTATTAACAACACACACACACTTATATGTGTATAACATATATATTTTAGCATGAAGATATTGTGACACAATAAAATATATATCATATATAGTTTAACATATTTATATAACACATATATATTCAAAATATATATAATGATAAATAAAATATTAATTTTTTGTACAAAATTATAAAATATAGTTTAATTTATAATAATATTATTTCAGAAATCAATTATATATTAAAATACTCTTTTGTTACGTTATTCCCACTTAAATAAATTTTTTCCCTGAAATTTCAACTCATATTCTTAGTTGAGAATAAATTAGGGTACTTATGGATCATTTTTTTCTCTAATACACATGTTTCATCTTCATATTTATGGTATCTAAATTTATGTGATTAAATAAATCATATACCCCGAGAGTATCAAACCATGTGTGTTGTAAGACCCATTTTCATGAACCAAGGGGCGATCGAGACGATATCAATACTCCCTTTTCAAGGTTATTACTACTAGGTACAAGTGTATCAAAACCATATTCACGTGTTGCTTCCAATGATGGATTTAGTTTCTTAGAAAACCACTTACTCTATAATTCACTAAAATAACCCAATCCTTTCCTATATTTAGACTTATCCCTAGGGGTTTTTATTAATGTTTTATCATCTTAATTTACACAAATAACTAAACCATCCTTTGAAACCAACTATGGGTAACCCCCTTTTTATTTTATAAACATTTCATTACGTGGTACAACATTTAATAATATAGAGGATTTATTGAGGTTTAGTTTCTTGTAAATAAGAACCTAATATATGAAAAACCCATGAAACATAAAAATTATAATAATCCACTAAAAAAGTTAATCATAGGTTCTTCTTATGTTACATTTATCACACCTCATATCCTAGGGACATACATCAAATAAAGGGGTGTGAAAAATTCTTAAAAAGTTATAAACAAAGGATATACTTAGCAAGTAACTAAGATGAATATCAATAAGTAATGATCATAATAACATGGGGAATGTCACAATAGAAAGAACATGAATCATAACATGGAAATGTGGCAACAAAATAATCATTATAAATTCATAAACATATAATCATAGCTCATCATTGGGGTGTTAAAAAACATATTACCATGGATTTTTGATAGTGTATCTTTACCCAATTCATTAGTCTCTATAAAGTAACATACATTAGTTAACTCTATCAATTTACCCAATGCATTGGGGTGATAATAGGGTGAACCCTCAATATGTATAAATTCATGTGTTCCACATATATCAAAATAAAAAATTTCATCAATAACCCATGGAAAATGGGTAATGTGTATCATATAAAATCACTATATAAAAAAATTATTCAAGACTTGAAATTTTAATCATTTATAACCCAAGAAAGAGAATGTGGGATTAATACATGTAAATATATAAATAAACATATTATTTTTTCATATAGGTGAATTAAAATGGGTAAAGAAAATGTTTTTGTATTATAATACAAGAATATTTCTGGAAAAGGAGAAAAAAATCATTAAATATTTTCAGCAGTATAATGGTATACATAATGGATTATAGAAAAGGAAAAATGAGAGAGAATAAAGGTCTCACATTAGTAAAATACGTTTTTAGAAGATATAAAATCAAAAGTGCATGAAAAGAAACAATCTTGGATGTTTATAAGAATCCGAAATGAGGATTACTTGGATAAAAAATTGGGAAGAGGAAAATTCCATTACCTTGAACAATAACTTCCTAAATCTCGGAGAGGACAACCTTTAGACCATAAACTCTTAAATATTGAATAATGATAAATAAGAGAGACTAATTTGGAGGAATATTATGAGATAACTTCAAATTGGGTGTGGGATAATTGGAATAGAGGGTGGGTATTTATACGTTAGGAGTCATGGGGTTACAGTTTTAAATAATAAATATTTTTCCATTAAGCCCAATCAATTTTAGGTGGAATTAATTACAATTATTATGGATGAGAATTGATGTCATAAAGGATATTAACAGTCTTCCAATATGTAAATCACCCATTTAATTTTATGTTATTTAATAAATACTTTTCAATAAATATTAATGATTAATAAATTTTAATATTTCATTGGAAATCCGGTTTTACCCTTTAAATTTCACTTTAGTATGTTTCTTCTACAATTTTATTTCAGCCATGTTATAGTTTGTCTATGGATTATGTAATAATACATCTACATTTTTATTGAGATAATGAAATATGGATCTAAATTTTGAGGGATGATAAGTGGACATGAATTCAACAATGATTCGGATCCAACTAGATGGGTCCCACCACAGAAATTCATTCATATTTTTTTATCATTATTATATAGGATTGAAATTTTTGAAAGATGTTATATGAATTAACATGGACCATTAAATCCAACCGGAGTAAAATCTTATTCAAACTTCATCGTGGTCAAAATCATGGGTCAAATTAATGTATCCAGATTCTTTGAATCTTCCACAGTAGAAATATTTTCATGAATTATTTGACTATAACTACTAAAAACATATTTTCAGAAGATGAAATTTTGTGGGAAGATGAGAAAAAATAGGAAAAAACTTCCATAGAATACAACATTCTAATATTATTCAATTCAATTATTCAAAAAAACATATACATTTGGTATATTGTATCTGAATAATTTCAATGGATGTAATTATTTTTTAAAACGATTCAACAATAACTTCTTCAACAAATAGACAAATAAACTGAACTTTTGAGGAAGAAAAGAGAATAGGGTGAAGAAAAACATTAATGATGACAACTTATTCATATTCAAATATTTATTTTTCTAAAAATGCAAAAACTTTTGAAGGAAGGATTTGAAGAAAAAAATTATTAGTGGCTAATAATTAATGTCATTAATATACTACTCACATGTTTCAAATAAATTAATTAGTGATTAATTTATTTATATTATACTATAAATTTTTTGAATCATATTATGTTTAATAACAAAAGAATATAATTTTTTAACATATATAGAACATATATATTTTAAAGTGCATTTATTTTAATTCACACACACATATATATATATATATAACACATATATTTTAACATATTAATATATACATATATTCAAATATAAATTATCATAAAAAAATATTAATTTTCTGTACGATCTTATAAAATATATTTTTATGTATAATTATATTATTTCATAAATCAATTATATATTAAAAAATTAGGTTATTAAAATGATTTTGTTAGAAGTGAGAATTGACTTATACTTATGATGTCATGTTTTATGTTATTGTAATATATATATGATTATGTGATATTATTATATCATTTACTTATACAATGTTTCCATGGTTATCAAACACTCGTATGTCATGGTACATGTTTTTTATTTAGAAGTTACATATCCTTCCTTCATGATTTATGGAAAAATCATATTTTTTATGTTCATTTAACAAGAAATATATCCATGAAATATTTTTCTAATATTATTATGATCTAACTGTCACGACCCGTCCTCGGGGCCCGTACCATGACTACCCCTAGCCCACCTTCCATAGGCCAGGGGCTGGTGACTAGCACCAAGGCGTAAATCCCGATAAAAAGGGAAGGCATTGCCTTCGTAATGTAAACAAGCACCACAGAGTAAGCAAGCGGAAAAGTAAACACTAAGTAAAAACAGAGTACAACTGTAAGTGCGGAAAAGTAAGTGGGCCAGTATACAAACCCAAACTGAAAGTAAAGTACAACTCGAAAGGGAAAAAAGCAACTGAAAAGTAAAAGCTGTTACGTCGAGTTGTCCACTGGAAATCCCACCTGAAGGGTGAGTACAGATAGCTCCACTACTCCTCGGGTCCTGCC
The DNA here is from genome assembly GCA_963277665.1 of Viscum album. Lineage (NCBI taxonomy): Eukaryota > Viridiplantae > Streptophyta > Magnoliopsida > Santalales > Viscaceae > Viscum > Viscum album. The sequence goes on from OY728133.1 coordinate 1,415,995,756, forward strand.
GTCCGCTCCGAGCACGTCCCGCCCAGTGGTCCACCTCCAGGTAATGTCCTGCTCTGCAAGCCTCAACCACGATCAACATTGTCTGTCGTCTGCAACCAACACAACATAGTGCGGGCATAGCCCGTGCAGGGGCGAGTATAAGCTACTCAGTAGGGACCCCGAGACCCCCGAAGGTCTCCCAAAATCCACAAAGGATAAACCACAAAGAAAAGATATAATGACGAAGTAACAACCGACACTGCTTAGGTATATGCCCATACATATACCTAAGTCATCAATTCCTATACGCTCCAACCTCCAAGCCCAAGTACAACTCAGTCCACACAGGAAATTAAATGTATTCCACACAGGAAACCAAAACGTAATCCACACAGGATATCACAACACAATCCACATAGGAAAGCAAAAAGGAATCATCTCACACAGGTATACTTATTCGAAAGACGATAGAGATGATCAATGATCCATCTAAGTCGTCAAACCAACAATGGATCGATATGTACTAACCCCTGCAAAGACCCACACAGGATCGGACCCACACAGGATCTGTAGGCACTGACTCACACAGAACCGCTGGGCACTGACCCAAACAGGATCGGACCCACACAGGATCAGTAGAACGGATCCACATAGGATTGCTGAGTGCTGTAGAAATCATCGTCGAATCCACTGAGGATCTCTGCACAGTCGTCGTCGCAGTCACTGTAGCAAACGCAGCCAGCTCTAGGGTTCCCGCACACAACAAGCTCGTTCAGGAGGGTCCGCTCCACGAGCCGAGAGGCTGATCCATCAACTATCACATATTCCAGAGTTGATGACTACAAAAGTTCTGTATCATCAATAGGAACTCAACGCAACAGACGACGCGTCAATCGGACGCCCGGTCTGAGAGTTATTGGCTTTTTCGTATCAGGGGCCCGGTTGGTTTTTAAGGCAAAACCAACCCGACCATACTCCACTTGCATCCAAACCTCGGGTGGAGTATGCCAAAATATCCGTCTCACTATGTGGAACTCAACAAAGTCGACGACACGTCAATCGGACGTCCGTAGCTCAAGATATGAGCATTTCCGCTCCGAGGGCCCGGTTGGTTTCGTGTACGAATCAACCTGGCCGAACTCAAAGTATTCCGAAACCTTGAGTGCGATATACTGAAACGACCGTCTCGATCCAAGGATCGCATCGCCGCTGACGGCGCGTCGTTTGGAGGTCTGAATCCCGAGTTATGGGAATTTGAACTTAAACAGTCCGATAATGGGGGTTTCGGGCCCGGACCGACCCGGCCCGAGACCCCCCGGTCGGCCCGAACCGGGTAGACCCGTCCCAGTTCGGGTCGGCATGGACCAGCCCGGCTGGGCCCGGTGCGGCCCGGCCTGGCAGACCGGCCGGGCGCCGGTCCGGCTGGGGACAGCGCGCCCAACGCGCTGTCTGGCTCGGCCTTTGGCCGAGCCGTCAGGCGAGGGGGGGGGGGGGGCGCCTGCCCCCTTGTGTAACCACGCCCCCCCCCCAAATAATGGGGGGCCGTTTGAACGGCCGGGGGAATTTAATTCCCCTAGCCCCTTCCCTTCCGGCCGGCCTGACCCGGCTGTCCGGCTCCTTCTCAACGGGACCGGCGGTGGCCGGTCCCCTTTCGGCTCCGACGCCGGCGGCACGGTCCGGCCGCCGGTCTCCTTGCTCCACCGCGGCCCGGAACCGGCTGCGGCCCTTGTCGTCCGGCGTGGTGCGACGGCACCGCGCCCTCTGCCGCGGCCCTGCTTTGGTCGCGACAACTTGGATTTCCTTCGACGCGGCGCGACGGCGTCGCGTTCTTGAATTTCTTTCCACGGCGCGGTGCGACGGCGCCACACATATCTTCTGCATGAAACCACGTGGTGCGATGGCACCACGCTTTCTCGTACCAAGCACAAGAAACCAACACGAAAAAAAGGTGGAGGGTCGGCCGTGTTTGTGCGGTCCGACCCCCTCGAATTATTCGATAACAAAAGGTTTTAATCCACGATCATCATCAAGTTGGTATTCACGAACAATTAAATAAATAAAACCCCTACCTCGGTTAAGAAACGGTGCATGTCAGTCGAGCCGCGGAAGACGAGCGTCGCAGAAGTCGGGCGTTGTGGAAAACAAACGTCGACGTCGCAAAGCGAGGATTCGAAGTCGTTGACGGAGATTTCGTCGCGAGAAAACCATCACGGAATAGATGACGCGGAAGAAGAACGTCGCGTCGTGGATATAGAGTCGCAGAAGATGAACATCGATTCCGTTGTTTTCTAGGTGCTTCCAAAGAGAAAAGTTGTTTGGAAGAAGACGTCGCATTCTTCGGTGGAGGTGTTCTTTGTTGAAGAACGGTGTTCTTCGCATTCTTCTTCGAGGTTGAAGAAGAAGAAGACCCCTTCCCCAATCCTCTCAAGGTTGCAAAACTCTAACAAAAATAAAATAAGACTAAGCCTTATTTTATTAACACAACCTAACCATTTTAATTTCAAGAATTTGAAATTAAGTAACTCACTTAATTAATTATAACAATTTGTCAAAAATTTATAAAGGTGAGTTAAAGGGGGAGTTAGGAATGTGAGGGTTTAGGAGGGGTTAAGGAGTTAGGGAGATTGAAAAGGTGGGGGGTTCGTGTGGGCCCCACCCTCTTAATTATCCACACATGGGAATTTGGGTGGATGTGGGCCCCACCACCAACTTCCCTTGTGAGAAATTAACCACTTTGGAAAAGAAATAAAATTGATTCAACAATTTTATTTACTTTTTAATTAAACCCCATTAATTAACTTCTTCTCCCGCACAAACGTAACTATGGTAATGGTTCCCTTAAGCGATTACCGGCGTTGCGAGTTCATCGGTGCCATCAGATTTCAATTCCGAGCACCGGTTCAAAAGATAGGAAAATCCGCTCGTTCGTTCACTGAACGTACCCAAGCCAAACTTTGGAAATTGATTTCAGGCACTCCAGGCCTCGAAATCAGGTGCCGTCAGAAACCGCGCTCTTGTAAAATTCCAAAGAAAATTAAGAAAAAAATTTCCCTTGAATTTTACGGGTCTTTACATTACTCCCACCTCAGGGCTTTATGTCCCCATAAAGATACATTAAAACTAGGGAAACTAATGAGGGTACTGAGCATGCATCTGAGCCTCCCGCTCCCAAGTGCTCTCCTGGAGGTTCTCGTGCTGCCATCTGATGCGCACTAGAGGAATCGACCGTCCATATAGGACCTGATCCTATCGATCCTCGATCTCCATTAGGACCTCCAAGAAAGTCGCCCCATCATCAACGTCTAGCTCCCCATGGTCAATGATGTGCGTCGGGTCATGAACGTATCTCCTCAGCTGAGACACGTGGAAGACGTCGTGCACCCGGTGCAACTGAGGTGGTAGAGCCAGGTGATATGCCACCTCTCCAATCCTGCTGAGGACCTGGAAGGGTCCGATGAAGCGTGGAGATAACTTTCCGCCTTGGAAAAATCTTCGTAATCCACGTCGAGGTGAGACACGCAAGAAGACGTGGTCGCCATCCTCGAACTCTAGTGGCCTCCACCTCCTGTCAGCGTATGACTTCTACCGGCTCTGAGCTGTCCTCATCCGCTCCTGGATGACCTGGACCTTCTCTGTCGTGGCCTGGACCATCTTCGGTCCCATAAGTGCTGACTCCCCAGGGTCTGTCCAGCATAAAGGAGATCTACAAGGTCGGCCGTACAACGCCTCGTATGGTGCCATCCCGATGGTGGAGTGGTAGCTGTTGTTGTACTCAAACTCCACCAAGGGTAGGTGGTCCTCCCAGCTACGACCAAAGTCGAGGACACATGCGCGGAGCATGTCCTCGAGAGTCTGAATGGTCATCTCCGTCTGACCATCCGTCTGAGGATGAAAGGTTGTGCTCAGATGTAGCTGCGTCCCGAACGCCCCCGGCAACCCCTTCCAAAGCCGAGAAGTAAAGCGAGCATCTCGATCGGAGATGATAGATGATGGCACACCGTGAAGACACACAATCTCCTAAACATAAAGTCATCCCATGATCTCCACTGAGCCCTGCTCTCTAATGGGTATGAAGTGATCCGACTTGGTGAGTCGGTCGACAATCACCTAGATGGAGTCATGAACTCTGGAAGTGTGTGGAAGTCCAGTCACGAAGTCCATAGATATGTCGTCCCACTTCCACTCTGGAACCTCCAAGGGCTGTACCAAGCCTACTGGAACCTGGTGCTCATCCTTCACCTGCTGGCAGGTGAGGCATCGAGAAACGAACTCTGCCACAACCTTCTTCATGCCCGGCCACCAGTGCTGTCGTCTGAGATCCTGGTACATCTTCGCCACTCCAGGCTGTACCGCCGAAGGAGAAGTGTGAAACTCTCTCAGCACCTCCTCCCGTAAAGTGACTGGTACCATGGTACATCCCTTGAAAAGGAGATCGTGCTTTTCTCCAAAGTAGAATCCATCAGGTGCCTATCCTGAGAATATCTGTGCCCGCCACGTCTCACAGTAAGTATCCCCATGCTGTGTCTCTCTGACTCACTGCAGTAGTGGAGGAGTGACTGTGAGAGACTGAAGGAAGGCTGCTCCATCTCTATCCACAAAGGATATCTGCAAAGAAGCTAGCTGCTCTGTCGCCTCCTCAAGTAGTTGAATGCCCGTCCTCCTGCTGAGAGCATCGGCTACTACGTTCTCCTTCCCATGAGTATAGGCTATCTCAAAGTCATAGTCCTGAAGGAACTCGAGCCATCACCACTGTCTCAGATTCATATCCTTCTGAGAGAAGATGTACCTGAGACTCTGATGGTCAGAAAATACTGTAAAGTGCTCTCCCATCAAGTAGTGTCGCCATGTCTTCATAGCGAAGACCACTGCTGCTAACTCCAGGTCTTGGGTAGCGTAGTTCTGCTCATGCAGCCTCAACATTCGTTATACATAGGCGATCACTGCATGCTTCTGCATTAGGACACAACCGAGTCCGGTTCCTGATGCATCGCAGTAGCCACTACGTACCCTACTCCCTCCCCAGGTAACCTAAAGATAGGTGCGCTGGTTAATCTTTGTCTCAGCTCCTGGAAGCTCTGCTGACATCTGTCTCACCACACGAAGGGTTTCCCCTTCTTTGTCAAAGCTGAGAGTGGTGCCGCAACTCTGGAGAAGTCTGTCACAAATCTCCGTTAGTATCCAGCTAGTCCCAAGAAACTCCGCACCTCCATCATGCTCTTGGGTGGCTCCCAAGTTAACACTGCCTCGATCTTCGCAAGATCCACTGCAACTCCCGCTTCAGAGATGACGTTTCCCAAGAAGTGGACCTCACGTATCCAGAACTGACACTTCGAGAGCTTACCATAAAGCTGGTGCTCTCGAAGTGTGTCTAGTACAACCCGCAAGTGGTAGGCATGCTCCTCCTCAGTCGTCAAGTAAATCAGAATGTCATCGATGAAGACCACGACAAATTGATCGAGGTATGGCTGAAAGATCCTGTTCATGATGGCCATGAACACTGCTGGAGCATTGGTTACACCGAAAGGCATAACCAAGAACTCATAGAGGCCATACCGACATCTGAAGGTCGTCTTCTACACGTCCTCATCTCGAACTCTGAGCTGATGATAGCCTGACCTGAGGTCTATCTTTGAGAACCACCGTGCTCCCTTGAGCTGATCAAAGAGGTCATCAATACTCGGTAGAGGATACTTGTTCCTCACTGTCACCTGGTTCAGCCGACAATAATCGACACAAAGTCGCAAGCTCCATTCCGCCTTCTTGGCGAACAATATCGGGGAAGCCCAGGGTTAAACACTGGGTCAGATGAACCCCTTGCCCTGCAAGTCCTCCAACTGTACCCGTAGCTCTCGAAGATCTGTGGGGGCCATCCGATATGCTGGGGTGGATATCGGGGCTGTTCCGGGGTATAGTTCAATATCAAAGTCTACCTCTCTGCGAGGAGGTATCCCTGGAACTTCATCGAGAAAAACGTCCGCAAACTGATCCACCACTGCAAGAAAACCAGCACTCTGCACGTCAACTGCTCCTAGGATGAGGCTAGACAACTGATGAGTGATGGGATGTCCTTTCCTCTACGAAAGTCTATCCTGTGCTGCAAAGGCTCCCTTCTCGCCGGTGAAGGTGAACCTGCTCCCGTCGGTGCGTACACATCGCACCTTGCGCCTAAAACAGCCAATCTGTGCATGGACCATAGACAACCTATCCATGCCCAAGATGACGTCGTAAGGCCTCGACGCTGCTACAAGAAGATCTTAGCCGAAGCTCCCGCCTCCTAGAGTAAGCTCACACTGCCGGCACCAGTGCGTAATCGTCGAGTCTGCTCCCGTAGGGGTCTCTAGCCATAAGGATCGAGCCAACGGCTCTGTCGGAATCTCCGAGCTCCGAGCAAGGGTAGCAGCTATGAAAGAGTGACTCGCTCCTGTGTCTATATGTACTGCAGAAAGGGTGGAATAGATAGAGATAGTACCTAGAATCATCTCGGGCGCGCCGTGGTCGTAGGCCTCTGCTGCCTGGAGCTGTGCCTGTCTCTGCCCGCCAGCTCCCTATGGTCGGGGTGGACCTCTTGGTGGTGGTGGTGGTAGAGCCTCAAAGCATCTCCCACCACCTGCTTCTCGGCCAGCTCCTCTGCCTCTTTCGCCTCCTCCCTGCGGACCGCCACGGTCGACCCTCTGCCTCTGCCTCGGTGGTCCCTCAACCGTCAGCTGCTCCTCCGAACGACGATTCAGGCAGTCACGAGCCATGTGGCCCTGCCCGCCGCACGAGTAGCACTGTCTGCCTATCGAAAGACTGGCTCCGCGCTGTGTGACGCGCACTGCTGAGCCAGTGTCCTGAGGTCATCTGCCTGAGGGTCTGGTCTACCTGGACACATGTGTCATCCGTCGACTACCTGCTGCAGAAGAGTCTGCTGCGTGCCGCCCTGCGGTGGGTCTCGGTGCTGGTGTAGACTCAGTAAGAAAACTCTCGATCAAAAGGTCTCGCTCCGGTACTCCTGTCTGAGTCGGAATGCTGAGGGAGATCAGCGATTCCCTGATCTCGTGTCTCAATCCCTGCTCAATGGTCCGGGCCCGGAAGTATGGGTCCCGTACCATGTCGGTCGAGTAGCGCGAGAGATCAGTAAATCTCACCGAGTACGGGGAGACCGTCATGCTGCCATGCCGCAGCTGAAGAAGCTCCTGAATGCGCACCGCACGGAGGGTGGCTGGGACAAAATCTGAGCGGAAAAGGCTCTCAAAGTCTGACCAAAGTAGAGATGCCTCATCATGCACCTGGAGCATCAAGCTCCACCATCGTTCTGCTGCTGCGTGCAGTAGGCTCGCAACGAGGATCACCATGAGGTCTTCTGGTGTCCTCACTAGTCTGAAAACTCGAACGACTGCCTCCAGCCAGTCCTCGGCTGCCTGGGGGTCCATCTCCCCACGGAACCTAGGTGATCGCTGGTGCTGGAACTCATGCAGTGTGCTGAGGAGACGTGCATCGTCAGCGGCTGGGGCTGGAAGCATCGGTGGCTCGGCGGGTAGAGCTACCGCCGGTGCCACTGCTAACAAAGGGCCTTGCCCCGAGGCCTCGTCGCTCGGTGGGATGTCGTCACGCTCGACTATCGGAACCCTAGCTGGCTGCAGTCGTGGGGCCATCCTTAAAAGGAAACAGGTGCGCCACGGTCAGAACAGTATACCTGGTGACCTGATACAATGTAATCACAATGAAAACTTGAAACACACATGCAATCAATGTTTTCGTGCATTAAGTCGGAAATCAGAAGTCAGGGTCCTGGTGTACGGATACGTCGGCCGCCGCACCAACACTGGACTCCATGGACTGATAACCACACTCAATACGCTAAACACTATTGCTTCACATAAAAAAAGATCAGAGTTCGCGGAAGAACCAAACTCCTTTGATACCAATTTGTCACGACCCGTCCTCGGGGCCCGTGCCGTGACTACCCCAAGCCCGCCTTCCATAGGCCAGGGGCTAGCGACTACAACCAAGGCGTAAATGCCGGTAAAAAGGGAAGGCATTGCCTTTGTAAAGTAAACAAGAACCACATAGTAAGAAAGAGGAAAAGTAAACACTAAGTAAAAACAGAGTACAACTATAAGTGCGGAAAAGTAAGTGGGCCAGTATACAAACCCAAACTGAAAGTAAAGTACATCTCGAAAGGGAAAACAGCAACTGAAAAGTAAAAGCTGCTATGTCGAGCTATCCATTGGAAATCCTACCTAAAGGGTGAGTACAGATAGCTCTACTGCTCCTCGGGTCCTGCCATCAGCTCCGAGCACGTCCCGCCCAGTGGTCCACCTCCAGGTACCGTCCTGCTCTGCAAGCCTCAACCACGATCAACGATGTCCGTCGTCTGCAACAAACACAACGTAGTGCGGGCATATCTCATGCAGGGGTGAGTATAAGCTACTCAGTAGGGTCCCCGAGACCCCCAAAGGTCTCCCAAAATCCACAAAGGATAAACCACAAAGGAAAGATACAATCACGAAGTAACAACCGACACTGCTTAGGTATATGCCCATACATATACCTAAGTCGTCAATTCCAATACGCTCCAACCTCCGAGCCCAAGTACAACTCAGTCCACACAGGAAAGTAAACGTATTCCACACAGGAAAGCAAAACATAATCCACACAGGATAGCACAACACAATCCACACAGGAAAGAAAACAGGAATCAGCTCACACAGGTATACTTCTTCGAAAGACGATAGAGATGATCACTGATCCATCTAAGTCGTCGGACCCACAAAGGATCGATAGGTACTAACCCCCACAAAGACCCACACAGGATCTATAGGCGCTGGCTCACACAGAACCGCTGAGCGCTGACCCACACAGGATCGGACCCACATAGGATCGGTAGCACTGATCCACATAGGATCGCTGAGTGCTGTAGTCGTCATCGTCGAATCCACTGAGGATCTTTGCACAGTCGTCGTCGCAGTCACTGTAGCAAACGCAGCCAGCTCTAGGGTTCCCGCACACAGCAAGCTCGTTCTGGAGGGTCCGCTCCACGAGCCGAGAGGCTGATACAAAAACTATCACATATTCCAGAGTTGATGTATCCAAAAGTTCCGTATCGTCAACAAGAACTCAACGCAACAGACGGCGCGTCAATCAGGCGCCCGGTCTGAGAGTTATTGGTTTTTTCGTCCGAGGGGCCCGGTTGGGTTTTAAGGCAAAAAAAACCCGACCGTACTCCACCTGTGTCCAAACCTCAGGCGGAGTATGCCAAAATATCTGTCTCACTAAGTGGAACTCAACAAAGTCGACGACATGTCAATCGGACGTCCGTAGCTCAAGATATGAGTGTTTCCGCTCCGAGGGCCCGATTGGTTTCGGGTACGAACCAACTCGGACGAACTCATAGTATTTCGAAACCTTGAGTGTGATATACCGAAATGACCATCTCGATCCAAGGATCACATATCCGCTGATGGCGCATTTTTTGGAGGTCCAAAGCCTGAGTTATGGGCATTTTAGCTTAAACAGTCCGATAACGGGGGTTTCGGGCCCGAGACCGACCCGGCCCGAGACCCCCCGGTTGGCCCGAACCGGGTCGACCCATCCCGGTTCCGGTCGGCGCGGCCCGGCTGGGCCCGGAGCGGCCCGGCCTGGCAGACCCGCCGGGCGCTGGTCCGGCTGGGGACAGCGCGCCCAGCGCGCTCTCCGGCTCGGCCTTTGGCCGAGCCGTTAGGCGAAGGGGGGGGGGGGGGGGCGCCTGCCCCCCTGTGTAACTGCGCCCCCCCCCCAAATAATGGGGGGCAGTTTGAATGGCCGGGAGAATTTAATTCCCCTGGCCCCTTCCTTTCAGGCCGGCTGACCTGGCCGGCCGGCTCCGACGCTGGCGGCCGGGAACCAGTCGCGGCCCTTGTCGTCCGGCGCGGTGCGACGACACCGCGCCCTCCTCCGTGACCCTGCTTCGGCCGCGGCGCCTTTGATTTCCTTCGACGCGGCGCGACAGCAGCGCGTTCTTGAATTTCTTTCCACGGCGCAGCGCGACGGCGCCGCACATATCTTCCGCATGAAACCGCGTGGTGCAACGACACCACACTTTCTCGTACCAACCACAAGAAACCAACACGAAAATAAAGGAGGAGGGTCGGCCGTGTTTGTGCGGTCCGACCCCCTCGTGTTATTCGATAACAAAAGGTATTAATCCACAATCATCATCAAGTTGGTATTCACGAACAATTAAATAAATAAAACCCCTACCTCTATTCAGAAACGGTGCACGTTAATCGAGCCGCGGAAGACGAGCGTCGCGGAAGTCGGGCATCATGGAAAACGAATGTTGATGGCACAAAGTGAGGATTCCAAGTCGTTGACGGAGATTTCGTCGCGGGAAAACTGTCGCGTAAGAGATGACGTGGAAGAAGAACGTCGCGTCGCGGATACGGCGTCGCGGAAGTCGAACGTCGATTCCGTTGTCGTCTAGGTGCGTCCGAAGAGAAAACATCATTTGGAAGAAGACGTCCCGTTCTTCGGCGGAGGTGTTCTTCGTTGAAGAACGGTGTTCTTTGCGTTCTTCGTTGAGGTTGAAGAAGAAGAAGACCGCTTCCCCAATCCTCTCAAGGTTTCAAAACTCTAACAAAAATAAAATAAGACTAAGTCTTATTTTATTAACACAACCTAACCATTTGAATTTAATGAATTTGAAATTAAGTAACTCACTTAATTAATTATAACAAGTTGTCAAAAATTAATAAAGGTGAGTTAAAGGGCGAGTTAGAAATGTGAGGGGTTAAGATGGGTTAAGGAGTAATGGAAATTGAAAAGGTGGGGGGTTCGGGTGGGCCCCACCCTTTTAATTATCCACACATGGGAAGTTGGGTGGATGTGGGCCCCACCACCAACTTCCAATGGGAGAAATTAGCCACTTTGGAAAAGAAATAAAATTGATTCAACAATTTTATTTACTTTTTCATTAAAACCCATTAATTAACTTCTTCTCCCGCACAAACGGAACTACGGTAAAGTTTCCCTTAAGCGATTACCGGCGTTGCGTGTTCATCGGTGCCATTGGATTTCAATTCCGAGCACCGGTTCAAAAGATAGGAAAACTCGCTCGTTCGTTCACTAAACGTACCCGAGCCAAACTTCGGAAATTGATTCCGGACACTCCGGGTCTCGAAATCAGGTGCCGTCAGAAACCGCGCTCTTGTAAAATTCCAAAGAAAATTAAGAAAAAAATTTCCCTTGAATTTTACGGGTCTTTACACTAACCCTTGATGAAGTATTGATATGTTTTACTTTATAGAGAATTTGAGCTTACCACTTTATTATGTTTATCTTCCTATGGTTATAATGATAATTATAACTTATAGGAAGTCTAGAATGGGGTCTAGAAGAGTTCAAATATGGAGAAATATTTATCAGTTTTGTAGTATAAGTTTCATATGTAACAAATACTCAAACAAACTAAACCAAAAGGTTATCTGATTCATGTGAGATTATTGTGATATTTAATGTTTAAATTATGTAAATAATGTAAAATAAAGATATATTTTACTTATTTTATCATATATGGCACCATTAGAGTGTTTAATTATTTTTTAATATTAGCATATTTTTTAGGGATTAGTATTAGAGAAATTTAGTGAATATTATAGGGAAAGTATAATGTATTATAATATAAATTTGATAAAATCCTGAAATTTTGTAAAATATTTTAGTATGACATTTTCCAAGCAATTAAATCCCTGTCTGGATACTGGATAATGGATAGGGCTATGACATATATTCACCTGTAGGTAATCACCCCACGAATAGTTGGTCAAAAATGACTTGATCATCACTATAATGCATAATGGGTTGGCCTGAGACTACATAGCTAGATAATCTTTCCTAGAGGACTTGCGTTGGGTGATCATATACTATTTACAAACCACTGTGAAGGATTTATTTCCTAGTTAAATTGAGGTAAGTGTTTGAGAAGTATAATAAAACCATACTTAAGGTAAAATAAGATGAATAAAATATGATATAAGTTAAACCAATAATGGTGTGTGTTGATCTAATATTTATATAGGTTAAACTATGAATGATATATGTTACAAAAGACAGATATAACATGATCTAAAATAATTATTGGCTAATATGATGGTATTATAAAGTGAGAAATCTTTATTTTGAATTTCAATTTGGTTATCAATGATACTTATCTTATAATGATAATTGTTCATCACTCATGTTAACCCTTTTAGTATTAGTAATGGCTAGAATGATATGGAACCAACTTAATAATAGGTGAGAGGGAAAACATAGTTATTATCTAAATTATCAACGCATTGAAGTGGAATCTGGTTTTATAAATTTAGTGATTATAACAAAACCACTATCATGAAAAATAATTAACCATGTAATCATAGATTAAATCTCAAACCGACCAAATAATAGAAGGATGAAATAAAAAGGGAACCAGTGTGGTAAATTTGAAATGGTAAAGAATATTCTACATCCTACATGACAACAATGTTGGATGAAGAACTGACGGAATTTCCACAAGGGTATGGAATATTATTTACTTTTGGTAAAGGAGGGAATTGAGAAACAAACTATAAATTGAAAAAGAAAGATACAATGATGGAATATAGTTTTATTCTTAAGGATCCACTAATTATTTGATGTTGTAGATGAGAGTAATTTGGGAAATATGAAACCTAATGCAATAATCCAAGGGTTGAAGTGAACAACCAACACCAACCACCTCCTAGATAACTGGATTATGGAAAAACCTATGCAATGAATTTTGTTGAGGTAGATAGTGGCTTTTCAATATAGAAATTATTATGTGTTATATCATTTAATATTTAAAATATTAGGTTTCGAGCCCTAAATAAAAAAATGGTGGTACAGTTATTATAAACATGGTATATAAAACTTCATCAAGGTTTGAGTAAAGTTACACCTTATAGATTTATCTCTTCTTCATTTACTATGATTATATTAAGAATGCATTGGATCTCTTTAAAAATGGATATTATAAAATTATTTATAGGAAAATATCACTTTATATCCTAAATAAACACTCAATCAATTACTTGTGAATGATTAATTAGGAGAAACTATTGAAATTTATCCCATCTTATGAGTTTCAAAGTTGTTAGAAAATAATTTATTTAAGGGGGAAAGAATTTAATTATTTAAAATTCCACAAAGTAGTTCAATTAAAGAAATATTATATTAATAACATTTTCTATAAGAATCACTGATCCAAAACAAATCAAGAAACATTATATAACCATTAAAATGTATTAATTATGTTAGAGGGTATAAATAGAGGTAAGTACTTTATAAAATATATTTATAAATTAATATCATTATTTTTTGTATAGTTGTATAACTAATAATTATAACTTATGGATAAAAATTTATTTTTTCCAAGATTATCTTTTTATGAGATTTATTTTAAGAAACTAAATATGTGACATCATGTTACTTTTTTCAGGTATTTATTCACCATGTTTTTTATATCCTTTTTCTTAGGTCTTGTATTAGGTAGATTATCCTGAAATTCGGGGATTTTTAGGAGCTCTTTGGTCTATGAACATTTTCCACATGATTAGGGAAAACTATAGATCTTGTTTGAGCAAACCATGCGCAATTTAATGGTTCTCTAGGGGGTGCACGATTTGTTGAAACTGTGAATTTATAAACACTAAACATAAATAAAAAAATAGTATTAATTTTCATGGTTTGAACATGGTTAACCACAATGTTCACCTACAAAGGATAATCCATGCACCCCAGAGTAGGGGTGCACGATTTGTGTTACCATGCGACCCTCTCCAGGAAACCATGCGTGCATAATTTATTTATTCTGAAAATTGTTTTAAAAATTAATAATACCTTATTTCAGATTCCTAATCACCAATATCAACCCTAATATAATTTCCAGGGTTTATAAATCACCCTATAAGTGATTTCGGTTCCTCCAACCACCTCTTTCAGTGAATCAAAGCCCATATGGAAGATCTGATCCCTCTATGGGTAAGTGGATATCATATCTATTGTTTCCTTTAATATCTCCATATTTCTTCCATAGAGTTTTATAGATCATAATGTATTGGATGGATCTTATTTTTATTATTAGATATTTATTTTAGGTTTAACTTCTTGATCTCTAATGTCTTCATTCTTCATTATTATATCATGTTGTAGGTGTTTATTATTGATATTTTATTAAAGGTAAGTGGTTCCATTTGTGATTTCCATATAATTGAAACTTTAAATTTAATGCTTTTTTGAAATGTATTTCAATTAATTTATTAAACCTTTATTTGAAGTGGTTTTATTATTGAATTCTAAATGGAATGGAATTTGATAAAACCCCAAATTCCTTGGGAATTGAAATTGTTGGGGAGTATTTTAAAAATGATGGAGTTAATGAAATAATTTGAGAATAGATTTTAGAGAAATAATTAAAGTGAAATTATGAAAAAATATGACTGTGTTTTTTTTGAAAAGGTATAAAATTATAAAAAAAATCCAGTTTTGGTTTGGAAATTGGATCGACATATTGAAATTGAAAATTGGGAAGTTGAATCGTAAATGATGATTTATTTGGAATTACATTATTTTTATATTATTTATTAATTTATTGAGTAATTTTTTATCATGGGTAGTTAGTGGGTTATTTAGGATAATAAATCTTGGATTTTGATCCCCTATCACTAGATTGATGATGGAAACTCTTAGAAAAACCAAGTTATATGTGATTATACCTAATGTGATGTTGATGAGTCATATTAAACCTGATCGAGAGGGAACTGTGTATACATACTTAGTCATGATATTTGATAGGATAAGTGTGAGGATAATATAACCAGAAAATATCGTACATTAGGGAAGATGACCACAACACTTGTTGGGTAATATTTTATATTTATATAATTGATTATAGAATATTTTTACTCACTCCAAATACACTACAATTTCCTTCGTGAATTTATAGATTTTCTTATTCTAGGGCTGATAAAAGTTAAAGAACCACTTAGAGGTGGTTGATATTCATGACCCATTGGACCAAAGAGTGGGGTTGTGATTTGTTGATCCATTAACATCATGGGATGATGTTTCTTTTGGGACATTTACGTTTTATCTTACCAGTTGTTGAGTACTCAGAAGATGTATTGATTTTGGTTTTTTATAACTATTTGGTTTTTTGAACCTTATCCCTTTGGCGTGTTGA
Organism: Viscum album; assembly: GCA_963277665.1. NCBI lineage: Eukaryota > Viridiplantae > Streptophyta > Magnoliopsida > Santalales > Viscaceae > Viscum > Viscum album. The sequence goes on from OY728133.1 coordinate 1,416,010,934, forward strand.
GCATATTGACTTGGAATCTTTTACCTTCCACTTTTTGTGTAAAAACCATTCCCTCTTGACCTTTTATGATTCCAGGTGCTAGTTGTTAATCCTTATAGATCCATAACTCCCTTTGAGCTATTTCATTACTATCTTGGTTATTAAAAAACTTGGGTTTTGAGGATAGTTTATAAAAAATAGTATTAATGGAATGTTAAAAATCTTTCCTCGATGTTAGTGTACAATTTTGGAAGTCTTTTTAGTAACTAGGAGGTATTTATGAGTGAGTGTTAGGCCAAATCTCACCAGAAGAATCCTTAAGTCACCATAGGTCATTTGAGAAAGGTTTCATGAGGAAAACTTTGATATGACGGTATTATTTTACCTACTTTTTTTATTTGGATAGGTTGATATTAAAATATTGATAAATTATCTGATAGGATTTATGTTCTTATTACGCTTTCTTGAATTATTGATCTGAGTAATCATATGTTATACTCAATGTTATTTGTTGATTCCATGTAGCATCATTATTCCTATAGGACATATGAATAGGATCCAAGAGGAAGCTATTAGTGAACCAAAATATGCAGATACTCCTATGGTCTATAATATAGTTAATATTATTGTGGGTGTTGTCTAGGTTCTGGGATATGCATCTAAACCCATTCATGTTTAGGCTCCATATGTCAAAAATAAGAGGGATAAATCTTGAGATCATGGTTAAGAGTTCCTTCGCCAAAATCCACCCACATTCTATGTATCTAATGACCCTCAAGAGGATGAGGTTTTTTTTGACAAAAATATATAAATTTTGTTTTATTTATTGGAAATGTCTGATCCTGTTTTGTTAAAATGTGCCACCTTCAGTCTCGATGTACCTACTCATAGATGGTGGGATACAGTAGTATTGGTGAAGAAGGATGAGTGTTTATAGTGGAAGGACATTATATTTATTTTCACTGATCAGTTCTATCTAGAACTATTATATCGGCTAAGGTAATAGAGTTTTTAAATCTCCATCAGTTTGACATGAACCGTGAAAGAGTATATGAAAAAAGTTTAGATCTTTTATAGTTTTCACCTGACATTAAAATGAATGAGAAGATAAAGACGTGATTTTTTTATGGTTCTTTGAAATGATATATATTCATAGGTTTTCTTATTGAATCTATCTTCTTATCCTGACATGATGGATAGGGAATTGATGGTTGAACTTGACTTGGCTGGTATGTTAGCGTTAAAAAGAGTTCCTTTATCTCATACTGATAGTTCTATGAGTTTATTCAAAGGAAAGAAGAATAATGACAAGTCTCATAATGGTTCATGATAGTCGGTGTCCTCTAGACCTCATGCATTACCTGGAAGAGGCCCTTTGACTTTCTTCTAGCGTGGAAATCCTATGCACTCGAAATAGGTTTACATTAAGGAACCCATGACCTATAGGTACTATGGATGCTTAGGTCACCTATATAAATTTTTTTATATATTTTTGGCCCCATGTAGTGGTCGGGGATCATAATCTTGTAAAAGTACTATGGTGAAATCTGATGCTTCATAATCAAAGGGGTTCTAGCTAGATGCATCTCGAATAATGATTCTTCATGGAGTGGAAGAGTCTCCAAAGGAAATAGATAAAATTCTAGAGAATGTGAGTGGTTCCATCACTATAGGTTTATATTTAGTGGGAATTTTTTTTTGATACTAGGTCATCTCACTTGTTTATATTGACTGGTATTGTGAAATTTATTAATATTACTACATGGATTTTTTCTGATATGATGGATCATATTACTCCCTTTAGAATGAAGAGAGATCATGGTCTTCGTTATCTTTATTTTGATTTTTATTTATCAGAGATCAATATTACATAGTATTTTCTAGTTCTCGGCATGAAACCTATTGATGTCATTTTTAAGATGAATTGGATCATTTCCAATATGGTCTTAAATGATTGTTATCTTAAATGGGTATCCATTACTATTCCTGATGGGGTTTGCCATATCTTTTAGGGAGAATATGACCCGATATCAACTATATCCAGAAATTATTATCTATATTTGGGGAAAATAATATCATTACTCAATTTTGATCTAGGTTAGGAGTATTTGAGTGATGATATACCTCCATTTTCATCTATTTTCAAGACATTTATCCTTTTTATTTCTCTAGTATTCCCCTAGTAAAAGTGGTAGAGTTTTCAATTGATTTAGTTTTTGGTTCTCAAATGGTGCCTATAAATTTATACTATATGGACCCAGATGAACATAAAGACTTAGATACTTAGTCGTTTAATCTCTTAGAGAATTGATTTGTACACCTGAGTAAGTCACCTTGGGTGGAACTTTTTCTCTTTAATAAGAATGATGATGGAAAACTTTTCCTATGTGTTAATTATCGAAAACTCAACTGATTTATATAAAATAAAAAGTATATGTTGCCACAGATCAATGCTTTGTTTGACTAGTTGAAAGGGGTGAAGTGGTTTTGAGGATTGATATTTGATCTATTTATCACAAGTCAAGAATAAAAGAATCTGGAATTCATAAAACCACCATTAAGAGAAGGTATATAAATTTTGAGTATCTGTTCATGACATTCATTAAAATCAATTATCATACAATATTTAAGGCTTTGATAAATAGGATCATCCATAAGTATCATGAAATATTCATGGTGGTCTCTTTGGATAAAATATTAGTTTAATCTTAGTCCGAGGAGGATCATATTCATCATATGAATGAAGTTATATATTTTTTGAGAAATCACAAACTCTATTATAATCTATCAAAATGTGAATTTTGGATTAATGAGATAAATTTCTTGGGAGACGTGGGCTCTGAACATAAAATCCTAGTTGACCTTGAGAAGGTAAAAGATGTTATGACAAGAGAACAACGGTGAAATGTTTTTAAGATTCAATGATTTTTGGGTTTAGTGGGGTATTATTATTTGTTTTTAAAGGATTTATCAAATTTGGATTCTCCATTGATCACTCTCACTCAAAAGGGGTGAAGTTTTATTGGGATAATAAATTTCAGAATATTTTTTTGAGTTGAAAATTATTTTGAATTATGCACCGGTGTTTAATATTTAAGAGGTCAGGTAGGGCTATATGGTCTTTTTTTATGCATCTAGTTCCTTTTTACTCTATGTATTTATGAAGGGTAATCACATCATAGCCTATAGCTCTCAACATCTTAGGACACACAAGAGGAATTATCTAACCTATGACCTTGAACTCGTAGTTATGATGCACATTCTTATGAGTTACCTACATTAAATTTTCATATAATGGTTTACAATGTATTTTAACAACATGATTCCAAGTTATATATTCTCTTAAAAAGATTTGAATAACTGAAAGAGGCATTTGATGGAGTACTTAAAGTATGTTGATTTCTATATTTCCTATACCCCAAAGAAGGGAAATTCCATTTTGGATTATTTGAGAAGGGAAATTATGTCCTTGGGTGTGAATAATTTTAAGTAGAGTGGAACTTGAGGAATAATTTTGTATATTTTCATTTTGGAATCTGATAGAAAAACCAAAGGATGTATTGTAAAGTTTTTAGTTGAAATCAACTCTTCTTGAGATGAATCTTCTGGAGTATAAACCTGATAAAGAATTCTATTTCATTAGGGATTCCCATTATGGGGGGGACTATTGTAGATTCGTCATTCTCCATGGAGGGTATTCTATATTTCCAAAATCTTATTGTTGTTCCATTATCTGTGAATAATGGTTTAATGTGGTATTTTCACAATTCCCAATGGTTTGTGCACCTAGGAACCACAAATATTTTCTACTAGTATAGCCTAGTATGACCAATGAGACACTTGAGAGGCGTGGTGAGACATGTGTCCCCTTTTTCCATTTTTATTTTATATTAAATCACACCTTATTATATTTAAAACATAGTCCGGGTTAAGAAAAATGTATATGTTGATTCTTGTGTGAACCTTACCTAATTATGTAAAATAAAAAGTAAACAACATATAATAATTTTCATAAGGTTTGAACACAAGTTAGGATTCTAATCCATACCAAGTTCATATTTTTTGAGTATAATAGATTTTATGATAACAATAATTTTTTAGGGATTTTATGTTCATTATAAGTCACAAAAAAGTGTTGGTAAGGTATCATTCACTTCCTTAATATAGCATTGACTATACTGGAACCACCAGTTATATAATAATTTTTTTGATAGGTACCACCTATTCTTCAATACCCTTTGTTATACCACTAAACACGACTTCAACTACTAAGATATGATGAATTGAACTTCATTCACATTGGCCTTTTTCATCAATATGTCTCACTGGGAATATAAAAAAGAGTGGATCTCAATTTTCAAGAGTCTCGATAAAATTACATAGTCAACAGTAACAACATCAGTCTCCTCTCATTCTCCATCTTCTTATTCCTTTTAAATACATCAAAACTCATAAATGTGTTTGGATATCACATTTTTTCACTTTCCATTCTTACTTCACAAACATCAACATCGAATGGTTCACAATCTCTCTCAATCTTTAATATTCACAGAAAAATATAGAATTAACTTGGAAGCCAATAACTTCCTTTTTTTTATTTCATGAAATTTTTAAGTTTCTCTATATATAAAAAAAATTATAATTTTATTCTATACCTTCTCAAATTTATATTCATAGTGATTTGTGATTTAATTTACTCACAATCTTCTCTATTAATTATTTTTAATCCCATTATATAATTTTTCTGTAATATTTTTCTACAATTCTCTAGATCTTTGGGATTCTTCTTAAACTCATATAGACTTGACCATTAAAACCACATATACTAGCCATATAATTTTCTTATAAATACATATCCTTTTAATATCATCAGATCTTGATTCAAAGTTAATAAATTCCTCTTCCACAAAATCTATATAAAAAATTCAATACAATTGTGTAGAATATATATCACCATTAGTTTCAAAATAGCTGTCAAAATAACCTTTGACCTTTGGTTGTGAGATTTTACCCTCATTATATTCATTAAAAAATACATTTTAATTCTTGTTAAAATATTTATTAAAAACTCTAGAATACTAAGATTAATTCTATATCCTACATGATTAGTATATACTCATGTTCTCATTTAAATTCTTGAAAGACTTAGATCTTCACTCTTACTATGATATTAAAATATCTTGTTATCATTAAACAAAAAATATGCTTTATTTAAACCTGTTTGTAATTAACTTGTTCATAGTATCATTCAACAATTCCACACGGTCCTCCTGCATGGGGATTGAATCTTTATTTAGTTACCAGCAACTACTCTTGGCTAGTTTGCCTTCAATTTTTTCTTAAATTATGATCACAAGATTGATCATAATATTTATTCAGTAATGATCATAGAAGCTTCATCACAATATTTGAATTTCTCTTCATAATATTTGAATTTTAGAAACCTGTAAAATTTTGGTTTGTTCATAGAAAATAATATCATATATGGATAAAAATTGAACATCATCTATGTGAATAACATAAACTCAATATAATCTAATATACAAATATAAATCACTTAGTTGGTTGACATAAGTTATATTACAAAAATTATGTATGTGGTTCATATATGCTATGTCACAAAATCCTCTTACATTAGCCCAAAATTCCTACGTGAATTGGGATTAATGAGAAAACTAGATAAATAAGTTATTACTATTATACATATTTTAAATTTGATATTTGAATCATTTAAAAATGTGATTCAGTAAAATTCACAAGATGATCATATATTTTTTAGATAAACTACATTCATATATTATATATGTAAAATATGTGTTTGAAAATAAATACATGAATCAGCAGAAATCCATATTTCTGCTTGATGAAATCATATTTTCTTCATCCAACTTCCAGGAATTCTCATATATCTAAATACTTCTCAAAGATTTTGTAGAGAGTGCTGCTTCATCCACAAACACATGTATTTGATTCCTTTTAATATTAACTTATCAATTTTACAAAATAAGTATGTTGTAATGGATTATATAATTTTATGTTTCATCAAATATATTTAGCACTAGTGTTTAAGATGCAACATCAACTTTCTCAATCATCTTGTGGGCTTACATGGATGATTATTCAAGCATGAAATCCAATTCCTTATCACCATCACCTTCATAATATCTTCATCACACAAATTATGGGCATACATAGATTCTCAAAAAACTATGACATATAATGCCTTTTCATGGGTCTATAATAATCCTCTAAGAATCCTCACCTCAAACTAAACATATATTTAAAATATTTTTTTTAAAAAATAATACGCACATGATAATTTCACATTTAGTAATCAATACTAAATATGAATAGGAAAAATTAATTGTGAAATCATCATTTTTATAAAAAAAAAATTCTATATATTATAAATTTTAATTTTAAATTTAATTTAATTTTTTTAGAAATATAATTAAATTAAAGAGAGTTTAAATTTTTATTTCTAAAATTAGTATTTTTCAATAAGGGATAACTTATATTTCTAAATAAAATATTAATTACATAGTTAAAAACTAGTCACCATTGTTAAAATAATAATGTAACCATGTAAAAACCTATGGTAAAATACTTGAAGCATTATTCAAACATGTGTGGAAAATATTTTTTGAGGATTTTTTGACTTAATATCACTCTAAAATACATCATTATGAATCTTTTAATTCATTTACCTAGAAAGAGTGTAATGATATTGTGGAAGGGTAAAGAGTATTCCAAAACTATCATTTTATTCACTTATAAAAGGGGATCGTTTCCACCCTTTCAAGTATACTCTTCCCATTCAATTTTCACTTAAAAATATACCCAAAATTCATTTCATAGAATTAATTTTGGAATAATTAATATACTTATATCTATAATTTCTCTTAAGGGATTCATTTTCAAGGATATCTCTTAGATAAGATCTAGTCTCTAACATAAGTATTGTCTAATTTCTAATATTTTCTTCTTAATATTCATATTACAAACCTATTATCTCCATTAAAATATAATTAAATATTTTAACTATTATTATAATATGTTATTATATCAATTTAACAACCAGTATTTGTTCCTCTCGATTTATTAAGGAAGAAAAGCATTGTAAGTGTGTGCATGGACTATAACCTCCATGAGTGACGACTTCCATTTTTCATAAAACATCTTATGGTTGGTTTTAATGATGATATTAATTAATAAATATGATACTCTAATATAAAATTATTATTAAATGTAAAAGTATCATATACTATAATTCCCACTCATTCTTTGAGAATTAAAGCATTAATTGTGCGTTATGCGGACTGCCACCACTACAAAGTAACATTTTTTTTGTTTTTCATAATGGTTTTAATCTGTTTTGAATACCATTTGAAATATGATTCAAAAAACTAAATAAATATAAATAATATTATTATACTTATTTTATAATCATATTATTCAATTGTTAAACTATACTCACAAATCGATATATTCCATGCCCATGTTTGGGTTAGTTTAACAACCTACTTAAATAGTGTTATACAACTCTATCATTGATGACTATGAGAAAATAAATATATAAAATAAAGTAATTTAATAATAAATTAATGTTTTATTTTGTTTAGGATATTTATATTATTTATTTAACTCATTTTTAAAATATCATCTTTGATCGCTAAAACTACCAAAATAAGCTTGCACCAATTCAATTTTTATACAAACATAAGAAACAAAATATAAAATAAATAATTATAATTTGATAATAAATGGTCCATATTAAATTTAATATATTAGAATAAGGTTCATTATATGTTATTTAATAAAATTAATTTTACTATTCAGGACGTTATGTGTATGCACATAATGAATCTGTAATAATGTAAGGGTTTCATTTCAATCACCCATCATTGAAACATGATTTTATATTATTCACCAATAATCATTTTTATGTTGTAACTAATTCCCCATTGAATTATGATATCATAAATTCTTTTTGAAATTATAGGCTTCACTTACATTCATGCTCTTCATTTATATGGGATATAATGGATGCCTTTCATTAAATACAAAGATATTTTATTAGTCAATCTATTTTCTTGAGTTATAATGTTTCTCCTATAGTTTCATATTTCATTTCATAGGTCATAACCTAATTAAATCTTATAATAATCAAATTTTATTCAAATATTTATTATTTATGAGTTCTATTACTTCTTGAAAATATAACTATTTTAAGAGTAATTCCCATAATCTTAAATGACAGTTTACCCTCCCTGTATATAATTTCCCATACTGCCAATGTTTATTATTTATTATAAGACCAATTATGTTTATCTCATTTTATTTTAATATTTATCTTCAACTACCATAATAATATTTTTATATTATCCTTTTTATTATTTTTTATTTCAACAAAGGCGTTTAAAACATAAAAGGGGCCTTTTGAAAGAACCCTTTTTTACTTTGGGGTTACAAATTCTATTTAATTTTCTTCTTTTTATCATTCTTGTTATAATTTTATCCTTCTATATGTTTTATATATGATTATACTATTTAAACATAGTTTAATATTACTTTTTTGGGGTTAATAAAATCTTTAAGTTCCATTTTAACATTATTATTTTTAAGTAAACCCAACATAAGAAAACTTTTCAATTTCATGTCTCATGAAAAGGGTCATATCAATAAAAAAATCACCAAGAATAACTTTTTAAAAACCTAATTATTTTATATAAAACCAACATAGTTCATTTCTAGTTTTATGTACAATATTAAGATATTTATTTCTTTAAAAAATTCAGTTAATTATTTTATAAAGCATCACCCATTTAGCTAATTGTTTTTCTTTCTACTCAAGATCCTTATCATGAATTTTATACATTAAAATACAATGTTCAAGGCCTATATATATTTTTCAATTATTAAATTCTAAAACTTTTTAATTCCTTATTTTCTTTTGAATAATTATTAATTATCCTTGAATTATTCCTTGAATGAAAATTATGAAACCCACTTCCTTATACAATGTTTGACCATTATTTTGATTTATGTATGATTTATTTTTCAAACATGGATTTCATATATATAATTTTCATTATGTGATGGGTGATTTTGGAATTAAATTTCCCTCTAATTTCTTAGGTGAAGCATTATTTATCATGAGATGTTAGGTATGATATTAGGTAGTTAACATAATCCACTATGGGACTTTATTCACTGATTTTATGGGAATGTGGAGTGATCCTAATCCACTATGGGACTTTGTAAACTAATTTAATTAGAATACGTAGTGAAACCAATGCACTATTAGAATATATCTATAATGATTATGGTGGCCATTATTTTTATTTCACAAAATTATCATTACATGGTATTGAATTTAACAATGTAAATGATATTTTAGGGTTTAGTGAATTGGAAATAGGAACATAATACATTAAAAACATAAGAAACATAAATATTATTCTACTAAACATTAACTAATTATTTATAGGTTCATCTAAAGAAACTTTTACTGCACATCAAATTCTAGGGACATACAATAATGAAAGGGGTGAGAAAAAAATCCAACAAGGGAATAAAAAAAGGAAATATATAACGAGGTCCAAGAGGAATATCTGTTTGGAATGATCATATGAACATGAAGAACATCATAATAGAAAGAATATGAATCAAAAATTAGAAATGTTTCTATAACATAATTATGATGCATTCATAAAAATATCACTATTGATCATTACTAGGGTGTCATAAAATATATTACCAAGGCTTTGACCAATGTATATTTACCCAATGCATTGGTCTCTTAGGAGTAACTTTTATTAGTAAAATATAAACATTACAAAATAAATTAGGGTTAAATTTGTACGAAAATATTATATTTATAAATTAATGTCTTCCATATAGATCCAAATAAACCATTTAATCAATAACCTATGGAAAACAAGGAACACATTTCATATAAACTCACCGAATACATAATAATTCATGATTTCAACTTTAAATAATTTTATCCCCAAAAAATAAATGTGTCTTTCATATATTTAAATCATAAAATAAATATATAGATTTACATATAGGTGAAGTCCCATGGGTAAATTATAGGTTTTTTACACACAATATAATAACATTTCATGAAAAAAAATATTAATTAAATGTTTTTGGCAACATAACGTTATACAATATGGATTATAAAAAATGAATAATTAAAGATAATGGAGTAATCACATTGGTAAATTTCTTTTTTAAGTATATAGAAGATAAAAAGTTCCTAAAATGAAAGAATTTTTGACATATATAAGACTATAAAAAGTAGAGTACATGGGTGAAAAGGAAGAAGAGGAAAATTACCCAACCTTGAAGAATATATTCCCAAATCATAGAGGGGACAAACTTCAGACCAAGAAAACTCATCATGATTAAATAGAGAGGAACATAAGAGACTAATTAGGAGTTATATAATGATAAAAATTCAATTTTTTTGTGGGATAATTGTAAGAGGGGTGGGTATTAATACTTTATGAGGGGTGGTTTTAAGGCTTTAAATAATAATTATTTTTCCATTATGGCCAACCAATTTTGTGTCGAATTAATTCCAATGTTTTTATATGGAAATAGATTTTTGAAAGGATATTTAAAGACATACAAAAAATAAATAACCCCTTTAATTTTATGTTATTTGTTAAATAAATTTTGATAAAGAATAATTTTGATTAAATTCAATGATTACATGGGAAATCTAGTTTTCCCCTTTTAACTGCAGTTTAATATTTTTCTTTTAAAATTTCATTTAGGCCATATTTTAATTTTTTGGATTATATAGTAATACATATATTTTTCTTTTGTATAATAAAAAATGGATCCACATTTTTTGCGGTGATAAGTGGCCATGAATTCTATGCTGATGTGGATCTGAGTGGATGGGTTCCACCACAAAAATCCAGTGAAAACATTTTTTTACCATTCATGGATGGGTTAGAAATATTGAAAGGTGTTATATGAATTTGTTTATATAATTTAATAAAATTTTAGATATATCTTGTTTAAAATTTATCATGATCCATGTGTGTGCGATGTAAATGCATATAGATTCAATGAATCTTCTTGGCTGCAAATATGTTCACAAATGATTCCACCATTAATTATAGAGAACATCATTTCAAATGTCGAAATTTTTATACGAGATGGGAGAGTAATAGAGGATAATTTCCATTTATGACAACATTCTTATATACTACCATTACTGTATTAAAAACATGTGGACATCTAGTACATTGAATCTGGATAGTCTATCTGAATAGAAATACTCTATATAATGATTTAATCATAATTTCTTTAACACCTGTCATAATTAGATGAAATTACTAGTGATAAAATATAATATAGGAGAAAAAGGTTTCAGGAAGAAAAACTATACATATTTAGAGATTTATTTTTCTAAAAAACATTTATGCTTTTAGAGGATGGGATTAAAGAAATGTTTTAATTAATTTCTAGGAATTAATGTTATTAATATAATACCCATGGTTTCATAATAAATTACTTTGGAATTAATTATTTTACATTAAAATATAAAATTATTTTTTTTATATAATATATATAATAACAAAAGGATATAATTTTGTTAACATATATATATATATGATATTTTAATGTTCATATACTTTAACAAATATATATATATATATATAACATTTATATTTTAACATATTTATATAACATATATATATTTAAATATAATTTATCATGATAAGATAATATAAATTTGAAGTACAACCATATAAAATATTATTTTATGTATAATTATATTATTTCTTAAATTATTTATATATTAAAAAAATGTGTTCGTTACATTTTTCCTCCCTTAAAGAAATATCATCCTTGAAATTTCAACTCATATTCTCAGTTGACGATAAATGAGGGTACTTATGCCTTTTTGTTTCCTACAGTTCTCATGTTGCCTATTCATATTTATGGTTTGTAAAAGTATGTGATTACCCAAATCATATCCCCTAGGAGTATTGAACCAAGTGTGAAGTAAGGCCCCTTGTCATACAATAGGTGCTGATTCAGTCCATCTCAATGCTTCCTTTTTGAGATTATTACCCCTAGGTAGAACTATTATAGACCCATCTCCACTTATAGTATCCATAATGGGATGTAATTTCATCTAAACAACTTACTATATACTTAACCAAAATACAAGGATTTTATCATATATTTAGACTTATCCCTGGGGGTTTCTACTAAAAAAATATAATCCCAATTTTCATATATAACTAAACCATACATTGATACCAACTATGGTGACCTGAATTTTTTAGTGTTTAATCCTTTCATTACATGGTACAATTTTTAACAATTGATATCATTTTTTAAGGTTTAGTGAATTTAAAATTAGAACATAATGCATGAAAAAACTAAGAAACATAAAAATTATTCTAATTTAATTGATAGACATTTTGATAGGTTTATATAAAGTCACTTTTAAAACATATCACACCCTAGGGACATACATCAAAGAAAATACTGTGAAAAAATACCAAAAAAGGAATAAACAAAGGATATTCTTTGTAAGTGTCCAGAGGTATATCAATAAGGGATAATAATATGATCAAGAGGTATATCATAATATAAAGAGTATTAATCATAACATAGAAATGTGGAGAAAATATAATCATGATAAATTCATTACCATATCACTATAGATCATCACTAGGGTTTCATAAAACATATTTCCATGGCTTTTGGTTGAGGTCTCTTTACCAATGCATTGGACTCTTAGGAGTAACTTACATTAGTTGACTCTATAACGTTACCAAATGAATTGGACCATTATCTGGGTGCACCCTTCATATGTATAAATTCATGTGTCCAACATGGATTATAATAAATAATTTTATCACTAACCTATTGAAAATAAGGAATGAGTTTTAGTGAAAATCATTGAGTACATATATTATTCAACACTTGAAATAGTAATCATTTTAAACTTGTGAAAATGGATTGTGGGTTTCATACATATAATTCCCCAAATAAATATATTATTTTTTAATCTATGTGAATTTCTATAGGAAATAAAGAGTTTTGGGTAGTCAAAATATATAAATATTTCATGAAAAGGATAAAAAATTCATGAAATATTTGTTGAATCATAATGGTATACAACATGGACTATAGAAAAGTGCATAATGGGATAAAATTGCAGTATCCCATTGGTGAAACACATTTTTTCAGTATATGGAAGATCAAAAGTTAATAGAGTAAATAATATTTTAAAATTATATGAATAAAAAAAGAGTATTACATGAATGAAAAAGGGAGAAAAAGAGAATTCCCTTACCTTGAAGAGTGTCTTACTAAATCTTGTAGAGGACAACCTTCAGAAATAAAAAGTCTATAGGATTGAAGAGAGAGTAACTGAAGAGACTCATTGGGAGGTATATAATTATAGAACATATAATTGGTTTTATTTTAATGTTAATAGGGGGTGGGTATTTGTACATGTGGAGGGGTTGTGTTATGGTTTTAAATAATAATTGTTTTTATTTTAAGACCAATCTAATTTGGGTGGAAATAATCCCAAATTTTCTGGATGAAAATTGAGGTTGACAATGATGGTTAAGGCCATAAAATTAATCAATTAACCATTTCAGTTTATTTTATTTCATATATAAATTTTAATCAAGAATAATTATTTCTAATTATGATAGTTTATTAGGAAATCCAAATTTTCCATTTCAATTTCACCTTACTATTTTTATTATAAAATTTTATTTTGGGAGAATTTTAAATTGCAAGTTTATTGAAAAATAATACATATACATTTTTCATTTAAATAATTAATGATTGATCCACATTGTTAGGGGAAATAGGTGTTCATGAAACCAACACAAATGTAGATCTGGCTCCCAATATAGAAATTCATTCATAATAGTTTACCCTTATTGGATGGGTTTGAAATTTTGAAATATGTTATATGAATTAATTTTGAAGATTTAATAAATGTTAAGGAACATATGGGTCATAATTTATCATGGTCAAAAGTGCATGTAAATTTAATGATTCATGATTCAATGAATCTCCCAGGATGGAAATATTTTCATCAATAATTTGACCATAAATCCTAAAAAACATCGTTTAAGAGGTTGAAATTTTGATAGTGTATGAGAAATAAATATTGGAGAATGTTAAGAGAATACCACATTACAAAATGTTTCAATTAAATTATTCAAAAACATATGGAAATTTGATATAGTGAATATGTATAATCTACGTGGACATTATTATTTTCTATAATGATTCGACCATTACTTCTCCAATTACTTGGAAAATAATCTGAATTTTGATGGAGAAAATATAATTTGTGTTTAAAAAACATTAATATACAGAAATTACCCTTTTTAAACAATTTAACTCTTCAAAAATTCCTAAACCTTTGGAGGGAATAATCTAATAATTTTTTTATCAATGTATAAGAATTAATGTGATTAATTTAATACTCATAGGTTCCTAATAAATTACATCAGATTTAATTAACTTATATAATAATCTAAATTTTTTTTTCTTATTGTATTCATAATAAAAAAGTATATAATTTTATTAACACACACACACATACAAAGATATATATGTGTATAACATATGTATTTTAGCATGAATATGTTTTGACACATATAAATATATTTCATATATAGCTTAACATTTTATATAACACATATATATTCAATAAAATTATAATTATAAATAAAATATTAATTAGTTATACAAACTTATAAAATATAGTTTAATTTATACTTATTTTATTTCAAAAATCAATTATACATTGAAATAATCTTTTGTTACATTATTCCCACTTAAATAAATTTTGTCATTGAAACTTCAACTCATATTCTCATTTGAGAATAGATTAGGGTACTTATGTATCATTATTTTCTCTAATACTCATGTTTCATCTTCATATTTATGGTATCTAAATGTATGTGATTAAATAAATCATATCCCTGAGAGTATCAAACCATGCATGTTGTAAGAACAATTTTCATGCACCAAGGGGCGATCAAGACCATATAAATACTCACTTTTCTAGGTTATTACCACTAGGTACAACTGTATTAGAACTATGTACATGTGTTTCATCCAATCAAGGATTTAGTTTCTTAGAAAACCACTTACTCTATAATTCACTAAAATAATTGGATCCTTTCCTATATTTAGAATTTTCTTTAGGGGTTTTTATTAATGTTTTCTCATCCTAATTTACATTAATAACTAATCCATCATTTGAAACCAACTATGGGGAACCCACTTTTATTTCATAAACCTTTCATTATGTGGTACAACATTTACTAATATATAGGATCTATTGAGGTTTCGTTTCTTGTAAATATGAACCTAATATATGAAAAACTCATGAAAAAAAAATTATTATAATCCACTAAACAAATTTAATAATAGGTTCATCCTATGTTACATTTATTCCACCTCATATTCTAGGGACATACATAAAATAAAGGGGTGAGAAAAATCCTAAAAAATGAATAAACAAAGGATATACCTAGCAAGTAACCAAGAGGAATATCAACTAGTAATGGTAATAATAACATGAGGAAGATCACAATAGAAAGAACATGAATCATAAATTGGAAATGTGGATACAAAATAATAATTATAAATTAATAAACAAATAACCATAGCTCATAATTGGGGTGTTATAAAATATATTACCAAGGATTTTTGATGGTGTATCTTTACCCAATGCATTGGTCTCTTTGGATTAACATACATTAGTTAACTCAATAAATTTACCCAATGCATTGGGGTGATAATAGGGTGAACCCTTAATATGTATAAATTCTTGTGTTCCACATATATCATAATATAAAATTTCATCAATAACCCATGGAAAATGGGGAATGTGTATCATATAAAATCACTGAGTACAAAAATGACTCAAGACTTGAACTTTTAATCATTTATAACCCAAGAAAGGGAATGTGGGTTTAATACATGTAAATATATAAATAAATATATTTTTTTACATATATGTGAATTATAATGGGTAAATAAAATCTTTTTGTATTATAATACAAGAATATTTCAGGAAAAGGAGAAACAAATCATTAAATATTTTCAGCAGCATAATGGTATAAAACATGGATTATAGAAAAGGAAAATTGAGAGAGAATAAAGGTATCACATTATTAAAACAAGTTTTTAGTAGATATAAGATCAATAATGCATGAAAAGAAATAATATTCGACGTTTATAAGACTTGGAAACAAGGATTACTTGGATAAAAAAGTGGGAAGATTAAAATTCCATTACCTTGAATAGTAACTTCCTAAATCATGGAGAGGACAACCTTTAGACCAAAATAACTCTTAAATATTGAATAAATAGAAATGAGAGTGACTAATTTGGAGGAATATTATGAGATAACTTCAAATTGGGTGTGGGATAATGGGAATAGGGGGTGGGTTTTTATACGTTAGGAGTGGTGGGGTTTCAGTTTTAAATAATAAATATTTTTCCATTAAGCCCAATAAATTTTAGGTGGAATTAATTACATTGTTTATGGATGAGAATTGATGTCATCAATGATATTTAAGGTCTTCCAATACATAAATCACCCATTTAATTATAAGTTATTTAATAAATACATTTTGATCAATATTAATGATTAATAAATTTTAATATTTCATTAGAAATCCAATTTTACCCTTTAAATTTTACTTTAGTATTTTTCTTCTAATCTTTTATTTTAGTTGTGTTATAGTTTGTGTATAGATTATGTAATAATGCATCAACATTTTTATTGAGTTAATAAAATATGTATCTAAATTTTGAGGGATGATAAGTGGACATGAATTCAACATTGATTCAGATCCAACTAGATGGGGGCAACCACAGAAATTCATTCAGAAATTTTTTTTCTCATTGTTATATAAGATTGAAATTTTGGAAGATATAAGATGAATTAACATGTAACATTAAATCCAAATAGAGTAACATCTGATTCAAACTTCATCATGGTCAAAATCATGGGTCAAATTAATGTATCCAGATTCTTTGAATCATCTATGCTAGAAATATTTTCATGAATTATTTGACTATAACTCCTAAAAAAATATTTTTAGAAGCTGTAATTTTGTTTGTGAATGATAAAAAATAAGAAAAAACGTCCATATAATACCTAATTCCAATATTATTCAATTAAAGTATTCCATAAAACATATACATTTGATATATTGTATCTGAACAATCTAAATGGATAGAATTATTTTCTAAAATGACTCAGCCATAACTTCTTCAATAAATATCCAAATAAACTGAAATTTTGAGGAAGAAAATAGAATAGGGCGAAGGCAAACATTAATGAAGACAACTTATTCATATTCAAATATTTTTTTTTTGAAAATGAATAAACTTTTGAAGGAAGGACTTGAAGAAAAACAATTATTAGTGGCTAATAATTAGTGCCATTAATGTAATACTCACATGTTAAAAATAAATTAATTTGGAATTAATTAATTTAAATTATTATATACATTTTTTGAATTTTATTATTTTTAATAGCAAAATAATATAAAATTTTAACATATATAGAACATATATATTTTAAAGGGTATTTATTTTAATTCACACTAACTAGAAATTAAATTTTTTATGTCAAAAACACTTTTAAGGAAAAAGTGAGAAACTGTACAAGAACCACATGCGAGACAACTTGCCCAAGGGGATCTACCATTGCATACACGAGCCAAAACATACCCATAGATCACTTTTATGGTTTAATGAGAACTGCAAGTTAAACCCAAAAATCATCCTCAAACATACCTTCAGAATCATCATATTCCCTCTAATAATCAAGAGTTGACTCAGACATGAGACCATATTGGCGGCTGATGGAGCGAGTGCGCATCCTACCCAAACTAACTTCCACCTCCTAGCTGCCAATGACCTGTGAGGAAACACCCAAGTTGAAGAGTTCCCTTGCCCTCCCCCGTATTTTTGGATTCCTTTTTGGTTGACTGTTGTTACCAATGATATCAAACTTTTTATGGATGGCCATCGGGGCATCAAATCCAACATGAATACCCACACCACCAATCCACCCATAAGTAGGCAAGTGGGTCATAGAGACGGCCGCCACATGTTCCCCAACCGAACCGACAGTAGCAGTGGCACTCCATTTGGCTCCATCAACCATCGGGATGCTCTGCAATGATGGGTCATCCCTTCTCCCATCTGGATCAGTCATCACACCACGAACAACATTGTCATAAGAAGTGCCGAAACTTCCATAAACTAGAGTAGTGATGCCCATACCTTTATTGTCTCCCCCTAACTCGATTGCCTTCGGCACAAAGGGAGGTGCATGAGTGGCAGAACCCGGTAGTCCCGAAGTAGATGTGGATGGTTTTCCAGGGCTTCAAACATAAATTATCATGAAAAATATATTAATTTTTAGTATTACCTTATAAAATATAGTTTTATGTATAATTATATTATTTCATAAATAAATTATACATTAAAAACTAGGTCATTACAATCATGTTTTTAGAATTGAGCATTGAATTATACTTAGGATGTCATGTTTTATGTTATTGTCACATATGTATGATTCCATGATATTATTATATAATTTACTTATACAATGTTTCCATGGTTATCACACACTCGTATATCATGGTACATGTTTTTTATTTGGAGGTTACATATCTGTCCTTCACAATTTATGGAAAACTCATATTTTATCTTGTTCATTTAATAAGAAACATATCCATGATCTATTTTTATTATATAATTATGATCTAAACATTTATGAAATATTTATGTGTTTTACTTTACAAGGAATTTAAGCTCACCACTTTACTATGTTTCTATTCCTATGGTTATAATGATAATTATAACTTATGGGAAGTCTATAATGGGGTCTAAAAGAGTTCAAATATGGTTAAATATTTATGAGTTTTATTATATAAGTTTCATAAGTAAATAATACTCAAAGAAACTAAACCAAAAGTTTATCTGAGTCATGTGATATTATTGTGATATTTAATGTTAAAATTATGTAAATAATTTAAAATAAAGATATATTTTTCTTATTTTATAATATATGCCCACATAGGAGTGTTTAATTATTTTTGAGTATTAGTCTATTTATTTTTTAGGGATTAGTATTAGAGAATTTAGTGAAAATGATAGGGAAATTCTAATTTATTATACTATAAATAGGATAAAATCCTGAAATTTTGTAAAATATTTTAGTATGAAATTTTCCATGAAATTACATCCCTGTCTGGATACTTGATAGTGGATATGTATGTGACATATATTCACCTAGGGGTAGTCACCACAAGAATGGTCAGTCAAAAATGACTTGATCATCACTATAATCAATAATGGGTAGGCCTGAGACTACACAACTAGATAAAATTTCCTAGAGGACTTGCGTTGGTTGATTATATACTCTGAACAAACCACTATGAAGGATTTATTTCCTAGTTAATTGGAGGGAAGTGTTTTAGAAGTATAATAAAACCATACTTAAGGTAATCTAAGATGAAGAAAAATGATATAATTTAAACCAAGAATGGTGTAAGTTGATCTAATAATTATATAAGTTAAACTATGAATGATATATGCTAAAAAAGAGTGATATAGCATGATATAAAATAATTATAGGCTAGAATGATGGTATTATAAAGTGATACATCTTCATATTGAATTTAAATTTGGTTATCTATGATACTTATCCTATAATCATAATTAGTCATCACTCATGTTAACCCTTTTGGTTGTAGTAATGGCTAAAACAATATGGAACCAACTTAATAATAGGTGAGAGGGAAAATGTTGTGATTATCTAAATGATAAATGCATTTTAGTGGAATCTGGTTTGATAAATTTAGTTATTATAACAAAACCACTATCATGAAATATAATTAACCATGTAATAATAGTTTAAATCTCAAATGTACCAAATAATAGAAGGATGGAATACCAAGAGAACAAGTGTGGTAAAGTTGAAAAGGTAAATAATATTCAACATCCTACCTGACCACAATGTTGGATAAAGAAACAAGGGAATTTGCACAAGGGTGTGGAATATTATTTACTTTTTGTAAAGGAGGGAATTGAGAAACAAGCTATAAAGAGAAAAAGAAAGATACAATGATGGAATATAATTTTATTCATAAGGATCCACTAATTATTTGATGTTGTAGATGAGAGGAATTTGGGTACTATGAAACCCAATAAAGCAATCCAAGGGTTAAAGAGAACAACTAACACCAACCACTACCTAGATAATGAGATTAAGGAAATACCTATGAAAAGAACTTTGTTGAGGTAGATAGTGCATTTTCACTATAGAAATTGTGATGTATTATATCATTTAAGATTTCAAATATTAGGTTTAGAACCCAAAATAAAAAAATTTGTTGTACAGTTATTATAAACATGGTATATGAAACTTCATCAAGGTTTGAGGAAAGTTACACCCTACAGATTTATCTCTTCTTCATTTACTATGACTATATTAATAATGTATAGGATATCGTTAACAATGGATATTATAAAATTATTTATGGGAAAATATCACTTCATATCCTAAATAAACACTCTATCAATTACCTGTGTATGATTAATTAGAAGATAACTTGTGAAATTTATCCCATCTTATGAGTTTCAAAGTTGTTAGAAAATAATTTATATGTGGGGGAAATAATGTAATGGGTTCAAATTCCACAAAGTAGTTTAATTAAAAAAATATTATATTAATAACATGTTCTATAAGCATCACTAATTCAAAACAAATCATGAAACATTATATAACCATTAAAATGTATTAATTATGTTATAGGGTATAAATAGAGATAAATAATTTATAAAATATAATTTTAAATTAATATAATTATTTTTTTGTATAGTTGTATAACTAATAATAATAAAATATGGGTAACATTTTATTTTTACCAAAATTATCTTTTTATGAGATTTATTTAAAAAACTAAATATGTGACATCATGTTATTTTTTTCAGGTATTCATTCACCATGGTTTTTATATCCTTTTTCTTGGGTCTATTTTCAGTTATATTAGAGTGCAATTTGGGGAGTTTTTGGAGCTCTTTGGTCTATAAAACTTTATCACACGATTATGGAAAACTGTACAGTTTGGATAAGCAAACCATGCACGCTTTGATGGTTCTCTGGGGGGGTGCACAATTTGTTGAAACTATGAATTTGGAAACACCAAACATAAATCCAAAAATAGAATTAATTTTCATGCTTGGAACATGGTTAACCAAAATGTGCACCTACCAAGGATAATCCATGCACCCTAGAGTAGGGGTGTATAATTTGTGTTACCATGCAACCCTCTCCTAGAAACCATGCGTGCATAATTTTTTTTATTCTGAAAATTGTTTTAAAAATTCATAATACCCCATTTAAGATTCCTAATCACCTATATCAACCCTAATATGATTTCCATGGTTTATAAATCTCCCTATAAGTGATTTTGGATCCTCTAACCATCTCTTTTGGTGAATCAAAGTTCATATGGAATATATGATCCCTTTATGGGTAAGTGGATATCCTATCTGTTGTTTCTTTTAATATCTTTATATTTCTTCCTTAGAGGTTGGTAGATCATAATGTATTTGATGGATTTAATTTTTATTAATATATATTGATTTTAGGTTTAATATATTGATCTCTAATGCCTTCGTTCTTCATTATTAGGTCATGTTGTAGGTGTCTATTCTTGATAATTGATTAAAGGCAAGTGATTCCATTTCTGATTTCCATATAACCGAAACATTAAATTCAATGTTTTTTGAAATGTATTTCAAATAATTTATAGAAACATTATTTGAAGTGATTTTATTATTGAATTTTAAATGGAATGGAATTTTATAAAACCCCAAATTCCAAAGGAATTGAAATTGTTGGGGTGTATTTTAAAAATGATGGAATTAATGAAGTCATTTGAGAATTGATTTTAGAAGAAGAATGAAATTGAAATTTTGAAAACATATGACTGTGTTTTTTTGAAAAGGAATAAAATTATAAAAAAAATCATGTTTTTGTTTTGAAATTGGATCGACATATTGAAATTGAAAATTGGGAAGTTGAATCATAAATGATGATTTATTTGGAATGAGATTATTTTTATATTATTTAATAATTGGTTGAGTAAATTTTATTGTTGGTAGTTAGTGGGTAATTTAGGATAATAAATCTAGGATTTTGATCCCCTGTCACTAGATTTATGATGGAAAATCTTAAAAAAACAAAGTTATATGTGATTATCCCTAATGTGATGTTGATGAGTCATATTAAACCATATCCAGAGGGATGTGTGTATACATACTTAGAAATGAAATTTGACAGGATAAGTGTGAGGATCATATAATTAGAAATCATCTTACCTTAGGGAAGATGACCACAACACTTCTTGGGTATTATTTTATATATATACCATTGTTTATAGAATATTTTTACTCATTCCAAATACCCTACCATTTCCTTCGTGAATTTATAGATTTTCTTATTCCAGGGCTGAGAAAAGTTAAATAACCACTTAGAGGTGGTGGATATTCATGATCCATTGGACCAAAGAGTGGGGTTGTGATTGGTGGATCCTTTAACATCATGGGATGATGTTTCTTTTGGGACAATTATGTTTTATCTTACTAGTTGTTGAGTAATTTGATGATTTATTGATTTTTTTGTATAACTATTTGATTTTTTGTACTTTATCCCATTGGATTTTTGAGAATATTGACTTGGAATCTTTTAACATCCACCTTTTGTGGAAAAACCATTCCCTCTTGATCTTTTATGATTTCAGGTGCTAGTTGTTAATCCATATGGATCCAGAGCACCCTTTGAGCTATGTCATAACTAGCTTGGTTATTAGAAAACTAGAATTTCTAGGATAGTTCATGAAAAAATGGTATTAATAGTAGGTTAAAAATCATTCCTTGATGTTAGTATAAAGTTTTGGAAATCTTTTTAGAACTAGTAGGTTGTTATGAGTGAGTGTCGGGCCAATTCTCATCATAAGAAGCCTTAAGTCACCATGTGTAATTTGAGAAAGGTTTCATGGGGAATAATTTGATATGATTATAGTATTTTACCTGCATTTTTATTTGGATAGGTTGACATCAAAATCTTGATAAATTATCTGATGGGATTTATGTTCTTATTACTCTTGCATGAGTTATTGATCTGAGTAATAATATGTTATATTAAATGTTATTTTTTGATGTCATGTAGCATCATTATTTCAATAGGACATACGAATAGGCTCCAAGAGGAAGCTATTGGTGAACCAAAAAAAGCTGATACTCCTGTGTTCCATAATAAAGTTAAGATTATTGTGGGTGTTGTCTAGGTTCTGGGATAGACAGCTACACCCATTCCTGTTCGGGATCCAGATGTCAAAAATCAGAGGGATAAATATTAAGATCATGGTCAATAGTTCCTTCACCAAAACCCCCCTACATTCTAAGGATATAATGACCCTCAAGAGGCTGAGGAATTTTTGTGACAAAATTATATAAATTTTGTTTTATTTATTTGAAACATCTGATCTAGTTACGTTAAAATGATCCACCTTCAATCTAGATGTACCTACTCATAGATGGTGGGATAAAGTAGTATTGTTGAAGAAAGAAGAGGGTTTATAGTGGAAGGACTTTAAATTTATTTTCACTAATCAGTTCTATCAATAACTATTATATTGGCTAAGGTTATAGATTTTTTAAATCTCCATCAATTTGACATGAACCATGAAAGAGTATATGAACAACTTTTAGAGCATTTATAGTTTTCACCTGACATTAAAATTATTGAGAAGATAAATAATTGATTGTTTTATATGGTTCTTTGAAATGATATATATTCATAGTTTTTCTTGTTGAATCTATATTCTTATCCTGACATGCTGGATAGGGCATCGATGGATGAGCTAGACTTGGCTAGTAAGTTAGGGTTAAAATGAGTTCCTTTATCTAATACTAATAGTTCTACAAGTTTATTCAAAGGAGAGATGAATTATGACAAGTCTCATGATGGTTCTTGATAGAAGGTGTCATCTAGACCTCATGCATTACCTGGAAGAGGCCCTTTGACTTTATTCTAGTGTGGAAATACTAGGCATTCGAAATAGGTTTGCATTAAGGAACCCAAGATCTGTAGTTACTATGGATGCTCAGGTCACCTGTATAAATTTTGTTATATATTTTTTCCCCATGTAGTGGTCGGGGATCATAAGCTTGTAAAAGTACTATGGTGCAATTTGATGTTTCATAATCAAAGGGGTTCCAGCTACATGTATCTCGAATAATGATTCTTCCTAGAGCAGAAGTTTCTCCAAAGGAAACATATAAAATTATAGAGAATGTGAGTGGTTACATCACTATTTCTTTATATTTTGTGGAGTTTCTTTTCATACTAGTTCATTTCACTTGTTTATATTGACTCGTATTGTGAAATTTATTAATATAACTACATGGATTTTTTCTTATATAATGGATATTATTAATCCCCTCAAAATGAAGAGAGATCATGGAATTCATTATCTTTCTTTTGATTTTTCTTTATCTAAGATCAATATTACCTGGTATTTTCTAGTTCTTTACATGAAACCTATTTATGTCATTTTCAAGATGAATTGGATCATTTCCAATAAGGTCTTAATTTACTATTATCTTCAATGGGTATCCTTTACTATTCCTGATGGGGTGTGCCATATCTTTTAGGGAGAATATAACCCAATATCAACTATATCCAGAAATTCTTATCTATATTTGGAGAAAATAATATCATTAATCACTTTTTATCCAGGGTGGGATTATTTTAGACATGATATACCTCCATTTTCATCTATTTTCCTGACATTTATCCTTTTTATTTCTTTGTTTTTCCCCTGATAAAAGAGGTAGAGTTTTTAATTGACTGAGTTTTTGGTTCTCAGATGGTATCTATAACTTCATACCATATAGACCCAGATGAACATAAAGAGTTAGAGACTTAGTTACATAACCTCTTAGAGAGTGGATTTGTACACCCAAGTAGGTCACCTTGGGTGGAACTTATTCTCTTTGATAAGAGTGATGATGGAACACTTTTCCTATATGTTGATTATTGAAAACTCAACCGATTTATATGAAATAAAAATTATATGTCTCCACAAATCAATGATTTGTTTGACATGTTTAAAGGGGTGAAGTGGTCCATGAAGATTTGATATTTGATCTAGTTATCACTAGTCGAGAATAAAAGAATCTGGAATTCATAAAACCACCATTAAGATAAGGTATAAAAATTATGAGTATCTTTTCATGACATTAATTATAATGAATTATCATACAATCTTTAGGGCATTGATACATAGGATCTTCCATAAGTATCATGATATATTCATGGTGGTATTCTTGGATAACATTTTGGTTACTCTTAGTCCGAGGAGGATCATGTACATCATATAAGAGAAGTTATAGAATTTTTGAGAAATCACTAACTCTATTATAATCTATCAAAATGTGTCTTTTGGATTTATGAGATAAATTTAGTGGGAGACGTGGGCTCAGAACATAAAATATTATTTTAATTTTATAAGGTAAAAGATGTTATGACAAGAGAACAACCGCAAAATGTTTTTGAGATTCAATGTTTTTTGGGTTTAGTGGGGTATTATAATTGGGTTTTAAAGGATTTAGAAAATTTAGAATCTACATTGATTACTCTCGCTCAAAAGGGGTGAAGTTTTGTTAGGATGATAAATTTCAAATATTTTTTTGAGCTGAAAATTATTTTGAATTATGCACCAATTTTTAATATTCAAGAGGCCAGGTAGGTCTATATGGTCTTTTTTTGATGCTCCTGGTTCCTGTTTGCTCTGTGTTCTTATGAAGGGTAATCACATCACAGCCTGTGGTTCTCAATATCTTAGGACACACAGGAGGTATTATCTAAACTATGAACATGAACTCATAGTTATGATGCACGTTTTTATGAGTTATTGACATTAAATTTTCATAGAATAGTTTACCATATATTTTAACTAAATGATTCTGAGTTATATATTCTCTCAAAAAGATTTGAATCACTGAAAGTGGAATTTGTTGGAGTACTTAAAGTATGTTGATTTCTACATTTCCTATAACCTAGGGAAGGGGAATTCCATTTTGGATTATTTGAGTAGGAAAATTATGACCCGAGGTGTGAAAATTTATAATTAGAGTGGAACTTGAGGAATATTTTTGTATATTTTCAATTTTGAATCTGATAGAAAGGTCCAAAGTTTGTGTTGGAAAGTGATTAGTTGAAATCTACTCTTCTTGAGATGATTATTCGGGAGTAAAAACCTAATGAATAATTCTATTCAATTAGGGAGTCCCTTTATGGGGGGGACTTTTGTAGAGTCATCATTATCTATGGAGGGTATTCTATATTTTAGAAATCTTATTTTTGTTCCATTATCCATGAAGAATGATTTAATGGGGTATTTCCACAATTCCCAATGGTTTGTGCACCCAGGAACCAAAAATATATTCTATGACATTTCATGAAAATTTTGGTGGCCATGTATTTGATGGGACATTTATGACATTGTTTCACGTTGCTATACCTATCAACAGGTCAAGGCCAAGAACCATAGAGCTTCGAGTTTGCTTCATCCACTTATACTGCTGACATAGAAGTAGGATGAGATTTAAATAGACTTTATTGTTGGGTTTCCACATATCTCTCAAAGAAATAATGTGATATGGGTTTTGGTTTATTAGATAAAAAATAAGCTCACATTATACTAATTCACAATACAACAAAATTTAAGGAGATGGGAAACCTCTATCTGAAAGAGATTGTTCATTTTCATAGAGTTCCATTTGCTATAGTCTCTGATTATGATCCACATTTTGTCTCTCATTTTTGGAAAGTCCTTTAGGAGGTGATGATATCTTAGGTTAGTTTGAGTATGACATACCAACTACAGATGAATAGATAGACAAATAGAGATAAAAGTATTCTTGAGGATATGATTCATGCCTACATCCCCAATTTCGGTAGTTCTTTGTAAATCCATTAGGGAATGGTTGAGTTTTCTTATAACAATAGTTACCATTACACAATTTTAATGGATACTTTTGATAACTTTTATGGATGACCTCGTAAATCTATGTTGTGTTGGTTAGATATTTTTGAAACTTCCTTGGTTGGGACAAGTTTGGTCTAAGATATGACAATGAATATTTAGAAGATTTTTCATAGAATGTTGAGGACAAATATCTAGTGTAAATCCTATTTTTATCTTCATCATTGGATGATGGAGTTTTCTGTGGGTGGCCAGGTGTTCTTGAGGGGTTCACCTTAGTTGGGTCACTGATATCTTGGGAGATAGGAAATATTTATCATCATTTATAGGACTTTTGAGGTTTTTGAGAAGGTGAGAAAAGTAGCTTACCTTTTATCACTAACACTAGAGTTATGATGATTGTAGGTTCAATTTATTGATCTCTCACACCTTCCTTCATCATTTTTATACCCCATTGTAGGTGTCGATTCTTTATATTTGATGAATGGTAGGTGGTTCCATTTGGGATTTTCCATATAATTGAAACCTTTATTTGATTGATTTGTTTGAAATGGATTTCAATTTATTTATATAAAAATGATTTGATTTTATTTGATTTTGGAATTTTTAATGTCATTAATTTTGAGAAAACACTTGTTCCAATGGAATTGGAATTGTGGGGGTTTATTTGTAAAATTATTGAACTGATGAAATTATTTGAGACTTGATTTGAGAAAATTACTTGAATTGAAATCAAAAAAACCTATGGTTGGTTTTTTATTGAAAAGAAAAAATTATTAAAAACACATGATTTGTTGTTGAAATTTAATTTCTGTATTGAAATTGAAATTGGGAAATTGAATTATAAATGATTATTGATTTGAAAAGAGATGATTTTCCCATTTTTATTGGTTGATTCATCACATGCGATCATGGGTAGTTAGTGGGTTATTTGATAAAATCATTGTAGTATCAGGATCAAATAACATTGGATTGATGATTAAGCTTGAAAAAAATCTAGTTCAAAATTGTTGATTCCAGACAAATGAGAATTGGAAAAACTATAAGGGATGAAATACAAAAAACATTGGTATTATGTTCTCTAAAAATAAAAGGAAGAGGAGGTGGACAGAAATCACAGATCACATAAATCAACAAAGGAAATGTGATCGCATGACCTTGAAATAGTCATGCGAATGGGTCATGAGAATCACATGACCTACTTTAGATCACTTATAGCCCCTCAAAAAATCCTATTGTTCTTATGAAGGAATCTAAGACATTTTATAATTAGAAAATTTCTACCAAGTTAAATCCTCTATGTCATAAATTCTTCGATCAACAAACACCTAAAAAATCATCCAAATATAATTGTAAAATTAGTGTAAATTTTTTTAAAAGGTAGAATCCTTTCCTGGTTATTGATCTTCATGTAATGTGTCTACATGTTTTTCTAGATAGCACAAGACTTGGTGACATGACTTCCTCGCCCTTCAAGATCCCACAGACATGTAACCATCATCATACAAAGGGCCTTAAACATGTCTATTTGACTCTGTATGGCCATGAATGGATCTAAGGACAAATAGAAGGCATTTTACATGAAAAGTATCAGGAATCACCATAATACCCTTTGTTGGTCATGTGAAACATGATAATTGGGGAGAGTGATTTTACTTAACAACACACCTACAAATTCTCAAGACCACCAACCCTTGAAAAATAAATAATGAAATAAAACAAGAAATGAAAAAAGCATCATGCAAGATGAGGATACATTTATCTTCACATGAAAGGACTTATTCACATGTGGTTATCACCATTGATCCCACAGAGTCCCCCATGGAATGATAGTTTAATCCCAGGGAATCCCTTTCAATAACCCGACTTGGTATCATGATTGACCTTAGACAAACTGACATGGTCCTGTGATACCCCTTGTCATGTCAATTTGATCTCACGAAGTCCCCTGGAAATCCACCCGTTTCTCACAGAATATCCAATAGATTGAATCATAGATCATGTGAATTCATTTCAATAGGCTTCCTGATCTTGTGAATATCACCTTGTAAATGCCCATTTTCATGTCAGCAAGGTTGGGAACAACCACTCTGATCAGTCTAGATGGAATAAAACTGGAAAATATAGAACATTCCTGCGGTCATTGATTATTATGTGACACCCCCAAATAACCCACAATATGATCATGTGAAGTACATAAACACTGAATCCCTCCATTTAATCCATCGCAAATCTCTTAGAAACATACTACATAAGGAGGAATATAACTAGGATAAAAATCCAATAAATCCCCCTAGAAAAAATGCAATCAAGACTCCACGAGCAATATCCCATGGAAGAAAATGAGTTGAATTATTAGAGAGACTAGTCGCCTAATTTCCAAGGTCTCCCAATAGGTTAATTCTGGGAAAAACCCCATGAGATCATGAAATATGCATAGGAACATTGTGTGATCACATGATGGATCACATTGTGTGATCACATGATGGATCACGAAGTCCCGTGACATCCCTTCATGATGGATCACATGAAGTACCCAGGTTATGTGACAACACTATGATATTTCTCTCAATCCACATGACGTCCCTTTGACATTCTATTTGGATCAAGTGATGACTTATAGAAATGTCAAGGAAGTCACAAGACACCCTTCAGGCATGCCACATGAGTCTTGCGAACCCCTCAAGGCTTTCTAACCATATGTTACAATGCCCTCCAAAAATTTAACCCAAATTATGAGAAAATACCAGAAATTTCCACCAGGTTTTATGTATTTATCCCTACTTACCATATATATATTGAGACATCCTACAGACATGAAATCCAGGTCTTGTCATGGCACTAGGAAAATTTAACTGGAGTTTTGTGACATCCTCTAGACATGTCAGACTAGATCATGTGATTTTCTTTAAAAATGTCCATACATCCTTAGAAATTTTGGTTAGATGACCTAGAGAAGAAATAAATGTCTCTCAATTTCCCCCAAATGAGTCATTAATGATAATTTGATACCCTCTAGACATTGCATTTAGAATATGTCCCGTCCTCTAGACAAGTCAAATGACCCATGAAATTATCTTTTTACATGTCTATACAATACCACCATAAATTTTCATAAATCACCCAACATTTAAGGAAGACCATCAAGATATGTTAGGAAGACAATCAATCAGGCCTTATGATAATCCATTCAATGGAAATCAAGCATCTTAGGATATGATAACCTTGAATAATGTGGGGATAATGGAAGCCTCATTGTATAAACCCAGAAAATTGGTATGATATGAATTCCCCCATATTAGAGAAACCTCAGTGTGTAAGACCCGATCAACCAAACTATAAT
Organism: Viscum album; assembly: GCA_963277665.1. Lineage (NCBI taxonomy): Eukaryota > Viridiplantae > Streptophyta > Magnoliopsida > Santalales > Viscaceae > Viscum > Viscum album. The sequence goes on from OY728133.1 coordinate 1,416,041,366, forward strand.
AACTCCTATTACTATTATAACAAGGACACATTGGATGCCTTCCTAAGGTCCGACCTACATATCAAACACCCACAGGGAAACCTCAGTATATAATACCCAATAAATTAAACTATAATATCTTTGATTCCTGAAATAAATCGGATACATTGGATTTATTTCTATTTACTAATATTAAATAAAAATCTACTTCAACTTATGTTCCCCATGTCTTCGACATTCCAACCATATTGACCCAATCCCTCCTATGGAATGATCATTACCCCCCATCCATCATGGGACAAGGAAGATAACAGAACTATTATAAACATGATTCATTCTATAATAAGGATATGTAGGATGCTTTGTTATGTCCTAAGATACATATTAATCATCCAAATGGTTATCCGAGTAACTAAGATTGAAATCCATATATAGTGATACTGATTACTTACTATCCCTTATTTCTCACATCGAGCATGGACCACATGGGCTTAGAGAGTTATAATGTTCATATTATTTACATCATTATTCTTCAACAGTCCAGGTATCCTTAATTTGTAATCCCTGATTAGTGGCATGATATGGATGCCCCTATATAAGGGAATCCATCTCAGGGAATGTCCCAAGAGAATGATCAAACTATGATGACATCGAGTCCTTCTATAATAAGGATATGTAGGATTCTCTCTTGAAGTTTGAAGTCAACTAACCAATTCCTATATTACCTCATATATATCACTTCCATATGAAGTTAAAATTCATGGGTTCAACAAACTATGTGGGTTTCAGTTCCAATTATAAGCAGGATATGTTGGATGCCTCATCATGGATCAATCCCATACATGAAATATTAATCACGTTCCTTAATGAGAAAAAAAACATCATTGAACCCAGTTATATGGATTCAATATATAATTTGGTACCCATTAATAATAAATAGATAAAAAAACCTTTGATACATACATATAGACTCATTAATAGACCCCCCTTTGTAAATATTGAAATTCAAATCTGGGTCTTGTTGTTAGGGTAATCAGTTTCATGTCAGTATTAGGAAGTGATTCAAAAACATATCATAAATCTGTAAGAGAGTCCCGAAGTAGGAAACAATTACACCTCCCAAAGGGTGTGATAATACCTACCTCCCATCCTCTTGAGGAATGAGAGTTTCTAAGTACCATTGGGTGTGAAACACCAATTGACCACCTATCTTTAGAATGTAGGTCTATAACCAGCTTTTGATGTGGGAACTGTTGGGAGTTTCTATTACGAACAATAATGGTGAACCTAACATAAATGATTGTACCAAACATTGAACCCCCCTCAATCAACCATCGGGCCAAACCAAATTTTCCTTAGTTGTATATTTTGAGAAAAAACAAAAATTATGAACCTAACATGAATATCTCAAATAAAAAATAGATATGTTTACTATGAATTAGGTTATTTGGTTTTCATATCCTACAAAAAAACTAATGATTTTGACATGATTCTATTTAATGAATATGGAGTTTTTATAAAATAATTCCATCATCATTGTGATAATTCCACACGAGCAGAATGGCCAAATCAGAAATAATAAATAATAATTGTGTTAACCATGCATATATGATTGAGAATATATCATGCCTTTGATGAAGCACAGATCAGTGAAATTATACCCTGTTTTTTTCATGAGGAAATATACTTCTCTCATCAAAAATTGTTTATTCGAGATAATGTTTTCATCCAACGACCATTTTGGACGATCATCTATGGATACAACCCCTATAGGTCATAGAACAACCTAACCTACCTAACATCTTTAGAGTCAAGTGGAGAATGAATTGGTCTAAGAATAACATCAACATGGTATAATCACAACCCTTGATGCTGAATGTGGAGGTCTATAATGCTGAAACTGCTGAGTCTGTATCATCCAAGGGAAGTTGTAGTAAAGATAATGGTAGTTATCGCCACTTCCAACCACTTCAGAAGCATATCCCCATATCAGTAAAATCAACACCTTTAATATCTGATGATGGTGGACCAAGGAGTCAACAATGGATCCCTTCTAATATAGTAGATGCTGAGGAGATCTCTTATCAACTTCCATCACTAGTGTAATCCCACTTGTACCCTTCAGTTGCCTGCTGAGTGTAACACCCAACACACTGCCACCTCTGACACCCATAAATGGGTAATGAGGAAGAAACATCTAGAATAAAAGGATAGGTATAGTCAGGAGTTGTATCATATTACCAATTGTTTTGATGATATCTGATGACATGTTTTGGTGGTAACTAGTGAGTTTTCTCATATACCTGCATGCTCGGAAGAAGTCTGCAGGAATATTCCTACAATAAAAATGGGGGAGCCACATATCCTTACCCCATGCATATGTCCCATAAGTATATTCCAATGGTATAAGGAAGATATTATTTTGCTAATATATGCACTTCAATGGGATATATTTTTCATTTATTTAATGGAGATAGAAAATGTGTTGGCATACATTCTTTCACGCACATTTCTAATGTGTCATTGCATCTTAAAAATAGTTGAAGGACTACTCTAACATATTATGATACTAGTATATTTACAAGGAAAAGCACATATTCATATCCCTATAGACAAGGAAATAGAACACTCTAATTTGAATGAAATAGTGGTTTCTCTATAGTAATCACACATTCTTACTCCCATCAAGGAGGATTTTTACCATATTCTAGTAATGGATGAGTCACAAGATCATGCTTATATTATTGTTCCAACTAAGACTCACCAAGTGAAAGTGGTACATACCTTGATACATGGGAACATTCCTATAATAAAAGATTAGTTACATATTCCAATGGCCTGGGATTGGAATCATAACCCCATTTTGGTCGGGGATCACCAAGTGAGAGTGGTACATGCCTGGGGAAAGGATCATATTATAAGATCCAGGACATCCTATGAGGCATGCTCATGTTTATGTTTTGTTTTAAGTCTATTTATTTTGGTTAAATGGATTCTATTCGAGTGTATGAGGAGTATCGAGGGTGTCTTGGCGGTTTGGGACCTGCAAACAGAAAAAAAGTGTCCATCCAATGCATGTTCCATAGTTATAACATGATAAGTAGTAACCATACACCCTAACCATGTATGTATGGAAGATGGGTGTATAGTTTTATTAAACCATGAATGGGGGGAAGAGAAAATATAGAGGTCTTGGATAGAGAAATATTTCACGTTCTGTGCATTGTTTTTCAAATTGCGTGGGATCCCTAGGTAACCATGCAGCCTAACACCCTCTTGGACAGAGGGTGACTCACAGTTAGCACACAGTTTGGTTAACCGTGCAGCCAAATAGTTCACCCCTTAAAAAGTGTTATTTCTCCATTTCCCTCTCTCATTACATAAGTGTAATAAATCCATATTTATATTTATATTGTTCCTCCATAAGCCTTATTGATGAAACAAAATTCCAAAGACCTTCCATGGATCGATCTCCCTTATTTATAAGCTATTTGAAGCGGCATTGGTTGTGAATCTAAGCTCTAGGTGAGTCTAATGCTCCTATTCCCTCTCTTTTTTATTTGAATTAGGGTCATTTTATTTTTTCTTCTTCTTATTAAAAATACAAAACCCCATTTGTTCAATATAATCATAGGTTGGTACTTCAAAGGGTGTTCAGATCTGAATCAACGGCTATGTTTGAGTGAGCACTTATCTACAAAACGGAGGTAGGTGGTCTACAACTTATATACCATAGTATTGATGGTTATTTAACTTTATGTGGTTTTGTATCAGTGTTTTTGTGTTTCCCTTTTATTTTTACGTGATGGAAATTATGAATTGATTGGGTAAAATTTTAATTAAATCCATCATGGTCCAAATGGGATTCTTTGAGGTTAAATTGATTGGGTTAAGGGCCACTCATGGGGTGTTCCACTCCTTGAACAGAGAAATTGAAATGATATGTGTGGAATTTAATTGTTATGAAATAAATCCCATAATAAATGTGTATATATGTTGTCTTTGGATATGGGTATAAACTAATAGTAAATGTGTTGGTTGTTAACTCTGCATAAAGAGTTTTTTTTGGAATGTTGTGAATGGATTAAATGAATAAAATTGAATGTGTTAAATGAATTACAGGTTGCAATGAAAACATGTATGTGTGTTAAGACATGTAAATGAGAATGTATAAATGGGTTATGGCATGAAATAATTTAGGTATTGAACGAAATATGAATTGTGAGTGTTATGTGTGTTGATTGAGTATGGTTTATCAATTGGTATATGTGGTAAATGGTTAAAGAAGAATGTGAAAATTACTTAGAAGTATGTGGGGTATTTACTTGATGTTCTATTCCCATGTTTCATGTTGGACTGAGGCACTAAACCCCACAACCATACTGCACAAGATAGGGAGTCAGACAGAGGCTCTATGGATGAGACTCCCTAGATTGAGGATCCAAGGTAAGTGTGATGTAATTGGTTGTGAATTGGTCTCCCAAGTAAGATGGGGATCATGAATTATTCCCTTATGTATAGTAGTTGGCCATTTAGGTTTTAGTGTTATAGATTAATTACCAACCCATTGATTAAATGATGTAAATTGTTTAAGTGAATGTTGACAACTAATGGCACCCGATTTATCTTTTGTTTATATTTTTATAGGTTTAGTGCATGTATGCACTATCTGTTTAGACTGGATATTTTGTAGACACCATTGGTGGTGGCCTACTAATTTTTTCCCACACCCTACATGGTCCACTATTGGGTACCCAATCATATTTCATGGTTTCATCTCTGGATAAGGGAAAAGGCCTAATGCTAGAGGGTTGATTTGGGCATGGGATGTGCATAGATGTGGGATCCATACATAGAATCAAGACCCATTTTGTTGATTTTTTATCTTTATCTTTTTTTTCGTGTTTTTCATTACATTTGAAACTATAAGGAATGAAATAACATGTTCAGTATTTTCTTGTGGTCTTGTACGCAGTTTTGAGAAGTGTTTGGAATTGGATATTTATTTTTTATTATTTTCATTACTTCGTGCTTTATTAGCTGTTACTTACTCTGATAAATAGGGTATAGTCTCCCCACATGATCTATTAGACCTGTATTTCTAGTCAGTAACCTATGGTGTATGGGGAGACATTCTGGAGTTCATGTTGAAACCTGGATCATGGCACCAGTTTAGTGGCATCTGGGGTGGGGCTGTTACAAAGTGGTATCATAGCCACAATTTTCTATTGTATTACTATTTTGGGATGGTATATGAGAGATTATAATGTGTCGGGCCTTGGAAATGAGCTCTTTCATGGGATTATCTAACCATTACGTGATGGAAAACCCAAGTACCCTAGGGCGGGATTGTGGTTCTTGATGAGTATTGTTACAGTTGAATGATATTTCACCATTGTTTGATTCATATTTGGTATGGTGTAAGTATTTAATGATATTTTTCTCATTAAAAAAATGGCATGAGTTTGTGTATTCATGCATAATTTTAGGAACCCATGGATATTGGGGGCATGCATCATGGGAGGAACACATAAAAATGATATGTGGGATGTGAGGGTTAGAATGAATTTCTCCATCCTTGAAATTTTAAAGTAATAATGTATAATAAGGGTGATGAAATTGGGTAAATGGAAGTAATATAAATGAATGGCTAAAAGTTTAGTTCCTAATGAAATGTCAAAAATGGGTTACAATTTGGATGTGATGAGTTACAATGATGTAAAGGTGCCTAAAAGATTAATATTTATGTTGGGAAAGTGAAATAAAATGTTAAGAAGTGATTTTTAATAGAAATATTTTTGGATGTGTGAGATATCTTAAACCACGCTAATAATGACCCATGGTAGGGATAGATAAGGGAAGTGGTTAGGATTCCATGATATATGTTGGGATTATGTATGTAGAGTGGATTGTTTATGGATATTAGAGAGACATATTTTGTGAAAATTTTAGAAGTTTTATGTTATGTATGATGAGATGTGTGTGCATGAAATTGTAGAGAAATTTCACCATGATGACGTGTTTCATTGGGGTGACAAGAGGGTATCACCAAAAATGATCCTTTTGAATTGGGGAAAGAAATCATGGTGATCCAGGGAATATGAAGAGAGGATAAGTTCTTTGATAACTTTTATCATTTTTTAGAGATGATGGAATGGGACCCTGGGAGGGTCGTTCCAAGCATGTTTGAGCTGACTAGGGAGTTTCAGTTGTAACAACTTCCAAATTTTTCTAGAGGGTGAACCGTAGATAGATAAGTTCTATATAGATTCCATCTATAAGATTATTGATCACTTAGATAATCTACCTTAGAATAGTGTCAATATAGAGGCTTACATTTTACAAGGTCGTGAAAAGTTCTAGAGTGATAACTTAGTTCAGACTGACCTAGAAGAGGGAATGTTGTAGAAAGGTTTATAGTAAACATTTCTTGAAAATTTATATCTGGAGACATTGAGACATCAAAATGCTACAAATATTATGAAACTAACTCAAGGGATTATGAAAGTGATGGATTATGATGGATACTTTACAAACCTATAATTCGTTGTCCAAACATTGGCATGGTATTAGACAACAATGGAAACACGTTTCCAAGATGGAATTAGGCATGATATTATGACACAAGTCAATATTTTATATTTAAATAGGTTTACTAAGGTGGTGAGTAAAGTCTTTATTTTAGAAGGAAATATAAAGGAGGATTCTAGTGGTGGAAAAGTGGTTTGATTTTCGTGATCCAGTGTTGTGGATTCTAAAGGTAGGAAGTTCTACATTGAGAGATTCCACTATAGAGGTAGTGGAAAGAGTATTCAGAAAATAAAACCCACCTCTCATATTAATGATCAAGTTTTCTGCTATCAGTGTTATAGGTCAGGACACATGTGAGGTCAGTGTCCCTAACCACCAGTTGAGTTATGAGAATGTGGTAGGTTACTTAATGTGTAGAGGTTCTATAGGAACCCTCAATAGTTGGGGGATTATGGAAGTCCAAGGCTAGTGAGAAGGGAAGGAAGGGGTTCAGTTACCTCATATTAGGTAGGTAGTTAAAGTTGTACCTGTTTTACTAGCGGAGGTGGTGGCTATGGTGAATTATGAAATGGGAATCCTTATTCACAGGGTAGTGCAACACTAGGAAATAAGACTAGATCCTAGGGAAATGGGAGATGTTATATTTATGTAGTTTAGCCTACACCAAGATGTGGAAAGGTTGGGCCATCAATAATTTGAGGTACGATTCTTGTATCTTCAACACTTTATAGTGTTTTGTTCAATACATGCACCACAAATTATTTTATATATGAAAAGTTTATGATTGTTTTGGGCCAATATGTGGAAAATATTTTTGGGTTTATATCGACTGATAAATCATTGGGGGGTTAAGGAAAAAAATATTCAGCAATGTAATGAGTGTTCCCTTGTGGGTGGTGGGTTCCATTTCATATGGGACTTATTTGTGCTAGAAATATTAGGTTTTGATCACTTATTATGTATATATTGGCTAGTTATATACTAGTTCCCTATTGAATTTTACCATCATAGGGTAATGTTCACATCTTGGGAGTGTAATACTTATGTTTACTGTGTAGAGTAGGATATTCAAGTAGGCCTTTCATGGTTAGTTTTTCAGCAGTTGGATAAACTTTTAGCCCACATGGATTGCATGGAACTTGATGTCAGGGGAGTATAACAACATGTATTTCCTCTATTTGTGGATTAGTTTCATTTTTTGTTTCCAAACTACTTCTTAGGGAAACCACCCAAGAAAGATGTTTAGTTCACAATAGGGTTGATGATGTGACCAGAACTAGTTTTTATACCACCATATATAATGGAATCCAGAGAACTCCAAGAACATAAAACTCGTTTTTTGGAATTGGAAGATAAAGGGTTTATTCATATGAGTATGTCACATTTGGGATATTTAATTTTTCTTCCAATAAGGATGAAGGATCCTTTTAGTTGTGTGTTGATTATAAGAAGCCGAATTGGATGAAAGATAGAAACCAATACCTAATTTGTGAATTTAAGATCTATTTGAAAAATTGTGAGATTCATCTATGTTATAAAAGATCAAATTAATATTTGGGACTCATTAGCTAAAAATGATACCTTATTATATATCACACACTACTTTTAGGAGTATGTATGGGTTGTAAGAGTTTTTTTAATGATTTTAGGGTTGAATGATATACCAGTAGTGTTTACATCCATAATGTACCAAATATTTCACCCTTAACTGGATCATTTTTTATTTTTATTTATGGATTAATTCTTGGTGTACACTAAGATTCATTATGATCATTCCAAACATCTTGACATCACTCTAATTACACTAACAGAGAAAATTATATATGGTAAGAAGTCCATGTGTCATTTCTAGATTGACAAGGTACATTTCTTATGTCACATAATCTATATTAAAGGTGTTTCTATGGACCAATAGGAGGTGAATGTTTTTGTATCTTGGGGGAATCCCAAGAATTTTTTAGATGTTTGATGTTTTTTGGGCTTAGAAGGATATTACAAAAGGTTCATTAAAGACATTTACCATTTTTAAGAACAAATATCGAGACTTACCATGAAAGGAATCATGTTTTAATGGGATGGGGCATGCGAGAGTTCTTTTTAGGAGTAAAATAAGTAGTTAAATACTATATCGATTCAGATCTCACTCGATCCAGGTAAAAAGTATACATAGTTTTGTGATGCATCTAGTGTTGTTATTTGGGTTGTTTTGCTATAGAATGACCATGTTGTGTCGTATGAGTCATGGAAGTTGAGGACTCATGAACAAAATTATCCCACACATGATCTGGAGTTAGCCATGGTGGATTATTCCTTAAAGTTTTAGGGACATTATATTTCAGGAGAGAGGTTTACTATGTATATCGATCATAAAATCCTTATTTACATCCTCTCTTAGCCTGATTTGAATCTTAAATATTGGATATGGGTTGAGTACATGTGGTACTTTGATTTTGAGATGGTATACACACTGGTAAAGGGGAACAATGTTGCAGATTCTCTGAGTCGGAAGACTCAAAAGAAAATAGTTTAGAAGTCTAGTTCCGGGAAGATGATGATGGAGTTGTTTAATAAGATGCACCTAGATGTTCAGGATGATCAAGGGAAGATGACTAATGCATCCTTGGTTGTTGAGACCATACTTCTGAACTAGAATAAGGAGAGGCAGTATGACTATTTGGAGTGTTTGGCATTGAGGGGCAGTCTTAAAGGTGGCGATTCACCTTCAGATCGGACTATTGGTGATGGTCATATTTTTTATGTTCATGGTTGTATTGTTGTGCCTACATATATGTAGGAAATATTGATTTGTGATTTTCATGCCATAAAGTGTGAATTTCATCATGGTTTTACTAAAATGTATCATGATTTTTGAAGATAGTATTAGTGGATAGGGTTGGAGAAAGAGGTTGCAGGTTTTGTGACGTGATGCTACACTTATAAGTAGGTGAAGGTCGAGTATCAGTGGATAGATGGTTTGATACAATCTTTTATCATTATGGAATGTAAGTGGGATGAAATTAAAACAGATTTTTTTGTGGTTCTCCCAAGGATTCCTTATAAGAATGGTGCGATCTAGGTAGTTGTGGATTAGTTGACCAAGGTGGCAGCTTTCTTTCCATTCCAAGAGACCTTCACCGATGATCGGTTGAGTGAATTGTATGTTCAGAAGATAGTATAATTACATGAGGTTCCAAACACTATATTTTAGTATCACGATTCATGCTTTATTTCATTCATATGAAATGGGTTATATAATTTACTTTGTACCCAAGTGTTTTTGAGTATGTATTTCCACCCGCAGACAGACGGGAAATCAGAGCATACTATTCAAGAACTAGAGGACATTTAGAAGCCTTGTTTCCTATGTTTTTTTGGATAATGGGAAAATAATTTGGAACTTGCTGAGTATTCATATAAAAAAAGATACAAGGTGATGATTTATTTGGAACCATATGAGGTTCTATAGGGTAGGCCACATAGATCTCCATTATTCTAGATGGAGGTGGGGGAATTAGATTTTTTTGGGCCAAGTCTCTTATGTGTTACATAAAAATAGGTTCAGATGATTTGAAAAAGAAAGGATATGGATCAAAGTAGGAATAATTCATATATGGATCAGCGTCATCGACCTCTTGAGTTATAGTAAATGATCTGGTGTTTATTCATGTGTCACCTAGGATAGGTCACCATTAGATTAAAAAACTATATAAGTTGGCACTCAGGTATGTGGGGTTATTTGAGATTGTGGAGAGGATCAGATTGGTGGCATACTAATTGGATCTCCTATAGTTGTATGGTAGTATTAATGATGTTTTTTCATGTGTCACAACTTCATCAATATCACCTCGAACCATATCATGTGGTTGATGGTGATGATATTGAGCTTGAGACTGATGTGTCCTTTGAGGAGCATCCAGTCCGTATTGTATATCACAATGAGAAAGTATTAGTGGGAAATACTGTGCCTTTGGTTTGAGTTTTTTTAATCATGTTAACTTTCAAAAGAATCTTGAGAGAGGTATATGGATAATTAGACATAGTGGCCCAATCACTTTTTTGGAGGCTCAATGATTATTGGGGATGTGGATTGGTGATGAGATTTTATAAGGTGGGGAGGTTGTAAGATTCCCAAATTCTTATCAAGTATGATCTTGTTTATGTTTTCGATTATGTCACTTTATCTCTGTTAATGTATGGTTTTTCAAGTGTATAAGGAGTCTTGAGGGTGTCCCCGGGGTTCAAGACATAGAAGTGAGTAAAAATTGTCCTTTCAGTTCATGTTAGATGGTTGGAACATGGTTAGTAGTAATCATGCATCCTAACCATCCATTCCTATTAGAGGGGTACATGGTTTGAATAAACCATGAAAGGGGGAAGGAACACCCATGCATTCTTGGATAGAGCCATCCCTTATGGTCTGTGAATGTTTTCTAAAACCTTGTAGAATCCCTAGGTAACTATACGGCATGAACCCCTCTTGGAAAGAGGGTGGCACACAGTTCACTCACGGTTTGGAAAACTATTGTCTCGAGGCGCACGATGGGATTATGGGGGAGAAACATGCGCTATCCGATGGTTGATTAGAGAAGATTGGGTTATGCTTAATCACTTATATCAGGTGCACCGTTTTCCCCTTGAAATTCCCAACGGTTCCATATCCAACAATATGTGGACCTGCTTTCCAAAGGCAGGCGTTTGATGGGTGGTTTGACCAGAGATGCTTAAGAACTCACATTGGTCGAGGGGATGGGAAGTCAGGATCATCGCACCCTTTTGGGGTGAATTATTGCCGGTTTTGGGACTCTATTATAAATTTATGATGCATTCATATGTTTGTGAATCATTGGTTTATACCCAAGAATAGTATGCAAGGATTACTCCTGTTTGGAAATTGTCATCTAGACGCAGGGATTCATAATCATCTATGCCTGAGGTTTACCATCCCTCATTGGATTAATGTCCCTAAGGAGTCTGGACTCACTGAGAAGGAATTGATTTAAAGCCTCTTAACCAGGATCTTGGGAGTTTATTTTCATCCAGGGGGAAAAATAAAGACTTGAGCATTTGGATCGAACCTGTGGTATGGGCCTCCAACGTGTCCCTGCGAGAGGAATCAGAATTCACATAGTTCAGTTTGGTGTGGGCCTTATGCTCTAGACTGCCCAGGTTTGGTGTGGTGAACCGACGTAAAGATGGTCGGATCGATCGGGTGTTGGGCTTGAACCTCAGGGAGGCTTCCTACTTACCCTTCCTAAGAGACAGGGATCAAATTCCATGTAGTTCGGATGGGAGTGTCGAAGAACCGACGTGAATGTGGACCTAGGGGTCCGATGGTGATTGGGCTTGAACCTCTTGGAGCCTTCCTAGGTATCACTGTTTTGGGGAATAAAAGTCCACGTAGTTCGAATGAGGATGGGGCTTACGCTTTGTGGCAACCCAAGAGAAGATGTCACAGTGGATTCTTACTCTAAGCCCATGCGAGTCATGCTCGGTGTGAGAAACAAGATGCAACAGGGACCAGATGATCACATCGTGAACGGTGCATCCGTGGGAAGTGGAGTGGGGCTTACGCATGGATCATCCCATTGATGACGAAGCCCAGAGGGAGAGGGAAATGGTATCCCCATGTCTGTCTCCCCTCTTCATTCTTGGCACCGGGGAAGTACGGAGGTGCGTGGGTGCTTCCCTCTGATGGTTAGTCCGCCACTCCCCGGGGAGGGGAGAAGTGCCCCAGTCCTAACAATTGGAGGGGCATAAAGGGGACTCCCGGGCTCGGACATTGCATTACCATGGGAATGTGAACCTAGGAATGCTTTGGGAATCTGCTCAAGGGTCCGAGCAACCCCTTTTCCCGTGCTTACCATGGGTATGTGAACTCTAAACAGCGCGCTAATGCACCTGAAGGTTACGTCACACGGGTCTGGTCACTCTGGTGGAGGCCTCGTCTCGGGGCCAATGAATGGGCCAATGTGGGGGTTGCGGAGGATCAGGACAGATTGGAAGGATTTTATCTGACTCAGGGAATGGGAACTCTGAAGGATCTGGCGGTCCACACAGGTGTATGAGTGGTGGTGCCCTTCACGTAGGGAGGAGATATGCGGTTGGAGAGGCCGTCCACGAACTAAGTTGTTCTGCGGACTGAAGGGCATCCCGCGTACTAGGTTAGTATGTAGAGGGGTGGGCATCCTACGAACCAGTGTGGTTTGCGACTTCTGGTTTGGCCCGCGTACCAGGTTGGTACACTAAGGGGTCCATGCGAGCAGCGACGGCCGAGGGCGACGACGGTTAGAGGATTGTTGGTCGGGGCTTCGCCCGTGTATGAGGGTGCTACGCGGTGCGACGGATCGGAAATGTGGAATAAAATCCCTTGTCTAAGGGGAGTGCATCCGCGAAAGGGCCACAGTTCACAGTCTTAATTTCTTTGTTATTTTAAGTTCATGTTTAACCAAGTTGTTATGAATTTTCGGTTCCTTATTAATTCACTTCCAGCTTCATACCTATTCTGGTTCACGAACTAGAACTTCACTGTTTGTGAAATCATAAGCTCCTTCCATCGAATTCCTTCCACCCGAATCTAATCGATATCAAATTGATCCCCCTCCCTCTCATTTTATATAGTGGGGAAAGAGATGTATCTGTGGTCATGTGGAACCTTTTTCGGAGGCTCGTGATCAGAAACCTGGTTTACGGATGACTTGGTCAATCCGAAACTTGTGGGGGGCATTGAACGTACCTCCTCCGCGAACCAAACTAGCCCGGGGAGTGCTTCGCGGTCCCTCAGGTTTCCACCTCCATTCAGCAAACGACAACAGATGTGGTCCTAGCCGGTTGATTCAGTTCATGGCTTGGGTGGTTCGTGACGGTGGACCGGCTCGGCGCTCGTCCTGCTTCGCACCCGCGGAGGACCCCCGCCTCTGTTCTGCGAATGACAACGGTCCGCGGAGGGGGGTGCTTCGCGGAACTGGTCGCGTACCATTATCCTTGGACCGGTCTGCATAACGGTTCATCTTGTCCCATCCTTTGAGTATTCTCCACACTTTCCCCCAATTATTTGAGGGAAATTGGGTAGAATATCCCTTGTATTAAAGGTGATTCGCATTCTGCTTTGCTGATTTTTCAGGACCCTACAAATGCCCCCCATCGGAATAGGGTCTGATCAGAACGAAGAGGGGGCCATTCCGATGTATAGTGGTCCTAAAACTTGGATTTTTTGCGGTAGGGGAGTGGACCCAGTAGGGGACAACACCTATAAATATGGGGCCCTTCCTTTGTCTTTTACTAGATTATTCACAAAACCAGAGCTCTCTCGCTTTTTGTCTCCATGTGCTCATTCCTTCGTGAAACTCCTCGTCCGCGAACCAACTGCCACTTCCGCGGACCATTCCTCATTCGCACCGTACATCACCTATGGAACAATATCCCAACCGTGAACAAATAATTTTAATTAATTAAAAAGTCACGATGGGCCGCGTAGGAACTCTCTCCGCGGTTTTGATGGTCCGAGGACTAAAATTTTCCAGATTTTGAAAATTTCTTAAGCCTTCCGAACCTAACTATTTTAAATCCAGAATTAAGATTCCGTGGAGCAACCTGGTTCAAGGTTTTCTGGCCAACAATCCATGAGCCAGAGTACCGCAGACCTCTTCCACGTAGAGTTGGTTCATGGGATGTAGTCATTGCGAACCAAATTTTAAGGCCTACTTGCGGACCTTGTCATGAAGGCTCTTTGACTCCTTTCCCATACACTTGGCATTTTCTTCCAGATCTTACTGTTCTGGACTAACCATTTTCCTAGTTTTTATAATGCAGGGAGAAAATATGGTTCCCCCTCACCCTGCACCCAGGCCTACTGTTGAGCCTATTCCGATTGGTTCAGGGAGAAGTCTAATAATGATTTGTAGAGTGGAGAGCATCAAAGAGGACCCTAATTGGTCCATCATTCCCGATAATGGCATCTTGAAGGACTTGCTCTAACCTGAGATCCTAGGATTTCCAATATCAAATCGACTTACGCTTTACAGCTTCAGTCTATAAGATAACATCCCTATTCCCCCTACTTTCCCAGGTCTTCCGTCTCCTTGCTTGGAAGCATCACCAATGTGCATTCAGGCGAACCTTACCTCATTGGGGGAGATGATCTCTGATTTTGATCCGAAAGACACTTTCATTTTGAGAGGCGCTGTTGGGACCCAAAGTGATCAGTGCACTCAATACTTCTCTCATGAAGTTTTCCTCAAGAGGTACCCCTCTATAATCAACCTTTCTAGAGTGGATCCTGACGCGGGGTGGATTCCTAGATGGGATCTTCGGTCTGGTGGGATTTTCTTGAATGACTGGGCCTAAGCCTTCTGGGTCCACCACCATTGCCATGAATCTCCTTAGTCACTGGAAGCAGTCAATCTGTACTCCGTAGTGTGGGCCACCCAGTTTGTTGTTTACCCACCATCTTTGATCCTGCCTGACCTGCTCAGTTGCTGGTGTTCAAGCACTAATACTTTCCACCTTTCCCATGGTGATTTTGGCATGAGTTTATGGGACATATACAAATTGGGAGGGCTTTCGATCATTGGTGAGATGTATGATGTGTTTCTGCCCACTCCTGATGCATGGGACGACATCGAACAAGTGCCTTTGTTGGTGAGGGATCTTCTGGTTATGGCAGAGAGGTCACTGGGTCAGGCCTTGCATGCCTGGTCTCTTATTCCCTATATCACCTGGATAGGGTTATTTCTGAACACCACTAGTCCTGTGCTGAAGATCAAGTGCCCTAGGACTCATCCTTCTCAATAGTCACGAACCATCCTAGGTTCCTACTGGGTGGTTCTAGAGGTGGGTGACTACCTTTCATGGGGTTACAAGGTGCACCCCATTGTGCTGCCTATGCTCAGGTTGGCAGGTCTGTTTGCTATGTTTTTGAGTGGGTGGCTATTCAATTCTCAGGATATCAACCCATGCGTCAGGGCTCGCACCTTAATGATGGTAGTTGAGTTGGCAGAGGGCCGCCTGGTGAATTTGGTCGTGCCCACTTTGGCTCGTATTTATGAACTACTGAGCCACATGCAGGAGGGAGGGTCACCCTACCGTATGAGTGGGCCATTTCAATTCTTATACGGCTGGATAGTGAATCATTGCCACTGTAATGAGTATTTTCATAACACAGTCATCATGTTTCCTACCTTTCGGCCTACCTTGCTCGATATAGCTGGGGTTCGCTTGAAGTACCTCAGTTCTGATGAAGTCATCAAGATTCTGAGTGACTTCTCCTAGTTTTCTTTCGCTCCCTACCACACCCCTTCCGGCATTGTGGTTGACAACCACAGGGGGAGCCTGGAGGAGTGTTATTACGTGATTTCACTACAGGTTGGGATTTTGTCCACGCGGATTAACGGGGTTTCTCTGTGCGAGTTTTATGAACCCCACTATTTTTTCCACCAGTTTGGGTGTATGCAACTCCAAGTTTCCCTTCCCCCTCCTCAGGCTCAAGAACTGCACCTGGCCACTCTCCGTCAATGGTGGTTGATGCTGATGTGGGAGGGATCTGACACAAGCATTCCCTTGTCTGTCATAGGAGCGACTGCCAGCCTATCCTTAGAGTGAACAAGAATGTGGGTAAAACATTATCCTGATGAGATCCTGGGGAAGGCTATCTGGAAGGTTCCCAAATTAGGAGTCATCGTGACGGTTGTGCCTACCCCACCTTCCTCATCAGCTCTGAGGGAGGAACAACTGATGGCTCATCGGTCAAAGTGACTCAGGGGATTTTTCTCTCCAAGCTCCCCTGCGGCCGAAGTTCAGATGGACCCTACCCTCTTGGACGTGGATGAGGATGACCCTGTGGCATCGGGTCCTAGTGAGACAATTCCTGATGTTTTTTCGGCCGATACCGGGCTTAACAACGTGATTCCCAAGCCCGAACTAGGGTCAGAAGCTTCATACCTTCCAATGTCGGAACCATATTCTAGCGTGCACATGTCTTCGTTGATCACAATGATAGACTTCGTTCCCGGGCTATCTAGCAAAGATTCCATAGATCCTCATTTCATGGAAGACCACCGAGCTATGCGCGTGTTGGACTAGCCTCGGATTTTCGAGATTATCGCCGAAACTCCTCTGGATGAGATAGAAACTAAAACTGAAGCTCTCCAACAACTCTTCCTGGGTTTGGGGTCTGGTGGCTTTGACTATCGGTAATTTCATTTTCTCGCTTTCCAGGTTGTCACGGCCCGTGAGGAAGTTTCCACTAATGAATGAAAACTTTCTCAATTCACTGCCTTTCATTGTGGGATCCGAGACTTGGCGGAATCCATGATAAAGCTCCATCATCTGATATCACAGGAGGCGAGCTCTCTAGATCAGGCGGTCGCCCTATCTACCGAGTTGCCTAAATGTGAAGTACGGGTAATAATGCTGAGGGATCAGTTGTTAGCTCTGACTGGTAACCCTGAGGCCACCAGGAAATGGATCAACAATCTACAAATAGCAGTAGGGCACACTCGTTTGGTGGCCAAGGTTGAGGCCAGGGAGAGGGTCATGCGAGAGAAGACTCGCAACAATCTCCGTGCTGATGGAGAGAGCGAGCTAGGATCCTTTGTGACGGTCAGAGCCATTCATGTACACTCTGTTTTGCTTACCCCCTTTCTTGTTTATGTGAGGGAGAGGCCCCAACTTGTGGACATCCTCCCTTTTTTTCAAACGGAATACAATCATTGTCAATATTTCATTTTGCCTAGCCCATGGGATCAAGCGAGCATAGTTTGGCTATTGCTAGGGTTTTGTAAGAAAACCCCAAAAACTTTTTGTCTTTTATTTTAATACCATAATTTGTCATGGGACCATTTGGTGTGGACCCAGTGGGTATGCTCAGATTTTGCTTAGGTTGCCCTTTTTGGGTTTTCAGCCTAACGGGTTTGCACCACTTTTGGTGAGATGTTTAAAGTCCCGCCGACAAGACTATCATTACTGATGTTTTAGGTCGAACATCTTTGACCATATATGGTGGGGTGAGGGCCCCAATGAGGTTTGGTTGATTAAAATATGTCTCAATATCCTCCATACACATGTGGGGGGGATAATTTTTAGATTTGAACGACATGCAGGGCATGTCTCAAGGCATGGGAGTCGTATCGGCGTGCAGAGGTAAGAAGAGCATCGCCTAAAGAAATATTTCATTTGGTAGATAGGAATGGGGTGATCACTATGTAGAGCCACTGAGGGCATAGTATGCATAGTCATGCAAAGGTGTCCTTAAGTCAATGACTCTCCATTTCTGATGGCCATAGGAATTCATGGAAGTCTGGCTTATGGAAACCACCGTGGGTGGCTTGGAGAATTATGAAAACAACCCGGGGTGGCTCGGAAAGGGTGTGTGACGTCTAAAAGGGTTTGAGAACATCTATATTAATTAGGAGTGTGGACTTAGGGTCCCTTTCCTACGCATTTATATATCCTAAAGGATGGTTGGATCTTGGCACAGATTAAATTCATGCAGTTGGGACATTATCTAGAATGGAACCGCTTCTCCTGGATCTCGGTAATCTCGTCAAAGACGTTTCACCATATTCAGGCAGGGTCGTGAAAGAGGCTGGTAAACTATATCTCAGAGGGTTTCCAAATCCTGGGATAGACATGGGTTCTCAAAGGCTAAGAGGCATACGGAGATAAGCATTGCCTAAGGAAATCTTGCCTTTTGTAGACGAGCCCGGGGTGATCAATATGTAGTGACGCTGAGGGAATGGTATGCATAGTCATACAAAGTTGTCCTTAGGTCAATGATTTCATTCTCCAGATAGCCAGGAAACTTCATGGACGTTTGTGATTCGGGACCACCAGGGGTAGTTTATGAGATTTCATCTTTTTCTGAGTACAGAGTGTGGTTTATGAGGAGAGGGTGCCTGGATACATGAGAAACAACTCAGCTAAATTTCTTAAGAATGGGTGATGTCATCCCTTCTCACGCTGGTGTGAGACGGTGGTTTGTGTAGGTCTGACCCGTGCATTGAGGGACAGAGACAAGCCTCCATTTCTTAGTGGACCCATGAGAGGTTTGACCGTACAGTTTAACGTCATGCGGCAAGGATGGATTCTGTGCAGTTTAACGTCATGCGGTAAAGATGAGAAGCATTATTAAATGATGATGTGTAGTTTAACGTCATGTAGCAAGGACGGGGGGCATTTTTAAACCAGTGAAACTTCTTGTAGTTGGAGGCATTTCCCTGGATGTTTAATGCTTCGTCATTGCATCTTTATTCCAAGCGGCCAAGATGTTTTGTGCAGTTTAACGTCATGTGGTAAGGACATAGTTTCAAAGGCCACTCTTGATTAGAATGTAACTAGGATTGAATATCTCGGCATGCCAAAGATGTGGAGAGGGGTTGATTGGTGTAAATTGCGGTTTCAGGGCTTCTTGTATTGGGAGAAATGATATTGGGGCTCTGAGGCCGGTAAGCATACAGAGCTAGGAAGAGTATTGCCTAAGGAAATCTTGCCTTTGGTAGATGGGCTAGGGGCTATCAATATGCAGAGCAGCTAAGGGCATGGTATGCATAGTCATGCAAAGGTGTCCACAGGTCGATAACTTTCCACTTCTGATGTCCGTGAATGGTTATGAGGATCCGTGATTATCCAGGCCATGAAGTTTTTCATTTGGTAAAAAAATATATGGACATGTCGGGCATATTTATCCCTAGTTGTTATTAAAGCTTAGAGAGATCCCTGTGCGGATTTATCTTGCGCGCGGGGGTGTACCTTAACTCCATGAAGATTAACATCATGTGGTAAGGACGAAGTACTCCTTGTTTAGCGGTCATAGAGCTCAGACCATTGGGCGACTATTGCTGCAGTAACTCGAAGGATAACTGTGTTAACATGCTCTGATATACTCAGAACAGGGTGGGGGATGGAGGTTGTAAATTGTAACTCTGAGGTTTCCCGGATCAGGAGATGTGGTGTGGGGGCTCTGAGGCTGGTAAGCGTACGGGGCAAGGAAGGGTACCACCCGAGTAAATCATGCCCTTGGTAGATGGTCCAGGGGATATAAATATGCAGATCCACTGGGGGCATAGTATGAATAGTCATGTAAAGGTGTCCCCAGTTTGATGACCTTCCACTTCTGATGGCCATGAATGATTTTGAAAATCCGAGATTATTAACAGTACAGAGTTTGGCACGTGAGGATAATGGTGTCCGAGCATACAAGAAACATCTTCACTACAATTGTCCATTGAGTCAAAGTAGCCTATCCCAGGGTTGATGTTCGTAGATGCATGTCATAATGTGAACCACAGGTGGATACATAGGCTAACCAGATAGGGATACCCTGGAAATGTTTGTATGTGAAAAGGGGGATGAACTTGTAAACCATTTCACCATAAATTTCTAGATTGGGAGATATGATATGGGGGCTTTGAGGACGGTAATCGTACAGTGCTAGGAAGCGTATCGCATGATGAAATCTTTCCTTTGGTAGACGGGCCAAGGGATATCAATATGCAGAGCCGCGGAGGGCATGGTATGCATAGTCATGCAAAGGTGTCCACAAGTCGATAACTTTCCACTTCTGATGGCCATGAATGGTTATGAAGATCAGTAATTATCCAGGTCGAAGAGTCTGATGTATGGAGAGGATGAATCCAAATGCGCATGGAGTATTTCCATCTCATTTCTCCACATATCTTGGGTGGATCGCGGAAAAATTCGTGCAGTTTTAACATCATGCAGTGAGGATGAAATCCGTGCAGTTTTAAGGTCATGCAGTGAGGATGAGGAATACACCCCATGCAGGTCTGGTCCATACACAGGGGAAGAGAGCATTGTTTTTAAATCCTCATTCGGGAATGGCTGGGCCAGGATGGGAAACCCTGACATCACTATGCATCCTGTGAGGGCAGGGATCCAGCCACGCGTAGTTCCCTGAAGGAGGTACACCCAGCGTAGGGTTAGTCCGTACATGGGGGAAAATGGAATTTTTGACATTCATTTGGGGACGGCTGAGCCTGGGTGTGTGACCCTGGCATCACTACATATCCTACGAGGGCAAGAATAAAGCTTCACATAGTTTTCTGAAGTTCGGGCAGTTTAACGTCGTGCGGTCAGGATGAAGAATACACCCCGTGTAGGTCTGGTCCGTACACGGTGGGAGAGCATTTTTTTCGAATGGCCGGGCTAGTATAGGGAACCATGGTGTCCCTATGTATCCCGCGAGGGTAGGAATCAAGCCTGACATAGTTCTTTTGGGGAATACACCCCATGCGGGTCTAGTCCATACGATGGAAGGGGATACTTTTGGCTTCATTTGAGGTGGTTGGGCCAGGGTGTGGAATTTTGGCGTTACTACGTATCCTGCGAGGGAAGGAATCAAGCCTGACGTAGTTCTATAAAAGACAATACACCCCGCACATGTTTAGTCCCTATATGGGAGAGAAGTCACATTTTTTATCCTTATCCATGCAGTTTAACGTCAAGTGGTAAGGACGAGGAATACAGCCCGTGCAGGACTGCTCCGTACACGGGGGGAGAGGAAATTTTTAACTTTTATTTTGGAGTGTTTATGCCAGGATGGAGAACCCTGGCGTTTCTATGTATCCTACGAAGGCAGGAATCAACCCGTACGTAGTTCTCTGAAAGAAAATACACCCTGTGCAGGTTTAGTCCGTACACGGGGGAGAAGGGGCATTTTTTAATCCTTATCTGTGAAGTTTAACGTCGTGCACTATGGACGAGGAATACACCCCATGCAGGGCTGGTCTGTACACGGGGGAGAGGGAATTTTAAACTTTTATTCGGGGGTGGACGGGCCTGGATGGGGAACCCTGGCATTTCTACGTATCCCGCGAAGGCAGGAAACAAGACGTACGTAGTTCTCTAAAAAAAGTACACCCCGTGCAGGGCTAGTCCATAAAAGGGGGAAGGGGACATTTTTTTAAATTTTATTCCATTTGGGAGTGTCTTGGCCAAGATAGGGGATCCCGACATCGCTAAGTATCCAGGGAGGGTAGGAATCAAGCAATATGTAGTTCTATGAAATCTGTGCAGTTTAACATCATGCTGGTGAGGATGGAATACTCTTAGTTTAGGGTCATAGAGTTTAGACCGTTGGGTGCTTGGTAGTTTAATGTCCTACAGCTCAGAAGATAATTGTGTTTAGTTATGTCGGTGAGGATGGAATACTCTTAGTTTAGGGTCATAGAGTTTCGACCATTGAGTTCTTGGCAGTTTAACGTCCTAAAGCACGGATGATAACTGCTTTTTATTTCTATGAGAAATACTTCTTCAGGAAAATCACATTTGTAGGAGCGGTGGTGAACTGCTCGTCCATGGAGATAAGGGCATATGCTCTATTGGAGTAGACCTTGTGTATAACATATGGTCCCTCCCACTTGAGATCTAGCTTTGGAGGTTTCTTTTTGGGTATCATTGGGGTCCGAAGGACCAACACCAATTCTCTTTCCTAGAAAGACTGAAGATGGACCTTTTTATTGAAGGCTCGTGCAATCTGCTTCTGATATAATTTCAAATGGTGCAAAGTGTGCAACCTCTTCTCGTCTAGCTATTCCAATTCACCTAACCGATTTTCTGATTGCTCATCGTTGGATAACTGATCACAAATTGCAACATAGAGCGAGGGAAATTGGAGCTCAATGGGCAGGACCACTTTTGTTCCATATATTAATGTGTACAGAGTATCCCAAGTAGCGGTGCAGATTATGGTTCGGTAAGCCCACAATGCATGGAGGAGTTTATCCGACCAGGAATTCTTGTATTTATCCACCATTTTTCCGGAGAATGTTGGATATGGTATTGTTGAAAACCTCTATCTATCTATTGGCCGCTGCGTGGTAGTGGGATGAGTGGTTAGCCGTGATACCATATTCTTGGTATAGTTTCTCCAATTCAGCAGAGCATAAGTTGGTGTCATTGTTTGTCAGTATGGTATGAGGGACACCAAATCTGGTGTTGATATTGGTCTTCACAAAGCTGACAATGTTTCTTGCCCTGACTTCCTTAAGGGGTACAACTTCTGCTCATTTGGAAAATAAGTCAATTTCCATGAGGATATACTTTAGTTGTTTGGCTGTGGAGGGAGGATATGGTCCCACGACATCCATTCCCCAGATGGCAAATGGCCAGGAGTACTTGTCCTGATGAATTAACTCCGGGGGTTGATATATGAAGTTGACATGAACATGGCATGAGTGGCATTTTTTGGTAAAGCGCTCGAAATCTTGTGCCACTGTGGGCCAATAGTACCCAAGTCTTCGAACCTGATGGGAAATCTTGGACCCCGGCTGATGTTCCCCACATACTCAGGCATGTACTTTAGTCACAACAACAACGGTTTTTTCTCCATCAATGCATCTGAGGAGGATTCTGTTGAGTCCTCATTTGAAGAGGACCTCCTTCTGACCCACACCGCCATATAGGACAAAGTTGATTGCCCTACACCGTATTTTCTCTCGTTCATCCCTGTCTGATGGATGTTCTCCCCGTTGAAGGTAGTTTGCAATGGGGGTCATCCAGCTGATGGCAGGAGAATATGGTTCAGGGACAGGACTGACTTCATAGATTTCTTCTGTCTTAGATTGAACAAACAATAAGACCATTCGATGATGAGAAATGTTGATACTTGTTTCATCCCGGTCTACGTCAGCTAGGGTAGTGGCCACATTAGATAATGTGTCGGCCTGGGCATTTTATGACCATGGAATATAGGTCAATGTTGGTTCTATGGATAATTATTCCATTAACCCACAGACATGGTCCAACAGGGGAGTCAACTCCTCCTTTTTAATAGCATTGTCACCATTGACTTGCTTGATGACCAGTTCTGAGTCACCTTTTACCTTAAGGTGTTGTACTTGTGCTTGGAGTGCGAGCTCTAGTCCTGCAATGAGGGCTTGATACTCCACTTCATTGTTCATACATCCTTCTGACAGGAGGATGGAATATGGAAAGACTACCTTTT
This sequence comes from Viscum album, assembly GCA_963277665.1. Taxonomy (NCBI): domain Eukaryota; kingdom Viridiplantae; phylum Streptophyta; class Magnoliopsida; order Santalales; family Viscaceae; genus Viscum; species Viscum album. The sequence continues at coordinate 1,416,064,836 of OY728133.1, forward strand.
CTGGGGACATGAGTATTATCCCCAAACCCACTTTGTTAAATTTGGTATCTTCTATCCTCTTCCCGGTTGGGCTTCGGGATGCACCATCGAAGTAAATTTCCTATGTTGGGAACTCCTCTTGAACCGAGAAGATGTATTCATCAAGTAGCTCAGCGTCCGGTGCCGTAGTCCCTGTTGAGGGGTGCTCCGCTAGAAAATTTGCTAATACTTGGCCCTTGACAGCTTTCTGAGGCACAAACCAGATGTCGAACTATTGCAGGATGACTGCCCATCGGGACTGGCACCCGGTCAGCATTGGGCGGCTGAGGATGTATTTGAGCGGGTTACTATGCAAGAACAAATGGACTTAATGATGCTGGATATAATGTCTCAACATTTGAACTGCAATGACCAAGGCCAAAAAACCCTTCTCGATGTTTGAGTATAGAGTTTCAGTATAAATCATGGTTCGAATGAGGTAATAGAGACTGTTTTCACTTCCAGCATCATTATTTTGTGTGGGGAAGGCTCCCAGCAACCGCTCTAGGGCTGTCACATATAGTATGAGAGGTCTCCCTTCAACTTGGGGCATGAGCACCGGTGGGATGAAAAGGTACTTCTTTAGGCTTTTGAATGCCTCTTGGCAGTCATTTTTCCATTGGTACGTGACTCCCTTCTTTATTAACAGGGTAAAGGGCAAACATTTTCCTGCTAGGTTGGTTATGAACCACCTAATATAGTCCAGGTGTCCTTGGAATCACCTCAACTCGGTGAGATTGTGGGGAGGTGGTAAGCCAAGGATAGCCTTTGTCTTTTCAAGGTCGACTTCGATTCCACGATGGTGTATGAAGAATCCAAGTAATTTTCATGAGGTAACCCCAAAAGTGCATTTCAAGGGGTTCATCATCAGACTATGTTGTCAAGGTTTGTTGAAGACGGTCTCAAGGTCTGACAAGTGATCTGAGCGCTGTCTGGACTTAATCACCAAGTCATCCACGTAGCATTCAACGAATCTCCCTTGGAATGGTTTAAAGATACGATGCATGGGACGTTGATATGTGGCGCCAGTGTTCTTGAGACCACAGGGCATGACCCTGTATAAGAATATTCCTTGAGGGGCTCTAAAGGTAGTGGCTTCTTCATCTTCTCAGGCCGTCCTGATTTGATTATACCCAGAATAACCATCCATGAAGGATATAGCCTCATACCCGGTCGTTGCATCGATTAATAACTAAGTGATCGGGATTGGGAAATCATCTTTTGGGCAATTCCGATTGAGATCATTGAAATCAATGCAGACGCGGATTTGTCTGTTATTTTTCTTGACGGGGACAATGTTGGCCAACAATATGGGTTACTGGACCTCCTGAACGAATCCTGCTTTAATGAGATTATCGACTATAGACTCTATTTTGGCAACATGTGAGAGGTGTGTCCTTCTGGAGGCATTTTTATAGCCCTGGTGGTCTTCTAGAAGACCTAGGTGATTCGTCGCCACTCCAAGATCGAGTCCTGGAATTTCTGTGTAATTGTAGGCAAAACAATATCGATGTTGCCTTATGAAAGCGGTATATACCTTGTGCTCCTCAACAGACATGGATTTACTAAGGAGGGTGGGCCTCGGGTCTTCCTCAGTACCCAAGTTTATTTCCTTGATCTCATCCACAGTGGTGGAGATACCTTCCTCAAATGTGGGAGGTGCATCCCTGAGATCCTCCTCCTACTCCTCCTCATTCTCATCTTTTTGACCTGACATGTGGAGAGTTTCCGTCCCGGGCTCTCAGGGGTTTGGAGGTGAGGCATTGTGGGCGTCCCTGCTCGAGTATTCATCTCTATATTGAGGGTCGACAATCGTTTCCACACTGCTATGCCTGGCCATTATGGCTGAAGTCATGAGGATAGCTGAGTGTGTGTCTAGGCTTGAACCCCTTCTCTCAACATGGTTGATGGTAAGTACATAGTCTTTGCCAAGCTATCTAATGGGGTCGTCAGGAACCATTTCCAGACCATTTGGAGAAGGGATCTAGTTGACACCATCGACCAAAGGCTTCTTCTTATTTTGCTCATAAAACACGGTGTCAATGTAGTGTGACTCGGAGAACTCGAAAGGGGCCTTGTCAACATGTAATGTCCCGCTTTATCCATTGACGTAATACTTAATACACTGGTGGTAGGATGAATGAACGACCATGGGCTTATGGAGCCACGACCTCCCATGCAGGGCATTGAATGTCGTGTTCTGCCGGACCACCAGGAATTCCAAGTAGTCCACAAGGTCCCCAAAATGGGTCTTTATCTTTATTTGTCCCATTGGATTCTATTCACTCTTGTCTTAACTTAATAGAGTTGTGACTGAGGGTACTAGGTCATTCTCATTGTAGCCGAGCTTACAAAGTGTTCGCAGGGGAATGAGTTTAACTCCAGAGCCGTTGTCAATAAATACTTTGTAGATCTCAACATCATTTAGTGTTCAAGACACATATAGCGGTTTGATGTGTCCTTGTGTGATGGCATCTTCATCCAAATCGGTGAAGGAAATCACCGCATTGCATTCAGCTGGGCCAGTATTCATTCGATAAATCTCAGCGGCAGCTACCTCGGCTTGAAATTCTTGGGGGCTGAGCTAGGATTTTATAAGTGCCTCCATGACGTCTTCTGACAAAATCAGGGCATCCAGGATTAACTGTTTGGCTGGTACTGATGCCAGCAGCTTAAGGATGTCGTATTTCTGTTCCAGCTGCCAACGCTTCTCCATTAGAGATAGATTTTTAGCGGGCAGTTTGAGAGTTAGAATACATGACGAGGAGGGACCAGCTGCAGGGTCGGATGTCAACGGTATCCCCATGTTTTGGGGATTCGGCTTGGACGGTCTGTTGGTGCGCAGTAGGCAGCTACACACTTGTTCCTCCTCTGATGGGTACCGCAGAATAACAGGGCCAGAGTGGCTGCTTGTGGAGGTAGAGGGAAATTCTTTTTTCTGCTGAGTCCATTGAAGGGTTCTTCTGCAGGTTTCTACGATATTGATGGTTTGGGTCGTGGTCCAACCATAGGGTTGATTTCGGCCTTGACTTCGCCTCCACTTGTATCCCCTGCATATATGATTCTTCGTCTCGGCTCCTTGTGTCGGGAACATGGGTTCATAACCATACCATTTGGCAGGGAATGATTCCATAAGATGGATGGAGTTAATGGAACCAAATATTGGCTCCTCATCCTCTGACAGGTCATCCCGGTCGGTTGTCCTTGATGGTGTCGTTTGGTGAGTTGGTGCCAGTGGCACCAAGTTTGGCGGTATAAAATCCGACAGTGTCGGGAAAAACTTCAGCCTTGTTGCGGACTGCTCCTCTTGTGCTTGTCTCCTCCATTCTCGATTACTCCTCGATGATCAGCTCGTGGAGGGTTGTGAGACCAATATTGTCGGTTGTACGACATCAGGGGCTATTGGCGGCAACACCGGCTACTGTAGTTGAGCTCAGAGTATGTCCTGGGCTCGATTGATAGTCTTCTGAGTCATCCAGTTATCAAATTTCTACCCCTTTTTTCTGGTGACTTCCTGCCACCCCTCCCCTTTTTCAGAGTTTGTGGTAGAAATATATTTCACATGTTCGGGGGGTGGTCCCGGCTCGACCTTCCTGGAGTCTACCATCCTTTGTAAGAGGAATTTGAAGATAAAGCATTCCCGAATATTGTGCACCGACATTCGATTTTAGGGACAGTAGTCTGGCCGGTCATTGCAGCTGACTTATTCAGGTTTCCTCAGCTCCAGGAGGCAGATCAAGTTTCAATTCATGTAGGTGATGAAGTAGTCACAGAATTGGTGCTCTTGGAACGAGTATACTTTGTGTCTTCATTAAGAAAACTGGTTCTGCTTTGATCCCCTCTGATCATCCCGCTTAGGCGGAGGTATCCACTGATATACAGGGGGCCCTTGACCATTTGGTGGAGGCCTAAGTAGTGGAGTAGGCACAAGGGCTGGCTTGAGCGTGACAAAGGACGCTTCAACTCTAACTGCTCTCTTTGTGGGAGCATCTGAGGCTATTCAGGACTTCAAATTGGTTTTCTGCAGGCAGTCCTTAATTCTCCGGGCAATGACCGATAGATGGCGGAAGCCAGTGGTGCACTCCACTGGTATGAGTGGTGTTCGTAGCTCATCTCGAAAATTATAGATGCATATGGCAAGAAACTCATCTTTAGGAATTGGCATGTTCAGAGAGTAGGTTAGACCTTTCCATCTAGCGATGAAATCTAAGACCCTCTCGTTCTCCATCTTGTTTCAATTAATGAGGTCACTGACTATTTTTTTAGGCAATGTCGAGCGGTAGTGGAATATGAACTGTTGTCGAAGGTCTTCCGAGCTTTTTATTGTCTGGGCTGGGAGACTCGTATACCAGACCAAGGTAGATCCTTACACGGTCCGTATGAAGCATCTGAGTTTCACTGCTTCTTGCTGTTCCGGAGTCCCCATCATAGGGCCACAATAAGACCCGTAGTGCATCAAATGTTGTTCCGGATCGCCTGATCCATTGAATATAGGGAATACAGGGCTCCCAAAATTTGGTGTAGGAGGCATGTTGCTCACCAAATATTGGTAGAGCTTCCGCTCTGGCTGTATCGAAGCGCATTGACCTTCCATTTCTCCCAATCAAGCTGTCAATGCCTCGATAGTGCTGGTGAGACCCTGGTTTACATCCTGTTGGGCCCGGTCCTTGGCATGTGTAGCCCAAGGCATTGCTTGAGGATCCAGCTCGATTGGCACCATGGGTGCATGTGCTGTTTGTGACACCTTCGGAGGGTTCAGACGTACTAACACTGGTTTCTTCCTGAGTGGAGGGAAGTATTCGTATTCATCTGGATCCACATTTAGGTAGTTGGACGGGTCGGGTGCCTTGTTGGGTGGGATCCCTGACCATGCTTCCTTTGCCAGGGAAAACCTTGGTCTTTGAGGTGCACATACCGAGGGAGCAAGGTGTGGTTCTTCTTGGGATGCGCTTTCAATAAGACAGTTCCTCTGTAGAAGCTCGGCGTTAAGCCGCCTCAATTATTTCATTTCCTCTTCCTGTCGAGTGAACCACTTTTCAAGAATAAGTGGCTCGTTTTTATCGAGAGAAGGAGGCAGGATGAGGGTAACCGGTCCTTTATTCTTTTCCCTATTGGAAGCTCACTGGGTAGGATGAAGAGGGTTAGCTAAAGGGGTGACCATATTTAGAGCGGGCCTCTAGTTTTGGGTGTGCACACCTGGTGGTTCGTTGTGAGTCACAAAATGACCAGAACCATCATCTCCTGATCCATCTAGATTTGCATCATTTTCGGTGTTACCCATGGGGTTAACCTCTATGGCGTTGATGGATTCATATCGCAGTGCAGAAAAGATGTCATCTTCTAAATAGGAATAAGATATCTCGTGTCTCGTTCTGGTCTTACCTTTCATTTCTCGAGATCTCTTTTGGACTCCTTGATGAAGGGTGACGCGGAGAGTTCTTTGATGCGACCTTACGGTACGCCTCCCTCTTGAAGGGGATGATGATTCAAAGGGTGGGATTGGGCATAAACCTACTCTTCTGACTGTCCTCCCTAGACGAGAGAATACTTATTCTCATGAGGGAGGTTGTTGTTGAGGAGGTATAAATTCCCCCAGCCTTGAGGATTGGGGTTGGCTTCGTTCCTTGGGTGTTGAGTCTCTTCCCGTTTTTATTTGTCTTACGGGGGAATTTGTTGTTAAAAATGCCCCCATCCCTGCAGGCTGGGGTTGACCCTGGATTTCCGTAGTGGCTGCTACTATCGCTACCCGCCTGATCTTGTGTGCCCCCATTCGGGGGTGAACTGGGTTTGAGGTTGAGTTCACCTGTGAGTCAATCCCTTCTGGGGAGGCAGGAAATGACCTCTGATTGGACACTCTTAAGTGAGAGGCATGTTGTATTCTCTCGGTGGCCGAATTCAGGAGTTCTTGGATGGCTTGTTCCCGTCGGGCCTGACGCTTCTGAAACTTACTCAAGGCCTGACTCTGTTGGGCATGTCGTCTCTCCTGAATAGGGACCCCACTCAAATGCTGCTTAACGCGATGACGTTGCAAGACACCATGCCGAATGGGTTCTTCTGGGCAGGGAGCGGAGTGAAATACAGAGCTCCATCGTCCCCCCATACTCTGATATGGGCTCTCGTCAGAGCATCACCGATGAGGCGGCGCAGCTGGTGCAGTGCATGGAGGAAGGCTAACTCAGGGTTCCCTTTATGCCTCTCAGGTCGTGGTTGTCGCGCCGAAGGAAGAGCTTCTAGGTCGATGCGACGCATGGGGTCTCATATTGCCTTGATGTGGTCTACATACCCATCGTAGGGAAGGAAGCTTGATTTCAGCTCGCAGTGGGTTGTCCCTATATTGTAGAAGATTTCATGCACACATTCTTCAAAAAACATTCTAGGTATGTCGAATTGAGAGGTGGTCGTGGGCCAAAACATAACTGGTATATCATCCCTGACCCGTTGTTTCATCAGGCGCAACATGTCAGCATACTCCTCCACTAGTGATTCCTCTACCTGGTCAGCCCAACTGAGACGCTCACTAATAGTGTGGTCGGGGGCAGTGGGGCTGACAGGTATCTAATTATCATGTGGGCAATCCCGAGGTGGTTCAGAAGATGAACGTGACCCCGGAACGTCTTTCGATAGAAGAAGGGTGTCTTTGGAAACTAGATGGGAATCTGAAATGCTTGATCTCGTCCTTCTGAGTTCCTCGGCATACGAGTGGTTTTTTTGTGCTTAATTCGGCATGGGGAGGACCTTCTTGTCGATATGAAATGTCATTACGGGGAGGACCTTCGCAATGGTGGCTGAAATGGTGAGGACTACCATTGATGCTTGACGCCTCACTACATAGAGGGTGTTTGTAGGGCATACCCTGGGGTGGACCTCCAAGGTGTGTCGCAGCAAGGGGAGGACCTTCTGGCTACGTATCATTGTTACGGGGAGGGACTTCGCAACAACTTCCATCATGGTGAGGATGACCATCATGATTTGACTTCTAATGTGCATCCTGGGGAGGACCTTCAAGACACACTACGACAAGGGGAGGACCTTCTTGTTGCTTAGGGCCACTGCGGGGAGGACCTTCGCAATGGTGGCAGTGGTGGCGAGGACCACCATCACAACTACTGCAATGGAGAGGAATTCCATTATAGTTTATGTAGGGAGAATATCTATAGGGTACACCCTGGGGAGGTCCTTCAGAATGTACCACAATGAGGGGAGGGCCTTCTCGTTTCTTGACGTCTCTATGGGGAGGACCTCTGTTATCAGGGTGGTGAGGACTACCACCATGATATGATGCCCAGCTGGGCGGAGTGTCGTTGAAACATAACCCCTAGGGAGGAACTTCAGGGTAGGCCACGACAAGGCGAGGGCCTTCTTGTTGTGATGAGACATCACTGCGGGGAGGGCCTCTGTAGTTGCGACTATGATAGTGAGGACTACTATCATAATCTGTGGTCCCACAACATGGAGAGTGATTGCAGTGTATACCCCAGGGAGGACCTTCAGGGTGGACCGTAGCAAGTGGAGAAACTTCTTGCTGCTCGATCTTCTGGTCACGTGGAGGGCTGTCATGGCTCGCATCAAAAAAGAATCTATTGTGATCGATCGTTATATGCATGTGGGGGAGTCCCCCGCAGGTGCTCTGGGGAGGACCTTTAGAGCTGCTGGAAGTGACATTGCGGGGAGGAACTTCTCAACTGCTACTGCCACTCCCATAATATGGTAATGGGTGGGCAGGGTTATGAGCCTTCAATATGCTCTTAGCAGCATTGGGAACCCCATCTTCTAGCATAGCAGAGTCATGGACCCACTCTTTATTTTCTGGCTGCCTTCGGCGCATTCGGGGCACTTTCTTGGGGGTAGCGGGGACCGTCTTCTATTGAAAACGACCTTCACCTTTGGGTCCCTATCTTATTGGGTCCCGTGATATTGTCAGGATACACCGACGAACATCTTGACTTTTAGTAGGAATATATGTCTGCTCTGGAGCATCCATCGTGATGGACGGGTGTCCCCTAGTTGGAACGAGTGAAGCTGCTCGATCCAGTTGCCCTTGTATTGCGGAATATAGCCGACGACCCTCCTGGGTGGAAGTAGGGATGTAGATCTACTATGAGGTGGCTATCTCGTCTATTATATGAGTCACCTCAATTGGGGAGATGGGCTCATGGGCCCGAGTACTTGCTGTTGCTGCTAATGCAATCACATTCTAGAAAGTCTGCAAGATATGATCTGGGATCGATACCTCCTCCTCCATCATTTCTAGGATATGCAGAGAGACATCTTTGTCTAGAATAGGTATGATGGCCCATTCCAGTATCGGAGTAGGAATATCCTACTCCATTCCTCTGGTGGTCAGTGGGTACAGACAATTCTCCTGTATCGGGGCAGGTGAATGAATCTACCTCCGGGCCGAGATATGCTAGTTTATCTTTCCGTTTTCCGCAACATCGGGATGGAAGACTTTACTTGCATCCTTAGGGAGCTGGCCCTGCATATTTTGGATTCCCATGATATCGAGTCGGAGGCCTTTGTTAGCAGGGAGATGTTCCCACCTACTAATTGCCGCCACATCTGGATGGAGGGCTTTGTTGATCTCCACCATTCCGGGATGGTAGGCGTCAAGAGCATCTGCTATGAGCTGGTCCTGTAGGTTCTGGGTTGCCACCACATCGGGTTGGTGGGCTTCACGACCTTGGGTAAGGAGAGGTGCATGCCCGATAGGTGTCGTCATGTCTAAGCGACGGGTTTGATGGAGCCCCGCGGGGATGTGCGCATACTCATATGATGCTGCCATGTCTGGATGGTGGGATTTGGAGGAGAGAATAGGTGTATGTGTCTATTTGTGATACATATCCATGACTGGGTAGTGGAGATCCCCCTTAGGGACAAGGGTGATGACTGGTCCCTGGTTGTATATTTGTCGCCCTTGTCGGGCAGTCCGAGGGGACGGAGCTTGGGGAGTGTGGGTTTGGATCCTTTGGGTGACCTCCTCCTTATCGTGAGGATGTTGATTCATGGTGTGACCGCGATATCATATTCCGGTGGGGGGCTTGGAGCAGAACCCCCGTTTATTAGGGATAATGTCTTCAACGTCGACCTCACCTGCCTCCCTAAGATAAGGGATGTACGCATTGTACTGTTCTAGGGATAAACTCCTGAAACAGCTTGAGACGGCAATAGGAGCCTTCTGGATCTGCCTTCGCGGCCGCTGCTGGGCAGGTGACCGGCGGGTCTTGGCAGATTGGAGTGGGTGCATGGCTGCCTCCACTGTCGGGATAGTACCATTCATGGGGTACTCTCAGATCAAAGCATCCGAGACCCAGCACTGAAGATGCTGGGTAGGGGACAAGGTCCTCTGTTGGTGAGGAAGTTCGGTCATTGCATTTTTGGAAGCACGCTCCTGTGAGTTCCTTCGTGAAGCCATTGGATCGAAGGGGGTTATGAGTGGTACCGGTAAAAATATTTTAACAAATACAAATAGAAAAACCGTCAAAGAAGAATCTCATGACCCCATGCATAATTAATGACCTTTCATGTCCCTCCTCGTGAGTATAAAAGGGGGAACAAGGTGTGATTAGGTTAAATCCGTCATGCTTGGTTCAAGATTCACATTGGGTTCACCATTTTTTGTCTCGCAGTGCACGACGGGATCGTGGGGGAGAAACGTGCACTACCAGACAGTTGATTAGAGAAGATTGGGTTCTACTTAATCACTCATGTCGGGTGCACCATTTTCTCCTCTAAATTCCCAAAATTTCCATATCCATCAATATGTGGACCTGCTTTCCAAAGGCAGGCGTGCAGTGGGTGGTTTAACCAGTGATGCTTAAGAACTCACATTGGTCGAGAGGATGGGAAGTCAGACTCATTGCACCCTTTTGAGGGAAATTATTGCCTATTCCGGGACTCTCTTATATATTTAATATGTATTCATATATTCACAAATCTTTGGTTTATACCCAAGAATAGTATCCACGGATTACTCTTAGTTGGAAATGGTCAGCTGGACGCAGGGGTTCGGAATCCTTTATGCCTGAGGTTTACCATTCCTTGTTGAATTAATGACCCCTAGGAGTTTGGACTCACTCAGATGACACTGATTTAAAGCCTCGTAACTAGGCACTTTGCAGTTTATTGTCATCCAGGGGGGATAGATAAAGACTTGAGTGTTTGGATCGAACCCGTGGTATGGGCCTCCTACGTGTCCCTACGAGAGGAATCAGAATTCATGTAGTTCGGTTTGGTATGGGGCTTACGCTCTAGACTTCCCAGGGTTGGTGCGGTGAACCGACGTAAAGATGGTCTGATCGACCGAGTGTTGGGCTTGAACCTCGGGGAGGCTTCCTACATACCCTTCCTAGGAGACAGGGATCAAAATCCACGTAGTTTGGATGGGAGTGTCGGAGAACCGACGTGAATGTGGCACCAGGGGTCTGATGGTGATCAGTCTTGAACCTCTTGGAGGCTTCCTATGTATCCTTGTGGTGGGGAATCAAAGTCCACGTAGTTCAGATGAGGATGGGGCTTATGCTCTAAGGCAGCCCAAGAGAAGATTTCATGGTCGATGCTTACTCTAATCCCATGTGAGTCATGCTCGGTGTGAGAAACAAGAGGCAGCATGGACCAGACAATCACGTCGTGAAAGGTGCGTCCGTGGGAAGTGGAGTGGGGCTTATGCATGGATCAACTCATTGATGACAAATCCCATAAGGAGAGGGAAAGGGTATCTACATATCTGTCTCCCCTCTTGGTTCTTGGCACCGGCGAAGTACAGAGGTGCATGGGTGCTTCCCACTGATGGGTAGTCTTCCACTCCCTAGGGAGGGGAGAAGTACACCAGTCCTAACTAGTGGAGGGGAAGAAAGGAGACTCCCAGGCTCGAACTTCACATTATCCTGAGAATGTGATCCCAGGAATGCTTTGGGAATCCTCTCAAGGGTCGGAGCAACCCCTTCGCCCCCGCTTACCGTGGGTATTAGAACTCAAAAGGGCACACTGATGCACCTGAAGGTTACATCACACGTGTCCAGTGGCTATGGTGGAGGCCTCAGTTCGGGGCTGATGAATGGGCCAATGAGGGGGTTGAGGAGGACCATTCCAGATTGGAAGGATTTTATCTGGCTCGGGGAATGGGAACTCTGAAGATCTAGCGGGCCACACAGGTGTATGAGTGGTGGTGCCCATCGTGTAGAGAGGTGTTATGCAGGTGGAGAGGCCGTCCACGAACCAGGGTGGTCTGTGGACTCATGGGTATCCCGCGTACTAGGTTGGTACACGGAGGGGAGGGCGTCCAGCGAACTAGGGTTGTTCGCGGCTTCGAGTTTGGCCCGCATACCAGGTTGGTAGGAGGAGGGGTCCATGCGAGCAGTGGCGGACGAGGCCGACGCCGGTCGGAGGTTTGTCGGTCTCTTCTTCGCCCGCGTAGGAGGGTGATACATGGTGCGATGGATCGGAAAAGGGGCATAAACTCCCTGGTCCGCAGGGAGTGCATCCGAGAGGGGCCATGGTTTGAGGTCTTTTTTTCTTTGTTATTTTAAGTTCGCGGTTCACCAAGTTGTTAAGAGTTTTCGGTTCCTTATTAATTCCCTTCCAGCTTCATACCATTTCTAGTTCGCAAACTGGAACTTCACTGTTGGCGAAATCTTAAGCTCCTTCCTTCGAAATCCTTCCACCCGAATCTGATCGATCTCAAATTGCTCCCCCCTCTGCTTTTGTAGAGTGGGGAAAGAGATGTATCTATGATCATACAATACCTTTTGAAGAGGCCCATGATCCGAAACCCGGTTTATAGATGACTTGGTCAATCTGCAACTCGCGGGGGGCATTGAATATACCTCCTCGATGAACCAAACTAGCGCGGGGAGTGCTTCACGACCACGCAGGGTTCCGCCTCCATTCCGCGAATGACAGTGGATGCGGTCTGGGCCGGTTGACGCAGTTCACGGCTGGGGTGGTTCGTGATGGTGGACTGGCTCGGCTCCCGTCCTGCTTCGCAGCCACGGAGGATCCCCGCCTCTGTTTCGCGAATGACAGCGGTCCGCAGAGGGGGGTTCTACGTGGAACTGGCCGCGTACTGTTATCATTGGACCGCTCTATGGACCGGTTCGGCTTGTGCCATCCTTTGAGTATTATCCACACTTTTCCCCAATTCTTTGGGGGAAATTGGGTAGAATCTCCCTTGTATTAAATTTGATTCTCATTATCCTTTGTGTATTTTTCAGGACCCTACAACCATATGTCCAAATAATGAACCCCATAAAATGTGCGATTTTACCATTTTTCGATCTCACCATTTAAGTGTTATAACTCTTAATTTCTTCATATTATTTCTCCATCAACCCTAATAACAATGAAAAATTCCCAAGTCCTTCCAAGGATTGATCTCCCTCATTTATTATCTATTTGGAGCACTGTTGGTTGTGAATATAATCTCTAGGTGAGTCTAACACTCATCTTCTTTATCTTTTTCAGAACATGGCATTTGTAGTTGCTCTTTTACTTCTAAATCCCAAAAGCTTGATTTTATTTTATAGATAATCTTAGATTGGTACTTTGAAGGGTGTTCAGATCTGAATGAAAGGATATGGTTGAGTGAGTGTTCATATTTGGAAACTAGGTGGATGGTCTATATGTTATATCCCATAGTATTGCTGGTTATTTAGGTGTATGTGGGTTTCATTCAGTTTTTTTTGTGTTTCACTTTTTTTGGTTTACCTTGGAATAAATGAGGAATTAATTTGGTAAATATTTAATTTAACCCCTCATGATCTCTGTGAGATGTTTTGAGGTTAAATTGGCCGAATTAAGGGCCACCCATGGGGTGTGCCACTCATTGAAAATGAAAATTGAAATGATAAGTGTGGAATTTAATTTTTCATGATCCGATAATAAATGTGATGATTTTTTATCTTGGTTTATGAAAAAAACTAATGGGAAATGTGTTGGTTATTAACTCAGCATAGGGGATTATTTGGATTGTTGTGAATGGGCTAAACGAATAAAAGTGAATATGTCAAATAACTTTTGGGTTGAAATGGAAATATGTAAGCGAATTAAGATTTGTAAATGAGAATGTGTAAAGGGATAAAGCATGAAATTATTTAGGTATTGAACAAAATATTAATTTTGAATGTTATGTGTAGTAATTGAGTATGGTTTGTGATTTATTATATGTGGTAAATGGTTAAAGAATCATGTGAAAATGGATTTTTGGTATTTTGGGTATTGTCTTGAGGTTCTATTACCATGGGGAAGGTTGGACTAAAGCTTTAAAATCCTCCCCTCGAATTAATGGGATTGGGGGTCAGACAGAGGCTCTATGCCCCTAATAGTTTCATTGGATGAGACTACTTGGACTGAGTCCTCATGGTAAGTGTGATAAATTTGATTATGAATTCATCTCCCTGTTGAGAGAGGGAACTTGAATTATTCACTTATGTGTAGTTTTTGAGTGGTTAGGTCTATGTGGTATAAATGAATTTCCTAATCCAAGGATTAAATAATGTAAAGGGGTTTTGTGAATGTTGTTAATTAATGACACCTGATTTATCTTTTTTTATGCAGTTATTTTTTTTGTATATGAATACACTATCTATTTAGACAATATAATTTGTTGACACCTTTGGTGATATCCTACTAAGTCTTACTCATATCCTTCTTGGGATACCATTGGGTTTCCAATCAGATTTAATAGTTACATGTCAGGATAAGAGGAAAGACCCTATGCTAGATGGTTGATTTGGTATTGGATGTGCATGGATGAAGGAATTGGACTTGGATTCAAGAACCTTTTGGGGGATTTTTCTATTATTATTTATTTTTGGGGGTTTCATTATACTTGAAACTATATTAAATTACATAATGTATTTCCTATTATATTGTACACTTTCCCCCAATTCATGTAATTGTTGAGAAATGAAAGTTTGTTGCTTATTGTTTATTGTTTTCTTCACTTAATGCTTTATAAACTATTACATACTATGATAAAGATGGTATAGTCTACCCATATAATCTATTATATTTTCATTGCTATTTGGAAGCCTGTGGAATATGGGGAGTCACTCCTGAGGTCATGTGGTGACCTAGTTTTTTCCACCATTTTTGTTTAATCTGAGATGGGGATGTTACACATATTCCTATTGAAAATGACTAGTATAATAATCTAATATCCAAATATCAAGCTCATTTTTCTATTCTAGATAGGGATCAAAACGTGAATGTGGCACATGCCTAGTGGATATATCATATTACAATTAAAGAAGTTTCTTGGAACATTCCAGTAGCTCATAGAAGCTAGGATCCAATCCTTACTTTTGATGATGAATGACTACAACATCATCCTTCTAAGGATATACTGGAGGAGGCTAATGTACCTTATGTGATTTCATAGGTTCATCAGCATATTATAATGGCGAATTCTTATTAATATCCGGATCATACTTCCATTACAATCATGGATCACCAAATGAGAGAGGTGCATTCATCAATACAGGCTCATATTCCTATTAAAAAAGAATGGTGACATACACTAAAGACTCACGATCAGGCTCATATCCCCGTTCTGACGGAGGCTCTCCATGTGATAAAGTAACATTCCTTGGGTTAGGCTCATATTACAACCAATAATGGAGAAGATCATTGGTGTATTCTATGAGCTTCTCAATAGTTGGCTCAAATTCTAGCATCATTGAATGGTTATTAGTATATTACATCAACCATCATAAAATAGGCTCATATCCCTACACAATCCTAAAAGTCAAGTTAGTATATTTCGGCCAAGATGCAGAATGAGGCTCCTATACCTAATATACTCAATTCCAATGTCCCTGAGGATATTCAAGACAAATTTTCAACACCTCATGGGTCTTTTGACTCTTCAACTAATGAGTAAGGTGATCATTACCATGATAATCACCCTCATGGAAGTGTGGTGATAGATCGCAGAGACATTACTCCTAACATCCTCCATAGTCAATATCCCCTTGGTGATATATCCCAAAGATAAGAAATATTTCCCTTGACCAGCCACCTCCATATAGAGAAGTCCTCAAAACTATATTTCTATTGTGTGTAGAGGTGCTCAAAACATCGGGGTTAACCTTATATAGTTCTACATCAACTTCCAGTGACACTCCACTATGGTCAATAGGCAACCCCAAGAAGAACCTTTTCTGGTTTGACAAGGTGGATGAATTTATGTCTAAGTAAGTGGAGGAAAAAATTGATATATAGTGATAGTTAGTAGGAGACTTCTTCCCCACCAATTTCTAGCCCCTTTATACTTCTGACTATGAGATCACATATGAGCTAGTGAAGAAGTGCATGTATTATCTACACCAAAATATGTGGAAAAATTGACAGTGACTGAATGCTAGACACCTCCCTTATCAAGAATATGATAGTTCTATCAAAACCATAAGGATAATATAAAGTTAGCTTGTAGTGACTTGGGTTTGGCCCGGTCAGACTTTGGAATATTCTGACGAATAGTTCTAGAGCTAGGTGCGAAGACGACATGCGATTTTGAGGTCCGGTGTGCCTAAAATTAATTTTATAAAAATATTGAGTATTTGTTTATAATATGCATGTGGTGGAGATGGTATATCTCTCAAAAGGTAGCTTAGATCAGAAATTTGAGGATACTGTTGGGTCTGTAGCATGAGTTTTATCCTAGGCGGGGTATAACTTTTGCGGGTGTAGACCTTCGGTGAAAAAATGTATCATGGGAATTCCATTCTTCACCACTTATTTATTAAATGTGGTGTGTGTACTACCCCTGTTTGTATTCATTATGTAATATACTTTAATTCATGTATATTTACATCATCATTGTATGATCCTTATTTCATGGGTGTATGTTTTTTATGTTACCAAATCAATAAGGGAATTTGAAATTTCAATTTCCACTCATTCGGCTTTACGCATACTTCATTGATTATTTTACTCCAAGATTATGTGTAGAATCACTATTAATTTGATTATGTCATAATGTCCACTCCCCTTTCTGTGGATATAATTTTTATACACATAATCATTCCATTGATAAATTCTCATGTCATCGGTATAAACTTGATAAGAGTAATTTTAACTCAATCTCCATTTGTTGAGTTAAATATCCAATTCATTGGTGTTGTTTTTACAAGAATATATGTGAATTTCATCTAATTGATTTACACTAAATATACAATAATATTGAGTGTATTTATATTTGTCACACATAATTAGGTCATTGATTTATCCATAACCAATGGATATGGTCTTTATAAGAGAATTCATCTCAATTTACCTTCCATTGAGACTTCTTTGTTGTTATACACCAAATCACTTTTATATGGTGTATATAATGTATTTTGACATAGTATATCATGAATCCCTTTATTCTCATGATATTATTATGTTTTCATTACCTCAATTATTTGTATTCTAGTGTCTCTCTTTTGGTTAGAAACTCTAACTAAAATACCATTTTTAAATGTTTTAAAGACTTATTATTGTAAGTCTTGCTCATTAATGTCCATGTTTTAAAAATGGTTTTAAGGATTTATTTATATGGACATTAAAGTTTTAAAATTAAAATTCCTTTTAAAAGTTTCAAAGTGGTATGTGACACTTTGATTCAAAAATATATTTTTAAATGGCTTCTTGACAAATAGTGTGACTTATAAATGTTTTCAAGAAAAGGGGGATATTTCTCTCAAATAGTTTTGATGGTTATTTTCATCTATGTAAATTTCATTCATTATTATTGATTGAGGTTAATATGATACAATACAATCTTCCATATTGTATCAAATTAGTTATGTTTGACTGTGGATGTGCTATTTTTATACCATTCAGGGTTTGTGGTGAAAGTATTTACATTTCATATGCTAGTTTTAATATGAATGTTTATGTTATGTTTAAAACTGTTCATATGAGGAAATCATTGGACATAGTAAGTGACGGGTGGAGCCCGATATAGCTCCACGATTCATCGGTAGGTCTCATGAGACAAACTAGTGTCTTGGCACAAGGCCTTGACAAAATCTTATTTATAGTCTTGGCATGAGGCCTTGGATATGTGGTTATGATAGTCTGGCATTATGCATTCCATCATTACGAAAGTGGTTATTGATATTTAATGTGATTGTTCGACTAGTATAATATCCATGTGAATAAGTAAATGGAATTATTCCATTTTATCTTTTCCATATTATGCTAAATTTCAAGTTTAAAAGGCTTTTTTTAGTTATTAATTTCTTTAAGTGTTTATGCTTATCTATGAAAGCTTATGCTATATTGTTATCCTTACATAGAATCTGAGCTCACCCCTTTCAATGTTTTATTTTTCCCAGGATGTGAAGTAATTTATGAATGACCTGCAGGGATAGTATGAGGGGATATGAAGACAAGATGTTTTTGTAGTTTTTTCCCTTATAATGTAATGTAAGACTTATGAATATATCTAGTGTTTCCACAACTACTAAACTAATCGGTATTTCGAGACTTGATTCCTTGTAATCATGCCAATGTATTAAAATAATGCCCCGACTCTGGGTAACTGGGGTCGGGGCGTTACAGTTGGTATCAGAGGGAGGTTTAGTACAAACCTTGGAAGCTAGATTTAGATAAACTCTGATTAGAGCACGTAGACCTAAGATGAACTTTGAGGATTAGTATAGAAGAACTTCCTAGAATTTTGGTATTGTAGAGATTTTGTGAGTTTTCTATGAAATACAACCCTGTCTGGATACGATCAGGTAGAGGCGGCTCTGGCACAGATGTACCTAGGGGTAAAACCCGAAAACACCACTTTGAGCTAGGCTCGAAGAGGAACTGGTGCACGACAACGGGCCTTACTGCACTCTTGGTTACGACACTCCCGGGGGATATGCTTAGGATAATTTACATTTTCTTTACTAACCTATTTGAAGTATTAAATATATAATATGAGAGTAAATGACCATGGTTAATCCTAATGTGTTTCAAATTGAGAATATGTTGATATGTTAATCTCTAAATGATTTTTTGACTACGTTTACTCACATAATGGTTTCTGGTTTTAGTCAATGGATGGAATCCAAGGAAGTCATATTGACTTTGAGAATGATGTACAAGGTAGGAACGCTGGTGGAAATGAGCAACAAAATGGAATGTTGATAGGCGTAAAAGATATCATCTTTATGCCAAATCAATTTTCCAAAAATATGATCAACAATATATATATTAACCAATTCCCGGACTCAACAAAGAAGAGAAAGGTGGTGAATGATAAGAGATCCAGCATTGGAGACCATGGAGAAATGAATCCTCAATTTCTATCATGCAGGAAATGTGGAAGGAGACACCCAGGAAAGTGTCTCAATGGGACAAAGAAATGATTTAAGTGTGGGAAGGAAGGACATAAAGTGAAGAATTGCCGAAGAAAAATGAAGAGTACTATGGAAGAAGATAAAAATGGTCCCAAGAGTCCATTTACAGTCATTTGCTGCAAATGTAGGGGACCTGGACATTACCCGAGTGAATGCCCTATTCTATAGGATATTTTCATTAAAAAAGAAGAAGCTATGTGGAAATAAATGGTTGGAGAAATGTTTAAAAAGTATTAGTGCACCTTGTTGATGGGTTTACTTTGGAATAATTTTCTCTTGTATTTGTAACCCTATAGTTTGCCATGTGAGAATGATATTTTATGAAGAATTATCTTTTCTCTTGTGGATAAAGTTATAAATAACCATTTGGTTTTATATGATCATTGGGTTTGAGGAAATTACAAGTTATCATAATTTGGGATAAAAATGAATGGTATGAGATAACATTTGTGGCTAAATTATGTTATGGGTATTTTGAGTAATTTATCTGATTTTGATAATTTTATAAAATATAGTTTTTGAAAAGGGACAACACGCAGACCGTGTGACAACCCGTCGCATCGGACAAAGCTGTGAGAATCGAACCCACAACCAAAGTGCGATTGGGATTTATCGCCTACCACTGGACTACGTGAAGTCCCTGGTTAGTGTGACTATTATTTTTGGTTAAATGATTTTATTGATCATTAATAATTAGATTTGGGATCTTATGCCTTATCAAATTAATACCCTTATTATAGGAAAATGATTTGGTAATTAAGTGATAAATGTTATTTTGGAAGTTGTTCACTTTGTGGTATGGAAAACAGAATAGTATGGGATTTCATTTGAGGAGTAATGGTGTATTTTTATTTATGTTTTTATTGTGGATTTATAGTGATTTGGGTTGTTTATGGAAATGATTAGGTTAATTAATTTTAAGTATGCGACTTTGAGAGTAATTAATGTCATTTGGAGATAAAATTTAACATGGAAGACTACATTCTTATAAGTTTTGAGTTTCAATATTAGTTTGGATTATATTGAAGGATTTTAAGGACAATTTATTATTGAATGGTATTTATATACCTTTGGGGTATTGATGGTTTAATTTTAGAAATTAAGATTAGTGTTTTTTTATCTAATGGAATATCCATTTGGGGGGTCATCATATATTATACTAACCATTTTGGTTTTGATTAATCTCTAAAGACAAGGTAAATATATAGTTTATCCTACGTGGACTATGTATTTCTATAGAAGATTATTCTAGCTCTTCCATTGTGACCAAGTCTTCTTGAATACTCATTGTTCAAAAAAATGAGGTAGTGGTAAAAAGTCATTAATGAATGAAACTCTACATAAAAAGTAAGTATATCTCTTTATGTTGTTAGTCAATATCATAAATGAATTCCTCGTCCTTATGTAATGTAACTTAAAACAAAGAAAAATGTTATCCATTTACTTTTCCTACTGGGAGACTAAGGACCGTTTGTCCCAACACAAGTTTGTGATTTTCTTATTGTTAACTTTCTCCTGATCATGTTTTCTATCCCTCTCCATCAGAACTGAACACTTAGTTTATCATCCATATCAATGTTTTCCTACATGGAATCCTAGTATGCGTTATATTGGGTGACCTTTATACCTATCTTCCTTTCTTTTGAAGTGATAGTTTTATTGACTCTTTTTCCGATGTGGGACATTCCATTATATTCTCAAGCCCAATTTTAAAAAAATTGCATGGACCAATTTTTTGAAGGAGGGGAGAATGTAACACCCCAAGATTCAATGGTACGTTTCCCTTTGAATAATGCAATGACGTACATTGTATGCAACTTTGAGATTCTAACACACCACAACCAATCAAACTAGCCGTTATGAATAGTAATACCTACCTTTTAAAATTTTATAAATTTTATCTATCAAAATGGACTTCATTTTTGGATTTGGAGTATCGAATTTAGCCTAAGGTGAAATTTTGGTACTTTTCGGATAACTTTAATATTTTGATGAATAGTGAAAATTACTAAATTTTAATTAAAAACAACTTTTTTAATCAAAATAATTAATAGTGATAAATTATGAATTTGAGTGGTTTTAAAGCATAATTGGAATATATTTTTACCTTTTTATCCAATGGTGTTCATTAGAATTAATTTCACTTTGAAATTGGACATAAACAATTGTCAATCTTTTGATATATATTGTTTCTTAAAAACACGCTATTTGTTGTGACAGTAGGAATCAATTATAAAATTAATTAATGCAACTTATATGTTTGGAATTTTTTAAAATAGACATCATTTTTGAATTCGGAATATCAATTATATCTTAGGGTGAAATTTTGGCATTGTTCTGAAAAACTTCAATTTTTGATGAATAGTGAAACTACTAAGTGGTAGTTAAAAAACTGAATTTTTCATAAAACTTAATTTTACTGCTTCTGTGATTGGAATTTCAAAAATCCGAGAGACATAGTTAATATCATGGAGTAAAATGTGGTACAATGAGATGAAAATAATTTTTGCTGAATAGTAACTTTTTACTTTTATTTACCACGGTTAAAAGTAAATAGGGTAATTAAGGGTAAAAATGATATTAATATTACCCTAACACATGTCCTAATTCCATTAAACAAATGTATCTCGACCAAAAACAACCTTAGGAATAAAATATTATCATTTAGGTCGACTTGGATTAGATTAGGACATTTATTATTATTTAATTCAAAGATGAGTTAAAAGATTTAAAATCAATGTTTATTTACTAAAACATTTGTAATATAGGGTTACACATAAGAGAAATTCGATTATAAATATTAATTAGGAAGCTAAAAATATTTCCTACATAATGATTTATAATTTTTAGACATTAAATAATATAATTTATTTATGACACAATGATGATGCAGTAATTACCATAATAGTGAAAAATTAAAATAATTGATGTTATAAATACCCAAATAAATATAATTGGAGACTTTTATTGAATTAAAATAATTTTCTAGGTTAATATGACATATTAGGATTGATTTAATTGACTTATTTCGAATTAATAATTCTGATATGAGTTTCAAAAAAATCAATTAGTGAATAGTGTAAAAATTTACATAAAAGAGTTTTTAAAACAAATTGTATATTATTAATTGATATTAAATTCCTAAAAATCTAAGGATCGGCCAAGACACTTATATCATGATAGGTGTATCATTAATGGACCACTTGAGGGTCTCTTAGATGTATATTGTATATTTATTAACCATATAATATAAAAATTCCAAGAGACATTGTAAAAGTGAAACTAATTAACTAGGAGTTAATACTTAAAAATAAGGTTAATATAATGACCCAAACCTATCTAAATTATATTGGTTGAGTGGTTTTCAACCTATACCGACCTTAAACTTTAAATAATCCACTTTGGAGCCATTAGTAACCGAATATAAATTTATTATAAAATAATATTTCTAGCTTTTCCAAAGGTGCCCCTCAACCCTCTTATAAAAGGGAACTCCTTCTTCTCATTAATTCACACCTTCAAAGCCTTTTGGTTCTGCCAAACCCGGCCCAAATACTCTCTAAACTTCCCTCAATACAACCTAGATGCCTTATTTTGATCAGAAAGACATCCTAAGGATCCATTTTGATCAAATCAAAAGGAAGAACCCGAAGAAGAGGTAATGTTTCGACCACCCTTTTTCAAATTCATTTCTTCTTCAACATCTTTTTTCTTTTTTATTCCCCTTATTAAATACTGAATCCAGTATCTCCTATATAGTATAATATTATTATAAATATGTTACAACCATATTCATAATTCTATCCATCCTTTGAATGACATGTCACCATACGTGCGTACGTACGGCTTACCGTCTCCATGTCGTGGTGTAATTGTCATTCAATAAATAATTATTTGGATGGGTATAATAATGATGTGTAATTCATGTGAATAATAAATATAAAATGATAATTATTCTTTATATATGATATACCATCCAATTATATATTATTTTAACATCAAAAAATGATATTGTCGCTCGTGCGTACGTACGGACTACCGTCTCCACGAAAGAGATGAGATACATTCGCCATCATATCCATTCAAGTATAATTATCATTTTATGATTTAAAAATAATTTTTATGGACTTGATATAATTATTTATATAAATAATATACAACTTATCCACACCAAACACGGCTTACGTAACAAAGAACATAAAGGAAAATGAGTAAGTTAACACCCGAAATAACGATAATACTAAGATATTATTAACAAATCAATGTTAAAAGATCATATATGATATCATATTAAAGTAAATGATTCTTTTAGAATTAAATAACAATTATTTCACCATTATACAGGAGTTTAACCTACCGTCTACCAAGTAAAAAAGTACAAAGTAAGGGGTTTCTTATCTCACTTTTAATTCCATGAGAATTCCATTGTTCACCACTTATTTATTACATGTGGTGTGTGTACTGACCATGTTTGTATTCATTGTGTAATATAAATTAATTCATGTATATTTACATCATCATTGTATGATCATTCTTTCATGGGTGTATGTTTTGTATGTTACCAAATCAATAAGGGAATTTGAAATTTCAATTTCCACTCATTCGGCTTTACGCATACTTCATTGATTATTTTACTCCAAGATTATGTGTAGAATCACTATTCATTTGATTATGTCATAATTTCCACTCCCCTTTCTGTGGATATAATTTTTATACACATAATCACTCCATTGATAAATTCTCAAGTCATCGTTATGAACTTGATAAGAGTAATTTTAACTCAATCTACAATTTTTGAGTTAAATATCCAATTCATTGGTGTTGTTTTTACAAGAATATGTGTGAATGTCATCTGATTGATTTACACTAAATATCCAATAATATTGAGTGTATTTATATTTGTCACACTTAATTATGTCGTTGATTTATCCTTATCCAAAGGATATGGTCTTTATAAGAGAATTAATCTCAATTTACATTCCATTGAGACTTTTTTATTGTTATACACCAAATCACTTTTATATGGTGTATATAATGTACTTTGACATAGTATATCATGAATCCCTTTATTCTCATGATATTATAATGTTTTGATTGCCTCAATTATTTGTATTCAAGTGTCTCTCTTTTGGTTAGAAACACTAACTAAAATAACATTTTTAAATGTTTTAAAGACTTATTCTTCTAAATCTTTCTCATTAATGTCCATGTTTTAAAAAATGGTTTTAAGGATTTATTTATATGGACATTAAAGTTTTGAAATTAAAACTCCTTTTAAAAGTATCAAAGTGGTATGGGACACTTTGATTCAAAAATCTATTTTTAAATGGCTTCTTGACATATAGTGTGACTTATAAATGTTATCAAGAAAAGGGGGATATTTCTCTCAAATAGTTTTGATGATTATTTTCATATATGTCAATATCTTTCATTATTATCGATTGAGGTTAATCTGATACAATACAATCTCCCATATTGTATCGAATGAGTTATGTTCGACTGTGGATGTGCTATTTTTATACCATTCAGGGTTTGTGGTTAAAGTATTGACATTTCGTATGCTAGTTTTAATACAAATGTTTATGTTATGTTTAAACCAGTTCATATGAGGAATGCATTGGACTTAGTAAGTGATTGGTGGAGCCCGCTATAGCTCCTCGATGCATCGGTAGGTCTCATGAGACAAACTAGTGTCTTGACATAACGCCTTGACAAAATGTTATTTGTTGTCTTGGCATGAGGCCTTGGCAATGTGGTTATGATAGTCTAGCATTATGCATTCCATCATTATGAAAGTGGTTATTGATATTGCATGTGATTGTTCGACTAGTAGAATATCCATGTGAATAAGTAAATGGCATTATTTCATATTATCTTTTCCATATTATGTTGAAGTTAAAGTTAAAAAGGCTTTTGTTTTAGTTATTAATTGCTTTAAGTGTTTATGCTTATCTATGAAATATTATGCTATATTGTTATCCTTACTGAGCATCTGAGCTCACCCTTTTCAATGTTTTATTTTTCCCAGGATGTGAAGAAGTAATTTATGAATGACCTATAGGGATAGTATGAGGGGATATGAAGACAAGATGTTTTTGTAGTTTTTTTACCTTATTATGTAATTTAAGACTTATGAATATATCTAGTGTTTTCAAGACTACTAAACTAATTGGTCTTTCAAGACTTGATTCCTTGTAATCATGCCAATGTTTTAAAATAATGCATCGCCTCTGGGTAACTGGGGTCGGGGCGTTACAAAACTAGTTGTTGGGAAATAATGGTACATGTATCATATAGAACTAGGTTTTGGGTTTTCCTTTTCCTTTTTGAGTCAGCTCCCCAGATATACTATTTGACCATAGTGCATCTTGATTCTATTTCAGGATGCCTCCGCAATGACAGCCTAAGAGGGTTCCGCAATAGTACTGTGGTGATGATCCTCCTTGAGTTGAGGCTATAGAGCTAGGCACAAGTTCTAAGGCTATACCTCTTGGTGGTTTTCCAGTGGAGACACCTCTTATCGAGTAGCTGGAAGTGTGGGTAATTTAGGACGAGGATATGCACAGGTTGAGTGTGTTGCACGAGTTCCAGAGGCAATAACCTCTGAGGTACTAGGGTGATCCAGACCCTCAGGTATCTAATGACTTGCTTGAGGCAGCCACCTGAGTTTTTTGCATGGCGAGGACACCTCTAGATTAGATGGTGGTCCTAGTAGTAAGCCTTCTCCATTGTTCAATTGGGTGATGCTGGAGTCTGGTGATGCAGTCTCATGATGAGCAGACACTCACATGGGTTGTGTTTGAGCGCTATTTAGGGACGAGTTCTATCTGGTCATGCTGAGGTCAGTGAGGATATAGGAGCTTATGCCGCTTTGGAAGGAGGGAATGATTGTGTCAGAGTACTCAGTGAGGTTTACAGACATATTGTGGTACTCCCCAGTTATGGTTCGAGACCCATTATTTAGGGCTAGAACCTTTGAGAAGGGAATACCCCAAGAGAATTGGGAAGGTGTGGTTTCTTTGGGACTTCCCACCTATGATGGAGTGCTAGAGAGGTACTTGGTTGTGGAGAGATTTCGGGATGGGCAAATATTGACTGTTGGTGCTTGGCATGCAGGAGCTGAGACCTTAGAAGCTGGTTCAGTAGTTAGTATCCGACAACTGAATCATGGGTCTGGGCATGCTTGACGTTTCAGAAGGAAATCCCAGGATGAAGGATCAGAGGCTTAGGGCTCCCAGGTTGATTTTTTTCACCTGTAGGAGAGGTGGTGTTATGCTTGTGATGGCTAGGGACATGTTTCTAGAGATTGTCCGACCGGCCGTGCTGCTGAGAGGGAGTCGGTCAACATGCCACCTTGGTAGAGTTAGTGTCTCGATTATGGAGGTCTGAAGGGTGGTATACATAGATATTGAGCTATTGTAGCAGTGGTAGGTTGTAGGAGGTATGGGTTTCCACCACCACCACCCCCAGGTGGTCTGTATTGGGATCAGGGAGCTGAAGGATGGGGGTGAGCACAACAGTAGTACTTAGAGGATGTGGACTAAGACGGTCCACATATGGGAAAAGGTATGTTTTGTTTCATTTATACTTTCTACAATTTTTTTGATAGACACTGTTAGGAATGACCCTTTCCTTTCTGTTTCTTGCTCGATATTTCTTTAGGGCATTAGTAATAACCTATATTGGGGTTGTTCAACATGATTCATATGCAAGAGGAAGAGGGATCCTTCCCCCTCCAAGACATGTTTTTTTAATGCAATTAAAACAATGAGGGCTAGTCAGTGCTTCCCAAAGTAAATATTATCGAGGTGTGGCAGATGCGACCCTTTGAATTATGTGTCTGGAATAAGGTTTTGTGTTAGGGAGTTTGTGCGAAAGGACATGGGTTCCCTAGTGTGTGTGCTAGTCAGTAGAACAGGAACCCTTGGTGGCTTTGTGATTTTCTGGTGAACTCACTAGTGTGGGAGACCCAATTGAGAGTTCATTTCCTTTCCTTTGTTTCTAGACTTTTGATTTTCATGAAGGAAAAATCTTAAGGTGTGGAGGATTTAGTGACTTGGGTTTGGCCCTATCAATCTTTGGAATAGTCTTATAAATAATTCCAGATCTAGGCATGAAGATAGTGTGGAATTACAAGGCCCGGTGTGCCCGAAATTAATTTTATAAAAATATTAATTATTTTTTTAATATTCTGTGCTTGGGAGATATGGGTTATCTCTCAAAAGGTAGCTCAGGTCAGAAATGAGAGGGTACATTTACGTCTGGAGTGTTCCGTTTACCCTAGGTAGTGTATAATTTATGCAGGCGCAAACCTTCGGTAGAAAAATCTATCTAGGGAGTTTTTGTATATAAATAAAATAATTTATTTATAGACATTGTCTCAAACAACTTCTGAACAAAGTCTTAGATCAAAATTAAAATCTTGTAGTTGAGTCCGCAATATCGTGTCTAGCCTAGGCGCGACATAAAATTTTCCACGCCAGGTGTTTTGGATGGAGGTGAGATGGGAGCCGTGAGGTTTTAAATTAAAAAAAAGAATGAGAAAAAACTATTCACTCACATCCCACATCACCGTAGTGAACGAATCTCTCTCCTCCCCTTCATCCTCCTTCTTTGACGAACCAAGTTAGGAGGCACCATCAGTCTTGGATTTTGATTGCATATGCTCCTAGATCGAGTTGCAGCAGCTTCCGAGCATGGATCTGACCTCGAAGATTCGATGTTCCATGAACAAGGTATGTTTTTTGAGATTTTATCTCATCAGATCATGTTTATACTTTTTGTCTTCATTTTTTCATCGATTCTTTGTAGGACTGGTCTTCAGGGTCTCAAAACAATTTTTGGTTCTGTTTTGGGAGCACTACGGTGCTCCCGGTGGTCTGCGGAAGCTCCGACCACATATTCCAGTGCAATGCGGTAGTTTCCAGTGAGTCATGTGGCTCCGGTGTTGGTTCGGGAGGCTAGAAAGTAGTATGGTTAAGTAGCGGCAGCCCGACCTGCGGTAGCGGCAGTTTTTGGCAATGCAGTGGTGGTCTGGGCGGAATTTTCTGTGGTTTCTTTAAACACCCATAAAATGAAAACTGGGAGTCCAAATTGCAAGCCGTTAGTGGTGATGAGACCCTTGCATTGAGACAGATCCTTTGAGTTCAATTTGGAAGATTGAATGACCAGGTTCATGGCCCGGGGCCACAAAACATTTTAAATAATAATAATCATTTATTATTATTCAACTTTGACCCGTTATAACGTTTGGTCAGAGGGTTCGATTGACTTTTCATCTATGGCCTTGTGTCCCTGATGGTGAGGACGGCGTTTCAAGATAAATTTAGGGTGATTAAAAAAATTGAGGTGTGGGCCTCATGAGGCCCATTTTGGGCGGTTGTGCTTAAATGTGACCTTTTCACCGGGAGTCCATTTTGGAGGAATGAGTAGTCAATCTCGTATGATTTTCTGAGAGGATCACAATTTCACAATCAGTTCAATGTGTCCCAAGCTCAAGGCATGTTTCCCATGATAACCCATTCGATTTTTTTCATTGAATAGTATCCTTTTCACTGGGTGTCTGTTTTGGACATATGAGTTATCGATCTCATGTATTTTTATGAGGGGATCGTAACCGTGTGATCTGCTTGATGAGTTTCAGAACCAAAGTGTGGGAACAATAAGGTACCATTGTATCATTTCACAGCCTTTTCATCAGATTCCCATTTGAGGCAAGTAAATATCCAATCCTATGGGTTTTTATACGTAAAACACGATGGTGCCTCATTTTGGTCCTAGGAGGTGTTGGGTGAGGTGTTATTGCCAGTTTCTTGGGTTAGCATCATTTGGACCAACAACAGTTGAGTGAAATCTATTGGTTCATTTGTATGAGAGTTCCTGTGGCATTACAACCCCAGTACAATTTTGTGATTCCCTCTATAGGATTATTTCTGATAGAGTTGTGGCATCCCTCCAGTGAGGATAGAGCAAGATCATCTAGCTTCTTTTTCCCTAGATTGGGTTTTTGGAATCTTTGTGGACAACTCTATGTGAGAGGTTATCCCCTAACTAGAGGGACATCCTTATAGGGTTTTGTGGAATATTTGGGTATAAGATCCCCTACATAGTGGTTGAGAATAGTAGGGTTGTAGTATCATCGTTAATTTGATCCCCTACTCAGTGGGAAATTTCAGTAGGGTTTGTGGTATCTTTATTTCAATCCCCTAGTTTTCAAGTTATACTAAATGGGGTTTTCAGCATCATTGTGACCACCTTTCCTCAGGCGATGATCCACTATCTATGTGATGTGAACTATGTAATTTTAGGTTGGGTTTGTGGTAGCCCCTAGCAGATTCGGGGAGTGATACCCTATCAGAGAGATCATCATTTTACCGGAGTGGGTTATCGTATCCCCTAGGAGACCCTAGGAGTTATCCCTTATTAGAGGTGTTGGTGTTTCCATTTTTTAAGCGTGGTGTTCTCAGTGACAATATCCAATGATTGTGTTCTCTAAGATAGGCCATCTGGGATAGCATTGTTACCTGATAAAGTGTATCTCTCAAACAAGAGTCATCTAGGATGCTAGAGCTAGTAGAGTGTGTTCTCCTAGTGGTTTGTATGCCTTATAACCTAGAGTAGAATCAGACATTGGCTATGAGGTTAGAACCTAATGAGGCTTGGTGCCTGAGATTAGTATATCTGGGTGTTTTTTGAGTTTCCTTGTAGTGTTGTCTCATTTTGGATGACACACCCTTTGTTTGAGATGACTAGTTGTGTTTAGTCAAGGTTGTTAATGAGATGGAGTTTTTTCTTGTTTTGGTTTCCTCTAGCTAGGATGATTTGAATGTTGCCTTTAAATTTATCTCTTTTATTTTGGGGTTTTGGGGTGCCTACTGAGTATTTTTATACTCACCCCTACAAAGTCTTTTCCAACACAAGGCTTGTGTCTTGTGCAAACCACTGGCCATTCGATGGAGTCCCAGGAGGATCTGGAGTAGACGGTTCTTAGATAATGTATTTTCTAGTAGGTAATTTTGACAATGATCCCATACTTATGAGAAAGTTGGATGCCTTTTCAATTTTCTTTTTGTGGGCCCTATATTTTCCCTTTTTGTACATATGTTTCACTCCGGTTTGGGATAGATGTCTGCTTGCATTTTCTTTTCAATTTTTATATATCTTTGCACTATTTTATTGAGGTGTTTGTGGGTGTGTGTGTACAAGTATGTTTTTCTAAGTCCTCCCATGTGTGTGATAGACTACTCGGCACTATACCCTATATCCTAGCCTATTAGAGGTGGGCTTGGGGAGTTGCAGCTCAAACCCTATTGGTTTGGGTCGTGACACAACTATAAATGGCTACTATCTCCATGGACTAGGACCCAAAAGTAGAAAAGAAAAGGATAAATTTATAAGATTATTTCCACCATTTCATCAAAGATCTCCAATAACTAATCACCAAATCCTCATCATGCATCCATATTTTAGGATAGGGAAAGATTGAAGAGTGGTACATTACCACACACTTTGAACATCAGAACTCCCAATATATGGAGACATTTAATGTTATATACTCCGATGAAATCAATGGACTGGGTAACACGTGATCTTGTTGGTCACTACAATGAAATTTCCCTAAATAAATGGTGCTATGAAATCATGAACAAAGGAAGAGGATATCCAATAGATCTTTGAATAGGACCCCTCGATGTAATGGGAAGAAATTTCAGACAAAGAAGATGAAGTTGTAACTAACCAGATAACTTCTTATAAGGAATGACTCCCATCATGTGCTTCTGTTGCATCCAAATCACACATGAACACAACTATACCATATCAAATAAGTCATAATAGATCTTTTCATAGCCACTATCCAAGAGTGAACCTAGCCCCATAGTTTGGGGGAATATTTACCACTACCTCCACCCATCAGATCTTTAATCCCCAAAAGGATTCTTGACACATAAGTGGCAGTTATAATAAAACCTTATTCTACCGAGGTAGGGGAATTATTATCTAAATCTCCATGAACATGTTCATTAACCCCAAAGAGGGTCCTGGGGAAATCAATGATAGTTTTAGATCAAACCCATCCCAATGGGCTGTAGGCATTTATATCTCAATTCCCATCCTAGGAATTTTCAAATTCATGATAGTAAGAATTATACCATCAACAACTGGATTAATGAATGCTAATAGTAGGCCCAAATAGGCCCATACCATAGGTTTGGGGGAAATTTTATTATTATCATCATCACCATAGAGGGAATCCGTTTTTTGAGGTTTTAGGGTAATTATTAATTACTGATATCCCATCTTCTTAACTTACTACAAAATAAACCTTTAGTATTTAGGGGCCATTTAGAAATCCTGACCAAAAACAAGTTTAAGGATGCAGTTCATATACCAAGATGGTAGGAACATACGATGAAGGAAATGAAACCCCCTTGGGGTCATAAGCCAAAACGGTCATATATGGACAATGGTTCAAGAAATAACCCTAGAGTATAGAGTGAAGAATGATCATGTTGTGTTGTGAGTAATGGGAGAACTACTGTTGCTTGAAATACCCTTATGAATGTCATCACCATCAACACAAACATATTGCCGATCAAGAAGTAGATTTAGAGGGACACAATATAAAAATTATACGCTGAGCGAATGATCTGAATGCACCCAACGAAGCTGCACATACATGGAACCAAATGAGGCTACAAAACCTATCAGATCAGAATATCAAGCTTCCAACTATACAACAAAACACCACCATAGAAAAATGGAATGGTGTTGATATATTCCAATAACTTCCAAATATAATATAAAATCCTTCCATAGAGGATCCGTTTTCACGATATGAGAATGAGATACAAACTCTCAGACAACTCAATGAGGAGAATCTCAGGGGAAACATTCTCACTAGGTAAAATCTTTAAGATGAGATGAATATTCATCCTACCATTCATCTGAAAAGAGCCTATCCATTTTTAAGAGATGCATCTGAGAATAAAACCATCTCTGTATCTAGGAAGTTAGTCTACATATATACGGAAGTCAAAAATGAATGTGACTTCCCACGATTACAGAAACAACCTCTCCCTCACCAAGGAAAGTATTTAGTCTATGAATGAATTGAGAATCCATGGGAAATAATAATGGGGCCACCTTATTAAACCCTAAACACAAACTATAGGTGAGAGTTATATCAGTTAGTGGTACCTTCAAAATTTCTTAGTATTATTAAGTCCCTGACTACTCGAATGGAATCCATGAATGGGAGATGCACCCTTCTGTAGCCCAAGGGTAACCCATATCCCGAATGGGTGAATAAAACTTTTCCTCCATATAATTTGGGTAGAGAATTTTGGTAGTGATTTAGTCTAGGATTGATTGAACCAAAGTGGTTTGAAAGTGAGAATAATGGGGGAGAGTGAGTGGCCTTTTTTAGTTGAGGAGGCGTGGAATTCCTTTAAATAGTCAAAATTATTCACTATTGGGAGGTCTCTCTTACCTCGTGTGGATTGAAAATTGAATAATAATGGTGTTAGGGTTGATGTGGTCTATAAATAGATCCAAAACATGATAATCAATACATTTTTATCATGTTACTAATTAGTCATTAAGTTTACTCAATTTTACCCTTTTTGTTTTTATCACAATAACTTGTATATTTATTATTTAATTAGGAAATTTATCATTTAATACTATAATTAAAATTAGTTTTTAATATACTTTATTCGTAATTATTCTGAATATGGAATACAATTTATCAAATAAAAATACAATGTGTGTGTAAAATTAATTTTAATACAAATGCATGTAATGCACAAAACACTGTTTTCACCTTAACTATGGTAATTAATTTTAAATATTTTCAATAATAATTATAGGGAAAATTTAATTTCACCATATATTATAATATAAATCATTCTTATTCTCAATATGGAATACATTTTTTCTAATTCAACTCATATAATTGGAATAACATAATTTAATATTAATCCCACAAATGTAATGTGAAACTAGGTTTCTAAAGTGAAAATGTACAAAAGTTTACAATGATTTTATATCAAAATTCAATATAAAAATTATTAACATGACATAAATTGAATTAATTGATATAAAATTGATGTAATTTTAATTTAAAACCTATTCAAAATATAGTTTTACATTATAAATTATTTATAAGAAAATGAAGTTTTCAATTAATATTCATTATTTTAAACTATTCATAAAAGATGAAACTTCTGAGAGAAATCCAAAAAATTCAAACTCATTTAATCAAAAAATAAATTTTCTTTTATCATATTAATTTTATAAAAGTAGTAAAAATTTATTTTAAATTAAGTGTGATAAAGAAGATTAATCCTTCTTTTGGAAAAAATAGAAATTTTCAGAAAACTTTTTTTTTATTTTAAATGATTCTTATTTTATTTATAATCAATATACAGCTAATAAACATGTGTAAAATATATATTTTCATAATTGTGTTAATAATATTATTACCCAACATTCCAAAATCTAGGAGATAATTGTCATATTAAATAATAATATTAATAATATATTGTTGTTCTGTAAAAATTCTCCTTGAATATAACATAATCTTTTGAAAAATCACATTTTTTCATGTGAAATAAGATAAAATAAGTGTTTCATGTAATGAAATATGTTAAAGATATTGAATTTATTTTAGAAATTAAATATATCATAGAGTACCAGTATTTTATATACCCTTCTATGCTTGGTGTTATACATTATACACACTATCAAATACAATATACTTATTTTAGTATTTCATAGTGTTATTAGATTATTATGAGCGATAATGCTTTAATTATTGAAATGATGTAAGATAAATACATGTTTATCTAAATTAATCATTAATAAAATTCATTAAAAAAATATCTAATACCGTTACTTCAAAGATAATAATGATTAAATTCAAGAATAACAAGATACATATAACAATTATTATCAAAATACATAATAAACAAAAAAAATTAAACAGTATTAAATATAAAAAAATACAGAATATTTTTTAAAATTATTAAAATAAATCATCGATGGGAAATGGATCCAAACAACATAAATCAAAAGGAATATATTAATGGTATGTTCATATTCATTAAATATATATAACATGCTCACTAAGCTCATGAGGTCAAGGGAAGGAGATATATAAAAGAAAAATTCATTAAATATGTGGTTATGAGAAATCATTCAAATCATTTAACAAAAAATTATGAAAATCTACCTTTAAATAAGAATAAGGATCATGGAAAAGAATTTATAATAAATAAATAAATAGTGCATGTTATAAATGATGTGGTAATTAGTAAAATGTGAAACATATAATGATCTAAATTCTATATAACATGGTATGATATGAGGTATATTAAACGCTATGATATAATTGTGGGGTAATTAAACATTGTATACTCAACTATTTGTTTTATATCATTCATTATATGTAATATATCATAATTGGAGAAACACATTATTGGACAATGTGCTTAAATAGGAATGAATAA
The DNA here is from genome assembly GCA_963277665.1 of Viscum album. Classification (NCBI taxonomy): domain Eukaryota; kingdom Viridiplantae; phylum Streptophyta; class Magnoliopsida; order Santalales; family Viscaceae; genus Viscum; species Viscum album. The sequence goes on from OY728133.1 coordinate 1,416,098,701, forward strand.
ATTCAAAATTATGTTTAACATCTAGTAGTTTAGATTTTTAATAATACTGATTATTACAATAGTCTCACATTACTATTATTATTAAATAAGTTTTTAACATATTTTTCTTTACTATGCCTCCTGGTGCCTTATTTATTTCATAAAGGAGATCTGTATTAGAAGGGTTAAGCCTCAAATCATGCGTGCTAATACAATGATTTTGAAAGTCACTTTGGATTTAAATACCTCCTTTCTATTTATCTATTATATTTAGAGAATTTTTAATGTAATATAGTAATAGTATTCCATATATATTTTATTTATGATTCTATTATTCAATGGATTTCCTATGTAGGTAATATTTTTTCTATTATTATTGAATGATCTTTATCATGTACTGAGAATAATAAATAAACAAATCCTTTGAGAAAAGTTATATTTTTCATGTTCATAATATATTATTAATTTATCCTAAACCTCTCCTTTTATATGTATGATAGTTTTTATTTTTATACTTCACTCAAACATAATAGATGTTGTTAGAATTTCATGTTCCCAAAGAACCTGAGAAAGGTATTGATAAAATCATGGGAGCCAGCAATAAGATCAAAAGAATGAAAAAGGAAATTGATTTGGAAAATTACATGAAATCACATATAAATCAACATCATATACATAATATACCAAGGATCTATAAGGAACCTTATAATTCTCATAGTTCCTTCAACATAAACAAAATGTTTTCTCATAGTGAGGTATTGTTTTTACACCCCTACAAATGAAATTCATTTTCAAAGTAAGGCAATGGCCCCACACCCCCGAAAATGAAATTTATATTTATATTCATTAATATAATGTATTTATATGAAATGAAGTCCTTTATGAAATATTTTGTTATACCCAATGATTTTATGATATATTTCTTTTTATAAAAATTAATATATTTGATAGGTTGTGACACACTAAAATTTGAGTTTCAATAAAACATAATATAGTATACCATTATAAAAAAGTCATTAAAATGGATGTATGAATGATATTAACTAATATATGAAAATTATATAGTTTACACATGTAAAAAAATAAACTCTTTGGTGACAAATTGATTATAAAATAAAATTAAATTTGGTTGAAAATATAATATTTGTTTTACTAGAAAACTCTATTTATAAACCCAATGTGTTGTTATCTTAAAAAATTTAATTAATCACTATTAGTGGATTATTTTAGTGAAATTTTAATACTATATAATAAAAATCTATTTTACCATTCATCACATATTTTTCTAGTCCTAGGATAAGAATAAATCATGTTTTGTGCTTCACAATGATATTTTTTTCTTTTGAAAAATAGTTTCGTCATGTTTTACACACTTATTTTTAAAATTATGTTTTCCACTTTTTAGAATATATTTGAAAAAATGGACCTAAATTTTTAAATGATCAATTCCAAATTATCTCATAGTAAATTTTGATAATTTTTTAAAAATATTATTTTTTTGATGACTAGTGAAAATACTAATTTTTATTAAAAATTAACTTTTCATTTAAAAAATTTACAAAGTATTAATTTATTTTAAAATTGGTTTAAAAGTAAAATTAGTAAAATTATATTATTTTAATCAAATTTATGTTGTTGAAATAATTTTTTATAGATTTGTGATAAAAAACCTGTTATACTTAAGAAAATGTTTTCTTTAGAATATTGTGTTTCGTCGCGCCTACATGTTTAACTTTAAATTAAATTTTTGCCAATATATAAATTAAATTTTTTTAAGTGGATTATATATTTTTAAATAAATATTATGAATATTTTTTAATATGGTGAAATTAATTTTCATCCATAATGAATAGTAAAAACCGTAAAAGTTAATTACCGTGGATAATGTTAAATTGGGGGTTTACGCATTACATGTGCTTGTGTTAAAACTAATTTTAAAAAAATAGTTAATTATTTAAAAAATTGGATTTAATATTTAAAATTAGTGGGTACTAAATATCTATTAATTATCATTTCATTTTTATTCTAAAATGATAAATTACATAGGTAAAAACTAGATACCGTGGTGAAACCTAAAATGGTAAAAGTGAAGAACCTTAGAGGTAAATGGAATCACAAGTCTAAAACATAATAATTCTTTAATGGTGGGTTTTGGATTATAATTATCTTCTATAAAATCCATTATTTACCGATTTTTGTGGAACTTGGTTTGAGAGTGACTTCCGAATATTAAATAGTTTTGGGTATTTACAAAAATTCCAATCCTCACATATAATAGGGAACTTACTATACTCTTTTCATCACATACAAAAAATCCTTTTTGTTTAAAAAATAATTGAAAAATACCATAATTTCATCAATTAGAACTTCCTATAGGCATTTATTTGATTAAAAAACCCTCTTAGGAATGATTTTTATTAAAGCCTAAAGTGGTTTTCCGAAGAAGAGGAATCGTTCTTAACCGAACATTTTTGTTTTATTTCTTCTTCCAACTCCTCAAATATTATTAAAAAATTATGATATAATAACATAAATATCTATAATATACTGATATGTTGTTTTTATAAGGTAATAACCTCCATCCATCTCCTCTTCAATCAAATGAGAAACAAAATTATCTATCGTGTGTACGATGGGCTACTGCCTTAGGAACCATGTAATTCATTTTACATCACTTCATTTCAGGGAAGGATATAATTATGGACATAATGTATATATATTATATTTATAACATATTTATACTTATGAAATTATAATATCATATAAAACTTATATCCTTCCAATCCATTGGGAAATGATAATGTCGCTCATGTGTTTGTGCAGATTATCGCGTCCATGAAGCGATGCGTTTAATTTTTCATTTCTTTTTTACATGGTTGATAATAATGATGTATTTTTTGAATATATATATATATATATATTATATGATATTAAAATAAATATTTTTAGTTTAATTGTAATTTACCTTTATTTATTTCCATTTGATGAAAAAAATGAAAATAACGTCCATGCGTATATATGCCCTACCCTCTCTTTGAACGGTGTAATTAATTTTTTATCACTAATTTTATAGTTAAATATATATATATATATATATATATATATATATATAATTAATATATTTTTTATTTCTATCATCAATATAAATTTAGAGATTATGTAACCAAGATTAAATTATAATGACCAAAACTATTGAACCAAAACATACACAAAAAATGACGCAGTTATCACCTTAAATAGTGATTCTAACAAAGAACTGTTAAAGAAAGGGCGATAAATGTTTATAAGTAATAATATATGGGATTATATATATGTTTTTTTGTTATATAATATATATATAATAAATCTATATTTATTATATATGGGTTTTGAACCTGTATGAAGGAAGTTGGACATGAGGTAAGGGCTTATCGTCTCAAAATCTCTTCTTTAGGACATATGTTATATTATACACATACCTTTTTTATGAGGTGTATATACAACCCATTTTACATTATATATAATTATTCTTCTTATGTTCATTATATTTAATTTTTATTTTTATATTAATCATTGATGGGGCTTATGATTTGAAATTTACAAAAGAGGTAAGGGTTTTGTGTTACAATCTCATTATTTATCCAGATTGTTTATTATAATATTCAGATGATTAAATATTTTGGTATATATCCTAGTAATATCATTAAATTTACTATAATATGGTAATTTATATATAATACATTCTATAATTTTATTTTAATCTCTTTAAGGACTCAAGATATTGAATGAATGTTTGTAAGGAAAGTCGATATTATTTCTTTATTCAATTGAATATATTTTTCCTTCCATATCCATGTTTTCAATTTTTTCTATAATAATTTTAATATTTCAATATGAATGTTTATGATAATCAATAAAATTGATTTAATTTATTCAAAATGGTTTTAATGGATCCTGTCTTTTTCTAAATGCGGTACTTTTTTAAATTTTTACAAAATTGTGAAAGGAATGTTTTTTTAACATATAAAACATGAAAAAAATTAATTCCATCAAGAATGATTAATGATTTAAAAATATATTTAAATTTTTAAAAAATTATTTTAAAAAAAATTAATTATTATTTGAGAAATTATTAGATATTAAAAAAGTGATTTCAATGAAAAATGATTATTTTCCTCAAGAAATGTTCCAAGTGATCTTATAAAATAATTTTCTATATAAAATGACATCATTTTACGTTTCTTAATACTTAATGCATATATCATTCAATTATACCATCATTATACTTTATCTATATAGTTTTATGAGTATGATTAAATGATTTTCATGAAACCCATTCTCTTTCAATGAGTTATGCTTTGATGAATCAATTAAATGATTATGAAACTCAATACTTTTCCATAGGTTATTCCCTAGTCAAATGTTTATAAAACCCATTTATTTTCTTATGTTACAATATGGTGAATGTTTTATGATATTTTGGCATACATATGTGTGATTTTAATTATATAATATGTGAGCACAAAGTTATATAGCCCATATAATTCATTGTGTAAAGATGAATATATCAAGAGATAAACATGACTGGAATGGGGAGTAAACCTAGTTTAGTATGGTAATATATCCCTTATAAATACTTGGGAGTGAACATTGAATTCTATAATGGTTTGGGGAGTGATACCAATCCCCTATTAAATTATTTAAAAAAAGTATTGACTATTAATTAAATTATTATCTATTTTTATGTGTGTGTCACAAAGTTATTCCTTATGCTAATTTTATACACTCATGACTCATGCTCTTTGATTCCTTTATGATTCATGTCTTATAAATTTAAAATATTTATGTGATTTATGATGATTATGATTTATGGTATATTGGTTATAGTGTTCAATTTTTTTTCATATTCTCATACCATTATGCTCATGTTATATTTATGTGATCATTGATATATCCCTTTTTTACTCTTAATCATCATTAGAGCTCACCCTTTCTTATGTTTCCTTTCCATAGGATATTAAGAAATGTATTGAGTATGATAGGTCTAATAAGGGTTTTGGTTATGTATTTTTTAGTGGGATAAGATATTGTTTGCTTATAAACTAGGTATTTATGTATCCATGTTTTGACATATAATAAACCATTATGGTCCTCAGGTGTATATATGTGAATAGCATTTAATATTCATCTTAAAATAATATAATATTTTTGTATGAAATTAATGGGTCACTATAGTTGGTATTAGAGGTAGGTTTATTAAACCTTTAGAAAGTAGGATGAAAAAACTTTTGTGAGAATCCTTAGGATAAAACTAAATATAGGAGAACATCCTATGTTTTGGTAAAGAAAAGAGTGAGGGAAAAACACTATATTGATTCTATAGGTGGTTTTTTAGAACAAATTAATCTAGGGGTTATAATCTCGATAAGTGTTGGTCAAGTAAATCTCATCGATCATTCTAGTTTATGGTGATTGTGCCTTTTCTATACACCTATTTTTAAAATCTCAGGAAATATTCTTAATTTAACTCAGATTTAAATTATAAACCATTATACAGGATTTGAATTGATGATGATAATTGATGTCCTAGGTTAAACCTATGGTTTTATAGATTTAAAATAATTTTTCATGATTTATATATCATATGAATCATTTTTCTTTATACTCACTCTAATTAACAATGTTTGATGGTCAAGCACACCATTTTGGTTTTATTATAGGATTGAAGATAGAATGATGAAGTCGAGGTGATAATAGATATGATCAAATATTAAATTATCCTATTTTATAATAATTATATGAATTATTTTATGTCAAAAATATTCTATAGGAATGTTATTTTTATCATATATTATTAGATATTACATTAGTAATAAAAACCCTAAATAGTACGATATCATATCTCATGTATATGATTCTTCTACGGATGAAGTTTATCATAATTTTCTTCTTATAAATCTTGTCATTCTCCCTCTCATTGAATTTGATGTTATTTTGGGAATGGATTTCCATTCTTTTCCCAATACTCAGATCTATTTCCATTGAAGGGAAGCCATGTTCGATATTCCAAACAAACCTATGATCATATATCAGTGCAATGATATATATGGAATTATAAGGGAAATTACATCCATTGAATCAGTATTGATTCTGATTAAAAGTGGGTTTATCTTACATGGTTGGGGAGAAACTCAACATATATGGTATAACTATTATTCTGGAGTTTTTTAAGTCTATCTAGAAGATTTTTCTTGTCTTCCACCAAATCGTGATGTAGAGATCTCGATAGAAATCATACCTAGTGCTACACCAATTTCAAATTATCTATATAGAATATCCCCAATTGAGTTATATGAAATAAATAATAAACTTGTTTTGAATAAATAAAAGGTATTTATTCATCCAACTATGTCACCTTAGATGTAATGACCCAGTAATTTCAAGGAAATGTTTTTCTAAAATACTTTGTAATTTTACGAGTCCGCAGTTTCTAATGGCACCTGATTCTGAGGCCCGATGTGCCCAGAATCAATTTCAGAAGTTTTGTTCAGGTACGTTTAGTAAACATACGTGCGGGTTTTTCTATCTTTTGAACTGGTGATCAGAATTGAAATCTGAGGGCACAAATGAACTCACAACACCGGTATTCTCTTAAAGGGACCTTTACCACAGTTGCATTTTCTCGGGAGGAGAAGTTAATTTTGGGGATTTATATAAATTAAATAAAATTGTTGTGCACAATTTTATTGTTTAAAGAGTTTGTTATTTCCTACAAGGGGGAGTTAGAGGTGGGGCCCACACCCACATAACCTTTTATGTGAGGATTTAGTGTGGTGGGGCCCACACGATCCCCTAACCCTTCAACTTACCTTAAAATCCTCATAACTCCCCTTCATTTAATTTGAAAAACCCTCTATTTTGAATTTTAAACACTCCACCCCCCTCTGATTAAGTTTGCCATCACAATTAATTAATGACTTCATTAATTAATTTGTGGGTAAACAATTCATTTGAATTGTTTTGAATTGAATGGAAATTTTATTTTATTATGGAAAGCCTTTCTAAAATATTTTCTTGGAAAATATTTGGTGTGTAGCCTTTGGAGAATTAGAGGAGAGCTTCATCCCTCACCAACGAAGAACGTGAGGAACAATATCCTCTCGACGACCGATGCAAGAACGTGAGGCGACTCTCACAAGGAATGTCATCATTCTTCTTCTTCCTCCACGTCAAGGGAGGAGACTTCGTCCATGAGGAAACATCGAATACGCTTCCTCCTTGTATGCACCCTGACGTCAATGAATCGACGTCAACGTAAGATCCTCTTTCCGCAACATGGAATTGTGAGCATCAGAATTAAGGTAGGGGTTTTGTATAATTCTACGTGAATAAATTATATCGTCCATGTTGAATTTGTTGGAATGTTTTCATCCAACTACTACCGCCTAACGTGGAGGGTGCGGGCCGAACGAAAACAGCCCAACAACCCTCTAATGTTTCCTGGGTTTATTCATGATGGAGACGTGTTGGAAGAGTCTGCGATGAGTGAAGGCGGCGACCGCGTGCGTAAGAACCGGTCGGCTGTAGCCAGCCGGGAAGGTAGAACCGCGACGCCCCATGGTGTCGCTCTATAGAGGACCGCGGCCCGTGCTTCGCGGGCCGCTTCGGCGGGCGAACCGGCTGGCTCGTCAGCCGGCCAGTTTGGAGGAGGCAGCAGCACTGCCTGGCACCGCGTGCGGAGGACAGCGGCCCGCCCAAGAGGGCCGCTCGCGCTGTAGAAGCCCAAGCTTTGGCCGACCGGGAAGGAGGGCGGTGCCGCTCGGCTGGGAAGTCCCCCCACGCTCCTCGTCACTCGGCCAGCTGGCCGGACCGTGCATTATCGGGCTTGGTCAGCCTCTATGCCTGGTCAGACCGGTCGAGCCAGGACGGGCCGACCCGCCAGTCCACTGGGCTTGACGGGTCGGGCCAGTTCCGCTTAAATGCGAACAACTTCACGACCGTGCATCCGATCGACACGCCGTCTGCAGCACTGGAATTCTCGGGATGAGACGGTCCTTTTTCGACACTCTAAGTGAGTTTTGGATAGCTTTGGAAAATTTCTGGGTTTGGAACGAGCATAATTTCAACAGGGCCCCTGGAACGGAAAAGCCAATATCTCTCAGATCGGGCGTCCGATTGACGCGTCGTCTGTCGCTTTGGGTTCCTTTTGACAAGACGGAACTCTGGAATAAATCAAATCTAGAATTTGTGATGGTTGATGAATCGACCCCTTGGCTCGAGGAGCAAACCCTCCCAGAATCGAGCGTGCTGTGTGCGGGAACCCTAGATCTAGCTGAGACTACGACGAGTACCGTACTGGGATCCTCCGTGGGTTCAATGATGATGAATACTATACTTGGATCCTCTATGGGTTTGGCAGTGATGAATATTGTACTTGAATCCTCTGTGGGTTAGGCAGCAAAGATTACTATACTTGGATCCTCTGTGGGTTTGGCAGCGACGACTTCTGTACTAGGATCCTACGTGGGTTCAGCAGAGGAGATGATTCAGAGGCTACATCTAATCATCTCCACCCCTCTTCGTGAGTTGTATACCTATGTGAGCATAGTATTGACTTTCAATCATTATCATCTATGTGATTGAACTCTTTCCTGTGTGTACTGACTTGTGCTTGTGCTCGAGAGTTTGGAACCAAACTGAGATTGATAACTTAGGTATATGTATGGGCACATACCTAAGTAGGGTTGGATGATACTTCGTGATTGTATCCATATTTTGTGGTTTAACCTTCGTGTATTCTGGGAGAACTTCAGGGGTCTCAGGGTCCCTAATGAGTATCGTATACTCACCCCTGCTCGGGCTTTGCTCGCACTACATTGTGTTGGATGCAGACGACGGGCAGTACTGATCGAGGTGGAGACTTGAGGAGCCGGATGGTACTTGGAGGAGGACCATCTGGCGAGACGTACATAGAGTAGACGGACAGACCCGAGGTTTTGCGGAGACCATTTGTGCCCACCCTCCAGGTGGGATACCCTGACAATGACTCAGTGGTTGCTTCTTTACTTTACTATTGTTGTACTAGTTTTTTATTTGTACTGTACTGACTGTAGGGATTGTATTTCTGGCCCCTTTCTTTTCAACACTTACTTTTGTATTTTAGTATTACTTAGTTCATACTTTTTTTGCATACTCTGTTGTGTTTTTGACTATTATAAAGGCAATGAATTACATTTTTATCAGGATTTATCCCTTGGTGCTAGTCTCCAGCCCCTGGCCTATGGAAGGTGGGCTTGTGGTAGTCACGGCACGGGCCCCGAGGACGGGTCGTGAAAAATTGGTATCAGGGGAGTCAGTTCTACCACAAAACATAGGACTCTGATCTATCTTACTATGAAGCAATAGTGTTAAGAGTATTGAGTGTGGTTTTCAATCTAGGGAGTCCAGTGTTAGTGTGGCGGCTGCCGTATCCATACACCAGGACCCTGACCTCTGATTTCCAACTTAGTGCACGGAAACACTAATTGCGTGTGTGTTTCCATTGAAATGTTTTCTTTGTGATTACTTTGTGTCAGCTCACCAGGTATACAATTTTGACCGTGGTGCACCTGTTTATTTTCAGGATGGCCCCACGAAGGCAGCCAACTAGGGTTCCGTATAACGTGCGAGATGGTATCCCACCGAGCGACGAGGCCTCGGTGCAAGGCCCCATCATAGCGGAGGCACCAGCAATACCAATACCTGCTGGGCCACCAATACCACTAGCCCCAATAGTAGAGTTTGCATGCTGCTTGAGAGCATTGCAAGAGTTCCAGCACCAGAGGCCGCCCAGGTTCCGGGGAGAAACAGACCCACAAGCAGTTGAGGATTGGCTGGAGGCTATCATCAAAGTTTTCAGATTGGTAGGGACACCAGATGACCTTATGGTGATCTTTTTCGTGAGTCTCATGCACGCAACAGCAGGTAGATGGTGGAGACTGATGCTCCAGGTTCATGATTTGGCATCTTTACTTTGGATAGACTTTGAAAGTCTCTTCCGCTCGGAGTTTGTTACAGCCACCATTCATGCGGTGCGGATTCAGGAGTTACTTCATCTGCAGCAGGGCAATATGATAGTAGCTTAGTACACAGCGAGGTTCACTGACCTCTCACACTACTCCATGGACATGGTATTAGACCCTTTCTTCAGGGCCCGAACTTTCGAATAGGGATTAAGGCATGAGATCAGGGCTTCGACGATCCCCCTCAGCATCCCAATGCAGGCGGGGGTGCTGGAGCGAGCCATTCTAGTGGAGATCTTTCTCACTGAGCAGTCCCCAGCGGAGAGACCCACCATAGGATGATGCGTAGTGGAGTCTTCTGTAGTTGGCAGTAGATAGTTTACGTAGAGGTGCAAGTGGACCAGGCCATCAAGTGGGCGACCTCGTGATACTGGTTCGGATGTGCGGTGCACATGAAAGAAAGCCAGCCATACGAGGGGCAGGTATTGCTATGCATGCGGTGGGTAGGGTCACATGTCTCTAGACTTCCCGACCCACCATACGTATGAGAAGAAAACAGTAGAGGGACCTCCCAGGCAGAGGCAGAGGTTCGACCATGGTGGTCCGTCGGGAGCAGGGGGATGAGGCAGTGGAGCTTGCCCAACAGCAGAAGGTGGACGACGTTTCGAGGTTCTACCACCACCACCACCTCCACCACCAGGAGGTCCACCCCAACCACATGGTGCTGGAGGATAGATGCGGGCTCAGCTCCAGGAAGTCGAGGACTACAACCACGGTGCACCTAAGATGATTCGAGGTACTATCTATGTGTACTCCACCATTTCTGAAGTACTTATAGACATAGGTGTGAGTCATCTTTTTATTGTCGCTGCCCTTGTTTGGAGCCTGAAGATTCCGACAGAGTTGTTGGCTCAATCCTTACGACTAGAGATCCTTCAGGAGCAAACTTTATGATTACACACTCGTGCCAGCAGTGCGAGCTTACTCTAGGAGGCGAGAGCTTCGGCTGGGATCTTCTTGTAGCAGCGTCGAGGCCTTAAGGAATTATCTTGGGTATGGACTGGTTATCTATAGTTCATTCTTAGATCGATTGTATTAGGCGCAATGTGTGGTGTGTCCGCACGGATGGGACTAGGTTCACCTTCACCGGTGAGAAGGGAGCCTTTGCAGCGCAGGATGGACTTACACAGAGGAGAGGGCTATAAAACCATGAGATTTTATGAAAAATATTCTTTAAATTTCATTGATGTATTCTTTTTTATGTTACACCAAAATTATCTTGTGCTATACGCAACACTGTATTAGCTTATATTATTCGCAAACACTATTCTTGGCTTGTGTTACACGCAATCGCGACCTTCCTCGATAGCATGTGTAGTACGCAATATCGGGTTTCACTAAACAACGATATATTATTATAATATTATTATGGACTAGCCGTTATGAATTGTATTTACTAAATTTTGAACAATATTATTCATCTTACACATTTTTTAAAACATGGTATGTGAACAAAATAAATTTTTCGGGTAAAATAATTATTTTTTAAAAAATCTAGTTTTGCAGCCTTTTGATTGCACACCCACATTAAATTTTGTTTTTGAAATGTTTGTAAGTTAAATTTTACTAAATAAAATTATTATTTGGAATCCGGATATAAAAATTTAATTTTGATAAATTTTTCATATCATTCTGATAACTTTCATATTTTAATGAATAGTAAAAACACGCTATATTTTAATTAAAAAAAACTTTTTTCATCACAATAATTTATATGGTTAAATTATAATATTGAATGTTTTTAAAGTATAAATATAATATATTTTTACCATTTAATATAATTTATGTCATTACCATTAATTTTACATTGAATTCCTAGGTAAAAACATTTCAATCTTTGACAATGTTTTATCTTTTAAAACCCGTTTTCTTAACAACGAGATTAATTTTAAATTAATTACTACAACATTTGTGTTTTGAATTTTGAAAAATGGATTCCATATTTCAATTCAGTGGGTCCAAATTATGTTAATAGGTTACTTATATTTTTTTGATATTATGAATAGTAAATACAGTAATTTTTATTTACTGTAGTTAAAGGTAAATCGGGTAATTAAGGGTAAAAATAAGATTATAAAATTACCCTAACACCTGCCAAAATTATATTGAATGACTAAAAGTATACCCATATCACCTAAGGATCAGAATAGATTAATTTTATGGACTTTTGACCGTGAAAATTATTTAATTTTTTTTAAAACCAAAGAAAGTGACAACATGTCACTCACTTAAATCTTATAAGTATATAAATTTTAATTTAGTGATTAACTTCATAAAATTTAGAACATGAATAGTCTCCAGAAATAAAATAAAATTATCTAAATCATGTGAATTTATTTATAATTTTCAGGGATTAAATAATTATCATTAATTATCACACAATAGTGATGTTGAAATTATTTTATTGATTGAATTATCAAATAAATGATTTTAAAAGTATTAAAATAAATATTATATGAACTATTTAATGTTCTCCAATAATTTTATAGATAAATATTACATGATATTAATCTATTAAATCTTATAGTTTGAACTTATATTCTGTGTATATTTTATATAAGTTCAAATAAATGAATAGTGTCAAAAATGACACTATTGTTATTTTATAAAAATTACATATTATAAAATTGTTTAAAAATCACAAAATATTTAAAAATTATTAATTAAAATTTATATGGTCCACAATGTAATAAATTATACAATTATGGACAATTCCCAACATATAATCAATTATTTATAATGATTTAAAATTTAGAATATTATTACCACAAATAAAATTAAATAGATTATATAAGGATAAATCAAGTTGATAATTTTTAAAATAAATTACTAACATGTCTAAATTTTATTGGTTGATGATATTACAACCCTATATCATCTAATATTTGGATTTGAGTCATTTTCGAAGGTTTTTAAGTGAGGTTTAATTTATTATAAATTAATATTTCTTATGTTACCAAAGGTTCCCCTCTCCTCCCTTATAAAAAGGGAATCCCTTACCTCTTCTCTTCATACCCTTTTGAGCCTTGAAGCTCGTCCAACCCCTGAAAATTAATCTTCTGAACCTCTCTAGTTATATCATAGAGGTTCTGGTCTTCTCAAAAGGCCAACTCTAGTGCCCTACGAAGAAGTTTAAAGGAGGTGCGTCGAGGAAGAGGTAATCTCTTCTACCGACTCTTCCAAGATTCTTTCTTATTCAACTTATTCTTCTTTAGTTGTTTCATTATAATGTAACAAAATAAGTATCACTAATATACTTACAAGTTATTATAAATATTAAACAAGACCGTTTCACCTTCTATCCATCCTAGATAAAATGATATCACCGCGCATGCGTATGTACGGAATACCGTCTCCACGCCGTGGTGTAATCCGTTTTCCCACCACCACCTTACTTGGATGGGTGTAAAGGTGTAAAGAATAACAATATATGGTTATTAAAACATCATTCTGATTCTGATATATTATATCATCTACTCCAATTCTATTAAATAATTATTGGAACGATATCATCGCTCGTGCGTATGTACGGACTACCGTCTCCACGAACGCGATGAGATTCATTTTCCATGATTTACCATTCAAGTATGATTATAAAGTATATATAATAAATAATCATGAAATATATTACATAATAATGATACTGGGTTTATGAACATATATGTTTCATTTACTTAATTCCATTTAATTCAATAAGGAAACAAAAACAGTGTTCATGCATACGTACTACCTACCGTCTCCATGAACGATGTATTTCATTCCATTTATCGATCTATCATATATATTTATATTCTGAATATATATTATATATAAATCATGTATTACATTCTGGAATTAATTAAATCAGGATATAAGTAATAATATCAAGAACAACAAGTTAAAACACGTGCGATAAATGAAACGATTTTACCCAAAACGCTGCTTTAACATGGAATTTACAAAAGAACCGGTAATATAAAGTCATAAGTGAACCATATATGATATCATAACAATGAATATGATTATTTAATAAGTTAATGACATTATTTAAATCATTATATAGGACGTTTGGATACGTAGGAAGCATATCGGACCTAAGGTAAGGGAAAATTTTGAAATCTCATTTTTATCCAGGATTGCTTATACGTAAGTATTTACTGGGGTTATATTTTTCATCCATGTCCATAAAAATGTTTTTAATAAGGGGTTTAATATTCTTCTATTATGTTTAAAGTCATTTTTACCTCTCTTTGACTTTTAATTTGTGTTATGGAAGGAATCTTTCTTTTGTTTACCTTACATGGTACTTTTTGACTTTTCCGTTAAAAGTACGAGGAGAATGTTTTTTAACTTATACGGCATGAAATGATTTTTAAGGTTTTATAATGCCTTATTTTCATGAAGTTTAATCTATAATATTTCATGAATATTTTAAACAAAATCTTTTTCTTTTAAAATTGAAAGGCATTTTGTGAAAAGAAAATGATTTTTAAGAAGAAATGATATTTTCCTTAGGAATTCTTTTCAAGTGTTTTATCAAAACCATTTTCCATCTAAGATGACAATATTTCAGATGTGTATGTTTCAAGTATAATATCTCTATGATTTACATGGTTTCTATTTTCTTATGATGAAATTATATCCATTTGTTTTATATGGATTATGTTATGATTGGATGATGTTTATGAAACCCATTTTTATTATTTGGGTTATGATGAATGATTTATGTTTATGTTGTGGCACAAGTAAGAATGATTTCATTATGAGATGGGTGGGACTATATCTCCCTCCAATTCATTGGGTAAAGATTTATATCTCATGAGATAGACATGGATAGAATGGTATGTTAATCCGGTTCAGTGATACAGGACTGGAACGAGGAGTGAACTCGATTCAGAAAGGGTCTTTTTCCACTAAGATGGTCTTAGAAGTAATGCCTTAGCAACTATGGATATAATATCATGTGATTAATGGTTTTACACAATTAAATTTTTTATTCCCATGCTATTTTACAATTATTGATGTTACTTTATGACCTATTCCTTACGTACTACCAAGATTTATTTCACAACTCAAGATTTTGATGTGTAAACATTATGTTCATGTTTTGAAGTTCAAATGTATATGGTTTGTTTTATTTTCTTCATTCTTACCCTTACTGATAATTTGAGCTCACCCTTTATATGTTTTATTTTCCCTAGGATATAAAGAAAGGTTTTAGGTAAGAAAAAAGGGATGTTCTTTATGGGAGATGTTTAAGATCTTTCACCAAGATTAGAAGATTATATTATGAGTTTCCAAAGACACTAAACTATTACGGTACTTTGGTGTTAGTTTTTGTTATGTATTAGGTATTCTGAAAAAGTAATTTAATGTCCATCTATGTCAATATTGGGTCTCTACAGTTGGTATCATAGGAAAGGTTTAGTTGACCTTTGGAAACTAGGATGCGAAAAATTTAGTGAGATCTATAGAGATATTTCTATGGTATGTCTAGGGATTTTACTAAGGTTATGTATAAGTATAGGTTACAGTCCTGTAATTATGATAACGATCGTGAATAACCTATGATTAAACCTAAGATGTTAGAGATTGAATGTACTCCCCTTTATTATGTTGTTTTCTTAGAATGATTTTTTCCTCTCACACTATTATTTTTGGGTTTTAGAAAATTACTGGAAATAGGAAGATTCATAATAATGAAGGATATGATGGACAATGTAATGATATTCCTCACGATCAACCAAATGAAATGGGATTTGGACGTCCAAACATTGTCATTATGCCTAATCAGCAATCTCATAATATGATCAATAATCTCAATTTTTGTAAGTTTCCTGACTCAGCTAATAAGAGAAATATGGAGTTTCATGATGATCATAGAGGAATGAAAGTTCAATTTCCATCATGTAAATCATTTTGTAAGAGGCATCTGAGAGAATGTTTCAAACAAACTGGAAGATTCTTTGGGTTTTGAAAAGAAAGACACAATGCTAGTAATTGTAATGGAAAAGGTTCAGTTAACACCATGGACAAGTATAATGGTATTTCTAAGACATCGACAATGATTAAATGGTTTAAATGTATAATGTACGGGCATTATGAAAACCAGTGCTCTAAGGGAAAATTTCATGAAGAGAATCAACATGGTCTTATGGGTAGTATTTATGTTGATGATAATGAATAGACTATAAATGATATATGAGATGAAAGAAATGATGAATCACAGTCAGTGGTTTAAGAAGGTAGTGGAATGATTGTATGTTTATCAAGAATAATGTATGGTACTATGGAATAAGGAAAAATATAAGGATTGTTACATTGTTGTCTTTGCTTGAGTTTTTTAAAGTATGTGATGAATGGTACTGGTGACCATGAAAGGTTATTCAAATATTTATGGAAGGTAGATGATATGTTAATAATGAAAGGATAATGAGATAATGAGATGATTGATAGTATTAATGAGCTCATGACTAGTATAAGGACAGTGTGATACCATGGTTTGAGTATACATATTTTTGGGATTTTGGTATGTGGAAAGAGTTAGCTTTTGACAACATTCATGTGTTCAATAAGGTTTAATGGGTATTCAGTTTTCAAGGGAATACAAGATTAAGGTATTCACATGTTTGGAATGCAATCAACAAGATATATCTTGTGATATATGAGGGATAAATGATGGTATTCATGTACCTGTTATGTTACCTTTTTAGTAATCATTTCTTTATACTATGTGTTTGGAAAGAAGTATTTTGGATAAGCCTACAGATTGAAATGGATTATGTTGAACATAAGTTAGTATTGTTTAAGGATAGAAATTTTTTCAATATTATTGAGAGAATGTTATAATAGTGTAGTTTAAGAAAAAGGACAACCTGCAGAATGGGCGACAACCCATCACGTCGGACGAGGATGTGGGAATCGAACCCACAACCAAAGTGAAACAGGCCTTTATTGCCTAACAATAACCTACAAGAAGTCGCTGGTTAGTAGAAACTAGTTTTATTTTATTAAGCGGTATCATAGATGAATTATAAGTCCATTTTTGGAATCATATATGATTAACCTCACCATAGACGGACTTATATATATTTGATAACTATTTCTAGCCTTTTGTTTGAGACAGATGGAATGGCCCATGATTCTATCACATGATCTGCTAACACTTCAAGAATGAAAAATTCAACATCATTTCAATAAGATATTAAGTCGAAATTATTCAAGGCATGAAAAAACATTGAGATTATACCGAAATAAAGTAAGTATTTCTTCTAATTCAAATTCCTCAACTTTAGGGAAATGATCTTGAAAACCAAAAATGTTGTCCTAATAACCTTATATCTGAAGAATCATATGGTACCTTAGATCATCACAAATTTATGGCTTTGTGATTGTTGGATTTTTCATATCCATGTTCTCTACCACTCTCCATCAAAACTTGATGGTTAGATTTCTATTCCATATCCATATTTTCACCTATGTTCTCCTATGTGGAAACCCAGTGATTAGTTAATTTGGGTAACTGTTAAGTTTCATAATTTAGTTTTTAAAGATTAGTTTTGGTATTCCTTTTTACGATGTGGGTTTCTATTAAAGAAACATTCATGTAGTAAACCATTTATTACCCCGACGAATTTCACGGGTGAAATTCATTTTAAGGGGGGTAGAATGTAACACCCCGAGATTTTTTGAAAAATATTCTTCTAATTTCATTGATGTCTTGTGTTGTACGTTATACAAAAATTATCTTTTGCTATATGCAACACCGTATTAGCTTATATTATACGCAAACACTATTCTTGGATCGCGTTACACTCAATCGCGACCTTCCTCGATAGCGTGTGTAGTACGCAACACCGGGTTTCACTAAACAACGATATGTTGTTATAATATTATTATGGAATAGACATTATGAATAGTATTAACTAAATTTTGAACATTATTATTCACCTTACACATTTTCTAAAACATGGTATGTGAAGAAAATAAAATTTTCAGGTAAAATAAGTATTTAAAAAAATCATTTTTGTCGCCTTTTGATGGCGCACCAACATTAAATTTAATTTTTGACATGTTTATAAGTTCAATTTGACAAAATAAAGTTCTTATTTGGAATCAGGATATAAAAATTTACTTTGGATAAATTTTTCATATTATTCTGATAACTTTCATATTTTAATGAATAGTAAAAACACGCTATTTTTTTATTAAAAACAACTATTTTAATCGTAATAATTTATATAGTTAAATTATAATATTGAATGGTTTTAAATTATAAATATAATATATTTATACAATTTAATATAATATATGTCATTACCTTTAATTTTACATTGAATTCACAGGTAAAAACATTTCAATCTTTGGCAATGTTTTATCTTTTAAACCCCATTTTCTTAACAACATGATTAATTTTAAATTAATTACTGCAACTTATGTGTATTGAATTCTTAAAAATGGATTCCATATTTGAGTTCAGTGGGTCCAAATTATGTTAATAGGTTACTTTATTTTTTTGATATTATGAATAGTAACTACGGTGATTTTTATTTACTGTAGTTAAAGGTAAATCAGGTAATTATGGGTAAAAATAAGATAACAAAATAACCCTAATAGCTGCCAAAAATCTATTGGATGACCAAAAGTCGACCCATATCACCTAAGGGTCATAATAGATTAATTTTATGGAATTTTTACCATTAAAAATAATTTAATTATTATTAAAACCAAAGAAAGTGACAACATGTCACTCTGTTAAATCAGATAAGAATAATAATTTTAATTTAGTGATAAACTTCATGAAATTTCAAACATGAATAGTCTCAAGAAAGATAATAAAATTATGTACATCATGTGAATTTATTTATAATTTTTAGGGATTATATAATTATCATTAATTATGACACAATAGTGATGTTGAAATTATTTTATTGATTGAATTATCAAATAAATGATTTTAAATGTATTAAAATAAATATTATATGAAATATTTAATGTTCTACACTAATTTTCTAGATAAACATGACATGTTATGAATCTATTAAATCTTTTATTTCGAATATATCTTCTGTGTATATTTTATTTAAATTCAAATAAATGAATAGTGTCGAAATTGACACTATTGTTATTTTATAAAAATTACATATTATAAAATTGTTTAAAAATCACAAAATATTTAAAAATTATTAATTAAAATTTATATGGTCGACAATGTAATAAATTATAAAATTATGGAAAATTCAAAACATATAAGTAATTATTTATAATGATTTAAAATTTAGAATATTATTACCAGAAATAAAATTAAATAGATTATATAAGGATAAATCAAGTTGATAATATTTAAAATAAATTCCAAACATGTCTAAATTTTATTGGTTGATGATATTACAACCCTATCTCATCTAATATTCATATTTGAGTCATTTTGGGGGGGTTTATGTGAGGTTTAATTTATTATAAATTAATATTTCTTATGTTACCAAAGGTGCCCCTCCCCACCCTTATAAAAAGGGCACCCCTTCCCTCTTCTCTACACACCATTTTTAGCCTTGAATCCTGGAAAAACCCTAACAATTCCTCTTAGAAACCTCTCTAGTTATATCATAAAGGTTTTTGTCTTCTCAAAAGACCAACTCTAGTGCCCTAAGATGAAGTTTAAAGGAGGTCCGTCGAGGAAGAGGTAATCTCTTCTACCGACTCTTTCAAGTTTCATTTTTATTCAACTTTTCTTATTTAGTTGTTTCATTATAAAGTAATAACATCAGTATCAATAATATACTGATATATTATTATAAATATGAAACAACCCCGTTTCACCTTCTATTCATCCTATGGATAATGAAATCACCGCGCGTGCGTACGTACGAAATACCATCTCCACGCCGTGGTGTAATCAGTTTCCCACCACCATCTTAATTGGATGGGTA
Source organism: Viscum album (assembly GCA_963277665.1). Lineage (NCBI taxonomy): Eukaryota > Viridiplantae > Streptophyta > Magnoliopsida > Santalales > Viscaceae > Viscum > Viscum album. The sequence continues at coordinate 1,416,118,628 of OY728133.1, forward strand.
TAATGGTGTAAAGAATAACTATATATGGTTATTATAACATCATAATAATTCTGAGATATTATATCATCCACACAAATTCTATTAAATAATTATGGGAATGATATCATCGCTCGTGTGTACGTACGAACTACCATCTCCATGAACGCGATGAGATTCATTTTCCATGATTTACAATTCAAGTAAGATTATAAAGTATGCATAATAAATAATAATGAAATATATTACATAATAATGATACTGGATTTATGTACATATATATTTCATTTACTTAATTCCATTTAATTTAGTAAGGAAACAAAAACAGTGTTCACGCGTACGTACGACCTACCATCTCCATGAACGGTGTATTTCATTCCATTTATCGATATATCATATATATTTATATTATGAATATATATTATATATAAATCATGTTTTACATTCTCAAATTAATTAAATCAGGATATAAGTAATAATATCAAGAACAACAAGTCGAAACACGTATGATAAATGAAACGATTTTACCCAAAACGCTGCTTTAACATGGAATTTACAAAAGAACCGGTAATATAAAGTCATAAGTGAACCATATATGATATCATAACAATGAATATGATTATGTAATAATTCAATGAAATTATTTAAATAATTATATAGGAGGTTCATATACGTACGAAGCATATCGGACCTAAGGTAAGGGAAAAGTTTGCAATCTCATTTTTATCCGGGATTTCTTATACGTAAGTATTTACTGGGGTTATATTTTTCATCCATGTACATAAAAATGTTTTAATAAGGTGTTTAATATTCTTACATTATTTTTAAAGTCATTTTTACCCCTCTTTGACTTTTTCTTTCTGTTATGGAAGGAATCTTTCTTTTGTTTACCATACGTGATACTTTTTGAATTTTCCGTTAAAAGTACGAGGAGAATGTTTTTTTAACTTTTACAGCATGAAAGGATTTTTATGGTTTTATAATGCCTTATTTACATGAAGCTTAGTCTACAATATTTCATGAATATTTTCAAAAAAATCATTTTCTTTTAAAATTTCAAGGCATTTTGTGAAAAGAAAATTATTTTTAAGAAGAAAGGATATTTTCCTCAAGAATTATTTTCAAGTGTTTTTTCAAATCCATTTTCCATCTAAGATGAAATTATTTCATATGTGTTTATTACAAGTATAATATATCTATGATTTACATGGTTTCATTTTTCTTATGATGAAATGATATCCATTTGTTTTATATGGATTAAGTTATGATGGGATGATGTTTATGAAACCCATTTTTATTCATTGGGTTATGACGAATGATTTATGTTTATGTTGTAGCACAAGTAAGAATGATTTAATTATGAGATGGGTGGGACCTATATCTCCCTCCCATACATTGGGTAAAGATTTATATCTCATGAGATATACATGGATGGAATGTTACATTAATCCGGTTCAGTGATACAGGATTGGAACAAGGAGTGAACTCGATTCAGAAAGGGACTTTGTCCACTAAGATGGTCATGATAGCAATGACTTGGATACTATAGAAATCATATCATGTGATTAATGGTTTTCCAAAATTAAATGTTATATTCCCATGCTATTTTATCATGATTTATCTTCCTTTATGACCTATTCCTTATGTACTGCCATGATTTATTTCACAACTCATGATTTTGATGTGTAAACTTTATGTTCTTGTTTTGAAGTTCAAATGTATATGGTTTGTTTTATTTTCTCCATGCATTCCCTTAATGAGCATTTGATCTCACCCTTTATATTTTTTCTTTTCCCCAGGATATAAAGAAAGGTTTTAGGTATGAAAAAAATTGAATATCTTTATGGGAGATGTTGAAGATCTTTCACCAAGATTAGAAGATTATATTCTAAGATTCCAAAGACACTAAAATTATACGGTCCTTTGGTGTCTGTTTTTGTTATGTATTAGGTATTCCGCAAAAGTAATGTAATTTCTATCTATGTCAAGATTGGGTCTCTACATGGGCAGCCAATCACACATCAGTTGGCTAGTCTCATTCTCAGAGCAGTTGATGTGCGGAGTTAGAGTTTTTCTGTTGTGGGGGATCAGTATATGGACGTTTTTCTTGACGACATTATAAGACTACCTCATCATATAGAGGTAGAATTCTACATTGACCTGTACCCCGAGACAACACTGATGTCTACTCCAACATATCAGATGGCTCCCGCCGAGCTTTGTGAGCTGTGGGTACAGCTGGATGACTTGCAGGGAAAGGGATTCATCTGACCCAGTGTTTCACCTTGGGATTCTCTGATTTTGTTCGCCAAGAAGGCGGATGGGATCTTTCGACTGTGTGTCGACTACCGTCACCTGAATCAGGTGACTCTGAAGAACAAGTACCCACTCCCGAGGATTGAAGACCTCTTTGATCAGCTCAAGGGAGCACATTGGATCTCGAACATAGACCACAGGTCAGGCTATCACAAGATCAGAGTTCGAGATGAGGATGTGCAGAAGACAACCTTCAGGTGTCTGTATGGTCACTACGAGTTCTTGTTTATGCCCTTCGGCATAACCAACACTACAGCGGTGTTCATGAGTCTCATGAACAGTATCTTCTAGCCTTACCTCGATCATTTTTTCATAGTCTTCATCGACAAAATAGTGATTTACTCGACTACTGAGGAGGAGCACGCCTACCACTTGCGGGTTGTACTAGATACACTCTGAGAGCACCAACTTTATGGTAAGCTCTGGAAGTGCCAGTTATGGATTTGATAGGTTCACTTCTTGGTACACATCATCTCAGAGGCTGGAGTTGCAGTGGATCAAGTGAAGATCGAGGCAACACTTGCTTAGGAGCCACCTAGGAGCGTGACAGAGGTGTGGAGTTTTGAGGGTCTGGATGGATACTATCGGAGGATTGTGCTAGACTTCTCCAGAGTTGTAGCACCACTTTCAGCCTTGACGATGAAGGAAAAACCCTTCGTGTGGTCAGATAGATGTCAGTATAGCTTTCAGAAGCCGAGGCAGAGATTGACCAATGCGCCCATCTTGAGGCTACCAGAGGAGGGCATAGGGTATGTAGTTTACTGCGATGCATTAGGGACTGGACTCGAGTGTTTCCTGATGCAAGAGCGAGCAGTGTTCTCTTATGGGTCTCTTCAGCTGAGACAACATGAGAAGAACTATGCTACCCCTGACCTGGAGTTAGCAGTAGTGGTCTTCACCTTGAATATGTGGCTGCACTATGTGATGGGAGAGCACTTTGCAGTCTATTCTGACCAATAGAGTCTTAGGTAAATTTTCTTGCTGAAGGACCTAAACCTGAGATAGCGGATATGGCTCGAGTTCCTCCAGGACTATGAATTTAAGATAGTATATACTCTTGGGAAGGGAAACGTTGTAGCTGATGATCTCTACAGAAGATCGGGCAATCAGCTGCTTGGGGAGGTGATGGAGCAACTAGTCGAGTTACAGATATCCTTTGTGGATATAGATAGAGCAGCCTTTCTTTAGTCTCTCACAGTAACTCCTCCACTACATCAGTGATTCAGGGAGGCACAATTTGGGGACGTTGACTGTGAGACACGACGTGCTCAGATATCCATAGGGCAGGCGCATGATGGATTTTCTGAAGGAGGGGAGCACGTCATCCTCTTCAGGGGACGTACCATGGTGCCAGTTGCACTACAGGAGGAGGTGTTGAGGAAGTTCCACACTTCCCCTCTAGCGGTACATCCAGGAGTGGCGAAGATGTATCAGAACCTCATATGATAGCATCAGTGGCCAGGTATGAAGAAGGATGTACCAAAGTTTGTATCACGATGCCTCACTTGTCAGTAAGTGAAGGCGGAGCACCGAGTACCAGTAGGCTTGGAATAGCCCTTAGAGGTCCCAGAGTGGTAGTGGGATGGGATATCCATGGAATTTGGGATGGGACTTCCACATACATCAAGAGGGAATGACACTATTTGGGTTATTGTAGACCGACTCACCATGTTGGCCCACTTCTTACCGATCAGAGAGCAGGTCTCAGTGGAGATATTGGGACGCCTCTATATTCGGCAGATCGTTCGGCTTCATAGAGTCCCATAGACTATAGTCTCCAATTAAGATGCTCAATTAACATCCTGGCTATAGAAGGGGTTACAGAAGGCTTTTGGGATGCATCTACATCTGACCACCACCTTTCATCCTTAGACGGACGGCCAGACAGAGAGGACAATTCATACTCTCGAGGACATGCTCCGTGCATGTGTTCTTGAATTTGTTTACATCTGGGAGGATCATCTACCCTTGGTTGAGTTTGCATACAACAACATTTACCACTCCACCATCGGTACGGCCCCTTACAAGGCACTGTACGGCCGACCTTGCAGATCACTTATGTGTTAGACTAACCCAGGGGAGTCAGCACTAGTAGGACTAGAGATGGTGTGGGCTACGACGAAGAATGTGCAGATCTTCTATGAGCGGATGAAGACTACAAAGAGTAAACAGAAGTCCTATGATGATAGGAGACGGAGACCATTGTAGTTCGAGGATGGAGACAAAATTTTCCTACGGGTCTCACCTTGAAAAGGTCTGCAGAGATTTGGTCGAGGCGGAAATTTATCTCCTTGATTCATCGGTCCATTCCAGGTCCTCAGTAGAGTAGGAGAGGTGGCTTACCTCTTGTCCCTTCCACATTAGTTTCACCGGGTGCATGACGTCTTCCACGTATCTCAGCCGAGTAGATACCAGCACGACCCGTCCCACATCATCGACCACGGGGAGCTGGACATGGATGATGGGGCGACATTCATGGAGGTTCTGGTGGAGATCGAGGATAGATAGGAGCAGGGCCTATATGGACGGTCGATTCCTCTGGTGCACATTCGCTGGCAACACGGGAAAAACTAAGAGAGCACAAGGGAGTGAGAGGCTTAGATTCATGTACAGTACCCCCATTTGTTTTTCCCAGTGTGTGTTGTAGCTTTATGGGGACGTAAAGACCTGAGGTGGGGGTAATGTAAAGACCCAAAATTTCAAGAAATTGTTTTCTTAAATACTTTGGAATTTTACGAGTCCGCAGTTTCTAACGGCGCCTGATTCCGAGGCCCGGTGTGTCCGGAATTAATTTCTGAAATTTTATTCAGGAAAGTTTAGTAAACGTACGTGTGGGTTTTTTTATCTTTTGAACTGGTGCTTGGAATTGAAATCTGAGAGCACCGATGAACTCTTAGCACTTGTATTCACTTAAGGGGACCTTTATCGCAGCTGCATTTGCTTGGGAGGAGAAGTTAATTTTGGGGATTTATATTAAATTAAAGAAAATTGTTGTACACAATTTTATTGTTTAAAGAGTTGGTTATTTCCTACAAGGGAGAGTTAGAGGTGGGGCCCACACCCACATAACCTCCTATGTGAGGATTTAGTGTGCTGTGGACCACACAAGCCCCTAACCCTTTAACTTACCTTAAAATCCTCATAACTCCCGTTCATTTAATTTGACATCCCCTCTCTTTTGAATTTTAAACTCTCCACCCCCTATCATTAAGTTTGCCAAGACAATTAATTAATGACTTCATTAATTAACTTGTGGGTAAACAATTATTTTGAATTGTTTTGAATTGCAAGGAAATTACATTTTATTGGGTAAAGCCTTTCTAAAATATTTTCTTGGAAAATATTTGGTGGGGATCCTTTTTCGAATTGGAGAAGAGCTTCGTCCATCACCAAAGAATAACGCGAGGAATGATATCCTCCCGAAGACTAAGGCTAGAATGTGAGGCGACGCTCACAAGGAACGTCATTATTCTTCTTGTTCCTCTAATTCACGAGAGGAGATTTCGTCCGTGAGGAAACATCGACTATGCTTCCTCCTCGGACGCACCCCGACGTCAACGAATCAACGTCGACATCAGATCCTCTTTCCACAACACAGACTAGAAAGCATCCAAATTAAAGTAGGGGTTTCGTATAATTCTATGTGAATAAATTATCTCATTCATGTTGAATCTGTTGGAATGTTTTCAGACAGCTTCTACCGCCTAATGCGGAGGGAAAATGCTGAACGAACACGGCCCGACAACCCTCCAATGTTTCCTGGGTTTATTCATGATGGAGGAGTGTTGGAAGAGGCGACAATGAGTGAAGGTGGAGGCCGCGCGCCGGCCACGTACAGAAGAACATAGGCCTTCAACCGCGGGCCACTCGGCCGAAGAAGAACCGGCCGGCTGTAGCCGGCCAGGCTGGTGGAACCGCAGAAACCCAGGGCGCCGTGCTGTGGAGGACCGCGACCCGCGCTCTGAGGGCTGCTTTGGTGGGTGAACCGGCCGACTTTTCAGCCAGCGGGGTTGGAGGAGGCCGCAGTGCTGCCTGGCGTAGTGTGCAGAGGACAGATCCCCCCCAAGCGGGCCGCTCGCACGGGAGAAGTCGGCTAGCTTCGGCCGGCCGGGTAGGAGGGCGGCACCGCTCGGCACCACCGGTTCAGAAAGTCGGGGGGCCGCCGCCTCCCCTCCCCCCCCCCCCACTACGCGTCGCTCGGCCAGCTGGCCGAGCTGCGGCCAACAGCTGGTCGAGACAGGATGTGCCGCGCCCAACTGCAGGCTCGGCGACACATTATTAGGCCGGGTCGACCTCTTAGCCAGTTTAGACCCGCCGAGCCAGGACGGGACGACCCGCCAGCCCACCGGGCATGACGGGCCGGGCCCGTTCCTCTTAAATGCGAGTAACTTCACGAACGTGTGTCTGATCGATGCGTTGTCTGCGGAACTGGGATTCTCGTGACGAGATAGTCCTTTTGTGATACTCTATGTATGTTTTGGAAAACTTTGAAAAATGGACGGGTTTGGAACGAGCGTAATTCCAACGGAGCCCTTGGAACGGAAAAGCCAATATCTCTCAGACTGGGCGTCCGATTGACGCGCAGTCTGTCGCGTTGGGTTTCTTTTGACGAGATGGATCGTTGGGATACATAAACTCTATAATTTGTGATGGATGATGTATTGAACCCTTGGATCGATGAGCGGACCCTCTGAAATATCGAGCATGCTGTGTGCGGGAATCCTAGAGCTGGTTACCACTATGACGACTACAGTACTGGGATCCTCCGTGGGTTCAACGACGATGACTACTGTACTTGGATCCTACGTGGGTTCGGCTATAATGACTACTGTACATGGATCCTCCGTGAGTTCGGAAGTGAATATTACTTTACTTGGATCCTCCGTGGGTTTGGCAGTGATGACTTCTGTACTAGGATCCTACATGGGTTCAGCAGATGAGATGATTCAGAGTCTACATTTAATCATCTCCACCCCTCTTCGTGATTTTTATACCCGTGTGAGCTAATTATTGACTTTCAACCATTATCATATATGTGATTGACTTCTTTCCTGTGTGGATTGACTTGTGCTTGGGCTAGAGAGTTTGGAGCCAAACTGAGATTGATAACATATGTATATGTATGGGCATATACCTAATTAGGGTTGGATGATACTTCAAGATTGTGTCTCTCTTTTTTGGTTTATCCTTTGTGGATTCTGGGAGACCTTCGGGGGTATCAGGGTCCCTACTGAGTATCGTATACTCACCCTTGCACGGGCTTTGCCTGCACTACGTTGTGCTGGATGCAGACGGCGGACAACACTGATCGAGGTGGAGACTAGAGGAGTTGGACTGTACCCGGAGGTGGACCAATTGGCGAGACGTACACGGAGCAGATGGATGGACCCAAGTTTCCGTGGAGACCATTTGTACCCACCCTTTAGGTGGGATACCTGGAGGACGACTTAGTGGTTGCTGCTTTACTTTACTACTGTTGTACTAGTTTTTCAGTTGTACTGTACTTACTCTTGGGCTTGTATTTCCGGCCCTTTTCATTTCAGTACTTACTTTTGTATTTCAGTATTACTTAGTTCTTACTTCTATTTCATACTCTCTTGTGTTTGTTTACTATTATAATGTCAATGCCTTCCTGTTTTATTGAGATTTACGACTTGGTGCTAGTCTCCAGCCCCTGGCCTATGGATGGCGGGCTATGGGTAGTCACGGAACGGGCCCCGGGGACGGGTCCTGACATTAGAGTGAACTTGCACTTTTTTGAGAAGAATGATGGATCAATGAGACTCTTCCTTGATTATTAGGATACAAAAAAGATCAAAATCAATAATAAGTGTCTTATACCTTGAAATAATTGATTGTTTTTATTTACGTGGATATCAAAACTACTCCAATATTGATCTTTGTTTTAGATATCATTGATTTAGGTTCAACAAGGATAATATACACAAGAAGTAATTATTTACAAGGTATGGATACTATGAATATATTATGATACCATTTGGTATTACTAATTCACCCAATATATTCATGGATTTTAATAATATAGTCTTCATAGATTACCTTGATTATTATGAGGTAGTATTAATAGATGATATTCTTATATATTAAAATTGAATCAAATTATAGGAAGATCACTTTAGGATTGTACTGAAGACCATAATGAAAGAGAACATGTATAATTTTTTTAATACCTGAATTTTGGCTATAAAAGGTTTCTTTTTTGAATCATATAATCTCAAGATAGTTTATATTAGTGGATTAATAAACAAAAAATGTTATTGAACATTTTCTTAGACCCACCACAATGATTGAGATCTATTTTTTTTTCTTTTTTTGGATGGATATTATTCGATATTATTGGATAATTTTTTTATGAATATCAAATCCCCTAACTAAGGTAACTCATAAGGGATCCATGTTCCTCTTGATAGTTGAATGTGATCAATATTTCAAGGAACTAAAGAGAAGGATGGCCAATATATATGTTCTTGCATTACCCTATAGTGGAGAAGGATTCTTAATATATAGTGAAGAAGTTGTTGGAATGCATTCTTATATAGAATGACGTGGTGATATCTTATTCATCATTATAATTGATGTTACATGAGAAAAATTACCCAAATCATGATTTAGAGTTAGCTATGATATTTCTTTCATTAACGATGTATATGAATTATATTTGTGTAGAAATATTTTATACATACCTTGATCATAAAATATTAATGTATATATTTATTCAAATATAGTTGAATATACACTAGAGAAGCTATTAGGATGTAACTAATGATTATAACTGCTCAGTATATTGTTACCCTAGGAATAAAAAATAGGTGGAAGATTATATGAGTTAAAAGAATCATGATAGCATATCTAAAATGAGGATCACAAAATATCCAATAGTTTTAGATTAGAAAAAGGAAAAAATGGAAATATAGAAGGAAGAAGAGTAATCTTATCTTTCTCAAATGAATATAAAACCATCAATACATCTAAGGATGAAAGAGGTGAAGAATGATTATGTGTAACTAAAGAATAATGTTAGAAATTATCTGAAATTAAACCTTGATTGTGATGGTACAATAAGGTTTAGAAACCGTGTATGTGTTGTGTCCATACCAAACATGAAGAAGGAGCTGTCAGAGGTAACTCATAGTTTATCATTCTCTATTCATTATAGAAGTATAAATATGTATATATATATTTGAACAATTATTTCTGGTGGGAAAAAATGAAGAACGACATTTCTGAGTATGTATATTGATTCTAAGTATGTCAGAAAGTTAACACTGAATGAACGATGTATAAGGTGACGTGACAACAATTACTCATACTTGAATAAATATGGGAAAACATCACCATTTATTTTTTCATTAGACTCCCCAAATCATTTAAAGACCATAATTCTATTTGGATTGTATTCAATAACCTTATAATGTAATAACATTTCATTTCTATTAGAGAATATTTATCTCTAGACCATCCTTCCAAGATATATATTAATTAAGTGGTAAGGTTGTATGGAGTACCACATTCTATTGTATCTTAATGAGATCCAAGGATTACAATAATGTTTTGGAAATTTATCCTATAGGATCTAGATATAGAGTTTAGTTTATGTATGGTATATCATTGTTAGATAGACGGTCAGTCTGAGAGGACCGTTCAAACCCTAGAGGGTATGCTAACATTTAATTATATTGAATTTGAAGGTAGTTGTGATCAATATATTCCACTAGTCAATTTTTTATAAAAAAATATATTTCAATTAAGAATTAATATGGATAGTTATGAATCCCTATATAGATAAATTTAGAGATTGAAATCTATTGAAACATGAGATAGCTGAGGAAATGATCATGAAAATCAAAACTATTCAATAAAACATCAAGGAAACATAGAGTTTATAGAAAAATTATGCAGATAATCATCAAAATTATTCAGAGATTGAAGTTGGTGAGAAGGGATTTATATAAATTTATCTATGGAATAAGGCTATGAGATTAAAGAAGAAATTAAACCTGATCCCTAGGTATATTATCCCCTTTTATATTCTTGATCAAGTATGGATGGTAGCTTATCATTTGGTGCTTCCATCAAACATCTATCAAGTTAATGTTGTGTTCCATGTATCTCTCATGAAGAAGTACATACCTGATACTTCACATATATTGAAATCATAGTTCATCCCAATGGATCATGATATTTCCGATGAGGAAACAATAATATAAATCATGGATCGTAGAGACAAAGTGATACAGAATAAGACCAATCACAAGGTTGAAGTTCTCTAGAGGAGTCAGACATTCGAAGAAGCTATTAGAGAACCCAAGGATGTAATGAAATTGATATATCTGCAGTTTTTTGTATCTAAGTGATGTAATTTCAAGTGGTAAATTCATTTTAAATGGGATATAATGTAACAACCTAATATTTTATGATATATTTTTAAAAATAAATTTAATCTATTAGATAGATTGTGACACACGCCTCCCCGAGTATAAATGAACCATAATATAATATACCATTATAACTAAACAGCTAAACTGGTGGATATGAGTAGGATTAACTAGATTATGAAAGTAATATTGTTTAACCAATTATTAAATAAATACATTGGTTATCAATTAATTATAAACAAAAATAAAAATCATTAATAGTAACAAAATGTATTTCTAAAAAACTGTTTTTATGCTTGCAATGTGTTTTTATCTTAATAAATTTAATTAATCACTATTGGTGGATTATTTAAATGAAATTTTTTTATTAAATTTTCAGTCAATTTTTAATCATCTATCTAATATTTTTCATGGCATGAGATAAGAATAAATCCATTTCTCAAAAAATAGTTTTTTTCTAGAAAGCAGTTTCATCGTGTTTTGCACAGTTAATTTTAAAATTAATTTATTACACTTTTATAAAATTTATTAGAACAAATTAAAATTATTTTTTAAAATCATTATTTCAAAATTATCTTAGAGTTAATTTTGATAAATTTATTTAAATGAATAATTTTTCAATGAAAAGTTAAAAATAATTATTCTTATCAAAATCATTATTTTTATTTAAAGATTTTGTAGGTTCAATTTTTTAAAATGGGTTTAAAATTAATATTAGTAAAATTATATTATTATTAAAAAAAATTTAGGTCATTGGAATCAATTTTATGTTGATTTTTTAGATTAAAACATTTTTATACATAAATAAACTTTTTTATTTGGAAAAGTGATTTTTTTGTGTTTAAAGGTCTAATTTTAAATTATATTGTTTCATTTTTTGTGAATTTAATTTTTTAAAATAGATTTCGTATTTTCAATTAGAATAATTAATATTATATAATAAGGTTAAATTATATTTTGGTAATAATTAATAGTAAAAATTTAACAAATGATTTACCATGGTTAAAGTTAAAATGAGGTTTTACGCGTTATATACACCTGTGTTAAAATTAATTCTCCCTAGAAAAAGTATTTTTTATTTGATATTTTATATTATATTTTGAATAATTTGGTTCAAATTATTTAATAATTATCATTTTTGGGGAAATGATTAATTTCCTAGGTAAAAACATATTTCTATGGTGAAAACTAAAATAATAAAAGTGAGTAACCTTAATGGTAAAGGGAATGAGATCTATATAACATGTTTATTTTCTAGTTTTGGATGATTTCTTGAACTTATATTTCCTCAAATAAATTATTTATCAATTTTAGTGGAATTTATTTTGAGAGAGTCTTACCATTATTATATAATTTTGGGTATTTTAAAAATTGTGGTTCTCTCTCATTTATAAAAGGGAACCACAAATCCTCTTTTATTCACACTCAAAAAGACTTTTTTTAGAGAATAACTACCCAAATACCTTCCTAAATTCCATTTATACATTATAGATGTCTTATTTTGATTATAATACCAGCCTAGGAAGGATTTTTGTGCAATCCTAAAGAGTCTTTCTGAATAATTGGTATCGTTCATAGCTAAGATTTTTTGTTTTATTTCTTCTTCCACCACTATAAAATATTATTAAAATATATTATATAATAACATATATACCTACCATATACTAATATTTTATTATGATATTTGAATAACCTATATCCATATACTCTTACATAAAATGGGAAATGAAGCTGTCGTTCATGTGTATGGCGGACTACCCCCTCACGAACTAATGTAATTTTTTTTCTGTCACCACATATCAAAGATGGATATAATGATGTATTTATGTTATATAAATGATATTAATGAAACAATATTACTTTTTTAATTATAATATCACATCTAATTTCTTACATTCCAATCCATTGGAAAATGATAACATCGTTCGTGCATATGTGTGGACTAGAACCTCAATGAAGTGATACAATTTGTTTTTAATTTCCTATTTAAATGTATATATAAGGGTGGTTTTGTTTAATATATATGATATTATAATTATTATTGGAAGTATAATTATTATTTACCTTTATTTCTTTCCATCTATAGAAAATATGAAAATATCTTTCAAGAATATGTACGACCTACGATCTTCATGAACAATGTAATTCATTTTTCTATATATACTTTTATAGATGATTATAAAAATGATTAAGATAAATATATAATAATTTTAAATAATTAATAAAAATTAGTATATGGTAGAACCATGATTAATACAAAAGGACCAAAACTATTAAACCAAAACATATATGAAAAATGAGACAGCTATCACCCCAAATAGTGATTTTAACAATGAATTATGAATAAACATGTGATAAAATGGTATGAATATTCATATATGGTTATATATATATGAATATGGTTCTATAATATATTTATAATAAATAAATATTTATTATAAATGAGGATATAACATGTATAAAAGAATTCAGAGTTGAGGTAAGGGTTTATCGTCTCAAATTATCTTCTTTGGGACATATGTTATGTTATACACAAATCTTCTTTTATGAGGTACACATACATCACATTTTACATGTTATATCATGAATAATATTAAGGTGATGATATTTATTTTTTATTTTGATATTATTATTTCACAGGTCTTATGATTTGAAATTTACTAAAGGGGAAAGGCTATTATGTTACAATCTCATTATTTATCGAGATTGTTTATAATTAAGTTCATATAATGAAATATTATGGTATGTATCTCAACAATATCATATATGTTTTATCCTAAATTTATTTTTGGATAGTAATTTTCTTCCATTTACTTTAATTGGTGTTTGATATAATGATACAATCCTTATGATTTCTCTATATCCTTTTGTTATTATTATTATTAAAATATGTTTATGAAATTGATCCCTTTTCTATGGATTATGCTATGATGAATTGATCAAATGATTATGAAACCCATTTATTTTATATGGTCCATGTCATGATGATATGTTTATAAAACCCATTTATTTTCATGGGTTATGATATGATAAATATTTTATGATCTTTTGAAACACATCTATATTATTTTCATTATGTGATAGGTGGGATTGGAATTATATATCCCTAAAATTCATTAGGCAATGGTAGATATCTTTTAAGATAAATAATATTTGAATGGGGAGTGAAACCAGTTCATTAAGGGTCTTCGTTGATTATGTTAATCTTGGGAGTAATCCTTGACTACTATAATGTATAGTTGAGTGAATATAATCCACTATGATAGACTTATATATGAGCCTTGAATACCAAAGAAATTATTTTGTATGCTTATGTGTATGCCAGAAACTTATATGTTATGCTAATATTATACTCTTTTAGATCTTATTATTAAATTCCTTTATGAATCATATATTATGAATATCAATGATTTATTACATGTATCATCATTAAGATATTTTTTATGTAGGGTTTATTTTGAAAAATGTATTATTATATTCTCATACACTTATTCCCACGTTATTTTTAAGTGATCATTGATATCTCCCTTGTTTACCCATTCTAAGAATCAGATATATCCCTTTATTATGTTTCATTTTCTGATGGTATGAATAAAGGTATTAATTAATATATATAATAAGGGTTCTATTCATGAAGACGTTAGTGGGAGATGATGTATTTGACTTACGAACCAGTTGTTTGTATAGTCTAATATATAAACACATAATCTTTTATAGTCGTTGGGTTTTAATTTGAGAATTTTTTGAATATTAATATAAAAATATGTGATATTTGTTAATGTAAAGTATTTGTTTCTATAGGGTAGGGTGTCATAGTCATAAAAAAACGAGGTTCTATTATTTTGAAGAAATCCCTTCATAAAATAAAATCCTTTATGGTGTATCCCCTTTATGATATCCCCTTTCTCACATGGTGAGACCACTATTTGAAATATGACATCGTTAGGGTATTTACCTTGCCCCTAAAAATTCTCCACATAGAATTGGAATTTTTATTTATCATAGCCCCACTGGAAATCATCCAAATGGTTTTCTCACACAAACACAAAAACCTATTGAAGGGAAAATTAACACCACTATCAAGACCACCATACCAATATGATTAGGATGTTAATAACACTAGAATTCCCCCTTTCAGTTACACATTCATATAGAAAATATGTACCCACTTAAAATACCAAATATTATGGTTCCAAAGGACGTTTTCAGTATTTAATCCCCTTTGTACCATGTACTCAAATCTTGGAGGTAGTTATGGGAACCTTCTCAGTATCGTAAGTTGTACTTACCCCCAAATTAATCTTGAAAAATGAAGAAAATATAGTAGCTTACACACCTTTAATATTCCAATCAATGGATGCGTAAGACCAAACCTGAGGTTTATAAATATATAGGATGATTAAAAATGGAAGACAACATGGATTTTTTCCCATGTTTTTATTTCTAGATACCCATTATAGCCCCTCCCTTATACATAAATGGATATGGAGTATACTATTTAGGGTATCTCTCTTGAAGAAATCCCTTATCATTTATTATAAGATTCCACATCCCTCCTACCATCCAAAATATTATCCATCCCCCATCAATATATGAAGAAGGAAATTCATTTATATACCTGAAATTAATGTGTAATACCCATTTGAAACCAATTATAAAATATAACTTATTTTTTAGTGGTCCTTAATTCTCAAACAACAAATAACTCATGTGGTTTTAGGGGCTTGAGTCTACCATATCACTAGTATTATAGAAAATCCTTATTTTGGCCTCTATATTAGGTGTAATCCCAAAATATACTATCACATTCTTGGGCTATATACTTGATAAGATCATACACCCATCTAGAGAACTATATTCCTTTTGGATTCTTTCATCACAATGTCATCAAGTCATATACTTGATAGGGATCCCTCGTCACAAATTCATGCTACTTGTGATTCTAACCAAATCTCCTTAAGACACAATCCCAAGGAGATAAACTAGAAATGTTCAATCATGCATAATCCACACACCTACCAATCCTAGTAATCCTTTTCCTGATATGTTCTTACCGTAATACATTAAAATGCATAGCTTGGCCCCTGTAACATAACCTTAACCAGTTTGATGTTTCCTATTAAGTGGAACTTAACTAAATGGGTTCTGATTCCTTTTATAAGAATATGATGGGAGCCCCATCACATGCCATATCCAAACATCAAAAAAATCATCTCCCTTGATAATGATAAATTCTTGTGTGATAGACTATATGAATTCAAAATTGCATAAAATAATAATAATAAATCAAGATAGAGAACCACCATTACATATAGATGTTACGATCAATGGATAACCTATGATACATATATATGTTTTCATATTCACATGCGGATAAATGATTTCTATCATGATGGTGACTAGTCTCGTAATGCTATTTTGGGAAGGATTCATGATCTTGTCTTAAATCAACAAGAGAGTCATAGAGTAGGAAATGATTCCCCCAATAGGGTAAGATGAGCTCAACCTACCATCCTCTAGACTAATTTTATTTCCTATGGACCATTTAAAGAATGCCTCAATGCCTTCTAAAATATGGAAAGCAGGTTAATAGCCTATCAAGGATGGGAATACTGTTGGGTATTTATGGTTCAACTAATAAAACTTATAGGAAACCATATGAAGAGTGTGAGTAATTTCCAATCCATGAATAACCACACCCCTAAAGTTAAAAATATTATAAACCTAACAAGAATATTTGATTAACTAAAAGAACTATATCCCCACCATGTTGTCTCATTCTGTCTTATTTGTTTTATAAAAAATGGCCCCAACATGGATCCTTTAAAGAAATCAGCTATGTTTCTGTTTTTTACTTGTGAAAATACATTGAAGGGTTCCATTTTTTTTATTTTTTCTCAATAGTGCACCCACCAAACATTTTTTTAATTAAAAATGGATCCTTTTTTATCACGATAAAATTATACATAGATATTTGCATGAGCTAGATCTCCATCAAACCAGAGGATGCTGACACCCACACAACACCTTCTATACTTGGTCAAAAATGAACTAATTTGGGGGGTACCATCTGAATAGTTCTATCCTGACACTAGAAGATTTATTTGAATCCATCCAAGATATAATGTCCCACAAACTATCATTCCAATGATGTGTTGTGTTAGAGACATATAAAAACCTATTTCTATTTCAAACTATTTTGGGTGGCTCTCCATGGAATATAGAAGAACATATCTCCATTATCACAAGGTGGTAGACCATGAGGTCAATATAAACCATAAAGTAACACAATATTTCCCAAAAAGGAATCCTATCAACAATCACTACCAAAAACACCATATGTCTTTAAGCCCTCATCCCTATGAGGGATCCACACATCAGGTCCCAACTCGGCTTACCATAACATAACACCCAATATAGCCCATCATCGGTGAAAACCAAAAAAATAGAGAGTAGAATAATAACCACACTTCCAACAAATAATAATATAAAATTGTTTTGGACACATACAGTACGAAGGTATACATTCGTACTAGTAACTAGTAAGATTCCTAGGACATTTCAGTATCACACAAATAATATTTTAAACATTTTCTAACTAAAAAATGGGGAAAACACACATACCTACCCCCACACATGAACCCCATTAGTATAATCTATTGGTAATTGAGGGAAAGGAGTATAAAAACCTCTCTAATCCAACCAATTAATAGGAAAACATTCTTATACCATACTTGGAAGCTTGTTAACATATCATGGTGGAAATAGAGGGGAATACATACAACCCTAACCATATTCTATAAATATGTCAACATATCATGGTAGAAATAGAATTCTAGGGGTAAGAATATATTCCCTTCCATACCACTAGAGTATATCATTAACACACTATAAGGGTTACTTAGTAGTAGACATACATTCCTTCTCAAGTCCAAGTGGGTCACCAGTATACTCCCAGGATAAATGGTTAATAGAATCAGGAAACGATTCTTGTTCAAACTGGAAATCATTGTTCCATTACAACATACACATTAGTTCATGCCCAAATTCCAAAAAAAATATTATAATATTGTAAAATTATGATAATAATAGCATTAGGGTCTCCTAGGTAAGATCCTATACATGAAAGTCGATGTTCATGATGTGCGAATTCAACATCCTGATGGAGAACATCTAACAAGAAGTCTCAGAAAGTGTGATATAAAGTCTAGAAGCTATCCCATATACCTTTCCTGCTTAATATTGATGTTCTTGAGGTACTAAAACATATTTCAATGTCAAATCAAGACCTTGTTGGCTCATTAATGGATCAATAAAGCATCTGTTTTAGTTGTGAACACTGGTGCAAGAAAGGGGTTTTAACATTGGCATTTTTTAAATGTCAGTTACCTAGAAATTTTATTGTAAGTTACATTGTAAAAAAATTCATGTTGGTTAATAATAGTTTTTTTATAAATGATATATACTTATAGGTGCTTTTGTATGTATTTTTTTAAAAGCCAATGTGGAAAACCATTTATCACATCAGGTTTTTCAAAAAACCAATGTAATAAAATCAGTTATATATTTTTTAAGGTTATTTTTCTGAAAAATATAATAGAAAGAATTGAAAAAATACTTATTTTGAAGTGGATTTGTAAATTATTAATTTCAAAACAATTATAGAAAACCAATTATAAAGTATTTTTTTTAAAATACATCATGAAAAATACATTATCACCTCAATTTTTATATAACTGAGGTGATAAATCATCTTTCTAAAATTTTCACATTTGTTTTAAAATAACTAATGTGATTTTTTTTAAATTTAAATCAATATATTTTACCATCCTTAAATTATAACAATAGACCGAAAAAACCATAATAGCCCAACGGGTAAAAGCATCCCAAAATCAATGCATTTTAACTTTAAAATTTGATATTCACCTTTTATAATGTATATTAAAAATATAAAAGAACCTAATTAGAACTGTGAAATAATTAACCCATTCTCATGGTCGATGTCTTATATCTCGTATAGTCTAAGGCTGAGGGACCTGAAAATGCTTCAAATTAGAAAATAATTCATTTAACATGTATTCTAATTATAATTAATGAAAATTTAAAGGGAATTTTATACTAAAATCTAATCTTATAGAATTGTTCAACCTTCTTGATTAAAATAAATTCAATTATAAATCATCGAACATTATATCCACATTTTTTTAATCCATCTTGAATATAATTCCTTTTAAAAATATTTTTTCAAATCAAAATAAAAAATCATGTACATGTAACCAAAATGAAGTAATTATAAATGAGAATTTACATTTTATTTTACATATTTGATCTCTGTAATCTTTTTCATTATTATATTTCTAAAGTAAACTCAATCCCTATTTGAAAAAATATGTATGAAATAAATTCAAATTCCATTATAATATATTCATTTATTTAAATAATCAAACTTATGGGTTCGATACTTTCTTAAAATTATCTCAGACTTCACTATGTATAATGAATTGTCTGTAAGATGTCTTCTCTCGGGGAAAAAATAGATTACATCAAAAGGCAACTAATATTTTAAAAAAAATATAATTTTAGTGGCTATTTATTTATGAGATATAACAATTTATGAAATATATGTTCTATACTCTAGAATATAAGGAAGTATCCAAAACCAAATTACACTATTTTGATACTTTTCTATCATATAAATTATTATTTATGTATCTCTCATTTTCATCATTATAGGTGAAATAAATTGTGGGTCTATAAATCCACAATTCAATGTTGTATCCTGTTGATTAAAAAATTCATAATGATACCTAATATAAAATCAACCTATGTATTATGCTTCAATAAATTAAAATAACATAATGATATATGACAATCGACTTACATGGAAAAGGCATTTATCGTTATGATTCCCAACTGGTCTATAGTTACAAGATCAATAGAATATTTCATTAAAATCTCCACATTCATTCTGTACCCTCAAATGGTAGATTCCATTCTAATTTTACAAACTTCCTATAATAAGGATAAATATGTTGATAATCTATCAAGTCCATAATATATTGTATATGAATTCATAACAGCTTGTAATTGTTATTTTCTATACATCATGTTTTTAAAATTAAATTATTCTTATAAAAATTAGATTAATATATAAAATTTGAAATGATAAAATCAAAATTGACACTAATATATAATATAGTATATAATATACACATACCTCAATGGTAATTTTTCAAACAAGTATAGATGGGAAAACTTAAAACTGGATGATAAAATTTCCATCTATAGTGAACTCATATATTGGAAATAATATTCATTATAATATATCTTTTATATTACATACAGTGACCCTAAGATTCTCTATCTCTATCAGTTGATGACAAAAGATATCCCAAATATAACATATAATCCCATATGTAACAATCTGTTTCTTGGGATCCTTAACATATAAATAACTATAAATTTGAAACTATAGATATGGTCGTGTATGAGTTTGATATATTGGAGTTGGTCGAGGAGTGGGATCTACAGGTGGATCTTGAGGAGTAGAATTAATATCATAATATTGAATTCACATGTCTAGAAAAATAAATTATACTGAATCTGTAGTCTTCTCCATCATTGTCTCAAACATATCATGAAATATATGTTATAAATATTTGATTTTTCTTTTATATACATCCTTTATTAATGAATCCTGAAAATGAATAAACTTTTTTTAATGATACACCTACTAGGTATCCTCTAACACAACCTAGGTGTTTAGTAGTTTCCAATATAGTATTTGTAATATCCTTCATACGACCATCTAATATGGTAACCCATGTTCTTTGATCCCAAAGGGATTCTTATAGGGAATATTTAAATTTTATTAGTGAACCACCATATATAAATACTTTATTAACATAAATAACATAAATAAATTAAATAAATTATTATAATTCCTTACTTATAACCATCAACTTTTCCATAATATATTTCCACTTTTTTATTATTTCAACCCTCTTAATTTTTTGATTTCAAGATTGGGGGAGGGGGGTTTAACCTCTACAAATCTGGAAGACTCATCTCCCAATTTTTTAAAATATTTCACCTATCATTTTTCATTTGATAACATATATCTCCCATGTGATATAGTATGAGGGTATAGATTTTTTTATTTGATATCCCGAGGATATGTCACCATTTTATATAAATTAAGAATAAAAAAATAACCAATATGATAATTAATACAAAAAACTTTGAAAATCTAACATTACACTTACCAAAAAATGCATTCTGTCATCTAATTTCAACAAATCTCATCCATGTACCTTCATCTAGATATGATTATATATCACATGGGTTTTGATGTTTTCTATACCCAAAAATTAAATTTTATGTGAGGGTTGATTTAAAATCAATGCATCTCCTAATATAAAAAGATAAAAATTTATTCCAAAATTCTTCTAGTATTTGGTATATATTATGTCATATGATATAAATGGGAAAATCCTATATTTGTAGAAACATTTCATGATAAGAAAAACAAAAGAATTATCAAAATTTTATCTCAAAAGTGAGATGTTGTCAGTGTGTCAAAAGTTTTTTAATGAGAAATCAAAATACTATCTTTTTCATGATCATTCACTGTAATAAAAGTCTAAAATTTCTTTGAATTTTGTACCCTTAAAATATCATTATCATCAAACTCAACTAGTATCATCTAGTCTCGACTATGGAAATTTTATAAATTTAGTAAACTTGTTCCGCCATGTTTACCAACCCTCAATGACTTTTTGTACCTTAATGGAAGTAGTTGGCTCATGTAGAGATGGATGAGGATGCTCCTCAGAAGAAGCATGTGCATAATCATCCCCAAAATTATGGGTATTGTCCTTCCCAAAATCCTATGGTGAATGAGATGTTTGAAATACAATTATCCTATAAATCAATGTAATAAATAATTATTATAAAAAAATAAAAAACCGACTATTACATATAAACATAAATAAAAAAATGCAAAATTATATCCTAAAAAATAAAATAAACTAAACCAGTTTTTATTCATGTTTATTAAATTAGGTAAATAAAATTAATATAACATTAACGAGTGATTATATAACATAAATGAATGAAAAAAATACAATTGTTACATAAAATTTGAATAAAAATTTAAAAATGATTCAAACAAAACAAAATAATACTAAACAAACAACTCATTATAATATTTTTTTTATAGAATCTCTAATGTAATGAACTATTTTGGAGTAGAATGACTCTAAAAATGGTTCATGAATAGAAAAAATGCTCCAATGTATAATGAAATTTTATACACAAATATAATATTATTTGAATATAATATTTTATATATTATTTTTATTTTTATTTAAGATATTGAATTGAAGTTAATTAATTTTCCATCAAATCAACAAATAAAAAATATATGAGGGTAAACATAAGTCAAGTAATGGTAAACTAGAAAAAAATAAAATAATTAAAAAAAACTTAACTTATTATATATAATATGCATTTTATTAAAAATCCAAGCTAATATATCTCATATTTTAGGAAAATTTAAAAGGTAAACTTGAAATAAACATATGTTACCAATAATATTAGGAAATTACTAAAGGAATGTTTTCCTAAATTCCTTCTTCATGATGATTCCATATTGAACAATCCAAGTATAAAATGTGATTATTGATATTCTCTGTTAATATTACTATTGAATTTGGGATCTAACATATTTCAAAATCCTATTTAAGTTTTTCATAAATAACATACTATTTTTTTCATTTTAAAATCATAGACCCATGTATAATGGATGTATCAAGAATGTATGATTTTTTTCATCTGTAACCCTATTAAAAGTAACATATATATATTCTAATCTATTCAGATTATATTGAGTCATATAAAATTCATTACGCCTGGAACTGTTGTTACTAATTACAGATTTTCCATTAAACACTAATACTCAAAATTTAATGTAATCAACCTCCCATATTTTGTCAATGACTCTATAATATTCACTTGAAATAGTGACGGGGTTTTTGTCTTTGAAAAAAATTCTATTTACGTGAATACCAAAAGACTAATATTTTAAGCCACACTTCTATTATCCTGATTATTCCCATGAAATTTATATATACTAATGTCATACCTAGACTATGCTATAAAATTTACACATTGAATTACTGTTAAACATATTAATTTTTATGATGCATTAGATCTAACATGAAATGTTTCTTTAAACCCTATAAAAAAAATTTATTTTGCTCATTCAAAATCGACATATATTTCATCATTAGATAACATTATTTTAAAACATTAATTTGCAATGTTATTTATGGATGGGATTTATCTATGTTATTGAATAAGAAAAAATGAATCTTTTTTTATTTGTTCACCAATCAATGATTTCACTTACATGCCTTGGATCTCATTTTTCTCATAATTTACATTCTCATGGGGAGATATATGCAAACTGACATACTTCACTATAGATAAATATCTTTTACAAAACTATGCTACCTCCTTAGAAATACACATCTAAAAAATAAAGGCTTTCGGTTGATATGTATTGTTATGTTATCCATTCAATATGTTCATACAAATTTTCAAAGGATATAAGTAATGTATATATAAATGTCGAAGGTAATAATGAACTAATGCGACCGTAAAGGGCTCCTGTTCTAGGTTTCTCCTCTCGCCGTCGCCGCTCTTTCACAACGGAAGATACAACATTTCTCCTCACGCTCGGTGGGTTTTTGGTGGTTCTCTGCGGTCGACATCATGCGGGTTGTCTTCTCTCTTGCTGTGGAGTTTCGCTATGGGATTCAGTGGTTACTGGTTCTTATCTAATTGTGTAAGACCGGTCTGCGTCGACGGCATACTCTTCGGAGCGATCTGAGTTCTGCTCTCGTCTTCTCGCTTTTGTTCTGTGGTGATATTTTTTCAGTATTAGGGGTTGAGCCCGTTTATCGGCGGTTTGCGGGGTTCCCCATCTTTTCCAGTGAGTTCGTTAGGGTTTGTTGTGTCTGATGTGGTCATTGGCTCTGGTGATGGCAGGATCTTCCGAGATAGGGTGATGTTGTGGTGCCGCTTCTCGCGTGGTATGTTTCAGTTTCTGGCTTTTTACCTTTTGATCTCGTTGATTTTTTCTATTCGTGATGGTTTCTGGGTGGAGGTTTTGTTTCTCCGATGGTGATGGTTTTGTTCGTCGCTGGTGAAGCTCACCATCGTTCCAGTTTGATGTGGTTTGGTTTGATGTTGCACCTTTTTGTGGAATGTGAAGAGTCGACATTGAGGTGAAGTGATGAGCATTCCAGTTCTATTCCGACGACGTCGAGGTGAAGTGGAGAGCAGCTCCGATGATGGTTCCACACAGCAGGGTGGCACGTGGTGATCCGACGAGTGGATGAGTGGTTGGTTTTTCCACGCTTCTCGAGGTGTGCGGACTGAGGTGATCAAGTGATTTGACAAAGCCCGAGGCAGTTCGTGGATCGAGGCGTTGAAGACGGGGTTCTTTTTTTTTGAAATTTTTGAAGTATCTCGATTGATTTTTGATTTTCCTGCTGTAGTGATGTGGTTTTGAAGTGTTTCAGGTACAAGAAACCCTTAAACCGGTTTCATGGGAACCGGTTACCCACAAACCGGCCATTAGAAAATCAAAAAAATGATTTGCAGGTATATATAAATGTCCAAAAAGTTTATTTCTATTATAAAAGTAACTAATAAATAAACCATGATATCATAAAAAAATATGGACACAAATATATTTTGTGTTGAAAAAGTATATAAACTATATCATTATATAAATTTTTCAGTGAATTAAAATCAATCAGTTTGTTACAAATTGAATTTAAAAAATAGCAGTCCTACATGATATACATTCTTACTTGGATGGTAAATATTTCACACAAGGTAACTAGTAGGATTTTTTGTATCAATAAGTGACAATCATGGGATTTCGTACAAGTCAACTTCAAATATTTTAGTAACACAATTTTTTTTACATTTTAGGAGTTACCCCATGACACTTTGATAACATAGAGACAATAAAGAAAATAATTTACTCTATCTTGTAAATTGTATAACAATCTAGAGGTAGGTATGTTCATACTCCAATAGGAGTCTGAGCTTACTCCAAGCATATTCTTATTGAGAGTAATTCCAATCTTTCTTCAACCCAAATTCAGTTTTTCCTTTCATATACAAATATTTGACAATCAAGGTGTCATGTATATTCTTTTTTAGATGCATATAATCAATTTTATTTTGGACCTCATTATATCTAAAATATATATGTTCAACAAATATTGACCATTTATTCCAAATAATTGTATCATTACCTGATTTTTGTGCATTTCTAAATGTGGCATTAGTGTTTTTCACCCTCTAATAATACTAGTTTGTGGAATTTTTTTGTAGAAAAATAGAATTATTGTGATTTTTTGAATTTTTTTTTAATCTTTGATCAGAGTGATCAATAGTCAAGACCTATGATGATCCATGTATAAAATTTTCTCCCATGTTTCAGTTGATAATATAAAGTCTTTTTTTCATAAATTGGATAAGATTTATGACCCTTGACACTATATATAGATAAAGTCCCATATTCTAGGAATTCATCTATTATAAATATAATCATTTCATGAAGTAAAGAATAATAAATTTCATAAGAATCATACACTCGAATAAACACCTCTAATTAAAGTTTCAAATCATCAATTAATGGTGACAAAAAAACATCAATATCATTTCTATGTTGTTTTTGTCGAGAAATCATTAAACCCAACATAATATATTTCCTCTTCATACAAAATTCAGGGATAAGTCTTATGTTTAAAATAAAATAGGCCATGAACTATTTTCTTTTACTAAGGCTTTGATATGGATTTCTTCCATCTATGCACAGTCTGAGTCTGATATTTCAAAATTCATTCCCAAATGATGAAAACTATTGATAAAATTTCTTTCACAATGGAAAATCTTCTAGATGATTTAATTTTCCCATAGATATATGCTCATGTACATGAAATATTAACCTTTTTTCATCATTATAATTTTTCAAATAAATGTTTCAAATGAAGAATTATTGGAAAATAAAAAATTTCCTTGGTTGGAGGCTCTGTAACTGCTAAATCAGCTTATGTTTTTTCCATTAACTTATACCATGTTGTCTTACATTTGGGACACTCGGACAAACCATTATACTGATTCCTCTATTTCACACAACCATTCATGAAGAAAATTATCTTCTTTTAACCCAAACACATAGGGAGTAATATTTTATTTTTTTCATAATGTGAATATGTAAGATAATTTTTAAAAACGTTTGTCATCTAATATCATTAGAAACTATGTAAAATTTATTTCACTCTATCCATTTTTGCATTAATGTTAATTAATCATAATTTTTTTGTTAAAATATTAAATACCATACAATCTAGATAAAATATATTTTTTTGAATCACTATATAGATACTCATTTATCAGTGTTTTTTCCATTTTCTATTACTTCAATATCATAAATCATTTACTCAATTTGATCTAACCTATTCTCAGGAAAATCAACATATCAGTAGATATAGAATTACTGCTAATTTCACCATACCAAATACGAGGGTTGTAACTCATATTACAACCATGAAAAATTTAATGATCTATAATTTTTATACTTTTCAAATTAATCCTATTTAAAAATTTTTAGAATGGACAAAAAAATGCCTTTGTTTGGAACATCTTGTTTTGAAAATTCCAAAAACGCATCAACAACTTCCTCATACTCATCATTTGTTCAAAGTTTAGTAATCTTTCCAAGTCTCACTATTAACTATATTAAATATAATTATTTAAAAATAAGTTATTATATGATAAAATTTATTTTCAAAATTTAATTTTAAATAAAAAAATATAATAAGATAATTCAAAAATTAAAAAAGACAGTATTTTTTATAATAAAATATCTCTTTAAATATATTAAATTATCATTATTTCCAAAAAATAAATATGTATCATGGAATATACATAATAACATAAATGTATATTATAAATAATTTTTATTCAAACACTATAATCCACTATAATTTTAAATGTCCCATTCACAATGAAGAAAAAAACATACCATAAATACACATTAATATGTTAGATTACATTATTCATAATAAAAATTAATCAAATAATCATTTAATCAAACCTAAATCTACAAATAATCATTCTATAATTATAAAATACATTATATTCCTGAATAATATGAACTACTAGTACAAATAGTGAATAGAAGGAGATTACATGATAAATGAAATGGAAAATTGAAACTGAAGCTACATATGAAAATAGATAAGAAGCATGAAATATATAAATTAGAAACATAAACAAAAAAATTGATCTAGGAAGGGGGATGATTGATACATAGACACAAATAGGAAGAAGTAATTTAGTGAAGGAAATTTATTGATAACAATTGTTGATAATGTATGAAGGTAGATATAGAAAACTGAACGAGTGTCAAGGCCAATAGATCATTGAAATAAGGGATAGGGTTCACAACATGAGAGAAAACTGACTATTGTCATTCTAATTAATGAAAACAAAATGGATTTCTAAGTCATTTAATAAAATATTTAAATGATTTTTTCATGCATGTTTTTTATTACCACTAATAAAAAATGGGCATTCTAGTTGGTTATTTGATAACTGATGTGAAAACACAAAATTTTAAGGTTATTTATCAAATAAATGGTGTTGAATATGTAATCTATATATGTTTTACATCAACTATAAAATAACAAACATGGAAAATAATTTGTCCTGTCAATTATAAATAACTGATTTGAAAAATGTGTCATCCAACATGTATTTTGTACTTGTGGTACGTCCTCCCACAAATTTTTTACAAGAAGCTTTATATGTCCCCCAAGAGTACATACCATAAAGGCCAACTTTGTGGCCATAATAAGTTTAATCATGGGAATTTTTCTCATGATGATTATCTTGTAAGCCCTTCCCATGGTCAAGATATCAAATATAAATAAGGTCCCCTCTTTATACTATCAACCCTAATGGTCCTCCCCATGTCATATGTTATAGGACTCCTTCATGTGGATAAATTTTGAGCCAAGATGGTTGTCCTCCCCAAGATGGTGTTTTACGTGAAGGTCCTCCCCACGTTGTTATCTCATTTCAACCAGACCCTTATTCCCTTATTGAATCAATATTAATAAATCCATAATTTAATGTGGTGCATTAAAAGATGAGTAAAACCATTATTGATGTCTTATCTTTGATAAGAAACATTGTTCCTTCACCTAAAGACATCCTAAGGAAATAATCCTTCAATAAACCACCCTTGTACCATAGAAATTCAACTACAATAGAGAATATTCCAATCAACTATGTTTTTTGAAATATGGTGGTATAAAAATGACCATTTTGGTTAGAGAAATTAAAATAATATCTCACATAATATGAAGATAATACATTGACTATAAGGAAAAAAATGACTAAAGACAACATAATCGTCATATTATAGCCCTTGTATACCCCTCAATATATCATTTTGAAGACATTTTTAAGGGAATTAATACATTATATTCATCTAAATATATTAATGAATCTTTTACACTTAAAATAAAAATTTATTATTTATAGAGTTTATGAAAATATTGTTAAGTAAATATAATAATTTTACCATTATATTGATTGATTGCGCTTCAAACTGCACGATGCCTGAAATTGTGAAGGGAACAAAAATAATACTCAATGCACATGTCTTAATGTTATGAATAATCTATGTCATTTGAATATTGAAACCACATCCAGGGTCTATATCGAAGGATAAGGGGAACATAGAGCCTTTTATTTCAATTTTCTCATTGATTAGAAAATAATTCTAAACGTGACACCATGCAATGTCATCTCTTTATAAAAAATCTTAGAATCGATCTATTCACACCATAACTGATATACATAGTGTGGATTTTCCCAGATCAGAACTCATATATTTTGAATCTAATTGTAGAAATCTATTGAAAGGGCCTCACAACATGAATATGAAAATATTGACTGAGTTTATCATTTTTGGAAAACCAGAACTCATGTGATGATATTACCTTCGATAGGATGAAACTCATGTTTTGAACCAAAATTTTACCCAAATCATGATTTGATAAGGATATGTAATATCAATATGTTAGATGTGAAAGTTATAGAAGTAGATATTTAGTAACAATCATAGATCATGGTTTTGGTTAAATTTTTACTATACTCACATCATTTAATGTCATCAAATATGGCCCAAAATGCTACAAAAAAAGAGTAGGAGAAACCTTATACCATAGGGATGGGGAATTTCTATCTAAAATGCCTCCCATGTTGATATCAACTTTTCTCATTTAGATGATGTGTCAAAAACATTAGTTTCCACAATTAGTATCATTTTGCGACTTTTATTTCTCTAGGGGAACTCATACCAAATGTTCTTATAGAGACTATATCCCAATTACCCTCCATAAAATTGCCTCGATAAATTTTTTGAATGAAATGATGAGGCCCCATAGTGGTGTCAAACTAAAGAGACACATCAAGAGGGAAATTGGTCATGAGAATAAATAATTATCACTTAACAAATTCCCCAATTGAGACTAATCGTCATATACTTCCAATGGTGGTGTAATGACTATAATGAGTTACATGTTAGTAAATATTACCATAATTGGACCTAAAGAAGCTACAAAACATTAATGCAGTATATGAATAAAAGAGAAGCATTTTTTTACTTGAAACACAGTCCACAGTATAATTTCTAAAGATGGTGTGCATTCAATAGATCAATGGATAGATAAGGATTTTCGAACTTAATTGAATGTTTATCTACTACCGCTACAACATGCTACAAATAAATAAATTAGAAGAGATGTGACTAAAACACAAAAATTAACT
The DNA here is from genome assembly GCA_963277665.1 of Viscum album. Classification (NCBI taxonomy): domain Eukaryota; kingdom Viridiplantae; phylum Streptophyta; class Magnoliopsida; order Santalales; family Viscaceae; genus Viscum; species Viscum album. The sequence goes on from OY728133.1 coordinate 1,416,148,243, forward strand.
AAATAAGCTAAAAAATTAGAATTGTGGAACCATTTTCTCAATATAAGGTAGAAATGAAGGATTTTAATAGAATCAATCATGAGTCAATCAGAGAAAATTTCCCTACTGGGTATGTTCTTTAGGCAGAGGTTCACCACACACTTTCAATAGATCTCCCTCAATATGAAGATCCATTCATTCCAACAAATATTGTTTTTGCTAATTCACTCAATTTGGGATTTATGAATTCAATATATTTGGATCATGTAATTAAAATATGTTAAGAGTTCCCTCTATCAGGAAACCTCATTGGACCATGCGATGTGAACTACCCTAGACTATCATAGACTGGATATTTTCCACAAATGCAGGTAGTCCCACTATGTCAGGCTCTTCCCTTCACTTCCCTTATTCAGGTGAATACATAACCAACTATCCCATCAAAGTTCTTCAGAACCATTGACTCACTAATAGCCTGTCTAGAAGCTATAGAAGGGTGAAATGAACCTGTATATCTAAAGGGTACACCTTACCCTTAATGGGTAGGTGAAACCCTCACCCCACCCAATTTTAGGAATCCTATATTGAAAAATTTGAATAGCACATGGGATCCAAAACAACACCCAACACATTTTATGATTTGGCGTGGTCCCATGATAGGAAACCTTGAGTAGTAAGAAGAATCCAAGATCTGGGTTTTTTATAGACATTTAAAGGATCATCTTTTTTTGGTATATGACCTTAACATCCAGGTCAATCATAGGATGATAATACATCCAATAATAATTTCTTTAACAATTAAATACTATGATATGAAAGAAAACAATACATACCCTTTGAAATAAAAAAATTTCTGAATAAGATAGTATTAGATTTTATTTCTTGGTGGAAGAGTTTAGTAACTCCCAAAACTTGTAGCTTCACTAAGAAAAAATGATAGGTCTCTATATAGAGAAACATTACAACATGCTAAAAAACTAATCATTCAAGAAAAATAACTTGGAATAATTCATGAAATTTACATAGTTATAAAAATCTTGGAATATTCTATTTGGAAAACTAAAGAAAATACTTTACCATTACCAAAAACTTAGGGGAAGAGAATATATAAAGTGGAAATTAAAACCATCATACTCAACCTAGATCTTAGAGTGGCTCCATCTCTTAAACCCAAAAAATATTCCACAAAATCTCCTCTTTATTGATACCAATAAGAATAATATACAAATCAGGATGATCAAAAAGAGAATAATCATTTATCATGTAAGGATTGGATGAATAATGATATTCCTTTCTTGGTGAGAAATCTCAACTATAATTTATATAAATCTTAGAGATATTTATTTTGAGGTTTTTATAACATAGATTGTTTGATCAGGACAGTCTTAGGGATCACCGAAATTATTTTCCCCTTTCAATAAAAATTGGGGCACACCATCTAGGATTGATTTTATTTATGGATATCCCCAAAAATATTTTTGATTTTAGAAAGGAAAAATCATGTAAGCCACTAGTATATGGGGAATATGTTTCCACTGGTCCAAAGGAAGAAAACAGATGCAGATAAGTTACAAGTAATGGTGAATATAATTTAGATGAATTTACGATCAAAAATAAAACCAATAAAACTCATTCTATCCTTAGGAAATACCTAAATAACTAGTTGTGTTCCTAGTTTCTCCTAATATAATATTACCAACTTCTTCTCCATTACAATATTCCAAGATTCGGTGTTCTAAAAGTTAGTGTAATAGAAATGGAAAGGGTAATATATAAGATTATGAACCCATATTGATTCCAAATATAATCACAACCATTTCAGATTTAATGCCTTTAACATTGAAGAGACATACACCCTCCCACCATATGATAACATGGGAACCGTCCTACCAAACTGTACCAAAAGAACTATCCAAACAAATTTTTCATTGGTAACTATCCCACCAAATGTAAACATCATATAATGAATAGATATTTTTCAGTTTTTTTTAAATATTTTCATTTATCATACCATTGATCTGATAATGAGTATGTATATGAACCTGGGATTCTCATAACTGCTGAAGGATATGAAGGTATAGGCTATATACGTTGCAGGAATATGGGAGACACAATCATAGAAAAGTCCAATATTATGGGTATATTCCCACAAGAGCTATATATGCAATTGAGACCAACATACAAGAATTTTTGTGAGACTATTATGATCCTGGGGGAACCTAAACATTTTTTAAACAATTATCCAAATATAATTTTTTATAAATACTGGTATAAATATTGAAACCACATAATCAACCTAGATATGTGGGTAGATCAAGTCAACCCAATCTATTAAAACATGAGTACCGTAAACTTATGGTCAATATACTAACTCATCTACCTCAAAAACATCATCCTTGGAGACACATGCTTTAAAAAAACCTCAACTCAATAATTGGAATCACAAAAATCTAGCTCAAAAGTATAAAATATTGAAACATTTGTCTGTAGTTTTGAAAAATAATTCAATCCTGCACACTCTAAATTTATAATAAAATATTTTAGAAGAACATGTGTGTAACATGACAATATTTCATAGTTTGTCATCTCTTCAAAGTAATTCAATATCTTGCGCTATATGCAACAATGAGTTCGAGCGCACCAAGACTTACCAAACTAGTCATTCAAAAAGCGGTTATGAATTGAATTATCAGAATTTTGAATTTTATATAATCCATATAAATTTTATATTCCATATTATGTGTTTCTTTGACATAATATATGAAAAAATTCAAATTTTCAGCTAATGGAAGTATTTTTTAGAAAATGCAATTTTACTGCCTTTTAATAAAGAACCATTTTTAAATCCAAAATTTGACACTTTTATATATTAAATTTTAAAAAATAGGCTTACTATATAGAATTATGAAATAAAAATTTATTTTTGTTAAATTATTGGTGTTTTTCTGATAACATTCATATTTGGGTAAATAGTGAAAAATACTAAATTTTAATTGAAAAAACTTTTTTAATCAAAATAATTTATATTGTTCAATTATACATTTGATTAGTTTGAAAGTATAATTAGATTATATTTTTATCATTTAATAAAATTTAGGTCATTATGATTCATTTCACATTTAAATTTGACATAAACACATGTCAATCTTTTGATAGTTTTTCCTTTTTAAAAAGCCGATTATTGGTTTTGACAACGGGAATTAACTTTAAATTAATAAATGAAACTTCTACGGTTTGAATTTGGTAAAATAGACTTATTTTTTGAATTCAATATATCAAAATATTATTTGGATGAATTTTTGGTATTTTTATAAAAACATTCATTTTTTGATGAATAGTGAAAAACACTACGTTATTATTTTAAAAAATCTTTTTGTATAAATATTTATTTATTTTATTTAAATTTATTATAAGTCAAAATCGATATATAATACCTATATAAGTTCAATGTAATTCATTTGAGTCATTTTATAATAAAATTATATGCATGAAATTTTATTGAACTTTTTAATATTTATTACCCAACTTCTAGGAGCTTTTGAAAATTTGCATAAAACAAAATTTAACCGCTTCTATGAGTTGAATTTCAAAAATCCGAGACACACGGTAGACATAAATAAGTAAAATGTGGTTCAATAAGATGAAAATAATTTTTGGTGGATACTAAATTTTGGCTTTTACTAACCATGGTTAAAAGTAAATAGGGTGATTAAGGGTAAAAATGATATTATAATTACCCTATGGAATTTATTAATATTTTATTTAAGAAGGGTTAAAAGATTTAAATTCAAAATTTAATAACTAAACCATTTTTAATATAGGGTTAAACACAATATAAATTAGACTAAAAATATTGATTAGAAAGGTAAAAATATTTCCTATATACTGTTATTTTATTTCTAATTTTTAGACATTAAATAATTAAATTTATTTATGACACAATAATAATGCATAAATTACCATATTAATGAAAGATTAAAATAATTGATTTTATAAGTATCAAAATAAATGTAATTTGAGACTTATAATGAATTAAAATAATTTTCTAGGTTTATATGACATGTTAGGGTTGATTAGATAAATTGTTTTCGATGTGATAAGGTTTGTATGACTTTCACAAAAACAAAATACCAAATAGTGTCAAAATTGACATAAATTAATGTTTAAAACAAAAACAATATTGTTGGTTGATATAATATTCCAAAAAATCTAAGGTTATCCCAAAGGTACTAAATAATATTATATATTTCATTAATGAACCACTTGAGGTTCTCTTGTAAGTTTAGAGTATGCTTATTAATAATACAGTGTAATAATACAAGAAGACACGGTAAAAGTGAAACTATTAAACTAAGAGTTAAATCTAAATGATATGGTAAAAATGGTAACCTAAACTTGTATAAAACCAAATGGTTGGGAGTATTTAGATCCATAACCACCTAAGGCTAGAAATAAATTCATTTGGAGCCATTACAAACCAAATATGATTGAATAATAAATTAATATTTTAATCTTTTCCTAAAGTGACCCTCACCTCTCTTATAAAATGGTACTTCTCCTTCTCTCAAAATCACACCTCTAAATCTATTTGGGTCAGCCAAAACCTGACCTAATATCCTCCCAACATACCTCAAATCAACCTCGAGTCCTTACTTTGATCTGAAATCCAACCTAAGGATCCCTTTTGATCAACTCAAAAGGAAACACCCGAAGAAGAGGTAATAATTTCACCACCCTATTTCATGTTTTTTTCTTCTTCCACTTCCTCTTTTTTTGTTGTTTTCATACCAAAATAATAACTCCAGTACCTCTTAAATACTGTTATGTTATTATAAATATAGTACAACCATATTTTTTATTCTATCCATCCTATAAATGACAATGTCACCATACATGCAAACGTGCGACTTACTGTCTCCACGTTGTGGTATTGTTTGTAATTCAAACACATCATTATTTGGATGGGTATAATAATGCGTAGAACTGATGAAAATAATAAATATAACATATTAATGATTCTGTATATATGATATACTATCCAATTACATATGATTTCACCATCAATATAATGATATTGTCGCTCGTGCGAACGTACGGATTACCGTCTCCACGAACATGATGAGATTCATTCCCCATCATAATCATTCAAGAATAATTTTCATTTTATGAATAAAAATAATTTTTTAAAACTTAATATCATTATAGATATAAATCAGATACATCCTATCCATAACAAACATGGTTTACGTAACCAAGCATATAAAAGAAAACGAGTCTGTTAACACCCGAAATGATGATACTACTAAAATATTATTAACAAATAAATATTGAAAGATCATATATGATAACATATTTTTGTATATTATTCTTGTACAATTTTAAAAAAATAACTATTATACAGAAGGTTAACATCTCCTCTACCAAGTAAAAGTACAACTTAAGGGTTAATTCTATAATCTCTTCATTATCCGAGGTTGTTTTTACATGAGTATCTACTATGACCTCTTTATCTTCCAAATCTGTTTTTCATAAAAATATTTTCAAAAATAATATTTTAAGGTTCTATGGATGGGACTCTTTAACTAGATCATAATTTTAAATGGTTTAAATATTTATTCTTCTAAATCATTTTCATTAATATCAACGTTTTCAAAAATGGATTTTATAGATTTATTTTTATGGACATGAATGTTTTTAAAATGTTAATTCCATTCAAAAGTTTCAATGTTGTATGAGAAATTTTGTTTCAACAATATCTTTAAATAAATTCATTTCTAATTTTTTTGACTTTTAAATGTTTTCATGAAAATTTTATATTTCTTCCAAAGTGTTTTAATAATAATTTTCATCTATGTCAACATCCATTAAAGGATTTTAAACATTTTTGAAGTTGAATTATTATGATGCAAATCTTGCATATTGTATTGAATGTTTTGTGATACATTTGACTGTGGATGTGTTATTTTCATACCATTCATGGTTTATGAATAAATTATTGACATTTCATATTCTAGTTTTAATACGAATGTTTATGTTATGTTTAAACCTTTTCATATGAGGAATGCATTGGACATAGTAAGTGACGGGTGGAGCCTGCTATAGCTTCTTGATGCATCGGTAGGTCTAATGAGACAAACTAGTTCCTTGGCACAATGCCTTAACAAAATCTTATTTGATGTCTTGGCATGAGTCATTGACTATGTGGTTATAAAGACTTTCATTATGCATTACATCATTATGAAATTTAATATTTATATTAGATGTGATTATTCGACTAGTAGAATATTCATGTGAATAATTAAATGGAATTATTTGATTTATCTTTTCCATATTATGCTAAAGTTTACATTTAAAAGGATTTTGATTTAGTCTTCTAAATTTCCATAAATGTTTAGGATTATTTATGAATGTTTCTGCTATATTTTTATCCTTACTGAGCATCTGAGATCACCCCTTTATTATGTTTTATTTTCCCAGGATTCCAGGAAGTGTATTATAGTTGATAAGTAGGGTTAAGCTAGGGGATTAATGGAGTTCTCAAAGGATCATTTTTTTGTGTTTTGTTTTCTAATGTGTAATTTAACATTCATTTATGTAATATATTCTCCAAGACTACTAAATTGATCGGTCTTTTGGGACATGATTCCTTGTGATCATGCCAATGTATTAAAATAATGCACCGACTCTGGGCTTCTGGGGTCGGGGTGTTAAAGTTGGTATCAGAGGATGTTTAGAAACAACCTTGGAAGTAGATTTAGATAAACTCTGATTATAGAACATTACCCTAAGATAGAATTTAAGGATTGGTATAGAATAACTTCTTACAATTTTGGTAATGTAGATATTTTGTGTATTTTTCAAGAAATACATCCCTGTATGGATACGAGTAGTTAGAGGTGGAACTAGCACAGATGTACCTAGGAGTGAAAACTCTAACATGGAATTTTGGTCTTGACCTGTGGTATCCTGGTACACGACAATGGGCCTTTCTGAACTCTCAGTTATGGCACTCCCAGGGGATATGCTTAGGATAATTCACCTTTTCATTACAAGCCATTATGAAGTATTTATGAGTAAATACTTCCTCAAAGAAAATTTTTTATGATTATAGATTATATGTATAATATTTTCAATTTACATAAGGTATTTTACATGTTTGGAATTATGAATTTTGATTCATAAACTAACCTAGTGTATGCGATTTTTTAGAAATGGCGCCTAGTATAAGGAATGATAATTCCAGCAATGCGTATGATCGAAAGATTAAGAAGGATCATATCTTTCATGGTATTGAGCCTACATTTAAAAGGGAAATAGTATCCCATGTATTTTCATCATATGGAGAAATGATATCATGTGTTAATAGAATAAGTAAATAATTATCTGAGTCTTATGGCTTTTAAGGGAAGCAAGAGAAGAAAAGGATGTAAGAGTGAAATATGGATAAAGGGAATAGGGGAAAGAATGTTTTTCCCATATGTGATAACTTTGAAAATAATCACGTTGTTAAATTCTTGAAGGGAATATAGTTTTTTATAAGTGTGGAGAAAAAGGACACCAAGTATGTGATTGCATGTGTATGAAAAAGGTTTCAAATGTACAATGCTTCATCTGCAAAGAGTTGGGACACTACGTGAATCAACGTCCAAATCATCAGAGTATACCACAAATGATGTTGTTGGATAATAATCTAGTTATGATATTACCATAGTTGAAGTGTAATGACTAGTGTTATTATTTTGATATTAATGAATTATTTCATTTGTGTTTTGTATCAACGATGTACTGTTTATATGAATTATGGTAATAAATAAGGATTGTACTATAGTACTATTTCATTAAGTATTTGATATTATATGGTTCTAAGAAAATTTACTCAATAAGAAGTTAATTGTTTTTGGAAAATATATGGTTAAAGGAAAGATAAACCTTAATACAATTCTGATACTAAGGTAGTAATTTTTTAAAATGATACGATTGATTTGGATATTCAATATTCATGACTATTTTGAAATTAATTAATGATTTGTATATTCCATTATTGTTAGAGTTTAGAAAATTTTTGGATTGAAGGAGTATATCCAATATTCTATAATGAATAAGGGAGAGTGAATGTAATAATTAAGGTTTTATGGTAATTCAGGGTGTTACCATGTTTTAAAAGAATAGATGATGAAGGTATTCACATGTTATTATGTGGAAAAAGAGATCGTCAATATGTTTACCTTCCTTTAAAATTTTGGACTGCGAGTTTGGACAGAAGTATTTTGTATAAGTCTAAAGGTTATAATGGATTATGATTAAAATTGGATACTATTTTTCAGGTCAAAGAATTTCTTAAGATTATTTTTGTATTGTTATAAAAAGATCAACAAAAAGGTCGGGCGACAACCTGTCGCGTCCGGTAAGGCTGCGAGACTTGTAACGTTAACCGAAGGGCGACAAGGGTGGATCACCTACCACTGGCATATGTGATGTCTAGGTTTTTATAATGTTGTTTTTTTAATAGTCTTACAAATGAATTATAAATTTGTTATTTTGGGAACCCTATAAGATTAGGATAAAAAGAATATTTTTGAATTATATTATCATTTGAAGTGAAAGGTGAGTTTGTGATAGGAATTAGTTGAAGGATGAAACTCTACTTGTCAATTATATATATATATATATATTGTTATTTTATGAATAAAATAATTCGTAAACTTTAGTGAAGGGCTCTTAAAACAAAAAATGTGTTATCTTAATACATTATGTTTTTTTTGAACCAACGATATTTTAAATCGTCATATATTGATGGATTTGAGGCCCTCAATTTTACACTTATTTGTGATTTATGACTTCAACCACACCTATAAATATTTACGTTTTTCTCCAATTATGTGTCTCTAATTGCAACCAATGATCTTCTAATTGAGATCATGATTTGGTGGTGACTTTTTCATTTCCCTTTCCCTCTTATTAAGACTAAATTTTATTAAATCAATTTCTGATGTGGGTTTTCCACAAGGGTATTTTTTCTATTTTTATCCTTTTTGAAGAACAATTTCAAATTGTGAGGATGCAATTTATTGAAGGAGGGGAGAATGTAACACCCCAAGATTTCATAGTTTGTTATCTCTTCAAAATAATTCAAAAATTTGCGCTACACGCAACAATGAGTTCGAGCGCACCACGACTTACCAAACTACCCATTCCAAAAGCAGTTATGAAATGTATTATCTGCATTTTTAATTTTATATATTCCATAAAAATTTTAACATCCATATTAGGTGTTTCTTATACATAATATAAGAAAAAAATCAATTTTTAAGATAAAGGAAGTATTTTTCAAAAATTGAAATTTTATCGGCATTTAATGGAAAACCATTTTTAAATATAATATTTGACACTTTTATATATTCAATTTGAAAAAATAAACACCTTCTTTTGAATTGAGACATAAAAATTTAGTTTTGATAAATTTTTGGTGTTTTTCTGATAACTTTCATATTTGGGAGAATAATGAAAATACTAAATTTTAATTGAAAACAAATTTTTTAATCAAAATAATTTATAGTGATAATTTATACATTTTAATGATTTGGAAGTATCATTAGATTATATTTTTATCATTTAATACAATGTAGGTCATTATAAGTATTTTCACATTTAAATATGACATAAACACACGTCAATCTTTTGATAGTTTTTACTTTTTAAAAACCTGTTTATTGGTTATGACAACGAGAAATAATTTTAAATTAATAAATGAAACTTGAATGGTTTGAATTTGGTAAAATATACTTAATTTTTTAATTCAGAATATAAAAATTATCTTAGAGGGCAGTTTTGGTATTTTTCTAAAAACTATCAATTTTTGATAAATAGTGAAACACACTACGTCATTATTTAAAAACTACTTATTATTTAAAAAATTATTAATTTTATCTAAATTTATTTTAGGTCAAAATAGATATATAATACCTATATAAGTTCAATGTAACTAATTTGAGTCATTTTATAATAAAATTATATGTTTAAAAGTTTATTGAACATTTTAACGTTTTATACCCACCTTCTAGAAGCATTTGCAAATTTGCATAAAACATAATTTTACCGCTTCTGTGGGTTGAATTTCAAAAATCCAAGAGACATAGTTGACACAAGAAATTAAAATGTGGTTCAATAAGATAAAAACAATTTTTTGTGAATAGTAACTTTTGATTTTTATTTACCACGATTAAAAGTAAATAGGGAAATTAAGGGTAAAAATGATATTATAATTACCCAAACAAATGTCCTAATTCTATTGGATAAGTGTAATTCGACCAAAAAACAACATTAGGAATAAAATATGATCCTATTTGGTCCACTTGGATTAGATTAAGACATTTATTAATATTTTATTTAAGAAGAGTTAAGAGAGTTAAATTCAATATTTAATAACTAAACCATTTTTAATATAGGGTTACACACAATATTAATTAGACTATAATTATTCATTATAAATATAGAAATATTTTCTATATAATGGTATTTTATTAATTATTTTTAGACATTAAATAATTAAAATTCTTTATGACACAATGATGATTTTGTAATTACCTTATTAATGAAAGATTAAAATAATTGATATTACAAGTATCCAAATAAATGAAATTTGAGACTTTGGATAAATTAAACTAATTTTATAGGTTAATATGACATGTTAGAGTTGATTATATAATTTTTTTTCTAAATTATAGGTTTTCTCAAACTTTCACAAAAACAATATAACATATAGTGTCAAAATTGTCATAAATTAATTTTTAAAACAAATACTATATTATTGTTTGATATAATATTCCTAAACATCTACGGTTCGGCCAAAGGGATTAAATAATATTATATATGTCATTAATGAAACACTTGAGGTTCTCTTGGAAGTTTAGAATATGTTTATTAACCATATAGTGTAAGAATACAAGAAGAAACGCTAAAAGTTAAACTATTAAACTAAGAGTTAAATATAAAAGATAAGGTTAAAATGGTAACCTAACCATGTATAAGACAATTTGGTTGAGAGAATTTCGACCCATAACCACCTGAGGATCTAAATAAATTCATTTTTGTCTATTATAAACAGAATATGATTGTAGAATAAATTAATAAATTAATATTTTCTTAATGCGACGCTCATCCCTCTTATAAAAGGGAACTTCCCCTTTTCTCAAAATCACACCTCCAAATCCATTTGTCTCAGGAAAAACCTACCCAAATATCCTCCAAACTTCTCTCAAATAAACCTAGAGTCCATAATTTGATCATAAATCCATCCTAAGGAGCCCTTTTGATCAACTCAAATGGAAACACCCAAAGAAGAGGTAATAATTTCACCACCATATTTCAAGTTATTTTCTTATTCCACTTCCCCTTTATTTTTTGTTTCCATAAAAAAATAATAACTCCAGTACCTCTGACATGATTTGATGTTATTATAAACATGGTACAACCATATTAATTATTCTATCCATCCTATAAATGACAAAGTCACCATACGTGCATACGTACGACTTATCATCTCCACGTCGTGGTGTAGTTTGTTATTAAAACACATCATTATTTGGATGGGTATAATAATGAGTATAAATGGTGTAAATAATAAATATAACATGTTAATTATTCTTTATATATGATATACCATCCAATTAAATATGATTTCACCATCAATATAATGTTATTGTCGCTCATCCGTACGTACGGATTACTATCTCCACTAACGCGATGAGATTCATTCCTCATCATAATAGTTCAACAATAATTTTAATTTTTTGATTAATAATAATGTTTAAAAACATAATATCATTTTGGATATGAATAAAATACATACTATACATAACAAACATGGCTTACGTAACCAATCATATAAAGGAAAACGAGTCAGTTAACACCTGAAACGACGATACTACTAAAATATTATTAACAAAGCAATGTTAGAAGATCATATATGATATCCTATTTATGTATATAATTCTTGTAAAATTTAACAAAAAATATTTTACTATTATATAGGAGGTTAACATACCCTCGACCAAGGAAAAGTACAAGGTAAGGGTTAATTCTACATTCCCTTCATTATTTGAGGTTGTTTTTACGTGAGTATCAACTGGGACCTCTTTTTCAACCACATCCATGTTTCATTAAATTATTTTCAAAGGGAATATTTTAAGGTTTTATGGAAGGGACGCTTTAACTAGATCATCATTTTAAATGGATTAAATTTTTATTCTTCTAAATCATCCTCGTTAATGTCCATGTTTTCAGAAATGGGTTTTAAGGATTTAATTATATGGACATGAATGTTTTTAAAATGTTAATTCCTTTCAAAAGATTCAATGTGATATGAGGCACTTTGATTAAAAAATGTATTTAAATGTCTTACTTTCTAAATTTAGTGACTTTTAAATTTTTTCATGAAAAAGGGATATTTCTCTCAAAGAGTTTTACAAATCATTTTCATCTATATCAACATCCTTTGACCGATTTTAAACTTGTTTGAAGTTGATTTATTATGATAAAAATATTCCATATTGTATTGATGGTTTTGTGATACATCTGACTATGGATGTGTTATTTTCATAACATTCATGGTTTATGGATAAAGTATTGACATTTCATATGCTAGTTTTAATATAAATATTTCTGTTATGTTTAAACCTTTCCATATGAAGAATGCATTGAACATAGTAAGTGACGGGTGAAACCCGCTATAGCTCCTCGATGCATCGGTAGGTCTCATGAGAAAAACTATTTTCATGGCACAAGGCCTTGAAAAAAATCTTATTTGTAGTCTTGTCACGAGACCTTGACTATGTGGTTATGAAGTCTGGCATTATGCATTCCATCATTATGAAATTTGATATTGATATTACATGTGATTATTCAACTAGTAGAATATCCATGTGAATAATTAAATGGAATAATTTTATTTATCTTTTCTATATTACGTTGATGTTTAAGTTTAAAAGGGTTATTTTTTATTCATATACATTACCTTAAATGTTTATGCTTATTTATGAAAGTTGCTGCTATATTGTTATCCTTAATGAGCATTTGTTCTCACCGCTTTCTTATTTTTTATTTTCCTAGGCTTCTAATAAGTGTATTATGATTCATAAGAAGGGATAAGCTTGGGGATTTTTGGTGTTCTCAAAGGATAATTTATATTGTATTTTATTTTCTAATGTGTAATGTAACATTCATGTATGTAATCTATTCTCCAAGACTTCTAAACTGATCGATCTTTTGGGACGTGTTTCCTTGTAATCATGCCAATTTATTAAGAAAATGCACTGAATCTCAGCTTCTAGGGTTGGGTGTTACTTTGTGGAGGCCTTATTAATACCTCAAGAGTTATAATTTGAGATTATGACTGCTAAATTATATCGTTCATAGATTAATTCCACAGAATGTATTGGAATAATCTCCTTCATTGAGTAGGATAAGGAAACTACCACACATACACATTAGACCCTTTTATGAATATGTAAAGATGGATCGTATAAACATCCAATTAGGTTTTATTGAAAACATATCAGGAATTAACTTCATTCTAATCTAAACACTCCATTGATTGGGTTACAATGAAGAAAATTTAATTTATTCTAAATTATCACTTTATGGTCATTGAAGGAGTGACCATAAACCTCTTGGTCGAATCAAGATCTATGATCAATCTGGATATCACATCTCTGACTCTAAATTCTTTATTTCATAATGGGATACAACTTTCAATTTCATAATAGGGTGATATTGTTTGAATCATCATACAATAGTTCTATTACCAAACCATAAATGTCTCAAATAATGTGTTAATACATGTATTTGGAAATTTCAATGTGATAGAGATCCATTTGAATCATATGAGTCCTAATACACTAACACAATGTTATATCATAGAGAAGGAAAACATCTCACGAATGATGATATTTCTCAGGTTATTTCTCTAAATAATTTGTAAATTTCCACAACATGCCCATTTTAATAGTTTGATAATGAATATGTAATACCCATCAATCAAATCAAAAACACAAGGTTGTATTTGTGTATATATTCATTAATATTTATTATATAATTTACATTATCTTAACCTAATAACAATGAATATATGTATAATATACAAAATAGTGATATAAACTTAGGTGCCCTCATTTTATCCCTAAAGTCTCAAAAGACCCCTACATTAATAGATGAATCAGAAGAGACTCTGATATCATTGATAGATAGTGGGAATTCCCATACATAGTCTTCAAAATTTTGGGATATTGATTCTTTTAGACATGAAATTTCTCCTTCATAACCCATTCTACAAAATATTAGTATTAAGGGAGAAGAATAAGGGGATATCAGAAACTCCCCTATAGTATTTGAGGAGGGTGTTTCCACTACTATTGATGAGATTTGAAAAATAAATATGTGCACTAAGGAAACCCACAAACCACATTTATTATCATGAACATTTATTTTTAAGAATTAGAGGTGAATTATTTTTTTTGAAAGTATCATTGATATGGATTGACATAAAATTACATAAAAATTCTTGACCTCAATCTTAATGTATCAATATACCAGTTGGTTTTACAATAGTATTATTATGTTTATAAGTAGAAAAGTGGAATAACACATCCTACTCACACTACCAAGGTTTAATTCAATGTTGATAGGATTATCAAATCCAAAATCTTTTAGGAAGCCCAATACTTGAAATAGATCACCAAGACTAACTCAGTCAAATAGTATAATGGTCAAATTAGGGTTTCCATTAATATCAAGGATCTCAATAAGAATTGTCTAAAAGAATATTCCCCAGTCTTGATTATGGAATATTTAATTGATGTAACTACTGGATATCAAAAACTCCCTTTAATGGATGGTTATTTTGGATACAACCAAATTCAAATGTCCCTTAAATAAAACAAAGCCATTAATTTGGGGGTCCCATTGGGAATGTATTTCTATCATGTGATGCCTTTTAGATTGAGTGGAAGAACTTATCAATATTCCATGCACCATATTTTGAAACCCTTACTAGGGAGGACCATGGAATGTTTTTTCGATGATCCAGTGGTCAACTCCTAGCATATTTTTGATCATATTACCAATATTGAGACCAGGTTAAGTAAGATATAACAAAATACCTTGCAAATAACCCATTTAGAATGTGATTTCAGGGTTACCTCATGAACATTCCTTGGTTTTATAGTATTCTACCATGCCATTGATGTCAATCCTAAGAAAATAAGGTATATCTTAGAAATTTTAACTCCCCTAAACCTCTAAGAGTAGATAGGGATTTTGGTATTCCTAGTCTATATTTAAAAATTCACATTGACCCATGAAGGAAAATATTTTCTCTACACTAGACTAATGAAGAATGGAGTTACCTATCAATGAACTTATTATTTTCAAGAATCTTTTGAGTGCCTTAAGAAATACCTTTTGAGTCCACTAGTGTTAACTATCCTTTTTGATGTAATGTCACTCATTTCTATGTTATAACCCTGGACTGATCATTAGGTTCCTTTATTTCATAAAATAATAACACAAATAATTATAATAGACTATTCTATCTTTGTAAAAATATGATTAGTATTGATTATTGATATTAAGATATTGATAAAATTTTCCTTTCATAAATACTTATGGTTCAAAAAATGAGACACTACTAACAGCACCATGAGATCCACTTTTTTCTATTATAATTACTTTCTCAAATACATCCTCAATCATCCCATTTTAAATGGAAATTTGGAATAGTGGGTTTTCTGTTAGCACCATTTTGACATCCAATTTAAACTAAAAATGGTGACAATGGGACATGAATTTATATATTTTCTCTTAGAGCATACTTCTATAGAAAAAACACCATTGAAAACTAAGTTACCCAAAGAATAAGTCTTATTTATCAATAAAATCCCTTATACATGGGAAATATACTTTGTTAGTCAGTACAGAATACCAACAAAGAAGATAATGGAAGACCCAAAACTCAATAGAGTCTATTTGGAAGTCATCTATATCTCCATAAACAAAAAACATTCCACCGTATTCCATCTATTTCTTCAAATTCTTCAGCAAAAATGAGGTAGAAACCAATCCCTCACTGTAGGTCTTGAACAATAAATACAAATACTAAAATCCCACATAAATGTCAATGGATATTTAGAGTTGTTAAACAATAAGATAATTGACTATGGAATCATATTGGAAGAGATGAATTACTTGATTTATTATGTATCATGGTTTACAATAGAATTCCCCTTAGATTCAATATCAAATCAGGTTATACATTTATATAATGACAAAGAATATGCATTAGAAAATGAATCCATAGCCTATGGTGATCTAGACCAGGTCGTAAGAGGAATTAGTCTTGATCGTCGTAGAGTGGTACCACCATTCATTGTTAACAAGATGGAAGAGATAAATGATGTCAATTAGATCCCCCAAAATGAAATTTTATAAACCTATGGATATCTCCCATTTTGTAATACCTCAAAATAATGGTTCTCCGGTCAAAAGTAGAATGAAAAGATAAAATATGATGATATACATTCAACATTGCCCTTTATGGTAGTCTAAACTCTAAAAAAGTATTTATAGTTGAGGCTTCGATGGATTTCTCCTCAAATGTATTGAATGGGTGAGGATGAGGAGGACTCATACTATCATGTACGAAGTCAATACAGGTTCATGTGCTGATAATTAGTCATCGATCATGATTTCTCATAAAATCAAGAGGATTGGGTTTATCAATAATTCAATGATGTAGGATATTATAAATTTTACCAGGAAATATCATTCATATCAAACACATGCCTAATTTTTTTATACCCTAAAATTCATGTATATTACCCAATATTTATTGTCATTTTCTATTTGGGGACTATATTTTTTTGGGATATATCATTCAACAATAGTCCGAAAATTTATATATTTCTTGTAAAGACCCGTAAAATTCAAGGGAAATTTTTTTTCTTAATTTTCCTTAGAATTTTACAAGAGCGCGGTTTCAGACGGCACCTGATTCCGAGGCCCGGAGTGCCCGGAATTAATTTCCGAAGTTTGGCTCGGGTACGTTCAGTGAACGAACGAGCGGGAATTCCTAACTTTTGATCCGGTGCTCGGAATTGAAATCCGAGGGCACCGATGAACTCGCAGCGCCGATATTCTCTTAAAGAGTCCTTTTCGGGAGTTGCGTTTGTTGTGGGTTGAAAGTTAGTTTTTGGGTTTTTAAGTTTAAGTTAAATAAAATTTGTGAGGAACAAATTTTATTTTATTTTATTTTTTTTAACTAGTTAAGTCCTACCAAAGGGAGTTGGGAGTGGGACCCACATCCACTTAACCTCCCTTGGGAGGATTAAGTGAGGTGGGGTCCACACGAACCCCAACTCCTCAAATTCTCTCAAAACCTCCCCTTTAACTCATTTCTTTAAATGTTGTCAACTTGAGTTACTTAATTAATTAAGGGAGTTAAACCCTTTTTGAATTTCAAACCTTTGAAATTCTTGTGGTTAAGTTATGTAATAATATAAGTTAAAGCTTATATTATTCTAGGGGATTCTTTTAACACCTTGGGAGGATTTCTTGAGAGCTTTGGAAGCTTTTCTTCTTCTTCTTCAAGCTCTGACGAAGAACGAAGAACGCTCAAACTCCGACGAAGAACGACGCCTGTCTTCTTCGTCCTCGGTGTCAACAAGAGGGAACGCCGCTTCCTCTTCGGACCTTCTTCGTCGGCATACGAAGATTCGACAACGACTCTTCCTCCGCGACACCGATATTTCACGACTCCGTCAACGTGCGACTATCAAGGTAAAGGTTCTTGAGTTCGTTGTTTCCTTTTTATTTGAATTTCCTCAAGACTTGACGTAGAACGCTCAAGTTCCGATGAAGAACGCCGCTCCGCTCTTCTTCGTCTTCGGTGTCAACGAGAGAGAACACCGCACCTTCCTCGGACAACCTTCGTCGGCGTACAAGGATTCGCCAACGACGTGCCTCTTCGGACGCGCCTCTTCGTCATTGAATTTGACGAACGACGACCGCGTCGCCCGACCTCCGCGACGTCGTCTTCCGCGGAACGTAGAATGAACTTCGAACCTTATACCAAGGTAGGGGTTGTCGTTTTCTTTTGGTTTCCTTATTTTATTCTTGATCGTGATTTTATCAAGACTAGCGTGTGACTTGATTTATTTTTAAGTTGCGTTATTATTTTAACGTGAGGGGGGCCGGACCGCACGAACACGGCCGAACCCCCCCTCCATCGTTCTTGTTTTATTCATGCGGGTGGAAGCAAGTGGCGTGGTGCCGTCGCACCACGCGGATGATCGTGCTTATAATTTACGCAACGCCGTCGCGCTACGCCGAGGAAAATTTTCAAGAACGCGGCGCCGTCGCGCCGCGTTGGAAGGAATCATGGCACGGCGAAAGGGGCGCGGTGTCGTCGCACCGCGCCGGACGACGAATACCGCGGCCGGTTCCGGGCCGCGGCGGAAGAAGAGACCGGCGGCCGGGCCGCCGGCGTCGGAAGCCGAAGAAGGGGACCGGAAATTCCGGTCCCGTTTGAGAAAACCGGCCGGCCAGCTGGCCGGCCGGATGACTTAAAACCGGGGAATTTAATTCCCCGGCCAAACCTTAAAACCCCCCTCTTAATGAGGGGGGCGGTTCTTGAGGGAAGGGGGAAGCCGCCCCCTTGGTTCGGCGCCAGCAGGCCCCCCCACGTGAGGGGGGGGGGGCGGTTTTAAAAAAAAACCGGCGCGGCACATAGGCCACGCCACTTGAATAACCGCGGGGCTTAGCCCCCGCGTGCGCCGCCACACCGCGGCCCGCCGCCACCGCGGCCCGCCGCCACCGCGGCCCGCCGCCGCCGCCGCCGCGCCGCCGCCGCCGCCGCCCGCCGCCGCCGTCCGCCGCCGCCGGCCACCGCGCCGCCCAGGGGGGGGGGGGGTCGGGCCGGGTCGGCCCGGACCCGGACCCCCCCGTTTCGAATCAGTTTTGGTTTTTGGCTCATAACTTGAGCCTCGGACCTCCGAATGACGAACCGTCTGCGGAAACGCGATCCTTGGATCGAGACGGTCGTTTCGGTATATCGCACTCAAGATTTCGGGTTACTTAGAGTTCGGCCGGGTTGGTTCGTTCATGAAACCAACCGGGCCTTCGGAGCGGTAACGCTCATATCATGAGCCACGAACGTCCGATTGACGCGCCATCAGTCGCGTTGCGTTCCTTTTAGTGAGACGGATCTTTTGGCATACTCCGCCCGAGGTTTGGACGCAGGTGGAGTACGGTCGGGTTGGTTTTGCCTTAAAAACCAACCGGGCCCCGGAGACGAAAAAGCCAATAACTCACAGACCGGGCGTCCGATTGACGCGCCGTCTGTTTCGTTGACTTCCTCTTGATGAGACGGAACTTTTGACATATTCCGCCCAAGTTTTGGATGCAGTCAGAGTATGGCCGGGTTGGATTGTACTCGAAATCCAACCGGGCCCCTGGAACGGGAAAGCTAATATCTTACAGACAGGACGACCGCTTGACGAGCCGTCAGCGGCGTTGGTGGTTACGTTGAGTAACGGACCTTTTGAGTTTACCCTATGGGAGTTCGGGGTACAGTTGAGATACGGCCGGGTTTGGTTCGCACTCGAAACCAACCGGGCCCCTGGGACGAAAAGGCTAATAACTCACAGACCGGGCGTCCGATCGACGTGCCGTCTGTTGCGTTGAGACCCCTGTGACGAAACGGACTTTTGAGATACTTCTATGCGGGACTTTGAGATACTTGGAGTATCGACCTGTAGCTCGTGGAGCGGACCCTCCCAGTGACGAGCATGCGATGTACGGAGACCGTGTAGCTGGCTGAGACCTGACGACTGCTTGACCGACTCGACTTGGAGTGAGTCGACTAGCCCAGTGGACGGAGCACTACTTTCTGAGGTGCAGACCCATGGCGGACGGAGCACTACCTGTGTGACAGTGCAGACCCGCGGTGCTCGCCCGGAGAGTAACTCAGCAGGCTACTAGGGGGTGTGCACTACGGAGTTTGGGTGACATACCTCGGTGGGAAGCACTACTGTGTTTGGGTGGCTGGCCCGCAGTACTCGACAGGAGGAGTACTTCAGCAGTCTTAGGTTAGTGAGCAGTACCTCGGAGTCGTGACAGGACCACTGCACACTCCAGAGACGGAGCTCTTCAGCAGTTACGGTTTCGATAATGAAAATCCTGGTTTGAGCTGAGACTTTTGACCTTGTGTTTACTTCATGATTGAGATGGGTCACTTGCTAACTTTGGTATATGTATGGGCATATACCCGGGTAGTGGTTATCTGTCGTTTCACAATCCTTGTGTTTCCTCATGATTGAGATGGGTTACTTGATAACTTAGGTATATGTATGGGCATATACCTAAGTAGGGTTTATCTGTTGAGATCTTCTTGTGTTTATCCTTGTTGGTTTTAGTAAGACCTTGAGGGTCTCGGGGTCCCTACTGAGTATCGTTATACTCACCCCTGCACGGGCTATGCCCGCACCTCGTTGTGTTGGTTGCAGACGACGGACAGTGCTGACAGAAGCCGAAGGTTCGAGGACTGGACGGTACCTGGAGGTGGACTATACGACGAGGCGGTACCCGGAGGTGGACCACTGGGCAGGACATACTCGGAGCGGATGGCGGGACCCGAGGAGCAGAGGAGCTATCTGTACCCACCCTTCAGGTGGGATTTCCAGTGGACATCTCAGCGTAGCAGCTTTACTTTTCAGTCGCTGTTTTTCCCTTTTCGAGTTGTACTTTACAGTTGGGCTTGTATTTCCGGCCCCTTTTTACTTTTCAGCTCTTCTTTTTGTACTTAGTGTTTTACTTCCGCTTGCTTACTCTGTGGTGTTTGTTTACCTTACAAAGGCAATGCCTTCCCTTTTTCTGGGATTTACGCCTTGGTGCTAGTCGCCAGCCCCTGGCCTATGGAAGGCGGGCTTGGGGTAGTCACGACACGGACCCCGAGGGCGGGTCGTGACAAATTGGTATCAGAGGAGTTCGGTTCTACCGCAGAACTTATAACTCTGATGTTTCTTTCTGTGAAGCAATAGTGTTGAGAGTACCGAGTGTGGTTTTCAGTTCAGGGAGTCCAGTGTTGTTGCGGGCGGCCGACGTATCCATACACCAGGACCCTGACAACTGATTTCCGACTTTGTGCACGAAAACATTTATTGCGTGTGTGTTTTCAAAGGTTTTTCCCCTTAAAACAGCTCAAACCAGGTCAGCTCACCAGGTATAATCGTTTGATCTTGTTACGTTGTTTCTTTCAGGATGTCTTTTCTCAGACGACCAGCTAGAGCCCGGAGGGATGAGTGTGCTGACAGTCTGTCGAGCGACGAGGCTTCGGTACAGGGCCCTCTTGCAATTGAGGCACCAGCGGAGGCACCAGCGGTACTACCATACGTTGGGCCACCGATGCCACCAGCCCCAGCAGTAGGCGATGCACGACGCTTGAGCGCGCTGCACGAGTTCCAGCGCCAGAGGCCACCCAGGTTCCGGGGAGAGACGGACCCGCAGGCGGCTAAGGTTTGGCTGGAGGCTGTGGTGAGAGTCTTCAGGCTAGTGGGGACGCCGGCAGACTTCATGGTGATCTTTGCTACCAGCCTCCTTCAGGCAGCAGCAGGTAGGTGGTGGAGCCACTTGTTTCAGTTTTGCGATGAGATGGACTTCGCATGGGAAGACTTCGAGACCTTCTTCAGGGTGGAGTTTGTGCCAGTATCTCTACACCCCGAGCGTGTACAGGAGATTCTGCCTTTGCCGCGTGTTTTTCGATCAGAAGCCGAGTCATCTGTGGGCAGTAGACAGATGATGCATAGGTCCAGGAGGACCAGACCAGCAGTTGGGCGATCTCGGGTTTTAGGACCGGTGGTGCAGGGCACCCGGAGTGGGAACAGAGCTAGCCGTGCAAGGAGCAGGTTGTGTTACTCATGTCGCGGAAAGGGTCACCTGGCACGTGATTGTCCGACTCCTCGATCCGCAGGCTTGGGGGGAGCCACCGAGGTTGAGGCAGCGTCAAATACTTGAGCAACAGTAAAGCAGGTGGACAGGAGCGGAACTAGTGGATACGTCTCTTGTACTTCTAGTTCCATGTTGATGTTGCTTTTGTGTAGCATCTTGTAATATGAGCTGCAATAATAAAAGACGCATACCTTTGTGATGTTTTCTTTCCTGTCCTCTTTTGTGATGTTACTAAGAGGTTCCAGTTGACTGTTGACTTGACCCTCACTTGTGAGACATCTACTGGAGGAGACCAGTTACCACACACTGATGCCGACAGTGTGACTCAACCCTTGGAGGCGAGAGTAACGGTTGGATCTCTTAGTAGTAGCGTCGAGGCCTTACGACGTCATCCTTGGTATGGATTAGTATCATCCATGTTAGGATTGACTGTTTTAGGCAAAGAATGTGGTTCATCCAGGGGATGAGACCAGGTTTCTCTTATCGGCAAAGAAGAAATCTTGCAGCTCTTGTGGGACCAGAGATGGTCTGGGCCACGTCAGAGGAGGTCCATGTCATCCAGGAGCGGATGAGGACAACACAGAGCCGGCAGAAGTCATACGCTGACAGGAGGCGGAGGCCACTAGAGTTCGAGAATGGTGACCACGTCTTCTTGCGGGTCTCACCTCAACGTGGTATTCGGAGATTTGGCCGAGGCGACAAGTTATCTCCGCGCTTCATCGGACCCTTCCAGGTCCTCAGCAGGGTTGGTGAGATGGCTTATCGCCTGGCTCTACCACCTCAGTTGCACCGGGTGCACGACGTCTTCCACGTATCCCAGCTGAGGAGATACGTGCACGACCCGACGCACATCATTGATCATGGGGAGCTTGACGTTGACGTTGGGGCGACTTTTACGGAGGTCCCGGTGGAGATAGAGGATCGACAGGAGCGGGTCCTACATGGGCGATCGATTCCTCTTGTGCGCAACAGATGGCAGCACGGGAATCTCCAGGAGAGCACATGGGAGCGGGAGGCTCAGATGCGTGCTCAGTACCCTCTTTGTTTCCCTAGTTTTTGATGTATCTTTACGGGGATGTAAAGCCCTGAGGTGGGAGTAATGTAAAGACCCGTAAAATTCAAGGGAAATTTTTTTTCTTAATTTTCCTTAGAATTTTACAAGAGCGCGGTTTCAGACGGCACCTGATTCCGAGGCCCGGAGTGCCCGGAATTAATTTCCGAAGTTTGGCTCGGGTACGTTCAGTGAACGAATGAGCGGGAATTCCTATCTTTTGATCCGGCGCTCGGAATTGAAATCCGAGGGCACCGATGAACTCGCAGCGCCGATATTCGCTTAAAGAGTCCTTTTCGGGAGTTGCGTTTGTTGTGGGTTGAAAGTTAGTTTTTGGGTTTTTAAGTTTAAGTTAAATAAAATTTGTGAGGAACAAATTTTTTATTTTTTTTTAACTATTTAAGTCCTACAAAAGGGAGTTGGGAGTGGGACCCACATCCACTTAACCTCCCTTGGGAGGATTAAGTGAGGTGGGGTCCACACGAACCCCAACTCCTCAAATTCTCTCAAAACCTCCCCTTTAACTCATTTCTTTAAATGTTGTCAACTTGAGTTACTTAATTAATTAAGGGAGTTAAACCCTTTTTGAATTTCAAACCTTTGAAATTCTTGTGGTTAAGTTATGTAATAATATAAGATAAAGCTTATATTATTCTAGGGGATTCTTTTAACACCTTGGGAGGATTTCTTGAGAGCTTTGGAAGCTTTTCTTCTTCTTCTTCAAGCTCTGACGAAGAACGAAGAACGCTCAAACTCCGACGAAGAACGACGCCTCTCTTCTTCGTCCTCGGTGTCAACAAGAGGGAACGCCGCTTCCTCTTCGGACCTTCTTCGTCGGCATACGAAGATTCGACAACGACTCTTCCTCCGCGACACCGATATTTCACGACTCCGTCAACGTGCGACTATCAAGGTAAAGGTTCTTGAGTTCGTTGTTTCCTTTTTATTTGACTTTCCTCAAGACTTGACGTAGAACGCTCAAGTTCCGACGAAGAACGCCGCTCCGCTCTTCTTCATCTTCGGTGTCAACGAGAGAGAACACCGCACCTTCCTCGGACAACCTTCGTCGGCGTACAAGGATTCGCCAACGACGTGCCTCTTCGGACGCGCCTCTTCGTCGTTGAATTTGACGAACGACGACCGCGTCGCCCGACCTCCGCGACGTCGTCTTCCGCGGAACGTAGAACGAACTTCGAACCTTATACCAAGGTAGGGGTTGTCGTTTTCTTTTGGTTTCCTTATTTTATTCTTGATCGTGATTTTATCAAGACTAGCGTGTGACTTGATTTATTTTTAAGTTGCGTTATTATTTTAACGTGAGGGGGGCCGGACCGCACGAACACGGCCGAACCCCCCCTCCATCGTTCTTGTTTTATTCATGTGGGTGGAAGCAAGTGGCGTGGTGCCGTCGCACCACGCGGATGATCGTGCTTATAATTTACGCAACGCCGTCGCGCTACGCCGAGGAAAATTTTCAAGAACGCGACGCCGTCGCGCCGCGTTGGAAGGAATCATGGCACGGCGAAAGGGGCGCGGTGCCGTCGCACCGCGCCGGACGACGAATACCGCGGCCGGTTCCGGGCCGCGGCGGGACGAGAAGACCGCGGCCGGTTCTGGGCCGCGGCGGAAGAAGAGACCGGCGGCCGGGCCGCCGGCGTCGGAAGCCGAAGAAGGGGACCGGAAATTCCGGTCCCGTTTGAGAAAACCGGCCGGCCAGCTGGCCGGCCGGATGACTTAAAACCGGGGAATTTAATTCCCCGACCAAACCTTAAAACCCCCCTCTTAATGAGGGGGGCGGTTCTTGAGGGAAGGGGGCAGTCGCCCCCTTGGTTCGGCGCCAGCAGGCCCCCCCACGTGAGGGGGGGGGGGGGGGGCGGTTTTAAAAAAAAACCGGCGTGGCACATAGGCCGCGCCACTTGAAGAACCGCGGGGCTTAGCCCCCGCGTGCGCCGCCACACCGCGGCCCGCCGCCACCGCGGCCCGCCGCCACCGCGGCCCGCCGCCACCGCGGCCCGCCGCCACCGCGGCCCGCCGCCACCGCGGCCCGCCGCCACCGCGGCCCGCCGCCGCCCCCGCCGCGCCGCCCGCCGCCGCCGGCCGCCGCCGCCGTCCGCCGCCGCCGGCCGCCGCCGCCGGCCACCGCGCCGCCCAGGGGGGGGGGGGGGGGGGGGTCGGGCCGGGTCGGCCCGGACCCGGACCCCCCCGTTTCGAATCAGTTTTGGTTTTTGGATCATAACATGAGCCTCGGACCTCCGAATGACGAACCGTCTGCGGAAACGCGATCCTTGGATCGAGACGGTCGTTTCGGTATATTGCACTCAAGGTTTCGGGTTACTTAGAGTTCGGCCGGGTTGGTTCGTTCACGAAACCAACCGGGCCTTCGGAGCGGTAACGCTCATATCATGAGCCACGAACGTCCGATTGACGCGCCGTCAGTCGCGTTGCGTTCCTTTTAGTGAGACGGATCTTTTGGCATACTCCGCCCGAGGTTTGGACGCAGGTGGAGTACGGTCGGGTTGGTTTTGCCTTAAAAACCAACCGGGCCCCGGAGACGAAAAAACCAATAACTCACAGACCGCGCGTCCGATTGACGCGCCGTCTGTTTCGTTGACTTCCTCTTGATGAGACAGAACTTTTGACATATTCCGCCCAAGTTTTGGATGCAGTCGGAGTATGGCCGGGTTGGATTGTACTCGAAATCCAACCGGGCCCCTGGAACGGGAAAGCTAATATCTTACAGACAGGACGACCGCTTGACGAGCCGTCAGCGGCGTTGGTGGTTACGTTGAGTAACGGACCTTTTGAGTTTACCCTATGGGAGTTCGGGGTACAGTTGAGATACGGCCGGGTTTGGTTCGCACTCGAAACCAACCGGGCCCCTGGGACGAAAAGGCTAATAACTCACAGACCGGGCGTCCGATCGACGTGCCGTCTGTTGCGTTGAGACCCCTGTGACGAAACGGACTTTTGAGATACTTCTATGCGGGACTTTGAGATACTTGGAGTATCGACCTGTAGCTCGTGGAGCGGACCCTCCCAGTGACGAGCATGCGATGTACGGAGACCATGTAGCTGGCTGAGACCTGACGACTGCTTGACCGACTCGACCTGGAGTGAGTCGACTAGCCCAGTGGACGGAGCACTACTTTCTGAGGTGCAGACCCATGGCGGACGGAGCACTACCTGTGTGACAGTGCAGACCCGCGGTGCTCGTCCGGAGAGTACCTCAGCAGGCTACTAGGGGGTGTGCACTACGGAGTTTGGGTGACATACCTCGGCGGGAAGCACTACTGTGTTTGGGTGGCTGGCCCGCAGTACTCGACAGGAGGAGTACTTCAGCAGTCTTAGGTTAGTGAGCAGTACCTCAGAGTCGTGACAAGACCACTGCACACTCCAGAGACGGAGCTCTTCAGCAGTTACGGTTTCGATAATGAAAATCCTGGTTTGAGCTGAGACTTTTGACCTTGTGTTTACTTCATGATTGAGATGGGTCACTTGCTAACTTTGGTATATGTATGGGCATATACCCGGGTAGTGGTTATCTGTCGTTTCACAATCCTTGTGTTTCCTCATGATTGAGATGGGTCACTTGATAACTTAGGTATATGTATGGGCATATACCTAAGTAGGGTTTATCTGTTGAGATCTTCTTGTGTTTATCCTTGTTGGTTTTAGTGAGACCTTGAGGGTCTCGGGGTCCCTACTGAGTATCGTTATACTCACCCCTGCACGGGCTATGCCCGCACCTCGTTGTGTTGGTTGCAGACGACGGACAGTGCTGACAGAAGCCGAAGGTTCGAGGACTGGACGGTACCTGGAGGTGGACTATACGACGAGGCGGTACCCGGAGGTGGACCACTGGGCGGGACATACTCGGAGCGGATGGCGGGACCCGAGGAGCAGAGGAGCTATCTGTACCCACCCTTCAGGTGGGATTTCCAGTGGACATCTCAGCGTAGCAGCTTTACTTTTCAGTCGCTGTTTTTCCCTTTTCGAGTTTTACTTTACAGTTGGGCTTGTATTTCCGGCCCCTTTTTACTTTTCAGCTCTTCTTTTTGTACTTAGTGTTTTACTTCCGCTTGCTTACTCTGTGGTGTTTGTTTACCTTACAAAGGCAATGCCTTCCATTTTTCTGGGATTTACGCCTTGGTGCTAGTCGCCAGCCCCTGGCCTATGGAAGGCGGGCTTGGGGTAGTCACGGCACGGACCCCGAGGGCGGGTCGTGACATTTCTCTACTACCCCTGACTTATTTTCAAAGTGTGTTGAGGATATATCCCTCATGGAAGTTGGTAAGATGACTATCACCAGCTTTTTGAAGGAAATAATTATTAATATATTTGGTTTCACTCATACAATACTTACTGAAAATTTCACTATCTTCAGCTCTTCTAAATTGAAAAGGATGTATAAAAATTTGGAATTCAGTCTAGCCACTCATCCTACTACTATACTTTTAAAAATGGATAGATATTGGCCTTTAAGAAAAACATATCCAATATAGTTAAAAATATATATTAAAAACGCAAGAAATTTTTTCCTAAGATATATCTACATGGTTTTTTGGATTACCTCACCGTATCACGTACAACTACACAAGGGACCCTATTTTCACTCGTATATGTGATAGAGGTAGTTCTATCCATTGAGGCTCAATTACCATCCCTCCATATTTACAATTATATTCATCTATCCATGAGAAAAAAATCACAAAATCTATTGGATAAGTAGTAAATGGAAGATTAAATAAGGTTGAATACCTTACACCATTTTGAGGTTCATGAAAACCAAGTAACATGAGACTTCATCAAGAATGTCTGCCTCTATTCATTTCTCCAATTGGAGCTAGTGTTGGCTCTTAGAAATCCAATGACACATGGGGAAAAACCTCTAAATCTTGAAAAAAATGGTAAGGGAGTTATGTCATACACAAGGTCTATTCTATTTGAGCATATTCCTTGATTATAATAGATAGAGAGCACATCATTCCCAATACCAATGAAAGGTTTCTCTAGAAATATTTTTCATAATCTATATGAAAACAATTATTCCCTATAGCATGACATTAAACTGTATGGATAACATCATAGTCCAATAGAATTAAATTTCATAACATCATAGTCAAAAATACATGAATTTAAATTTCCTATATTATTTCGTAGATATAAAATTTTAAAATATGTAGAACCAAAGTCCTATTCAAACAACATAAAGATGTTGGAAAATGGATCCACCAAAATATTATAAATCACATGTTGGGAATTTGAAACATCCTTAGATGGAATCTTAATACAATCTATGTAATCTCTTAATTCCCATTTGTCTATCACACTGAGAATAGATCACATGTTCTTAGAGGTTTGAGATTATTATTCTATTTCACGTGAATAATATATGTCCTGACCAAAGGTAGGGATCATTTTATCTATCCTCTAAGACCTTAAATTTCTTAGAGTGGAATCCCTTGTATAGACTACTCTTTCCTTTCATATAAGTTGCATCTCTGTAAGGAAATTTCTCATAACTATGTTTAGATTAATTACCATTACTTTGGAATATATAGTAATGTCTATGTCATCTATTCTTATTTTCACAATGAAATTTAAAATTCCATCACCTTGTCTCCATGATTGACCTTTTTCTCAATCAAGTTAGGTATTTCGTTTTCTTGATATAGGGAAAAGGTTCTTACATTTCACATGTGGATCCAAAACATGTGAATCCAAATATCTATGTCCTAGAGGAAAGACTTTAAACAATATGGTAAACCTTTATCCCCACAACATGATGCTAAACTACATTTCAAACGTCTTGGTCCTATTTCATTAAACTGCACAACATTATTGTTTGAAATGCATGAATTTTAACTACCTAGTGCATGTATTATAGATGTTATGTAAAACTAAATAGAAACCTCCTTACTATATGATGCTATAGTACACGATTATATTCCCTACTACAATACATTACACCATGAGGTGGAATTATAGGTATCATGACTCTAAAAAACTTAAGGTGGCTTATTTACTTTGGTTTCTCTTTCCCCCACATTAGATCTTGATTCATGTAGATGTATTTTGAAAATAACCCATTTTTTACGTCAGAGTATCAATATCCTTCTTCGATGTAGAATTAATATCCACATAGGATATTTCAATATTGATTATTTCATTTATAAACTCATTCTTAGAATAAAGATCCCATTTACCTATATATGATTCAAATATATATAGAGAACATTTTCTTTCCTATGAATAATGTATGGATTGATTTGCATTCTAATGAGATATATAATGATTACCAGATCCCTTATCCTAGGATTGTATTGTATATAAAAATATACCATCTACTATGTATGGGATGGTTATATGAAATATATTCGAATGTAATCTCTCCTATTTATAGACTCGTTCTCAAAATATAAATTTTTATTTCCTTATGTATGATCCAGATCTATGTAAGGAAATTACATGGAACTGTGTGTGGCCTGATTCTCATTCCAATTAGATAATTAATGACATATGGATTCCTTATCATAGTCCCTCCCACAAAGTCTAAAAATTCCACTCCCTTACAAATGAATCAAACATACGAAAGAGAATTATTTTTAATAACTCCTTGTTTCTTGAGTCTTTTTTTGATTAGAATCATATTATGAATTGATCCCTTATTCTAGGCCCAACCATAGAAAATATAATGTGTGACCATTCCTTGCATATGATCAAGATATATATAATGAAATCCTTATGAGATCCATATGGAGTCTAAATTTTTCTTTTAAATAAGATCAAAAGTACTCAATCATGTAATGATCAAATAAAATTGCTTCCATCATTATTTCTAAACAGAATATTTTCATAAACCACAACTCATGCCTTTAGAAACACATATTTTCACAAATATTCCATATATATCTTTAAAAAGATCATCTAACTCCAAGGGACACCCCTATTTTGACCATGCATACTTTGACCCTAAAAAGATTCTTATATACACCCCTAACTTGACCCGTCAATTAAAGGAATTTGTTTCCAAATAAGAGGATCCTATAATTCCTATATACCTTAAAAAATCATAGTGAAACCCACTTTTTTAATATTGTATTTGGTCATACATTTCATACATGTTATATTCCATTACTTCAGATCCAAGATCCCTAAGTTACCACTTACAACACTTCACCCCATTTTTGAAATGTGTTGGAGAATTCTAAGACCATAAGTCTTACTTGGGTCATTATCCCCCCTTTGTAGTCTAAGACTCAAAACCTTGAACTGTGTGCACTCCTTTGAGCGATTAGACTCCAGAATCATTTACCCACCTTGAATATGTGTTCCATTAATAATGATGTAATTATTATGGAATTTTAATTTTTCATAAATAATCCTTTATCAAAATAAATTATTCCTTACTTTAGTGATTACGTTCTTAAAAAAATCATGGATATTGGGGATAAGCGTTTCTGACTATAAGGGGAACCTATTTTTTGACTGTGCATACCACATACTAGAATTGGCTCTACATATTCACCCCAAACATGGTCTATCAACCAGAGGAATTTTAGTCCTAAAGATAAAGTCTACTCATCTATATATGCCTTGGAACAATATTAGTAGAATCCATCTTTCAAACATGTTCCTCAATCATCCACATCATATGTTTCCCACCCCATCATTCATAATTTATGATTCTGGAGTTTTGATTTATATAATCCATAGTCCAACTATTAGTGTATATTCATCACCCTAGATGTTACAGAGTTGTGTATCACAGCCATTTCCTTGAAAATTATCTCACATTCTATAGGGTCGGTGCTCATGATGTTTACCTAGACAACATAGAACAATAATACGAGACTCCTAAGTATAAAAAAAATTCCCCGTTCTCTTCCATTGACTATCTCAAAATCATGTATGCTACCTAGGATCACACCATAAATATTTGAAACGCTATTTATAAATACATTTTTATCATCACTGATAATGATGGTCACTCTAATAGTGTTAGTTTGATCAAGAACTATATGTGCCTATTTGAGAGGTTTCCAAGGACCATGACCCTAATATTCTATAATTCTAATTGAGTATATCCCAACCATGTCATTGAAATTTTTTCATAAAACACTTGGTGAACAGTCTATGCACTTAAATGGTTGTAACCCTTGGTTATATCTATACGAACATATACTATAGTAACCATTGGTAAAATATATACGACCTTAAACTCTAGCCTATTTTGGTCTAACAAGAATAAAATAAAACCACCTTTGTAAAGAGACATAGAATTTCCCAAAATGAAAAATCAAAAAATGAGATTTAGAAAAAAGGCAAGTCTCCACTCTCTACACATGCACTTCATGTGGTCTACAAAAAATCTATCACATAAAATTAAATACACATAAAACCTCTTAAGTCAAAAACCTATAGAGGGATGCTTAAGAAATTTTTTTTATATTTATTCCCTATATAAGGATTATTAAAATATTATGGAAATGATAGAGAAGACACAAAACTAGCGGGGATCACTATACGACCCCAAATTCACTCAATCTATCATCTTTAGGTCCCTTGTACTCGGAAAAAGTTAGATTATTCTTCCATTAATTACATTTCAGTTCAGATATTTCCAAAAAAACTTGTATAAGTGTAATAAAAAATCATTCTTCTAAACAAACCAAGATTATATATATACCTATCCATGAGTCATTCCTTAGAGGAGATATTTTTCCTGACTCATCCATTTATGTAAACCACATTTAAATTGTCCCACTTTCATTTGAATATTCAAATGGTTTCAGATTATCTCGATGTTTCCACATTATATAGTTTCACATATTATTATGAAATAATTATCAATCTATGATAGATCTATGGAATGAATGAAAATTTAAAATAATGTTTTCCATCATTAATCTTTGCAAATAAGGTAGATCATCCACAATTTAGAGCCTCACCTTGATATTACCAGTAATGAAAAATGAACAAAAAGAAATGCTATAATAAAGATCAATTGGTCTAGCAGAAAAAAACAGCCAAAACCTATCAATAAGTATTGATGGTATAATGAAGGTTCTTTCATTGGATTATTTTTTCCCGTAGAGACCCATTATTTTCATAGATAAATATTTCACTTTTTAGATTAATATAAAATACCTTTCAAAAATACATGCCTATGGATCGTAAAAGTTTAGTGTATTTTGATACTAGATAAAAAATATTATCATTTCCTAAATTATATTAAATATATCTCATATGTATATTACCTTATAGTAAACAACATAGACTTACCCTACCTAAAACTTTATTCATAACCTTAAGAAATGAAACATAATGAAGGGTGATCTCAAATACTCAATAATGATAAACATGTGGATAATAATCCCTGATCTTATGAAATAATAAGATAAGAATAAGGGTATGAGATCATGAATATTATTTAAAAAGTTCATACCCAATATATTAGGGATTGTAAATATGATTCATTACATAAAAAATAATTGTTTCAAAACAAATGCATCATAAGAGTGAAAAGTCATCATAAATAAATGATGAACCATATATTCATCTTAGAAATTTTTTTCACAATCATAAGTACACAAACCATTTTACATGACAAGGGTAACAATATATTCCTTCACATCATAATAGTTCGTGAATCAAAACCTAATTCCCATATTATATCATTAACATTAACATGTTTCTCATAGAGGAATAATCCCATTAACTTATTTCACATAGTGGGTCAAAGGCATTGACTTGTTTCTCATAGTTATCTCATGAGATATAAAACTTTACCTAATGTAATATATGGATATATAATTCTAGGTTCACTAATCACATAATGAAAAAACTACATATGTGTGACATAAGATAATAAAAAATTCATTATATTATCATTTCAAAACCCATGTAAATAAAATGGGTTTCATAAAAATTTCACAATTTCATTATAGAATAACCCATGGAAAATGAATGGTTTTCGCAAACCTCTAAAAATTATAATCATAAAATCATCAGAGAAATAATAAGGATGGTATAATTGGATCATATCCCCATTAAAACAGAATTAACATCAAAGAATATTATCATAAGTTGAACATTCCTTTCAACGAATCATTTTAATATTTATAGAGTAAAATAACATTTTTACTTTGAAATGAAATATTTAAAATCTAAAAACTTCTGAAATATTATGAAAAAAACATATTTGAAAATGGAATTTAAAATTTTCTAATAGGGATTCAAATAATTAAGATTTTATTATGGTGAGAAATTCCATAACATTCCGTATAAGCTAAAAGATATTAATTCTTTTCACACTTTTATAAGAAGTCAAAAGGTATCTCATTCAATAAATGAAAACAAGATTAATTTTTTAAAAAATAATTTAAAAAGAAAATCATGGGTAAAAATGAATTTTAAAATTATTTTAATAACATTAAAATATTCTTAATTTTTTTAGAAATCATGATAATGGAGGAAAATAGATTTTTGATTGAAGAGAGAAGTAAAGTATTTTTTCCTTAAAAATATTATTTCTATCTATTGAGTACTTAATATGAGGAAAATGAAAGGAAGAAATTTATTATTTAGAAATAAATTTTGGATAAGATAAATTAAATGGATTTATAAGATAATGATCATATAATTTTCTTAATGTAAATTTTCGCATAAACAATACTGAATTAAAATAGAATTGAAATATAAATCCCATAACACATTGAATACTTTTGAATCATATTACTTATGAAAGAATAAAATAAAATTAAAATTTAAATATAATTAAAATAACTTAATTAATGATATAAAATATCAAAATTTAAGTACTTACACCTCATAAAATAATATTGGTGCATAACATAACATATTTCTCAAAAAACAAAATTAGAGATGATCAACTATTACATCACGTTCCAATTGACATTAAATTGATCTATCCTCATGTATAATAAATTTAGATTTATTAAAATTCTATAAAATCACCATTAATATACTTATAATAAAATATATTATCCCTTTATTACATTTAAACACCCATTTATTAATAATCCCTTATTAAAATGATCATTTTCAGGTGTTAACTATTTCATTTTTTTTAAGAATTCTGGTTTGGTTGTGCCAATAATTTTAATGACAGCTTAGTTATATAATATTTGTAATTTTAATAATTATTTAAATATAATTTATTTTTTTTATAAATATATTTTCATTTATTCATGAAATTTAGAGACATAAAAATGAATTACATAATTCGTTGAGAAAATAGGCAGTACATACTCATGAACATTGATTTCCTTTTTCTACAAATGGAAAGAATTAAAGTTAAAAAAAATTAACCTAAAAAATAATTATTATAAAATATAAATCCTATATATTTAAAAAAATACATCTTTATTATCATCCAGGTAAAATAGAAATAAAAAACAGTTCAGATTGCTCTGTAGAGGTGGTAGTCCATATGTACACATGTGGGACATTGTCATTTTCTAAATTATTTGAAGGTAAGATAGTAGATATGATATTATTATTCAATAAGAATAATTAATTCATAAATATCATATTTAAACAATTAACCCATCATAATACCCATACATAAAATATGGTGATGAAAAATGAATTGTATCACTACGTGGATACGGTAAGACGAACGAACACATGGGTGATACTTTAACTTCTAATTTGATGAGAAATTTTGTCGATACTGGTGGTTTAATAATAATAATAATAACATTTAAGTATATTATGACATTTAATTTATAATTATATGATAAATACAATATATATATAAGAGTTAAAACAAGTATTAAAAAGAAGGTTACTGATTAAAGAAATTACCTCTTCCATGAAAGAACTCTTATCAATCTCATCTTAAGGATCCTTATGTCGGAATTTTAAGAAAAACATAACCTTTATATTGAATAACATGATGTTCATAATACAATTTGGATGGGTTTGGTTAAGATATAATGTTCAATGTTGTGTAAAAAAGGGAAAGTAGATGTACCTTTTTATAAGTGAAGGGAGGGGAACTCTCGGAATTTCATAAAATATAGTAATATAAAGTCATTATCACAAAAAATGATTCAAAATGGCCCAATAATATAATATAATGTATTATTTGATTTCATTATCACCATAAATTTATATTTGGAAAGGTTTAAGTGGTATTTTAAATCTTATATTTTGGTATAACCCCTTAGTTAACTTATTTTAACATTAACTTCAATGACAATATTTTAACTCTTAAAGGGTTATAATTTTAATTATAAGGTAAAAATTGTATCAAAAATGGACATGGTATGGAATTTAAGTCAATATATTATCGACTTTGTCCTATTTTAGGCTTTTTATGATTTTTATATAATTTATTAAAATATTATTTTCAAAAAATATCATTATTTTCATTTTGGACACTATTCATTTAATTTGACATTAAAAACAACAAGAAAAATATGTAATTTTAATATAGTACCTTAAAACATCACTATTATGTTATACTTATCTTTAATATTTCAGGAACACATTAATTCTATAAAATTTAATTTCATTTAATATTTTTAAAATCATGTATTATATATTTCTATTAATTGAATAAATACGGTGTTGGCATTACATAAGAGTTTCAGTAAATTATTCAATGAAAAAAAGTTTAAAAAATTACTATAATAAAAATATATATTAATATTTAAAATAAATATTTATAACCAATAATAACAACTTTTTATCCTTTGAATTTTTTTAGAGATAATATAATCAAGAGAGTGACATTTTTAATTTATTATTTTTAAAATTAATATGAAGGTCATATTCAAGAAATATGGAACCATGTGGACATATATTCGAGATAGGGATACTAATTTATTAACTCCACCCATCCAATATGATAAATTCAATTATTATATAAATTTTAAAGCATTGTTCCAATGTTTTAACCCTCTTCTACTAATTTTATGCATACCAAGAGGAAAAAAATATATTATGGCCAGTATTGATATTGACCCAGAACAAAAGGTGTTAATTTAAAAATTTTGAACCACCTGATTAAAAATTTAAAATCAAAATTTTAATGTTAATTTTATATAAGTGGTATAAATTAATTTAGTATATGAAAAACAATGCAATGAAATAATGTTTAAAAAATACCTTTTTAAGAATAATTATTTTATACTGAATTCAACCATAGAATGGATAATAATTAACATAATTTAATTATTAATAATATGATATAACTCATTGTTCTTTGTAACCATTTAAAAAAACATTAATGTTTAAATTATTGCAAAAAATAAATTTTTATATAAAAAATAATATATATTATTATTCATTAAAAATAAATCTATTCAGAAAATTATTAGTAAATAACTCTAATATATTTTTAAAATTATTATTTTTAAAATAAATTTAATTTTAGAATATTATTTTTATATTTTCACTAAAAATTAAATACAATATTTTATTACAAACAGAAATAAAATTCATGTTTAAAGAAAAAATATTTTTTGGAATAATATAACATTACAAAAAATTGAGTAAATATTTCTTAAGAATTAATGAATAAATTTTCATTGAGTAGTAACTTTTAATATATTTCATAATGTTGTTATTCCAATTCATACACATCAATTCAAAGGATATGTTATAATGATCATATTTAATAAATAATATTTCATGGTTCATTTAACATTGGTGTTGTGTGTCGTATATGTTATTGAACATAATGCTCTCTGTTTACAATATTAGGGTGTTTAATTTCCTCCTTTAATAAACTAAATACTTTCAATTTTATTTTTTTCTATAATCAAGGGTTTTACATTTGATTTTTTTGGAAAACCAACATCGTAAAAAGGGTCTACAAAACTTCCTCTAAGAAGAGGGAAAGAGAAATATGAATGTCACATGGAATAACCAAAAAAATATGTTTCCAAATATAATAACATTAGTCGAAATTGGAAATATGGACTTGGAGGAGAAAACTGTTGCCAAAGGACTAATCTATAGTCAATAGATAGTTGATGACCACAAAATATAAAATCTATGATGGGAGAAAATTCAATCGATTCATCATAAATAAAGGTGAAAGTATAGTGTGTTATTTCAAGATCCATTTCCAAAATTTAAGGTATTATTTTACAATCAAGATAGAGAACATGAGAAAATATACATATATTATTTTTTCCCATATCATCCGTTTAATTTCATCATTTAGTTGTATTGTGATCAATTTCCACTTTATATCTTACTATATAAAATAAATATTTTAGATGAAATTTTCATACTCAAAGCACTAAATTTAAATTTCAATGGATATTAATAACCATAAGAGAATTTCAATTCATTCATCCTATCTCAAGATATATACCAAAACCAAAATGATTAGCATAAGTTATCCAATACGATAAATGAAATTTTAACCTCAAAAAATAATACCAAATTTTTAACACAAACCATTTCAAAAGTACTTAACCTTAAAATAATTAGAAAATATTTCTGGCCAAATTAAAAATAAAAAAAGTTTGAAATAAAATTAGTATATTTATAAATTCAAATTTATATTAATTCCCTAAATAACATAAATTACCTCTTATACCATATCTCAAATATGTGAATACTTTGATCATATACTCTCTTGAAACATGGTAATGACATGAATTACCATAAAACCTCGTGGAAAACATATATGATTCTAAAAATTAACTCTCTCCTCATTCCTAAAATAAAATAATAGGTTATATAATATATTCTATAAATCTAAAAATGATATAAACTCCACAAAATATAATATAAACCACTTTTTCATCAAACCAAATACCAATTTAAATACTATCCTATTTACATTATTAATTTTAATAATCTAATTAACTTAAATAAACATTATCATCTCCAAATTGGGAATATATTAAGGGTTATATTTTCATCCATAACGTTTTTCCAAAAATATATCCTCATCACTAAATCACTTTTCACGTTCATTAATAACGTTCAACATATTCTTAAAAATTCTTAAAGAAAAACTATTATATAACAATCCTTAAATTTTATATAGTCCATATAATCCTGATACAATTAATAAATAATATTTCAAAAATCCAATTCTTGAATCCCAAAATATTAACACTTAAATCATTCTATTTCCTTATTAATCAATTAACTAATATTTTTCATATTATTCATTAACACCTCCATCTATTCATGTGTTATTTATAGTCTCTTCATCAAGAATTATAAAAAATATTACTCATGAAATCTTACTAATCCCCTTATTGATATTTCCCCCCATAGGATATCTATTTTCATAATGTCCATATTTTACACATTTAAAACATTCAACCTTCATTGATACATTATGAAAACCATTGTTCTCATCCATTATTTTAACCAAAATTTTCATTTTTTTACAAAAAATTTCTTTCCATCACTCCTCATTTTCCACACCCAAAATATATTCCTATTAATTTGAGTAGTTTTACTAAGTACATATTCCAACATACATGACATGTAGGAAACTAAATCTTCTTCCCTACACAGCCTTCATGAAACTCCATTTGTATCTTATTTGGTGAGTTATGATACTCACCCAATTTGATTTTTTGTCTTATTATGAGATAAATTATTAGGCCTAATCAAAAGTTTTTTTATTCGAGCTCCAATTTCACTTGGTTTATTTTATGTAAAATCATTCCATTGTCCATAAAATTCGGTCTCAACACAATTACTATTATATCCAGCCATTAACTAATGTAGAAAACCATTTTGTGAGAAATAATAATAATAGTGTGAAACCACATAATATTGAAAAATAATTTATAGGATGTATTAATAACGACAAAATATTTTCGATCTATGAAACCTCAGGTTTATCCTAGTCCATTCATTATTACCAACTATTCAAGTCCTTCATAATGGTTTATAAATAAAATGAAAGGTAACACATGAATATCCCATGAAACTATCAAACCAGATGCATAGTAAGGAACACTCATCATGTAGAATAATGTTAGTTGAGATACACTCAACTAACAATTCATGGGATTATTTACCCTAGATGAATCAGTTTCAAAACTACATCCACCTTTTGTATCCATATAGGGATTTATTTAAAGTAAAACCACATAATTTCTTATTAAATATTTAGTATGATATATTATAATTTGACATATACCTAGGGTTTCAACAAATTTCTCTAATCCTAGTCTCAAAATTTTAACTAAACCTATCCTCTGATAC
Organism: Viscum album; assembly: GCA_963277665.1. Classification (NCBI taxonomy): domain Eukaryota; kingdom Viridiplantae; phylum Streptophyta; class Magnoliopsida; order Santalales; family Viscaceae; genus Viscum; species Viscum album. The sequence goes on from OY728133.1 coordinate 1,416,187,490, forward strand.
CACCTACAGTGAGCCATATTATTTATACATAAATACTATATCTTTTAGATGAATTTTTAGTTTATTTCACAAATACATTCATGAGGATAACAATGGTTTAGTGTATTTGGAGACTAGATAAACACTCTTCTCATTTTAAAAAAGATAATTATCATCTCCCATAATATTCTTCCCACATATTACCGTATAAAAATACACTGCATAAAAGTTTCTTCATAACCTAGGGAAAAGAAACATAATAAATAGTGAGCTCAAATACTTAGAATGGGTAAACATGTAAGATAACAATCGATGATCATATAAATGAATAAGATAAGAAAAATGGTATGAGAAAATGAACATAAACAAAAAATTCCATACCCAATCTATAATGGATCTTAAACACAACTAAAGGAATACAAATTTATCATTTCAAAAGGAATGTATCATAAGAGTGAAAAATCATCACAAATAAATCATGAACCAAAAGTTCATGTAATAAAAGTGCGACACCATCATAATTATAAAGACCATTTCATATGTCAAAGTTAATTATCGATACTATCAAATAATAATGGATCAAGAGTAAAAAACTATTTTTTTATTATGGATCAATCACATTGAATTGTTTCCCATAGTAGATCAAGCACATTGACTTGTTTCCCATAATAAATTAAGCACATCGGCCTATTTCCCATAGTTTTCTCATTATATATAAAACAATATAAAAATCATTATAGGGATATATAATTTCAGGCCCACCCATCACAAAACTAAACCCATATATATTTATCCCACAAGATAAAAAAACAATCATTATGTCACCATATCATAAAACCTTATAAACAAAAATGGGTTCATAAACAATTTAGAATTTCATTATAGCATAACCCTGAAAAATAAATGAGTTTAAAAAATATATCATCATAATAAACATAAAATATCCAAGGAAAGAATAATAATGGTATTATTGGATCATATCCCTAGTAAAATATAATTATCCTCAAATTATACTATCATAATTCATAATTCCTATAAAAAAATCACTAGAATAATTATTGAGGAAAATACCATTTTCACTTTCTGAACACTTATTTAAAATATAATTTTCTTCGAAAAATTAAAGAATAAATTTTCATTTCACATAACCATAATTTTTTAAGTATTCTTCAATGAATTGAGTTTTCATGATAACGAAAAATTCTGTTCATACGGTATAAGTTGAAAGTGGTCATTCCTGTGACACCTTTATAAAAAGTAAAAAAATTTACTCACTAAGAAAAATAAAAGAATATTCTACTTAAAACATTTTGTAAATGTAAGTAATGGGTAAAAATGATTTTTAAAAATCATATTATGACATTAAAAGAGTTTTGAAAACAATTTTATAAAAAAAGGATATTGAAGAAAAATGATTTTTTATCGAAGAGAGAAATATAATAGGTTTTCTATAAAAAAATATCATTTGATATATTGAGTTCATAAAGTGAGAAATATGATATTAAAATTAGTATTATTCATAAATAAGTATATGATATGAAACATTTATGGGATTTATTAGATAATGATAACATAATTTCCCCAAAATAAATTCAAGAATTAATAATCCTGATTAAAAACATGATGGAAACACAAATTCATTATTTCTTTGGAAACTTTTGATTTATAAGCCCCTTGAATGAATAACATTAAATGAAGCAAAATATAACTTGAAAATAATTAAATTCATGATATATAATATAGAAGTGAGATTAATTAAACATCATAATATAATATAGGCTCATAATATAACATATGCCTCAATGAAGACAATTTTAGATGATAAACCCTTACCTTGAGTTCCACATGCTTTGAAAGTGATATTTCCTTCAGTATAATAAATTTAAATTGGTTATAATTATTTTACATAATAATTTTCATACTTATAATATCATATATTATCCCTTTATAACATTTCAACACCCATTGATTGATAATATCTTATTAAGTTCTTCGTTTTTGAGTGTTAACTATTTCATTATTTTTAAAAGGTTTTTGTTCGGTAGTTCATGTCCATATAAATTGATCATGGTTTTATATTCTCAAGAATGTTAATAAGGATAAAATATAATAAATATTCCTTATATATATATAGATTCATAAATTAAAATTATATAAATAAAATTTAATTACACCGTTTATGGATACGATAGGCCACATGTGCACATGAACACTGTTTTTTCTTTTTAATAGAGAAAAAATAATGGTAAATAATAATTCACCATTATATAATTATTATTACAACATAATATATATATATATATATTCATCAAATCCATCCTTATTACCACCAACATAAACAAATGAATCACAACAATTAGTGGGGGTGGTATTCAACACATACACATGAGAGACATTATAGTTTTCCAATGAATTGTAAGAGAAGAAGGTTGATATGATATTATAATTATAGAAGAATAATTATTTCATAAATAACATATATACAATTTCTAAACGATCATAATTATCATACATAAAACATGCTAATGAAAAATAGATTGTATCACTACATTGAGATGGTAATCCATATATTTTCACAGGCAATACTTTAACTTATCATTTAATGGGAAAGAGGGAATATAATGGTGGTTTCATAATAATAGTTAAATATCATAATATTGAGGATATTCAATAAGTTATTTTTTGATAAATAACATATGTTTAGATAATGTAAAATAATATATAAAAATAAAGTGATTAATTAAGTCCATTACCACTAGAATGTGGATAAGTATGTTTATAATATAATTTGGAAGGTTTTAGTAAACCTATAAATAGTAATGTGGTGTAAATAAGAGAAAGGATAAGTGAAGTTTATAAGTGAGGGGAGGGACACTCATGTAATATCTTAAAATATTAAAAATATATTAAATTAATTCTATAGAAAAATGTTTCAAAATGGATATATATTTCAATATAATGTAGTATGTGATAAAAATATCATCAATCAATATAATTTGGATAGGTTTAAGTAGTATTTTAAATCCTATCATTTAGTTTAACCCCTTGTATAACCTATTTTAACCTTAATCATGCTAATAACATTATAACTCTTAAAATATTATAATTTTTCACATAATGTGAAAATTGGATCATAAATGGTAAGGGGTGAAATTTTAGACCATATATTATACATCTTGTACAGTTTAAATATTTTTATAATTTTAAAATAATTTAATAAAATCATAATTTAATAAAGTATCCTTAATTTTATTTCTTACACTATTAATAACATTATACTTTTAAAACAACAAGACACATATGGGATTTTAATATAATAATTTAAAACATAAATATTTTGTTATATTTATCTATAAAATTTGAAATGACTTTAGGTTTTAGGAATTATTATTTTTTGATATAAATTAATTTTTTTGATAGCCGGTATTGCACGCTACACCAAGTTAATCTTTCATTACATGAAAAACTAATTTATGTTTGTTCTGCATGAAATAGCGAGTTAATATTTTTGTATAATCAACACTAATTTTGTCTTGTGTTATAAATAATATCTAGTTCATTCAATATCTTGTGTTACACACAAAACCATGTTTTATTGAAATGTAATATATTATGAATATTATTAAATAATATAATAGTTTTCAACTAGCCATTGGAATTAATATAACTAATAATATTAAATAATTTATGAAAATATATAGGTTTAAAATATTTATTATATATTTATTTTTATAAATAAAATAAGAATCATTTAAAATAACAAAAATGTTTTCTGAAAAACTGTATCTTTTCTAAAAGATTGTTTGATTATGATTGGTAGAAATATTTAAATATTAACTTTTACCACATTATGAAAAAAAAAATTTAAAAAATAAACATAATTTTTGAAATTGGAATATAAAAATTACCTTAGGGTTAATGTTTTTTATTTTTCTGAGAAGTTTATTTTTTGACAAATAGTGAAAAATAAACAATTTCAATTAAAAACTGACTTTCTATTTAAATAATTTATAATGGTAAACAATATTATGAATTGATTCTATAGTCCAAATAGACCCATTATATATATAAGAATCCAATTTAGGTTAAAAAATATTTCATATTGAAATTGAAAATAAAAACATTGTAAACTTTTGATCATTTTCTCTAAAAAAACCTGCTTGCTCGCCACGTCTATAGGAATAATTTTAAATTATATTTTTCCAATACTGTGAAGAGAAATTTCAAAAATTTATTCCATATTTATAATAATCATAATTTATAATTTCTAGAAAGGATAAAATAATTTTTTACCAAAGTGATTAGTTAAAATAGTTACTAATAAAGTATAGAGATTAATGAAAATCATGTTTACATAGTGGTTAAACGTAGAATATGAGTCGTAGTAATTAACCAAAACATGTAAAACTCCCATTGAATGGACATATTTAGAACCTTGCAAACATTTTCCCTAATATTAAGACTCATGAGATAATATTACATGAAAGTGAACAATATAATAAGTTAATTAAAGAAAAAGAAGAAAATGTATATTTCTTCATTTTAGATTCAATAAAGCTTTGAAATAGGGAAGAAAGTATATAAGTTCGGTTATAAATATTAAATTGAAAAATAAATTATTTTTTTATCATGATAACTTAGTTTAATTTTTTAGAGATTATATAGTTACTTTAAATGATTAAGAAATGTGAATGTGTAAATTATTTGGTTACTAATTATCTAAAATAAATGATACAAAAAATATTAAAAGGGATGTAAATTGAATGAATTATTATATTCCATTAATTTTTTGAATAATATATCATTTTAAAAAGATTTTAAATTAATATATTCAAAATTAATTATTTTATTGGTATATTTAAATTCAAATTAAATAAACAATGTCATAATTCAACTTAATGTTATTATAATATTTAATATTTTATTAAATTATTTAAATTTACTAAAAATAATACATTATAAAAATATACTATTAAATATTAATAAATTTAATATCTGTTCCATTTATATACCCATTTATATTTTATAATGAACATATTGACCCCTAAATAGTAAAAACATGGTTTTCATCGTTAGGGATAACGTTGCGTTTTTTCAAGTTACTTGCACTTCTGTTAAAATTAATTTCCAAATCATATTGGATTTTTTTTATAATTTAGATTGAAAATTTTAGAGTCATTGGTTCTAAATTTTATAACAATTATTCCTTTAATTTATTTCTAATGAATAAATTACATGGTTTATCAGTTTAATTACCTTAATAAAAATCTAAAGTTGAAAAAATAAAGAAACATATAAGTTAAGGAATAAATTTATAAAAATGAATTTATTTTTTTATTGGTGGGTTTTATAGACCTTATCAAACCTAATATTAATTATCATACAATTTTTGAGCCACAAGAGGTAATAGAGGCCTCCCAATAGTGAATACTTTTGAGCATTTACAAGAATGCCATTCCTCCACCACTATAAAAGGCACTCACTCTCCCCCCTTATTTTCACCTCTCAAGCCATTTAGATTGAAAAAAACCTACAAAAATCACTTGAAATTACATAATATCATCCTATAATCCTTATATTAGTAAAAAAATACAAACAAAGAATTCCTTTGGTTCCAACCAAAAGGAGATACCCGAAGACCAGGTAATGTTTATCAACGAACATTTTTGTTTTATTTCATTCTAAAACCCATTAAATTATTTTTATATCATGATTATATAATGACATAAATGTATAATATATAATTTTATGCTGTCATTCTATGGTTATAACTTATAACTTCACACAATTCTATCAAATGAGATATGAAATCATTAATCATGTGTACGAAAGACTACCGCCTCGCGTACTCATGTCGTTCATTTTTTCCATTACCACTTTTAAAGGTTAGACACAATGATGTAAATGATATTTATATATTATATTTATAGTTTTTATGTATTTAGTATGAGTTTTTAATTTTTATATTACACATACCTTCATAATACAATTTTGTGGGAGTATAATAACATCTTTCGTGTATACGGTGGACTACTGCCTGGTGAAGCGATGCGATTCGTTCACACCTTACATGGAATGTATTCAGGATAAGTTTCATAGAAATACATGATATATATAACATAAAAATATAATTTTATTATAATATATATATATATATATGTACATATATATCAATTACTTTTCATTATTTAAATATGGCAAGAAAATGGAATAAACATTCATGTATACGTATGACCTACCGTCTCCATGAAAAATGTACTTAATTTCCTATCACTAATTTTAATGTTGAATATAAATAAATATATACTGAATATATATGATACATATATCAGTATCATATTTATGGATATTATTAAATCATGATATATGTAAGAGGAACAATAATAACAATTCAAAAGATTAGTGAAAAACAAAGAGGTTATTATTTATAACATATCTTTAACATAAAATTGTTAAAAAAAATGAGTAATATAAAAGCATAAGTAAATCATATATGATATAATATATATTAACATGGTTATTTTATATATTTATAATAAAATTATATTTATTGTACAGGTGGTTTGAAAAAGTAGGTTGAGAGCCGAGACATAAGGTAAGAGATATCCCCCCTGCTTTTTAGTTTTGGGAGACACATACTACATTAACCAAATATTTATTCTATGTGATGTATATAATTCTGATTAATTATTTAATGGTTATTATAATCAATATTATTGTTATTTAAATATCCATTTTGTTATCACTCTTTCATGGGGTTTATAGTTCAAATGTTACCAAATCGGTAATGTAGTTTTGTCTCAATTTTCCTTTTTGACACGTATGTTATGATATGAACCTATATTATTTTATGAGGTGTATATACATAACAATTCACATATAATATCATGAATTTATATATCCTTAAGATATTTTAATTTCCATTTTATTTTATTCCTTTATGGGGATTATGATTCAATGTTTCCAAAGTCGTAAAGATTTATGTTATAATATTATCATTTTTCGATATTATTTACGATTAAGTCCCAAAGGTTGAAATATCATGATCTACCACTAAATATTTCTCATGAATATTATTTTAATAAGGTTATTCATTATATATTCAAGTAATGGTAACATTTTTTTCACTCTTTGGTTATTAATATAATTACGTAAATGTTTTTATGAAAATAATACTTTATTCTTTTTTTTAGTTAGAAATATTTTTTTTATTCAAAAAACATGTTTTCTAAAATTGTTTTTAAAATTTTATTGAAATGATATTTTAAGAAAATTTTCATAAAAAAGGCTTTTAATTTTTTAATGAATAAAAAAACTTTAAAATGTTTTTCAAATATTCCTTTATAATTTTTTAAGGTTCTTATCTATGAAATTATTTATCAAAATGTTTTTTTGTTTTAAAAAGTTTTTTTAAAGAAGATAAGAAATTTTATACAAGAAATTTTTTAAATGGTATTTTAAAATTATTTTCCATATAATACGACACCTTTTGGTGATATAAATTCATTAAAGGAGATATGGTCCAAGGAAACCATTCATATTCTTTCTCTAAATGGTTTATGTTTTGATAAAATGATGTTTGTGGAACCCATTTCTTTTACATGGGTCAATAATGTTCCAAAGTCATTATTATTAAACCGATTTATTTTGCATGGGTTAATAATTTGTCAAATATATTGACATGAATACCATTTCTTTTCAAAGGATTAATATGTTTATGAATGAAATATGATTATTTTATGTCTTTTATGATGATAAGAATGCTATTTTTTTACTTTATTAATGTTGTGGTTAATGAAAAATTACTTATAAGATGTGGTGGCCTAGATATATTTAGGTTATCCAGTTATATATTATATGATGGGAAAGCATAGATACCACCAGATAAGCTCTTCTTAGCTTATACAATGTGGTGGCCTAGATAGAGTTGGGAAATCTCATTATAGGTTATATGACGGGGTGACCCATATATAACTAGGTAATACCAATGAATCATATATGATGGGATGGGCTAGATAGCTCTGGGTGATTCCATTATATCTTCTATGATGGTTTCATCCAAATATATCTCAACTACATTGATTAAATATTTATATCTCGTGAGATATCATGGCTGAATTTGGTAGTGAATCTAGTTTAGTAAGGGTCTTTGTCCTCTAAGAGATTCTTGGTAGTGAACCAGGACTACTAAGATGTTATTGTGAGTGAGCCTATACTACTAAGATGATATTGGGGGTGAAACTTCAATTCTAAGATGGTTTATGGTAGTGAAACCATTCCATTAAGATAGCTTTCATAGTGATCCTTGACTACTATGGGAATCATTTCATATGTTTATAGGTTTTCCACAATTCCTTGTCTTACACAAATTTTATTTTCATATAAATAATTCTATTTGATTTTTTTATGATTAATATTTTATGATATTCCAATATTTATTCAATGAATCATGTTTATGATTTTTGATACTCAAGGTATGATATTCAAATTTCATTCTTATGTTATCATACCCATTATGTTCTTTTTATGGCTATGTATCTCCTTTATTCACCCTTACTAAGAATCTGAGCTCAGCATTTCTTATATTTCCTTTTCTAAGGTAATGAGGAAATTATTTATGTAGGAGAACTAAATAGAAATATCTTTGTGGGAAATATTGAAGGTCATTCACCATGTTAGATGATTTTGTTCAATGTTTCAAAAGGCACTAAATTATTATGGTCCTTAGACATGTACTTTTGTAATTTGTTGAATATTCATCTAAAAATATGTAATTTCCATGTGTGAGAAGCCTGATTCATGATAGTTTGCATCAATGGAATGGTTCATTCATCCTTTTAAAACTATGAAGAGAAAACATTGATGTGTTTATAAGGCTATTTATAAGTATATTTATAGCGATGAATCTATAGATAAGTGTAAGGATGAGTGAATATTTAGAAAAATGTTCTAGAATTTTGGTAAAGGATAGAGAAAGTGGTTTAGTTACAATAAATCCATGTTGGGATCCTATATGTAGATTTGGATTTGGAAAAAATGTAGCTAGGGGTAACAACCTTGAAAACACTATATTGAGTTGGAACAGATTAGGAAATGGTGGAAGACAATGGGTTTTACAACACTCCGGTTTAACAACCCCAAGGGATATGCTATGAAAACATCCAAAATCATTAAAAACATCATGAAGTATTTAAATAAATGAAGATCAGGGATGAGATTTGATAACCGTAAGTCTTCATAGATTTCAAAGAAGGTTTCATGATTTAGACATCCTATAATTTATTTTTCATGATCATGTATTTTTAAAATATGATAAGTGTTTCTCACACTATGGTTTATTGTTTTTATTATTGGTGAGAAACTAATGCAACTGGGTTAATATTGAATGTGACAGAATATTTTCTAATGAGAAGTAAAATGAGATGATGTCTGGAGTGAATGAAATTGTGATTAAGATTAATCATTTTTCATGGAACATTATTCAAAATGTATACATTAAACAAAAATTAGACTCACCCAAGAGGATAAAGAAAGTGTTTTATGAGTTTTTGGGTAATGTAGACCATGGGGTGAAGATGTTTCATTTTTTTATGTGTCAAGAATGGGGGAAGAAAAACCTAATTGAATTTTTTAGTGGAATATAAAGATTCTTTGAACATGGAAAAAATAATATAAATCAAGTGACTAAAATTAAAAAATGAATAATTTGGTTACCACAATGTATGATAATATTGTTCTCAATAAGGTATTATCAAAAGGAATAATGCTTTAAATGTGGAAATTATGGGCATTATGAAAACCAATTTCCTAAAGGTAAATCCTGTGAAGAGAATCAGATTGGAGGTATGAGTAAGCGTTTTATATCTAATAATTAAGAGACTATATATTTCATGTGAAGGGAAAGAAGTGTTAATGAATAAGATGATAAAGAATAGTTATTTTTTTTGAAATGAATTGGGTTGAATGAAATATTTTTTTATTGGAACTCAAATATAATTTAATAATATGTATGAAATATATAAGAGTTTTTCAACATAAGTTTTATTTTAAATATTTGAAATAATATTTAAAATGGTACAGATGACATTGAAAAGTTATTTAACAGAAAGGTAATATTTTGATTACTAGAAGGAACCACTTAAAGTATTCCAGATTCTAATAAAATGGTGTTTATTTTGGATAAATAGATGACTGATTACAATAATGTAAATTGAATGTATAAATGAACACAAAACTTATAAAAAAATTGTTGACAAGTTTATTTATGATATCACTAAAGTATATTACAAAATTATTGGAGCTATGGAATATATTCAATAATTTGTGGAATTTAATCAAAGAATGTGGAAGTATTCATGTTTACATTAATCTTGTATGGTAATTAAATTTATTACCATGTTTGAAGAGAACACATGATTAAGGTATCCACATGTTGGGTATGTGTCAATGAAAATATAATTTATGATATATGGGGTATTAATGATAAGTTGATTTTGATTAATTTATAGAACTTCTTTATAATGTTTTTTTTTATTTTCATCTATTTTAAGGGTCAAAATGTTAACCATTTATGATAAGTTTTATGTTGAAATTTGAATGGGGTTTTAAATATTAATGTATTACTTCACCATATGAATTTTTATGCATAACATTTTATAACCATTTTCCTATTATGATAATGAAATATATAAAAAATGACTTATAATTCTTTTTATGAACCATATGGTATGTTTTGTATTCAAAAAAAAATTATCCTTTATTTCTTGGATTTAGAGATGAAGTGGAAATTGAATAAATCAAAACTAAAGGGTGAGATTGCACCAATGAAATAAAGTATATCTTTTTCTTAAAATTATTAAAATAATTTTTTTCCTATTTTCATAATTTTTGGAGATATCAATGAACTTTTTAAAGGATCCTTGGTTTATGGATTTGTGGTTATTAACAATATCCTTAAAATGTTCTCTATCACTATCCATTAGTATTTTGGTGTTAGTTTTATCTTCTATATCCATGATCTCACTTTCCTCTTATGTTCTTCTATATGGAAACCTAGTTACGAGTCACTTTGGGCAACCATTATGTTTCAAAATTTTCCCTTTTAAAGGTGTTTTAGTATGTATTTTTATTATGTGGGTTTATATGAAAGGTAATTTAAAGTATTTATCCTTTTATGACCGATATGAAATTTGGGGCTGAAAGTCATTTTAAGGGGAGTAGAATTTAACATCCTAAGTTTTTATGAATTATTATTTTCTAATAAATTAAAATTATTTGATGGCCTGCATTGCATGCAACACTAAGTTAGGCATCCTTTGTACGCAACACCAAGATAATATTTGACTACACGAAACACTATGTTTATATTTTGGTACAAAAAAAATATGTTTGTATTCCATTATACCCAATACTAAGCTCCTTTTATAGGTTGGTTTATATATAAGACTGAGTTTTACCAAACTATATTATAATATTAATAATATTATTCAATATAATAATTATTAGAAATCCATTAGAATGAATGGAATGAATATTATTAACTAACTTATGAAAATATATTATTTTCACCTGTTTATTTGTTATCTTTTTATTACAAATAAAGTAATAATCATTTAAAAGAAAAATAAATGTTTTATGAAAATTAATATCTTTTCTAAAAGAATGTTTTAGTATTCTTAGTGAAAATAATTTAAAATTAAATTTTCCCAAATTTATAACACTTATTTGAAAGAATAAACTTATTTTTTGAAAGTGTAACAGCATAATTATCTTCTAGTAATTTTATGGTATTTTTCCGAGAAGTTTCAGTTTTTGATGATTAGAGAAAAATATTGAATTTGAATAGAAAACAACCTTTTCTTATTGAATTTATAATGTAAAAACACATTTAGAATTGGTTTTTAAGTAAACAATTTTCAATTAAAAATCAATTAAGCAAATGTAGGTAATTTTTAGAAATTTCATAATGAAAATCAATTTAAAAACATTGTATACTTTTAATCTTTTTCTCTTTAAAACTCAGCATTATCGTCACATATGTGGGATTAATTTTAAATAAAATCATGATAATTATATGAAATGAATTTGTAAAACTGGATTCCATATTTTTAGTAGTAATAATTTATAATGTCTAATAAGGAAAAATTAATTCTTTACTAATGTAATTATTGAAAACAGTTAAAAATAACGTATCATGATAAAGGAAAAATGAGTTTACTTGACGGTGAAACTAGAATATAAGGTGTAATAATAACCTCATAATTTTCCAAAACCCATTAGATGGAAATATTTACACCCTTGTTAGGTTATTATATATTTTTATGAGTTATTGGGAAATTATTCCATAAAATTTACACATATTATAAGTTAAGAAAAGAAAAAGACAAAAATGGACCTTTCTGCATTTTAATTATTATAAAGATTTGGAATAGGTAAAGAATGTCATAGGTTTTGTTATAAATATTATTTTAAAATCTATATAATTTTTTTTTATTTTGATTATTTATTTTAATTTTTTTGTGACTGTAAAATAACTTTAAATTCTTAAGAAATGATAATGAAAGAATTATTTAGTTAATATTTCACTAAAATAATTGATAATAAAGATTTTAAAGGTAAGGTAAATTGAATGAATTATTGAGTTACATATATTTATTTTGAATAATATATCATTTTAAACTGGTGTGTAATTAATATATTCAAATTACATTATTTTCTATAAATTTTTAAATTCAGATTGAATAAATAATATTAAAATTTACATGAATGTTATTTCATATTAAATGATAATTTATTAAATGATTAAAATTACTAAAAATAATTTATTATATCGAGACTTTTAAATTTTAATAAATACAAAATATGTTTCATTGAAGGAATAATTTAACTTTTATAATTAAAATATTTACCCCTAAATCGTAAAAACATTGTTAGTGCTATTAGTGTTAAAGCAGTGTTTTTGCAAATTACTTTTTATTCTATTAAAATTTACTTTTCAAAAAATATATGTTTTTAATTTTATAAAATAGATATAAAAATTTATAATCATTGGGTCTAAATTTAATAATATTTCTCACTTTAATTTTGAAACACATCAAGACATTATAATATTTTCATTTCTAATTAAATTTAATTCTATTTCTTTTTTCTTTTTAGACAAACCACTGTTAAGCTTACACTACACACAACAATGAGTTGGCTTGCATTACATGCAAGGCCCAATTTTACCGAACAATAATATATTACTGAAATAATATTATTTAATATAATATATCCATTAAATTAATAGTTATGAATATTATTAACCATAATTTGAATTTTATTTATAATTTTTACATTCATATTATATGATATGATATAATGATAAATTCAATTTTTCTCAAAAAAGAAGTATTTTAAAAAATGCAGTTTTGCCACCTTTTAATGGCCAACACATTTTAAATTAAATATTTGACATTTTTTATATTAAATATTAAAAAACAAACTTCTTCTTTGGAATAGGGACACCAAAATTTAGTTTGGATAAATATTTGGTGTTTTTCTGATTAATTTCATATTTTAATGAATAGTAAAATAATACTGCATTTTAATTCAAAATAGCATTTTCATCTAATTTATATATATTGCATGACTATCCATTTAAATGGTTTTAAATTATAATTAGATTATGTTTTTATCATTTAATATATTATCGGTCATTGGAGTTATTTTCACTTTAAAATTTGATATAAACCCACACCAATCCTTGGATGGTTTTTACTAAAAAAATTGTTTTTTCATTTTGTTGATGGGGGTTAATTTTAAATATTGTACTGCAACCTAAATGTTTTGATTTTTTAATAATGGATTCTATATTTGAAATAATTGGGTCCAAATTATGTAAATAGGTACCTTTTATTTTGGGGCACTATGAATAATAATTATAGTAATTTTTTATTACCATGGTAATGGGTAAATCGAGTAATTATAGGTAAAAATAATATTATAATTACCCTAAATGTAGTACTAATTTAATTGGGAATGTTTTTATGATCAAAATAATCCTTGTTTATATTTTGGAACCACTTGGTGCCACTTGGATGACTTTAATAAATTTATAATATTATATTTAAAAAAACCCAATTTTATTATACTTTTTTTAACAAGTAAAATATTTTTAATATGAGGATATATTAGTGATATGGTCGACTATAAATAGTAATTAGAAATACAAAATGTTTATTTATATTATGGTGATTTATTTGTAAATTTTATAAAATAAATAATTTACTTAAATTGTAACACAATGTTGACATAATAGATGATTTATTTAAGGAGAATAAAATAAATGATAATAATAATATTCATATGAATTTATCAATGATATCCAATAATTTTATAGATAAAATAGAAATTGTAGTGACACTGTTTAAATATTGTTTCTAATTTATCATGTTGCTTTTATATTTTAAAAAATGCAAATATTGAATAATATCAAAATTTAAATAAAGGATACTTTAAATTAAATAATATTTTATTAAATGTTATGAAATTATTAAAAAAAATTAATTCGTACAACCAATAAGGATAATATCAAATTTATCATAATAATCAATTTCGAATCATTTAATAGAAACATGTCCATGAAAAAGAAATATATATTATTAAAATCAATGAATGTGAAAAATGTCACAATCTCATGTCTTATAAGTAAAATAATTTTAATATAGATATAAACTGGAGATAAATTCAATAATGAGTAATTTATGGAAATATACAATTATTATACATCATATTAATTTATTTATAATTTTATGAGAAAAAATAATTACCATAAATAAAGACACAATAGTGAAAATCAATTATTTCATTAATAGAAATTTCAAATAATTGATTTTAAAATTTTAAAATAAATTTAATTTGACACAATTGAGATGTTCCAAGAATTTAATATGTTACTATGGCGTTTTAGGAGTGTATTAAAAAGTTTGGTTCAATGTTTCCTTTTATGGATTTTAGTTAATGTCAATGTTATGAATAGTGTCAAAATTGACACTATTGAAATTTTATAAAAATAACATTTTATTAAATTACATAAAAATCATAGTAATATTTAAAAAATAAAAAATTATAATTATAAGTTCTAACATTTAAAAAAATTTCCATTATGGTCATTTTACACCATATACGTAAAAATATATTACCTTTTAATATTTGAAATGTTATTACCACAATTAAAAGTAAATAGATTAATTAAGGGTAAATCAACAATATAAGGTTGGAAATAAAACCAAAAAATATTAAAAAATTATTATATGAATAAAATTAGATCCTTATCATATTATGATCGATTTTTTGTTTCTTAATGGACAGGTTTCCTAGAAAATAAATAATATATTATTTAAAAAAAGACCGTTAAAAAATATCACTATATTTTATTATAATATCTTTTATGTGTCACCATAGGGACAAAATAAGGATTTAAATGAATATAAATTTCTATTTTGATATTAATTAAATTATTTTATAAAAAAAAATTATTCTGAATTTTTAGAAGTTTTATAATTACCTTAAATGTCTCCTCAATTCTAAAACAACATTTAATTAATTAACATAAAAAACAGAAGAAATGATTTTAATAATATTAATTTTGATATATTTTGGATTATTTAATATGTATCATGAATTTAGTAGATATATATTATATATTATAGATATTTTAATTCACTCTATTTGAATTCCCACTTTTTTTTAATGTATTAAATGTATAGTATTAAAATTGGCAATTAGAACATCTCATTGAATTAGTTTATTATTAAATTATTTAAAAATCACTAAAAATGTTAAATAATCAAAATTTCATTATATATGGTCCAAAATGAATCCTAATTTTAATTTATGGTCCATTTTGAATTATTTGGGTCTCAATTAGTCTTATTAAATGTTTATATTTTGAGAGTATTCAAAAGTGTCCCTCCCCTCCCTTATAAAAATGCACATCCTCCCTCACTTCCTCACAAAATATTGAGCCATTTTTTTGGGCCAAAACCTTCCCTTTTCTCCTCAAAATACTCCCTCACATAATTCTAGAGGCCATAAATTGCGCATAAATCCATCTTAAGGAGTCCTTTTTTATAAATAAAAAAGAGACTCTCAAAGAAGAGGTAATTGTTTTACCAATTCCATTCAATTTATTTTCTTCTTATACATCCACCTCATATATTGTTTCCATAATAAATTAAAAACAAAAAATCATATACATAATTATATTTCATTATGATTGTGGGATAAAATTATTCCTCCTTTTATCCATCCCATGAAGTATAATATTACCATGCGTGTGTACGTACGACTTATAATCTCCATGTTATGCTGTAATTTTATATTCAACACTACTTTATTTGGATGGGTATAATGATGAGAATAATGGATATAAATAATGATTATAACAAAATAAACATTATTTATAATTAATATATCATCCAATTTCATAACGTTTAACCATCAAGGGAATGATATCATCACTCGTGTGTTTGTACGGCCTACCATCTCCACAATGCAGTGAGATTCATTCTCCACATTAACAGTTAAAGAATGATTATAAATTTTATATGATGAGTAAAAATAATTATTATTATCTTAATATCATTCTAGATAAAAATATAATACATCTTCTGTATAAAAACCATGACTTACACAATAAAAGATGAATGGGAAAACAAAGCAGTTAACACTTGAAATAATGATAACAATAAAATATTATTAACAAAAAAATATATATTAAATATGATATCATAAATATTTATATGGTTCTGGTATATTTTAATAACATAATTTAATCATTATAAATATGGTTAAGACACCCTAAACTAAAGGAACGTACATGGTATTGGTTAATTTCACAATCTCATTTTTATCTGAGATTGTTTATACATAAGTATCTACTAGGGAGTATTTATCATTCATGTCCATGTTTCATAAAAATAAATTTTAAAATATTTTAAATGTTTTAATTTTTTTAAAATGTTTTAAAAAGAATATTTATGTCATTTTCCAAACAAGGTACTTTGTGGCCTTTTTGGAAAATTAAGGAAAGAATGTTTTTTAACTTATATGGATCAGATATCTTTTTTCCACTATTATGTCGCCTTAAAATTTTGAATATTCCATAACAAGATTACATAGTTATTTTTAAAATTAATGTCTCCTTTTATAACTACACAACATTTAAAAATTTCAAAATAGAAAGGAGTATTTCTATCAAAAAGAGTTACTGATTTTGTATGATTATTTTCATTTATGTCAACATCCTTTGTTGGATTTTATGCTTAATTGAGTTTGATTTATTAAATATTTTAAGATATGTTTGACAATAGATGTTCTATTTTGATACCATTCATGGTTTATGGTTATAGTATTAACATTTTTTATGCTAGTTTTAATATGAATGTTTATGTTATGTTTTACCCTTTTCATATGAGTAATGTATTGGAATTAGTACGTGACTGGCGAGACCTGCTATTTCCCTAGAATGCATCAGTATGTCTTAGGAGACATGCAAGATATGTATTTGGCTAATGGATTAATAATTTATTTTCATATGTCTTGGTCGAGGCCTCGATGGCATGTTTAAGATTAAAATCATTATTAATTCCTTTTTTATGAGATTAGTTATTGATATTACATGTGATTATCTGACTGGTAGAATATCCACATAAATGTTTAAAAAGAATTATTTGATTGATTATTACCATATTATTTTGATATTATTTATAAAAGTCTAGGGTTTCAGTTTTATACCTTGACATAAAAAGTTATTCTTATTTATGAAGGCTTCTGCTATACTGTTTAATCATACTGAGAATCTGAGCTCACCCATTTTGTATGGTTTAGTTTACCAGGATAACCAGAATGGATTTATGATTTATATATAGGGTTAATCTTGGAGAATAATAGGGTTCTCAAATAATGGAGTATGTTTCATATTATGTTTTGAAATGTAATTAATGGTTTGTGTATGTAAGCTATTTTCCAAAACTGCTAAACCGATTGGTCCTTCAAGACTTGATTCCTTGTAATCATGTTAATGTATTAAAATAATGAAGTAGCTTTGGAATTTTGGGGTCGGGGTTTTATAGTTTGTATCAAAGGAAGTTTAACAACAACCTTGTAAAATAGATTTAAAAATCATAAATTAGAAAACATAACACTATGAATAACATTAAGGATAAGTCTATGTATAGGATATCATCCTTTAGATTTGGTAAGGGGGAACATAGATTAATCCTATAGAATTATGGATTGAGAATAAGTTTCTATCATTTAGAGATCCTATAAATTATTCTTCATGATTATATCACTATGATTTTTTACTCACATTGTGCCTTAAGTTTTGGTCAATAGGTAGAATCAGCGATGTTATATAAGTAATGGTTATACTATTGATAATGAAGAGAATACAGAAGTTAAACGAGTTGAAAGAGGTTTTAATGAAGAATATGATAATGAATAGTTAATGGTTTCAGACTGAAGTGGTATGATTAAGGTTATTTTGTATTTGGATTCAAGAATTTTTATATCAATGGTTTTATGGTTATAAGATTCATGAGATATATAAGGATTGTGATTCAATACTTATTCTTTAAGGATTTGGAGGCATAGGAGTTATCATTAAGGATTCAATGGTGAAAAATATTTGGTATGTGTCAATAATAGATACATTACATTGTTGAGGTAATCTGATTTTAAGATTGATTTTGGAAATTTAAAGACCTTTTTGGAGAATGAATTTGTATGGATGTACTTTGGCCGAGTCTTAAGGTTATAATGGAGTATGTTAAATAGTTGATATTATTTTTTGAGGTAAATTTATGAATTATTGGATACATTGGTATAAAAATTTTAGTTTCAGAAAAAATATAGTGAGTGAAATAAAAATAGATAGAAGCACAACAAAATGATAACATTGATGGAATAAAGTAAGTTTTCTCAAGTACTTATCTGTATAGTAAAATAATCCCTCAAAAATGGAAAAAAGTATCTAAAAAATATATTATCCTAAATACATATCTAAAGGGAAAGAAATTGAACCCATTTTATTTTAAATATTGTTAGATTTATGTCTTTGAGGCCCTTAATTTTCCATTTATTATTCACTTGTTTGTGATTCATGACCTCAATCACTCCCTATAAATATTTACATTTCCCCCCAAGCACACATCCCTAATTGCCACTAATTTTATCTTATTTAAAATTCTAATTTGATGGGGAACTTCACATTTCCATTTCCCTCTTATTAGGATTATATTTTATTAATCGATTTTCTGAAGTGGGATTTCAACAATGATATTTCAAAATTACAAACACATAGTTTTCAATCCTGAGTTTAAATTGCGAGGAAGAAATTTATTAAAGTAGGGGAGAATGTAACACCTCGAGACATTATGATATTTTCATTTATAAATAAATTATGTTTTTTTCATTCTTTATTTTTAAGCAAACCTATGTTAAGCATATTCTCCACACAACACTGAGTTGGCTTGTGTTACATGCAAGAACCAGTTTTACCGAACAATAATATATCAATAAAATATTATTGTTTAATATAATATTGACATTAAATTATAGGTTATGAATATTATTATTATTTTTAATTTTATTTATAATTTTAACATTCATATCACTTAACATTATATAAGAATAAATTCAATTTTTCAGATAAAAGAAGTATTTTCAAAAAATGCAGATTTGTAGCCTTTTAATAGAGAACACATTTAAAATAAAATATTTGAAACTTTTTTATATATAATTTTACAAACTAAACTTCTTTTTTTTAATAGAGAATTCAAAATTTAGTTTGGATAATTATTTGGTTTTTTATGATAATTTTCATATTTTAAGGAATATTAAAAAAAATACATTATTTTAGTTCAAAACTACTTTTTCTTTTAATTTATTTATATTGTTAGATTGTCATTTTAATTGGTTTTAATGTATAATTAGAATATGATTTTATCATTTAAAATAATTTAGGTTTTTTATTTATTTTTACAATAAAATTAGACATAAACACATGCCAATCTTTTGATGGTTTTTACTTTTAAAAAACTCATTTCCATGTTTTATCAACATGGATTAATTTTAAATAAATTTATGAAACATAATTGTTTTTTATTTTTGATAAATTATTCCATATTTGGAACAAGTGGGTCCAAATTACGTAAATAGGGTTCTTTTATTTTTTGGCATTATGAATAGTAACTTTAGTAATATTTTTATTACTACAGTTAAGGGTAAAGTGAGTAATTAAAGGTACAAATTATATTATAATTACCCTAACAGATGTCCTAATTTTATTGGGTATGTTTTTTGTGACAAAAATAATACTTGGGCCGATTTTGAGACTACTTGGAGCCACTTGGCCGACTTTGATATATTTATAATACAATATTTAATGAAAAACCAATTTTGTTATAGATTTTTTTAAAAAATAAAATATTTTTAATATCATTTCATAAGATAGATATGGTAGACTATAAATAATCATTAGAAATTTAAAATGTTAATCTACATTATGGTAACTTATTTATAAATTTTATAAAATAAATAATTAAATTAAATGGTACACAATGATGATGTTGTAATTGATTTATTAAAGAATAAAATCAATTAAATGTTATTAAAAATATTAATATGACTTTATAAATGATATAAAAGAAATTTATAGGTAAATATACATGTTAGTGACATATTTTAAATTATTTTTCGAAGTTATCATGTTGGTTTTATATTTTTAAAATTTAAAATATTTAATAATATAAAAACTGAGGTAAATGATACTTTATAATAAATAATATTTTATTAAATGTTATAAAATTCTTAAAAATAAATAATTAGGCTAAATAACTAGGATAATTTCAAAGATATCCTAATAATCAATTTGTAATCAATTAATAGACACATGTCCCTGAAAATAACATAGATATTATTAAAATCAAAGACTGTGACAAAATGTCACACTCTCATTTATTATAAGTACAATAATTTTAATATAGAGATAACCTAGAGATAAATTCTATAATTAATTGTTTCTTAAAGGATACAATAATTATATTCATAATAGTAATCTATTTATTATTTTTAGAGACTAAATATTTAACATAAATAATGACACAATATTTAAGAAGTAATTATTTCATTAATATAAATATCAAATAAATGATTTTAAAAATATAAAAATAAATATAATTTGACATAATTGAGGTGATACATAAACGTTTAAGGTTACTATTATATGTTATATGTGTATTAAAAGTTTTGGTTTGATGTTATCTTTCAGTTTCTATTTTAATTAAAGTCAAAGTTATTAATATTGTCAAAATTTACACTATTGATATTTTATAAAAATAACATTTTATTAAATTTTTTAAAAAACATAAAAATATTTAAAACTACTAAGTTATAATCATAAGTTCAAAATATTCATTAAATGTCCATGTATGGTCAATTTATACCATATATGTAAAAACTTATGACCTTGTAATATTTGAAATATTATTAGCACAATTAAAATTAAATTGATTAATTAATGGTAAGTCAACATTACAAGGATTCAAATAAAACCAAAACATTTACACAATTTATTGGATGAAGAATATTAAATTATTATGATATTATGATCTATTTTTAGTTTCTTAATGGACACTTTTCTTTGAATATAAATTATATATTTTTTATATTAAAGATAGTTACCAAATATCTCTATCTTGTATTTTAATATCTTTTATGTGTCCACATAGGGCCAAAATCAAGAAATAGACAAATATAAATGTCTATTTTGATATAAATGAAATTAGTTTTATGGAATAACTTTTTAAATTTTGAGATGTTATATATTTACATTAAAATTATCGTCAATTATAAAAAAATATTTACTTAATTAACTTAAAAAATAGAATTATTGATTTTAATAATATTAATTCTGATATACTTTGGATTAGTTAATGTGTATAAATAATTTACTAGACCTATAAGATATATTATAAATGTGTTAATGCATTATAGTTGAATTTCCACTTTGTTTTAATGTATTAAATGAATAGTATTAAAATTGGAAATCATGATATCTTATTGTATTAATTTACAATTAAATTATTTAAAAATAAAAAAATGATAAATAATAACAATAGGATAGTATATGGTCTGAAACGTATCTTATGTTTAATTTTTGGTCTATTTTAAATTATTTAGCTCTATAATATTCTTATTAAAGTTTAATATGTTGAGTGTTTCCAAAAGTGTCCCTCCTCTCCCTTATAAAAAGTTACCTCCTCCCTCACTCCCCCACACCTCCATGATCCATTTAGTTTTTTCAAAATATACAATTTTCTTCTCCAAACATCCCTAATTTAATTCTAGATTGCATACATTGTCCATAAATACATCATATGGATTCCATTTGTGAAAATCAAAAGGAGACGCTCAAAGAAGAGGTAATTGTTTTATAAAATCCAGTCAATTTCTTTTCTTCTTCTACTTCCTCTTGCTACATTGTTTCCATACTAATGTAATAAATCTAGTATCATCAATATGATGATATGTTATTATGATAATCGGACAACTATATTCCTTCTTTTATCAATCATATGAATAATAATATTACCATGCGTGCGTACGTACGACTTACCATCTCTACAACATGGTGTATTTTTTTATTCAACACCACTTTATTTGGAATAATGATTAGTAAAATGGATATAAATAATGAATATAACATAATAGTTATTCTTTATAATTAATATAAAGTCTAATTTAATACCATTTATCCATCAAGGGAATGTTACTGTCACTCATACTTACGTACGACCTATCATCTCCACATTATCCATTAAATAATGATTATAAAATTTATATGAAAATAAAAATAATAATTATGAACTCAATATAATTATGTATAAAAATATAATACATCCTATTCATAACAAACAAGACTTACATAAAAAAAGAGGAATGGGAAAATGAACAAGTTAACTCCTAAAACAATGGTAATTCTGAAATATTATTAACAAAAATATATTAGAGGATAATATATTGTATCATAAATATATATATATATTTCTGGTGTAATTTAATAACATAATTTAATCATTATATAGGATGTTATAACACCCTTTACAAAGTTAAAATACAATGTAAGGGTTAATTTTGCAACCTCATTTTTATCCAAGATTTTTTATACATAAGTATCTACTAGGGAATATTTATCATCCATGTCCATGTTTAATAAAAATACAATTTAAAATATTTTTTTCTCTAAATTTTTTTAATGTAATTTATACACATTTTTTTATTTTTAAAAAATGTTTTATAGTAATATCTCCATCATTTTCCAAACAAGGTACTTTATGACCTTTTTAGAAAATTAAGGAATGAATGTTTTTTTGATCTTATATAGTGAAAGACACTTTTTTCCATCATTATGTAAGATTTACATTTTGAATCTTCCCTTATAATATTAAAAGGTTTTTTTCAAATGAAATGTTTTCTTTTATAATTGTGTGTCTTTTGAAATATTTCCATGTAAAAAAGGGAAATTTCAATCAAAAAGTTTTAATGATTTTTTCAAATTATTTTCATCTATGTCAACACAAATTGTTGAATTTTATGCTTAATTATGGTTTATATATTGAAATTTTAATGATATGTTTGACTGTGGATGTGTTATTATGTTAGCATTCTTGGTTTATGGTTAAACTATTAACATTTAATATGTTAGTTTTAATACAAATGTTTATGTTATGTTTCACCCTTTTTCAAATGAGTATTGTATTAGACATAATAAGTGATTAGAATGGCCCACTATTGCCCCTCGATGCATCAGTGGGTATCATGAGAGAAACTTGATATGGATTTGGCTGAGTCCTTAACCATTTATTTTTATATATCTTGGCTAAGGCCTCAATGATAGGTTTCAGATGTCCGACATTATGCATTCCTTAATTATGAGGTTAGTTATTGATATTACATGGGATTATTTTAATAGTAGAATACCCATGTGAATGCTTAAATGGAATTATTTGATTTATCATTTCAATAATATTCTGAATATTATGCGTAAAAGGCTCTTGTTTTAGTTTTATACCTTGTCTTAAAATTTTATGCTTATTTTTGAAAGCTAATTCTATATTGTTTAACCATCCTGAGCATATGAGCTCACCCCTTTCGCATGTTTTATTTTCCCAGGATTACATGAAGTGATTTTTGATTGATATGCAGGGTTAATCTAGGAGAATAATGTAATTCTCAAAGAAGGGACAATGTTTCATTTTATGTTTTGAATTGTAATGAAAGGATCATTTCTGTAATCTATTGTACATGTTTTCTAAACTGATCAGTCCATCAAGACTTGATTCTTTGTAATCATGAAAATGTATTAAAATAAGGCATTGGATATAGATTTTTTGGGTCAAGGAATTACAAATTTTTACCAAATGAATAACTTACCTAGGTTAGAAAAATAGTAACCTTAATAAAAAACCAAAGTGGAAAAAATATGAAAAATATAGAAGTTAAGGAAGAAGTTTATCAAAATGAATTTATTTTTATTTTTTGGAGGATTTTATTGACCAAATAAATCCTTCCCTCCATTATCAAAAAATTTTCGAGCCACATGAATTAAGGTAGACCTCCCAATATTGAAACATGTTGTGTATTTACAAGAATGTCTCTCTTCTTCAACTATAAAATGGCACTCCTCTCCCCCATATTCACACCTATCAAGCCATTTTTATTGTACAAATCATAAAAAATCACTTTTAAAATCCTTAATATCATCATATAATCCTTTATTTTAGAAAAAAATCTAAACCATTATTTCCTTTTGTTCAGACCAATAGGAGATACCGGAAAAAGGGGTGATGTTCATTAACAAACATTTTTGTTTTATTTCATCATTAAACACCTTAAAAAATTTTATATCATGATTATATAATAACCTCATTATATTAAATATAAATAGATTTTTTATTTTAAGTTTATGGCCTATAAATAGACGCACTTCAATAAAATGTGTTTTTAAATCAACTTTTATGTGTGCGTCGGACTACCACTTTGCGAACTGATGTCGTTTGTTTTTTCATTACCTACTTTCAAGGTAGGAAATATAGATATAATGACAATTTATATATGATATTCATGATGTTTGTGATTTTATTGCAATTCTCTAATTTCTATATAACAAATAACTTCATGCTTTTCATTTTTTAGGAATATGATAATGTTATTTGTGTGTAAGGTGAGCTACCGCTCCACTAAGCAATTTGATTCGTTCAAAATTTACATGGAATGTATTAAAGATGGGATTAATAGAAATATATGATATATATAACCTAAAAATGGTACTGATATGATAATATATATATATATATCATTTACTTTTCCTTCTTTCAATATGAAAATAAAATTGAAACAACGTTCATGCGTACGTATGGCCTACCTTCCCCAAGAAATATGTTTTTCATTTCATATTATCAAATTTTATGGGTTAATAAAAATAAATATATAATAAATATATATGATATTTATATCATTTATATCTTCTAGAGATAATTATCATGATTTAAGTAAGAGAACCAAGAATAACACGTAAAAAGTTATATGATAAACAAAACTATTATTAACTGAAACATAACTTTAATATGGAATTGTTAATAAATTAGAAATATAAAGTCTTAGATAAATAATATATTGTATTATATATATAAATATGGTTCTGTGATATATTTATAATGAACGTATATTTATTTTATAGCAGTATTAAACAAGTATGACAAGAGTTAAGACTTAAGGTAATGGATTTCAATCTCCCTTTTTAGTTTTGTGAGACACATGATGTATTTCGCAACTCTTTATTACATGGTGTGTATATAATTACAATGAATTTAATTTATTATTATTATACTCAAATTTATTTCTATTTATATATACATTATATTATCTCACTCTCTTTGGGTTTACGGTTCAAAATTCACCAATGTAGTAAAGGATTTTCATCTTAATTTTCCTTCATCAAGATGTCTTTTATGATATGCACCTATATTTTTTCATGAGGTGTATATAAAACCCATTTTAAATATAATATATGGAATATATATATAATCATGATATTTTATGTTAAATTTTATGTTATTAATTCATGGTTATTATGATTTAATGCTACCAAATTCATATAGATTTATGATACAATCTCATTATTTACCGGGTTTTTTATTATTAATCCCCAATGATGAATAATCATGATATAAATATAATGATTTATCATTAATTTTTTTATATTATTCATATTAATTAAATATTTAATTAATTTCAAAAATAATATACTCAATTTTACCTAAGATAAATTAGAAAATGTTTTAAAGAAAAACCAACATTATTCCACTCTTCGGTCGATAATCTATTTTATTCAAAAACCATGTTTCATAAAAATGTTTTAAAAAATGTTTTTAAATTATATTTAAGAAAAGATTCAAGTAAAATGATTCTAAATATGTATTATTTTTAAAAAGTTTTTAAAATATTTATTAAATATTCATTATTATTTTTCAAGGATGTTCTCAGAGACAGTGTTTTCTAAAATATTTTATGTTTTAAAAATAAAATTTCAATACAAAAAGAATATTTTCCTAAAAAACGTTTTCAATGGTATTTTAAAATTATTTTACATCTTTTATGAAATTAATTGGTCTTAAATATGCCTTAAATTTATTATTATATAGTTATACTATTCATATTCTTTCTCTGAGTGGTTTATGTTTTGATGGCATGTTGTTATTAGGACCAGTTTCTTTTCCATGGGTCAATCATGTTCCAAAAAGATTCTTATGAAACCCATTTATTTTATATGGTTGAAACATGTTTCAATTATATTGTAATGAAACCCATTTATTTTCAATGTGTTAATCAGGTTATTAATTAATAAGGATTGTTTTATAATTTTTTGTGATGATATACAAGCTGTTTGTAATTTTCAATGTTTTAGTTCTTGAAAATTTCTTATTTGATGTGGTGGACCATATAAATATTGGTAACATTATTATAGATTATACTATAGGCGATAATATATTGTTTCAGGTAAGAAAATTATAAATTATTCAATAGGGTATCCCAGATAGCACAAGGAAATCCCATTATAGCTTATATGATGGGGCGACCTAGAGAGCACTGAGTAAGCCCGTTAAAACTTGTGCGATGAGGTGGCTAAAATAGCATCTAGTGAGACCATTATAGATTAAATTATTGGTGTTCCTAGGTATAAATCCAATGCATTGGATAAATATTTATATCTCATGAGATTGAAATGCCTGGTATGGGGAGTGAACCTAGTCTAGTAAGGGGCTTTTTCTGCTAAATCGTTCTTGAGAGTAAACCTAGACTACTAAGATGATATTGGGAGTGATCCTTGACTAATAATATGGTATTGGGAGTGAACCTTTACTACTAATATGGTTTGAGGAGTGTACTAATTCCATTAATATTTCCTTGGTAGTGATCCTTAAGAACTATGGGAATCATTTCATATGTTTATGTGTTTTCTGAAATTCCTTATCTTATACTTATATTATGCTCCTATGGATTATTATATTTGATTCCATTATTAATCAAGTCTTATGATATACCAATTTTTATTACATGAATCAAGTGTATGATCTTTGATTTGTAGGGTATGATCTTCAAATGTTATGCTCATGTTCTCATACCCTTAAGTTCAGGTTATGCTCACTCATCTCCTTTATTTAGCTTCAATGAGAATCTAATATCACCCTTTATTATGATTTCTTTTCCAATGTAATGAAGAAATATTTTAATTAGGTGTTATAAATAGTAATATATTTTTGGGAAACAGTAATGTCTATTCACCAATTTAGAAGATTATCCTCTATGTTTCGAAAGACGAAAATTTATTATAGTCATTGGGCATGTACTTTTGTAATGTGTTGAATATTAATATAAAAAGTTATAATATCCATTTATAAGAATCATTGGTTGATATAATATTCATGGACCACAATAATTCAACCAAATTTTATTACATTTAATATTTTTAAAATCATTTATTATATATTTATATTAATTTAATAAATATTTTTTTGGTGTTGCGTAGAAATTTATGAAAATTTTTCTATCGCATAATATTAAAAGTAAAATATCATGTTAAAATTTTTATTAATATTAAAAATAAAATTTTAAAACTAGACATAGTTTATTTTTATCCTTAATAATTTTTTTAGAGATATTAATTTCAAGAGAGTGACATTCTATTTTTATTCTTTTCTTAAATTAATATAAAGCTCGTATTAAAATAAATATAGAACCATGTTGCTACATATTTTTATAAATAAATATAAATAAATGATATCCACTAATAAAATTCTATAAATGCATGTTTTTGACAAAATTTAATGCCTTATCCGAAATATTTAACCATATTTCATCCATTTTACTATTATTAAGTTGACAAAAATTTACCATTGCTACTACTTATATCATACAAAAATAAAAATGGAATATCTATAGAATTTGACAATAATGATTCAAAATTCGAAATCTATTTTTAAAGATGACATTTCAAGAAGTATTTTAAATGAATTTAAGATATTAATGCCTAACGTAGAGATAAATAGATTTCGAGAAATTTTTTTAAGTTTAAGAAAATGTTTATAACAAATCCAACCATAAAATTGATTCCAATAAACTTAATTAGATTATTAATAATATAATAGAATGAATTTTACATTGAAAACTACAAATAAATTTATGTTTATAAATGCTTGAAAGAAAAATAAAATTAAAATTACAACAATATTTTACTAATTATAAAAAATCAATCATTTCAGAAAATTATTAAAAATTCACTCAAATATAATTTTGACATGTTGATTTTAAAAATGAATTTAATTTTATGAAATAAATTTTAAAAAAGTTTTCAAAAATATAAATATAAATATATATATTATCTCACAAAAATCATTTAAAATCATGTTTCAAGGAAAAATATATTTTTCAAGAATAATATAACATTACTAAAAATTCAATGCTTATTTTCTAAGAATTAAATGTTAAATTTTTTGTTTTATTTGGGTTATATATATATAAGGATATATAGATTTATATTTCATATTGTGTTTATTCATATTCATACCCTCCAATTAAATGTCTAGGTTATAATAACCATATTTAAATAGTAATATTTAGTGGTTCATTTAAACTCAGTGTGGCGTATTATATAAAATATAAAATATTATGTATTTATTTTGAAATATCAAGGTGTTAGAGTTTTTAAAAGGTTAAAATTTCTTTGAATATAAATATTTTACTCTTTTATTCTTCACCCAAAGTCTTCATGATTAGTTTTCTCTAATAGTATTTTCATATTCAATCTTTCCACAAGAGGATCATATTCCAAAAATTATAGTCTATAAAACTATACAATAATGAAGTTTCATTTCCTCAAAAAAAATAACACAACTCTATAGTAGTATAATCTACATATTTTACATGATGAAAAGAAATATCAAGTGGGATGAGTTTGTGTTCTTAGGAGACGGGCTCCCCTTGAGAGATGAGAACTTAAGGGATGAGAGTATGAAAGTGTGGGTAATCAAACCCATAAATTCAAAAAACCATACAATATTTGGTGAAGGATACCGAATTTATAAAAGATTTTCTATAAACAAGTCTTTGAAATTATGGAACAAATGTGACACCTATCCAATTTTCTCACAAACTAGTTTTTAATAGTAGTATTAGGTTCTTGAATTTGTATATTCTTTGTTATAGGTATATATCCCATAATCATGTATGATATCAATGAGTCTATTGAAACTAGTAGTACAGATGTAGAGTGAACTTATGTTATTTAATCTAGATTAAATCTTGGGATTAGGTAGATAAGGGTGATACCCAATAATTAATTGATCATCACCATCCTAGAAATATTAATTCTGGTAACACCACCAAAAATATAAGTCAATAATACTAAGTATGTACCTATATTAATATAAATAGGACTTGAAAAAAAAGATTCCCCATATTGTTTTGAATGTTTGGGTACACGTTTTTCTATATCAGAAACTGGTTTTGAAAGGATGGAAAATGAGGGCCTCTGGAAATCCAATGTATTATTTACTCATCGAATCGGAACACCTGATATTCTATCCATGTAATACTATACCCATTCCCATGATATGTTTCTTGGAGTTATAGTGTTGGATAACAAGATCTTCATACCAAAATCTGTATGCATCAGTATCAACCAAAGATGATAGAGGATGGTTGGATGTCTCTCCCTTCTAATCCTGGTAAGAGGGAAAAAAATTACTTGCTGCGGACATCCAAAATAAAATGAAAACCAATAAGTGGATTAAGGGTTAGAAATAATCACACCATCTATTCAAGAGATCAAACTACCATATCAAAATGAGATGGTATAATAATATTATTTTGGGGTTCCCCTACCATTTTTCATTACTATTAAAAAATTCACAATGTGGGGAATAAAATAAATGTCAATAAGATTCCCCTATACCCCAATAAATGTTTCTTTATCTAAGGATATTAGATGAAGAAAAAAAATGTTTATAAACCTGGGGTGAATTAAAAAATGATGATTTTTTTGGTTTTTTGATACTCATTTCATTGAAAGGGTTCTTCCATCCATCAATATAAAAATTGGAATGGTTTTATAATTTGATGAGAAGACCATACATCTTTTGTATGATTGAATAATTGATAAATTTTTGAAAGGTTATGAATTAGATATTTAATGGGATATCCTTGTGCTAAAATAGCTTCCAGTATCATGGTATCATTCCCAACATCTAAATGAGAATAACAAGAATGGGAAATTCCTTAGCTTAGAAACATGTTGAAAAAACCCCGATCTAAAGATCTAAAGTTACTTTTTTCTGAGTTTTTTAACAACATGTAGTGTATTGACCAAAATATAGGGTATCTTAGTATGATCCCAGAATATATCGTTATAATTGAGTTGGGTGGGTCTTTGTTTCATAACTATTAGTGTCAACAAATTAGGTCACGTGAATATTTTCACTCAATCACTGAATATGATAATTGAATGTATAAAAAGATTATTACATAATTATTTTTTAATGGTTAATATGTCTATCACTAGGAGAGATATTTGATTTTAATCTGACCAAATGTTAGTATTATGGAGGAACTCATCATACATATGCCCCATTATTTGGATTCCTCCAAGATAATAGACATATCACTGACGAATCACAACTTCACCAAGTGGTAGATGAAATGTTTTGGTGTTTTAACAAAAATGGATGATCAGTTTGTGTAAGATCCCAGTATATCAATACATTGTAAATTGATAAATAAATACTACTTGGTATAAAAACTTCTTCTCATTTCTCATTAAATCTCATATACCTATGATTCTCCCAAAATATTTATGGCCACTCATTAGAGAAGTTTCTTACAGACTACAAATCCCACTGGGAACTCCATCCTCCATTGAAATGATCCCATGAAATGTTAAAAATGGATGGTTAATCTAGAGTGGTATGTTATAGGTTTGTATTATGGTTATATTTAGTCCATGAATAGATATTCATAATGAATTCCTTTCCTTAACATGACTTTGGTACAATATAACCAGTGGTTGATATGTAAAACTAAACACAATTTGAGGAAAGATTAAACCTATTAGAGGGAAGTTTGTAGTGGAAACTAGAATTATATTGTCATATAATTACCCAAAAACTATATAGTTCCATCCTCCCAGATGAAATATATTTATACAACTCAGATGGAAGAATATTATTTAAGATCCCATCATTAGAAAAAATTTAGTATCAAAGGTCAACCAACACATTTATAGTGATATCCATTCTCTTTTTAGATATAGTCATCGAATCAAAAAAGTGTATCAGCTCTAACCCATTTTATACAATCAGAAACAATATGGAAATAAAAAAATGATAATGGGAAGGTCATAAAAATATCACAATGTACGAAACCCATGTAACATTATCAGAGCTATAAAAATTACGTAGCTCCTATATAACTATGTGGTTAGTGTAGTTGGTATGCGATGTAATGGTTTAACAAAAAAACATTCATGATATTTTATGAGACCCTATGTATATAAAACTATATTATTTAGTGAATATGGTCGATCATAAAGGATGATCTCTATGAGGGAGTAATCATAGTTCAGACCTAAGAAATGACAAAAAACGCCTTTTTCTTATGTTGTGAAAACACATTTTCATAAAATATTTATATAGGGGTGTCCCCCCCCCCAGTACTCTAGTACAACTTAAAAATCATTCACGTGGGAAAATTTTTCTCCTTGAAATTTACCCCTTTTTTGTCGAGCATACACTATTCTGAGGGGATATTTGTTTGGGCCCAAATGTTTTCAATGAACTGATGAGACATATTGAAAAATCTCAAGAGCTATCAATTAGATCAACCAAATGAAGAAACAATATAGATTTGGAAAAGGACATGATAATTCCTAGAAATCAGTGTATTCCACATAATAAATCAAGATTCTATGTTGAACTCACTCGTTCGTATAACACCTACCCCACAAATGTAAATCAGTTTTAGAGTGAGGTGGTGTCCCTACGCAACCCCCACAAATGATTTTTTTTGGAGTTAGGTAGTGGCCAAAGCCCCATCCAAAATGAATGTTTTTTTGGATAAAGGAGGTTCCTTTATGGCTTATATTAACAAAACTCATATCTGGGTTGGGGTATATGTTTCTCACAAACAATAAAACATCTGATATGCTATGTGATAAACCAATTTGAGAAGGTGAGTTTTCTTGAACCACCTATAAATACCTTATTATCTTGTAAATTGATACACATGGGTATATAAAGATAATAAAGATAGATACAATGGATAAATATCAGGAGATAAATCAATAAATTTCCATTGCATGAAGCCTGAGGGTTTGATGTCACCCCACAAAATTGGCAATCCACTAACCAAAAATGAAGATAAACTCTCTATAATGGAGTCCTTCATTAAATTACTTGACCATATAAGACATCCTTAATGAAAGGGGTTGATTTAATAGTCTTCTATACAGGAGAGTCACTCCTTCATAATGTTATCTGTTCATGATGGAACATCCCTTATAGAGGGGTCCCTTTGTTATATACCATATCTATCTTAGCAAGAAAAATATGAAAAATAGGGAATCCATAGTGTATTTACAAATCAAATATCAACGATCTCATTATATGTAGAATTTAGATTCGTTTTAGACCCTTTATGAAGTATCCAAATGGTTCTCTCATACCAATTCCAAAATCCAAGAAAGGAAAAAATAAGACCTTGCTCGACACCACTGAACCTATATGATCAGGATATCAGGCACACTAGCCTACCCCCATTTCAATAATGCATTCCATTGGTAAAGGATATACCTAATTAAGATCACTAATATATGAGGTTATTATAATGTTATCAATTTTACATCCACTTGGAAGTAAGGACTCTAATCTTGAAAGTAGTGATGGGTACCTTCCTTGTTCATGCAGTGGTACTTATCTCCTGCATGCTTCCAGAAACAACAATAAAATAATGTATAATCCAATCCTTTTTTACAATAAATGCAAATTTCAGTCATAAATTGGTGTTTATAAATAGATAAGACGATGGAAATAGTAATCCCTTGTGGAGTAATCCCCATGTATTTCTATCTTGCTACCCCACCATAGCCCCTCCATTATCCACTAGTAGATAGGGATCATACTCCATTGGAAATCCCTCATTGACAAAGCCCCTAGAATTTCATTCAGTATTCCATATCAATCCTACCATCTAAAACCCCCTCCCTCATATGTATATATAATAAGAATGAAATTATACTATTAACCACTTGTTTTAGTAGAAACGCCATTTGAAACTAATTATACAATATGAATGAACTGCATTCATTCATTGTTTATTACATCAAGCATGAATTACATAGACATAGGGAATCAAGTTGATCATGCTAATAGAATAATTAAAATACCATAATTTCCAGAATTATTAATTGAAACACTTTGTGATACCATCATATTTAATTGACCATATTCCTGATAAAATCATTACACCATTTAAAGGACTACATTCATTATAAATTCATTCATCACATCCTCAAAGAATTATACCCTTGATGGAGAACCGTCTTCACAAATCCATGGTCCGTGTGATTTGAATCCAATATCATCATGCTACATTCCCTATGATATCAACTAGAAAGGGATTATTACACATAAGCCTCACACCATCAATCAACAAGAATCAATCCCCTAAAATAACCTTGCGGCATGACGTTAAACTACATTGTATGGCCCTTATCACATAACCATAAAGAAATTATGTTTCCCATTAGGTGGAATAAAAATATGTGAATTATGATTCCTTTCATAATGATATGTAGGAATCCCTAATCCCAATATAAAAAATATCATCTCCCTAGATGATGATAAATTCCTGAGCACCCAACTACATGGCTTCAAACCAACATAAAATAATAATAACAAAATAAGATTGAAAATCTATGTTATATATAGATAATACCATCTATAGAGAATAGATAATACATACAAATGTTCACATCCACACATATTGATAACTGATTACTAGCTTGGGGTGAACAGTCACATGTTATTATTTGGGAAGGATTTAGGAACCTGTTTTAAATTTACAATAGAGTTCTAAAGATGGAAATAATTCCCCCCAACACAGTATGATGAGTCCAAAATCCCATCCTCTAGACTAATAAGAATTACTAACGATCAATGATATAATTTCTTAGTGACCCCTTACCTTTGAAAAAAATTTCTATTTCTAAACAAAGATAGGGGAACCATTGTCTATTTTTTCCACTGATAAATATCATTGTAAACCATCTGAAGAGTGTGAGTAATTTCTCATACATGAATAACTACAACCCCTAACGATCTTGTAACTACCCAAAATTTTATTAATGAAAATTATTCTTGGTCCAATTAAATGTATTATTATATAAAATGGTTATATAACATATACACTTATTTGGTTTTATGATTTTGGATTTTAATATACTGTTAAGAATTTTTTTTGTTGCTAATATATCCGTTGAATAGTGACAACCTGATTTGTATAAATATAGGGATTTAACAAATCCAATATTCTCAAACAAAGGAAGAAATGGCCTCATCCAGTAGAATTGCCCCGTACAAATCCCATTTGTTGGATCTCAGAAAGGAGGTGGAATCACTAGGATTTTCTCTTGACCAAACCTGAGCTTCAACACATTAAGCTTGAATGGAACTACCTACGGGATAAGTGTAAGTTGATATAGATTACCACCCAAGACATGTTATCTGAGCCACCTCAAGAGTTGGTCACCATCACACACCATACCCTTAGGTATTATGTGGTTTTTATAAGGGGTTATGTAACAAGACCCTAGAACTATGATTATTTGCATTATTTTTGTAAATAATAAATAATATACATTCATTTTATTATTTTTTACTTTGTAAATAGTTTTTAAAGCACAAATTGTATTTTTTAGTTAATATTCAATTTTGAAATCTATTTTTACGAATTAATTGATTTTTTAATTAAATAATATTTTTGTAAAATATTATTAATAAATCAATTTTTTATTAAATAAAAATGATCACATAGTTTTTATACAATTGTAATTTTTATTAACGTTTGAAAGCCATTTTTGTCAAAACCCATGAATTTTTTGATAAATATCAGTTTTTATATTAAAAGAAAAAATTAACATATTTAGAAAATTATTTAGATAAAATGAATATTATTTTTGGAATTAGGACATCAAAATTATGCAATGTTGAATTTTTTATAATTTTCTAAGAAAGTCGAATTTTCTGGTAAAAATTAAATATTGTTTAATTATATAACATGTTTTATGACATCATAATGGTCAAATAGTGATTTAATAAAATACTATAAATGGGTTGTTCAGACCATATATTATTTAACTCTAAAATAATGTGATTTTATGTTTTTTTATTTATTTTACAAAGCCATAGTGGATCCTCCAAGATATATAAAACATTTTAACTTTTTAAAATGATTTCTTTGAGAGTGTGACTCACCTCCCCATAAGAAAGCATAATATTTTAACAATTTAGGCCATTTTACTTATAAAAAAATGTTTTCCACTCCCCTATGGAATAAACTATTGGAAACAACCATGGGTTGGTTTGTGGTTTTCATTAATTTAATGTGTAGTGTCCAAAACCTAAATAGTAAATAATTCCCTCTCTTTGGCTATATAAACCCACACAAACTCCCACTTACTCATAACTAAAAACCTTTTAAGCTCTAAAAACATCTTACCTCCTCTATATATATACTCTTAAGGGTCCCCAAGCTCCCAATAAGCCTCTCTCAAGCCTCTCACAAGCCTTTGGGATCATACTTTCAAGTAAGGGATCTCTTCCTTCCTCATTTTTGTCCACATTTCATTGGGTTGTAATATAATTTTGTTTTCAATTAAGAAAATTGGGGTATTATTTCTAACCTCATCTATACTTCCATCCTTATGTTTTAATGATGAGATACCCCTTTCTCTCTCATTAATTCTTCCCATGTACACCCGCTTCCATGCCAAAATTCAGTAAGGGATTTCTCCCTTCTCATTTTAATTCATGAAATTCTTTTGTATCATGAATCTAAATTCAATTACACATGTTGGGAAATGTATATATATGACCCCCCTTAATGTCTATTTCATTTACATATTACGGTACACCCCTTTCTCTCTCATAAACCATTTTTATTTATTCTTATGTCACGTAGTTATGCTGCCGAAATTACACTATGATTTTCAAAGTCAAAGTCATTGTGTAGTGAATACCATTCCCATTTCTCAATCAAGGGTATTAAAATTTATGAAAATTAATTTATTGATTATAGTTTTTCATATGTTAATTCCACATTACTTTATCATGGAATAAATGATGATGTTTAATGAATTTATGTTATATGATCCATGTGGCACACTTATGCATGAAATGAAATGATTAAGAAGGGTGTGCCATGATAGTGCTCCAATGAATTGGGTAAAGATTTGTATCATGATACATCAAGTAAAATGAGGTTTTAATCATGATAATTCAAGTTAAATGAGGTTTTACTAATGATCCATGTGAAATGAGCCTTGGCTAATGTTAATATCATGTTAAATGCTGATGCCACATTTCCAAGTTATGATAATCATGATATATCATGCCGTTACGTTCATGTTTCTAATTCAATCCATTGATATGCCTACTGGATAACATGTACTATATTATTCATTCTCTGCCTTTCATACTCCCTTACTTGGGTTTATAGCTCACCCATTTCATATGCATTTCCTCAGGTTATCCCATGAAATGCTAAGTACGAAGGAATGTGTGTGGTCATGTAAAATATGTTTTCAATATAGATGTGTATTTCATGTTTTATGTATTTATGTAATGATACTAATCCACAAAGAAACTATACCTCTTCATATTTGATGTTGTGTCAAGTAAATATTTTATTTCATAAATTATGTTTATGTGTGAAATAAAGAGTAGGGTTGTTATAGTTGGTATGGGAGGATAGGTTTAGTTTTTCTTGTGATTAAGATTAGAAAACCCAAGTGAAAGCCTTTAGGATAAGACTAAATATAATAAAAACATCCCATTTTTTTTGAGTTTTGATTATGTGGTTTATTAAGAAAATACATCCCTATCTGGATACACATAGGTAGAGGCAACTCAGGCACAGATGTATCAAGGTATAGAACCCAAAAACACCACTTTGAGCTAGAATTGAATGGGAACTGGTGCATGACAACATGCCTTGATTCACTCTTGGTTACAACACTCCTAGGGCATATTATTTGGTAAAATCATAATAATAGTATGAACAATTATTAATGGAATTAAAAAAATTCCCCTAAGAATATATGTTAGGAAGTAGATGATGGATATCATATATTGAATCATATAAATTCATATGTTAAGGAAATAAAAGTAATTTACAAGTCAACGATTTTTGTATTTGGGATACCCTTTATGTGTTACCCCTAAATTTCCTTTCATTCCATCTAATGGCCAGTAATAGGAGGGGTCGAGCTAGAAACCGAGGCGAAGATCAATGTGATGACTGTTCTAATGAGATGCTCAATCTGATTGGAGTGGGAATCACAAACATTGTCATGCTACTATGCCATTTAACTCAAGTTTTTAATAGATACATGGGTCAAGAGTAATTTTAAACCCCTCCTAATAAAGAAAAATTCACAATTGAGACCTTCATGAGAAAAAATGCCTCATAATTTTAATGGATAATCTAATCCCTCAATCACCGAACAATGGATCAACTCCATTGAGAATATATTCTCCATCCTTCAATGTTCTGAACAAGAGAAGGTTCATCTGGATGCTTTTCATGTGGAGGGTGAAACTGATCAATGGTGGACATTGATAAAAAATTTGAATCCTGAGGAAGACATATAGGCGTTGGAATCAAAGGATTTAAGGAAAATGTTTTTCGATAAATAATTTCCATGCACCCTCCGACCTAAGATGAAAAGAGACTTCTATAACCTCAAGAAAAATGATGATGAATCCAATAGTGCATATGAGGAAAATTTCACAAGGCTTTAACAATATGCCTTTGGATTTTTCATTACCCTCGAATGCAAGGTTGGCTACTTCTTCGGTGGGATAAAACCTAGCTTACAGAAATCACTAGTGATCTGTGACTTTGAGAGCTCTGAGGAAATTGTCTGCTGTTCCCTAAAAGTTGAAATGGAGATCGGAAAATCTCAGGGGGTATCATGGGAATAAGAAGAGTAAAGTGGAATTTAATTCTGGTGGTCTGATGATAAATTCAACGGTTCTAAGAAAATATAGCACCCCACTAGAAAAATGTGAAAAAAGAAGCACCCCCAAAATTTCTTGAAGGGGACGAGGAAATGATTTTGGTGTAGAAGATATTGGCACCTTGACATTAACTACCAATAAGAGAAAACCACAGCTAAAAAAGAGGAGAGTGTAACACCCCGAGCTTCCACGATACGCCGCTCTTTCAATAATGCAATAGCTTGCATTGTACGCAAGTTCAAGTTCTAACACACCGCAACTAATCAAAGTAGCCGTTATGAATAGTAATAACCACCTTTTAAATTTATAGAAATTTTATATTTCAAAATGGACTTCATTTTTGTATTCCTAATATTGAAATTAGCCTATGTTGAATTTTTTGTAATTTTCTGAGAACTTCCAAATTTTTATGAATA
This sequence comes from Viscum album, assembly GCA_963277665.1. Classification (NCBI taxonomy): domain Eukaryota; kingdom Viridiplantae; phylum Streptophyta; class Magnoliopsida; order Santalales; family Viscaceae; genus Viscum; species Viscum album. The sequence goes on from OY728133.1 coordinate 1,416,226,782, forward strand.
GTGAAAAATACATAAAACAACTTTTTTAATAAAAATAATTTATAGTGAAAAGTTATACTATTGAGTGGTTTTAAAGTATAATTAGAATATATTTTTACCATTTTATCTAATGGTGGTCATTAGAATTAATTTAACATTGAAAATGGACATAAACAATTGCCAATCTTTTGATAAAAATTGTTTCTTAAAAACACACTATTTGTTGTAACAGCGAGAATTAATTATAAAATTAATTAATGCAACTTATATGTTTGGAATTTTGTAAAATAGACATCATTTTTGAATTCGGAATATCAATTATAGCTTAGGGTGAAATTTTGGCCTTGTTATGAAAAACTTCAATTTTTGATGAATAGTGAAACCACTAAGTGGTAGTTAAATAACTGATTTTTCGTTTAAATGAAATATTACCACTTCTGTGATTTGATTTTCAAAAATCCGACATACATGGTTTTCATTAAGAAGTAAAATGTGGTTTAATAAGATCAAACTAATTTTTTGGTGAATAGTAACTTTTAAGTTCTTAATCGCGATTAGAGGTAATTAGTGTAGTTTAATGTACAAATAATGTTTTAATAATATGAGATGAGAATGAAACTTTTCCTACTCCTATTGGATGAGTCATGTCCGACCAAGAAAACCCATGGGTCAACTTGGGGACCCCATGGAGCCACTTCAGTTGGAAAATGACATTAATATATATTTATTTAATGTTAAAATTAAATTGACACAAACATGAGTTATTTTACTAAAACAGTTTTTAAGTGGGGTTACACAAGTCCAAATTTTGATTATAAATATTCATTAGAAAGATAAAAAGATTTCCTACATCATAGTAGTTTTTTTATAATTTTTAGACGTTAAATAAATTAAATTATTTATGACATCATTATGATGCGGCAATGACCTCATTATTTAACAATTTAAATAAAATGAGAAGATAATACAAAATCCAAGGCTTAAACTTGTCCAAAGCCTATTGGATGAAGAGCTTTCGAACCCTTATCACCTTAGCCACGAATTATATAAGTGTGGGACCTTTAGAATCCGAAAAGCATTGTGTAATAATGAAACATTTCAATCTTTCCAAAAGATCCCTTCCTCTCCACTTATAAAAGGCCCCCACATCTCCCACCTTATTCACACCTTCAAGCCATTTGGCTCGGCCAACCTCTGCCCAAATACTCTCCCAACATCCCCCTCTTACTCCTAGAAGCCTCAATTTGGGAAGAACTCTTCCCAAGGAAGCCTTTTGCTCAAATCAAAAAGAGTTACCCGATTTTGAGGTAATGTCTTCTCTAATGTTGTTTTGTTTTATTTTTCTTCTCCAACCCCCTAAACTCTTTTTATTCATTTCTTTTGTAACAACACCAGTATCCTCAATATACTAGGTTGTTGTTATAAGAAGGATTCGAGCTACACTTACACACACCTACATCTAATGGTTATAGAACATACGGTTTTTGTGGATGGCGAATTTCTGCCTCACGAAACGATGATTGTTCAACACTCATATAACACCTTAAAAGGTGGACATTAAGATGTCACTATTTTTATATATGATATATAATATGTTTATGTTTTTCTTATGCTTCTGTATTTTTCATTTATGGCATACTTTATGATTTCCATTATGGGTAAAATGCGATAATTTCATTTTAGGAAGTGTGGACTACCGCCCCTCAAAGTTATGTGAATCGTTAATGCCATATGTGGGATGTATAAAGGATGGAGTAAATGATATTATATATGATATTATACTGGAACTATATTATACCTTTATATAATTATGATTTCATTACATTAAATACATAATATAAATGAAAGTAGCGTTCATGCGTACGTACGGCTTACCGTCTCCATGAACGGTGCATTTCATTTCTTACCTCTAAATGTTACGTAATATTATGAATGAATGTATATACTGGATATATATGATATATATGATATCTAAATCATGAATATAATTCTTGATATAATGTATATTTCACCACATGAACAACTTGTAATTATAAGAAGGTTATTGTTGACACAAGTACCAAAGATCGACAAAAAGACCGTTATTAACATAAATAATTACATAACGTTCATAACATTGTAATAAGTGATATAAAAAGGATAATGAAATTGAAAATGGTTCTTAATAAGGTAGATATTAACTCTAGTTTATTATTCAGGAGGTTAAAGAACGGTTGAGTCAAGTCGGACATGAGGTAAGGGAATTTCATAACCCAACTTCCATTCTTTGGGTTAATCTCCTACTTTCAAATTATGTCATGATATTATTATGTCCTATCTTGTATTTGTACTTTATTTATGTGTACTTATAGTAAATACACATAATAGATCTAATTTATTTAAAAAATGATCTTTTTAAGGGTTTACTTCACAACCTCTTCATTATCCAAGGTTGTTTATACATAATTATCTACTGGGACCTCGTTATCATCCACATCCATGTTTCTTCAAAATGTATTTCAAAACATTTTTATTATTTACAAGAATATGGGTTAAAGTCATTTATACCCTTTTTGACTTTTTATAAGAGGAATCTTTCCGTCGTTTTCAAAACAAGGTCCTTTTTAACCTTTTCGACAGAATTGAGGTAAGAATGTTTTTTAACTTATACGGCGGGTGCGGTTATTTTCCGCCGTTATAAAATCTTCAAAGCTTTCCTTACAAGCTTATAAGAATATTTTCAAGAAAATGTTTTGTTTTATATGGTTCTTAAACGATTTCAAAAATAGAAAGAGATATTTCTCTAAAAAGTGTTTTGATTTCATCTATGTCAACATCCTTTGATGGATTTTATGATTATTTGAAGTTGATTTATTATAATACAAAACTTCTATATTGTATTGAAGGTTTTTGTGATATGTTTGACTGTGGATGTTATATTTTATACCATTCATAGTTTATGGTTAAATTATTGACATTTCATATGCTAGTTTTAATACGAATGTTTATGTTATGTTTAAACCTTTTCATATGGGAATGCATTGGACTTAATATGTGACGGGTGGAGCCCGCTATAGCTCCTCGATGCATCGGCAGGTCTCATGAGACAAACTAGTGTCTTGGCACGAGGCCTTGACAAAATCTTATTTGTGGTCTTGGCACAAGGCCTTGGCTACGTGGTTATGATAATCTGGCATTATGCATTCCATCATTATGAAAGTGGTTATTGATATTGCATGTGATTATTCGACCAGTAGAATATCCATGTCAATAAGTAAATGGAATTATCTCATTTTACTTTTTCCATATTATGTTGATGTGCAAGTTTAAAAGGCTATTGTTTTAGTTATAAATTGCCTTAAATGTTTATGTTTATTTATGAAGGCTTCCGCAATATTGTTATCCTTACTGAGCATCTGAGCTCACCCCTTTCAATGTTTTAATATTTTCCAGGATGTGAAGAAGTATTTTATGAATGACCTACAGGGATTTTCAGAAGAGGATATGAGAGTGGACTATGGAGACTTTGTTATTGTAGTTTTTCACTTTATGATGTAATGTAACGTTTACGAATGTATCTAGTGTTTCCAAGGCTACTAAACTAATCGGTCTTTCGAGACTTGATCTTTTGTGATCATGCCAATGTTACGAAGTAATGCACCGACTCTGGGTAGCTGGGGTCGGGGCGTTACATTTGGTATCAGAGGCAGTTTAGTACTAACCTTGGAAGCTAGATTTAGATAAACTCTAATTAGAGAACATAGCCCAAAGATAGACTTTGAGGATTAGTATAGAAGAACTTCCTAGAATTTTGGTATTGTAGAGATTTTGTGAGTTTTCCGAGCAATACATCCCTGTCTGGATACGAGCAAGTAGAGGCTGCTCTGGCACAGATGTACCTAGGGGTAAAACCCAAAAACACCGCTTTGAGCTAGACTCGAACGGGAACTGGTGCACGACAATGGGCCTTGCTGCACTCTTGGTTAGGACACTCCCGTGGGATATGCTTAGGATAATTCTCATTTTATTTACAAACCACTATGAAGGGTTATGAGTACATACTTCCTCAAAGAAAACATTCCTATGATTATGGATTATATCCATAAACTGTTCAATTTACTTTAAGTATTTTAAAAAGTTTGGAATTATTCATTGTAATTCATAAACTAACCTAGTTTATGCCATTGTATAGAAATGGCGCCCAGTAGAAGGAATGTGAACTCCCGCAGTACGTATGATCCAAAGAGTAAGAAGGATCGTATCTTTCACGGTATTAAGCCAACATTTCGAAGGGAAATAGTCTCCCATGTGTTCTCAACATATGAAGAAATAGTATCATGTGTTAATAAGATAAGTAAAGAATTCTCTGAGTCCTATGGCTTTGAAGCGAAGCAAGAGACGAAAGGGATGGAAGAGAGAATGATGGATAAAGGGATGAGGGGAAAGAAGAATTTTCCAATATGTGGTAATTGTGGGAAGAAACATCATGGAACTTGCCTAAAGGGAATGGGAGTTTGTTATAAGTGTAGAGAGAAAGGACACAAAGTGCGTGACTGCAAGGGTAAGAAAATGGTTTCAAATGTACAATGCTTCTTCTGCAAGGATTGGGGACACTACGCAAACCAATGTCCAAATCATCAGAGTATGCCCCAAATGATGTTATTGGATAATAATCAAGTTATGATACTACCACAGATGAGGAGTAATGATTAGAGTTCTTATGTTGTTATTAAATAATTTTGTAATTTGAGCGTTGTATCAATGATGTACTGGTTATAATAATTATGGAGTATATAAGGATTGTAATGCAGTACTATTTCATCAAGGACTTGAGATTGTGTGGAACCAAGAAAAGTGACTCCACAGTAGGCTTAAATTTTTGGAAAATATATGGTTGAGAGAAAGATAGACCATAATATGGTTCTGATACTGAGATTGTGATTTTGGAATAAGACGTGATTGATTTGGATAAATTATGTTGGATATACTTAACTTCCTTGAAACTGATTGATGTTTTGTATAAATTTTTGGATATAAGGAGTATATCTAGTATTCTATAAGGAATAAGGGATCATGGTAATTCAGTATGTTTAAAAAGAATACATGATGAAGGTATTCACATGTTGTTACGTGGGAAAAAGGATCTTCATTATGTTTACCTTCCTTATAAAATTTGGACAGTGAGTTGGACAGAAGTATTTTGGATAACTATAAAGGTTGGAATGGATTAAGTTGATCTTTGGATAGTATTGTTTAAGGTTAAATAATTTTTGAATATTATTTTTGGAATATTATAATACTATAGTTTTTGGAAAATGACAACCTGCAGGGTGGGGCATAACCCGTTGCGTCGGACAAAGCTGCAGGAATCAAACCCATAATCATAGTGCGACAGGCCTTTATTTCCTACCACTAGCCTACAAGAAGTCCCTGGTTATTACAAAATAATTTTACTAATCTAAATGGTATGTGTTAACATTTGGAACATTATACAATTAGGATAAGTATAATATTTTTGTGTTCTATTATCTTTTTGAGTGAAAGATGAGTTGAAGGTTGAAACTCTAATTGTCAAGCATAAATATATATATACCTATCTCTTATTCAATGAATAAATTAATTCTTAAACTTTAGTAAAGGGATATTAAAACAAAAAAATGTGTTATCCTAATACCTTATATCTTTTTGAACTGATGATATTTTAAATCAACATAGATTGAAGGCTTTGAGGCCCTCAATTTGACAGTTGATTGTGATTGATGACCCCAATCGCTCCCTACAAATATTTATGTTTTTCCTCTAATTATATGTCTCTAATTGCCACCAATGTTCTCCTAATAGAGATCATAATTGGGTGGTGACTTGTTCATTTACCTTTCCCTCTTATTAAGGCTAAATTTTATTAATCTTATTTCCGATGTGGGTTTTCCTCAAAGGTATTTTCTCTTTCCAACCTTTTATTTTCAAAGAAAAATTTCAAATTGCGAGGACGCAATTTATTGAAGGAGGGGAGAATGTAACACCCCGAGCTTCCATGATACGCCTCTCTTTCAATAATGCAATAGCTTGCATTGTACGCAAGTTCGAGTTCTAACACACCGCAACTAATCAAAGTAGCCGTTATGAATAGTAATAACCACCTTTTAAATTTATAGAAATTTTATATTTCAAAATGGACTTCATTTTTGTATTCCTAATATTGAAATTAGCCTATGTTGAAATTTTTGTAATTTTCTGAGAACTTCCAAATTTTTATGAATAGTGAAAAATACATAAAACAAATTTTTTAATCAAAATAATTTATAGTGATAAGTTATACTATTGAGTGGTTTTAAATTATAATTAGAATATATTTTTACCATTTTATCCAATGGTGGTCATTAGAATTACTTTAACATTGAATATGGACATAAACAATTGCCAATCTTTTGATATAAATTGTTTCTTAAAAACACGCTATTTGTTGTAACAGCGGGAATTAATTATAAAATTAATTAATGAAACTTATATGTTTGGAATTTTTTAAAATAGACATCATTTTTGAATTCGGAATATCAATTATAGATTAGGGTGAAATTTTGTCCTTGTTCTGAAAAACTTCAATTTTTGATGAATAGTGAAACCACTAAGTGGTAGTTAAATAACTAATTTTTCGTTTAAATGAAATATTACCACTTCTGTGATTTGATTTTCAAAAATCAGACATAAATGGTTGTCATTAAGAAGTAAAATGTGGTTCAATAAGATCAAAATAATTTTTTGGTGAATAGTAACTTTTAAGTTCTTAATCGCGATTAGAGGTAATTAGTGTAGTTTAAGGTACAAATAATGTTTTAATAATATGAGATGAGCATGAAACTTGTCCTACTCCTATTGGATGAGTCATGGCCGACCAAGACAACCCATGGGTCAACTTGGGGACCCCATGGAGCCACTTTAGTTGGAAAATGACATTAATATATATTTATTTAATGTTAAAATTAAATTGACACAAACATGAGTTATTTTACTAAAACAGTTTTTAAGTGGGGTTACAATAGTCCAAATTTTGATTATAAATATTCATTAGAAAGCTAAAAATATTTCCTACATCATAGTATTTTTTTATAATTTTTAGACATTAAATAAATTAAATTATTTATGACCTCATTATGATGCGGCAATGACCTCATTATTTAACAATTTAAATAAAATGAGAAGATAATGAAAAATACAAGGCTTACACTTGTCCAAATCCTATTGGATGAAGAGATTTAGAACCCTTATCAACTTATACACGAATTATATAAGTTTGGGACCTTTATAATCCGAAAAGAATTGTGTAATAATGTAACATTTCAATCTTTCCAAAAGAGCCCTTCCTCTCCACTTATAAAAGGCCCCCACCTCTCCCACCTTATTCACACCTTCAAGCCATTTTTCTCGGCCAAAATCTGCCCAAATACTCTCCCAACATCCCCCTCTTACTCCTAGAAGACTCACATTGGGAAGAACTCTTCCCAAGGAAGCCTTTGGCTCAAATCAAAAAGAGTTACCCGATTTTGAGGTAATGTCTTCTCTAATGTTGTTTTGTTTTATTTTTCTTCTCCAACCCCCAAAACTCTTTTTATTCATTTCTTTTGTAACAAAACCAGTATCCTAAATATACTAGGATGTTTTTATAAGAAGGATTCGAGCTACACTTACACACACCTACAGCTAATGGTTAAAGAACATACGGTTTCTGTGGATGGCGAATTTCTGCCTCACGAAACGATGATTGTTCAACACTCATATAACACCTTCAAAGGTGGCCATTAAGATGTCACTATTATTATATATGATATATAATATGTTTATGTTTTACTTATGCTTCTGTATTTCTAATTTATGGCATACTTTATGATTTCCATTATGGGTAAAACGCGATAATTTCATTTTAGGAAGTGCAGACTACCGCCCCCTCAAAGTGATGTGAATCGTTAATGCCATATGTGGGATGTATAAAGGATGGAGTAAATGATATTATATATGATATTATACTGGAACTATATTATACCTTTATATAATTATGATTTCATTACATTAAATACAAAATATAAATGAAAGTAGCGTTCATGCGTACGTACGGCTTACCGTCTCCATGAACGGTGCATTTCATTTCTTACCTCTAAATGTAACGTAATATTATTAAATGAATGTATATAATGGATATATATGATATATATGATATCTACATCATGAATATAATTCTGGATATAATGGATATTTCACCACATGAACAACTTGTAATTATAAGAAGGTTATTGTTGACACAAGTACCAAAGATCGACAAAAAGACCGTTATTAATTTAAATAATTACATAATGTTCATAACATTGTAATAAGTGATATAAAAAGGATAATTAAATTGAAAATGGTTCTTAATAAGGTAGATATTAACTCTAGTTAATTATTCAGTAGGTTAAAGAACGGTTGAGTCAAGTCGGACATGAGGTAAGGGAATCTCATAACCCAACTTCCATCTTTGGGTTAATCTCCTACTTTCAAATTATGTCATGATATTATTATGTCCTATCTTGTATTTGTACTTTATTTATGTGTACTTATAGTAAATACACATAATAGATCTAATTTATTTAAAAAATGATCTTTGTAAGGGTTTACTTCACAACCTCTTCATTATCCAAGGTTGTTTATACATAATTATCTACTGGGACCTCGTTATCATCCACATCCATGTTTCTTCAAAATGTATTTCAAAACATTTTTATTATTTACAAGAATATGGGTTAAAGTCATTTATACCCTTTTTGACTTTTTATAAGAGGAATCTTTCCGTCATTTTCAAAACAAGGTCCTTTTTAACATTTTTGACAGAATTGAGGTAAGAATGTTTTTTAACTTATACGGCGGGTGCGGTTATTTTCCGCCGTTATAAAATCTTCAAAGCTTTCCTTACAAGTTTATAAGAATATTTTCAAGAAAATGTTTTGTTTTATATGGCTCTTAAACGATTTCAAAAATAGAAAGAGATATTTCGCTAAAAAGTGTTTTGATTTCATCTATGTCAACATTTTTTGATGGATTTTACGCTTATTTGAAGTTGATTTATTATAATACAAAACTTCTATATTGTATTGAAGGTTTTTGTGATATGTTTGACTGTGGATGTGATATTTTATACCATTCATAGTTTATGGTTAAATTATTGACATTTCGTATGCTAGTTTTAATACGAATGTTTATGTTATGTTTAAACCTTTTCATATGGGAATGCATTGGACTTAATATATGACGGGTGGAGCCCGCTATAGCTCCTCGATGCATCGGCAGGTCTCATGAGACAAACTAGTGTCTTGGCACGAGGCCTTGGCAAAATATTATTTGTGGTCTTGGCATGAGGCCTTGGCTACGTGGTTATTATAGTCTGGCATTATGCATTCCATCATTATGAAAGCGGTTATTGATATTGCATGTGATTATTCGACCAGTAGAATATCCATGTCAATAAGTAAATGACATTATCTCATTTTACTTTTGCCATATTATGTTGATGTGCAAGTTTAAAAGGCTATTGTTTTAGTTATACATTGCCTTAAATGTTTATGTTTAGTTATGAAGGCATCAGCAATATTGTTATCCTTACTGAGCATCTGAGCTCACCCCTTTCAATGTTTTAATATTTTCCAGGATGTGAAGAAGTATTTTATGAATGACCTACAGGGATTGTCAGAAGAGGATATGAGAGTGGACTATGGAGACTTTGTTATTGTAGTTTTTCACTTTATGATGTAATGTAACGTTTACGAATGTATCTAGTGTTTCCAAGGCTACTAAACTAATCGGTCTTTCGAGACTTGATCTTTTGTGATCATGCCAATGTTACGAAGTAATGCACCGACTCTGGGTAACTGGGGTCAGGGCGTTACAGAGAGGAATTCTCTGTTTGACCCTCAATGCACTGTTCCTTACATCAAGTGCAAAGAACCAAGGAACTCTTCAAACCAGTGCCCCAAACCAAGGGGTTTTTTATGGAAACCAAAAACCTCTAAGGTATAAAGGGAGATATTTTTTTCATCACTACCACCGAAGTGAACCCCGAAAATGAGGTGGTGACATGTACACTCATTATTCATTCAATAATAGTGAATGTACTTTTTTATTCTTGTTCTATGAATTCCTTTATATCCTGAATGTTTAGTAGAAAAATCCCAACACCACCACAAATCATGGAATTGAAGATGTCGGTGAGAATGAAAATTGGGGCACTCATTTCATCCCATGAATATAACTCCTCCCCGGACACAATTTATGGATTGATCTTCCAAGGGAACCTCTTTATACTACCTTTGGTTGAATTTGATACAATTATTGGCATGTATTGGCTTTCCTTATATAGAGCCAACATAAATTCCCATTAGTGGGAAATCACTCTCCATATGGAGAATCTATCCTTAATTTTTTACAAGTGCAGTGAGTAGGATGAATATTTTTTGGCACCATCATCTCAAGTGTGGATATTACTTCCTTATGAGCATGTGTATTTTTCTCAGATTATTGAGTATAAGGAAGAATCCATCCTTGATGACGTTCCTATTATGAAGGAATTCACTGAAGTGTTTCTGGAGGAATTTCCCGGTCTTCCTCCTAAAAGAGACGTTGAATTCTCAATTGATCTTATACCTATGGAATTTACAATATCAAAGACTCTAAATAGAATGTCTATTGTGGAGCTTGAGAAGTTGAAGAAACCACTACAGAAGAACATGGATAAAAGGTTTTTACACCCAAGTGCTTCACCATGGGGTGAACCAATCTTCTTCGTCAAGAAGAAGGATGGGTCAATGCGCATTTTCATTGATTATCGTGAGATCAAAAAAATCACAATAAAGAATAGGTATTCACTACCCCAAATTGATTACTTGTTTGATCAGCTATGTGGAGAAAAATAGTTCACCAATGTTGATTTGCCATTGGGATATTACTATGTAAGGGTGAAGAAGGAGGATATCCGCAAGATTGGTTTTGGTTCAAGGTACGGGCACTATGAATTCATAGTAATTCCTTTCAGACTCACTAATGATCCATAAATCTTCATAGACTTGAATAATAGAGTATTTAGATATTACATCGATGGATTTTTGGTTTTCTTTATAGATTATATTCTAATATACAAAAAAACAAGGAGTACCATGAGGAGAATATAAGCACTTTACTAGATACATTGACAATGTATAAGCTCTATGAAAAGTACAACAAGTGTGATTTCTAGTTGAAGGAGTTTACAATATTGGTTCATATAATTACAAGTAATGGGATATATATGGATCCCTCCAAAAAAAATTCAATTGAGGGATGGCTAAGGCAAACATTGTTAACAGATATCTGTAGCATCCTAGGGTTAGCTGGATATTATCACCGATTTTTGAGAAATTTCTCACAATTGTACAACCCACTTACCAAGCTAACTCAAAAGTGATTAATGCTTACTTGGAGTAATTAATGAAAAGAGAGCATCAAGGGGTTGAAAAGGTGGATTATCACTACACATGTGCTCAAATTACCCACAAGTGGAGAAATTGTTGTTGTATACAATGATGCTTCAAAGATGGGCCCTGGTTGTCTGTTTATGAAAAATTAAAAATTCATTTCCTATGCTTAAAGGCTATTGAAATTTCATGAGAAAAACTATCCAACACATTATATGGAGTTAACTGCAGTCATCTTCGCGTTAAAAATTTTGGGACACTACCTCTTTATGGAGTAGTGTGAAATATACACAGATCACAAAAGCCTGAAGTATATTTTCACACAGAAAGAGTTGAACATGCAATAAAGAATATGGTTAGAGATGATCAATGACTATGATTTCTCAATCCATTACCACCCTGGGAAAGTGAACAAGGTGGAAGATTCTCTAAGTATAAAGGCCCTAGTGATTATATCATTGATGAAAATTGAAAATGATAAAATCTTCTTAGTTTTGATGAAGATGGACATGATAATCCTAAAGAAGGGATCATCATCATTCCTTTCACAAATGATTGATAAACTTTATCTTTTGGAGTGGTAAAAAGATATCCAAAGGATAGTGTTGGAATTTAGAAGAATGTGGAAACTATCTAAAAAGGGAAATCCTCAGAGTTTAATGTTAATAAAGAATGAATTTAGAGATTTGGGTAAAGACAATGTGTTCTATCAAATACATAGTTAAAAAAATGAACTTTGGGATGATACACATAGTTAGAATTTTTCCATTCACCCAAGAAATACAAATATCTGTCGAGATATCTGAGAGCATTATTGGTGGGATAAAATGAAGAAGGAGATTACTGAGTATACATAAACGTTCCTAGTATGTCAGTAAGTGAAGGTTGAGAGGAAAAGGTCTAAGGGGTTGATGAAACCATTACCCATATTATCATGGAAATATGGGAATATCACCATAGAATTTGTCACCAAACATCCAAAGACATCTAAAGGAAACAATGATATCTGGGTTGTTGTGGATCATCTTATAAATACTACACACTTCATTTTAATTCAGAAGGATTTCTAATTGGATCAACTGGCACAAATATACATCAGATATGTGGTAAGGTTTCATGGAGTACCACTATCAATTGTATCCAATCGAGATCCAAGATTCACCTCTATGTTTTGGAAGAGTCTTAAACACGCTATGAATTCTGAGATGAACTTCAGTACGACTTATCATCCTCAAAATAATTATCAATCTTAGTGGATTTTATAAACACTTGAGGACATGTAGAGATCATGCTTGATGGAATTCAAAGGATGATGGGATCAACATATTCCTCTGATTCAGTTCTCTTATAACAACAGTTTCCAATCAAGAATCCAAATGGACCCTCATGAGCACCTTTATGGGAAGAGGTGAATAACACCGACATGTTGGGATGAAATTGGGGAGCGAAAGCTCCTAGGTCCAGAAATGGTCATAGAAATGGTGGAGAACGTTAAGACCATCCAGTATCATATTAAAGATGCTCAAATATGAGAAAGGAGCTACACTGATAATCATCAAAGAGACCTAGTGTATGATGTCAGAGAAATGGTATTTATCTGCATATCACTGTTGAAGAGAGTTATGAGATTTGGGAATAAGGAAAATCTTAGTCCAAGGTACATCAACTCTTTTGAGATCATTGATCGAATTGGAGCAGTGGCCTATAGATTCACACTCCCACTGAGCCTATCTCATGTACATGATCTATTCCATGTGTCACTCTTGAGGAAGTACAAACCTGACCCATTGCATGTACTCAATCCAGATGTGGTACCATTGTAGAATGACCTCTCTTATAAAGAGAAGTCATTGATGATCTTAGATCATATGGAAAAAGTTCGACGAAATAATTCAATTCCCCTTGTCAAGGTGTTGTGGTGAAACAAAAATTTTGAAGAAGAAACATGGGAATCAGAGGAAGTGATGAAAAATAATGACCCTCATCTGTTTTAGTGTGGAAATAGAAATTTTCATGGAAACATTTATTAAGGGGGAAGATTGTAATGACCCAAACTTTTATTAATGAAAATCCCTCTTGGTCTAATTAAATGTTTTATTATGTATAATGGTTATATAAAATATTCACTTCTTAGGTTTTATGATTTTGGAATTTAATATACTGTTAAGAATTGTTACCATTTCTAATATAGTCGGTAAACAATGACCACATGATTAGTATAAATATAGGGCTTTAACAAATCCAATTTACCCAGACAAAGGAAGAGATGTCCTCATCCAGTTGAATTTTACCATACGAAGACAATTTGCTTGAGCTCAGAAAGGAGGTGGAGTCATTGGGCATCACTCTTGACCAATCCCAATCCAAGATTCAACACATTAAGCTTGAACAGAACCACATATGAGAGAAGTGGAATTTGATAGAGATTACCACCCGAGTGGTGTTGTCCAAGCCAGCCCAAGAGTTTGTCACCATCGCACACCTTACCCTTAGGTCTTATGTAGGTGTTATAACGAGTTATATAACAAGACCCTAAAACCATTATTATGTGCATTTTTTTATGTAATAATGAATATACATTCATTTTATTTTTTTAACTTTGTAATTATTTTCTAAAATATAAATAGTATTTTTTAGTTAATATACAATTAAAAAATCTATTTTGATGAATTAATGGATTTTTGAATTAACGAATATTTAATAAATTATTATTAATAAATTATTATATTTAAATATAAATGATCTTATAATTTTTATACAATTATAATTTTTATTAAGGTTTGAAAGATGTTTTTGTCAAAACCCATGAATTTTTGATAAATGTCAGTTTTTATTTTAAAAGTAAAAATTCACATATTTATAAAATTATTTAGATAAAATGAATATTATTTTTTGAATTAGGACATCAAAATTATGCAATGGTGAATTTTTCATAATTTTTTGAGACAACTGAACTTTTGGGTAAAAATTAAACATCGTTTAATTATATAATGTGTTTTATGACATCATAATGACCCAATAGTGTGTAATTAAATACTATAAATGATATTATCTCCCCATATATGTTTTTACTTTAAAATAATTTGATTTTAGGTTTTTTTATGTATCTTACAAAGACATAGTGGACCCTACAAGACTTACAAAACATTTTATCTTTTTAAAATGATTTCCTTGAGAATGTGATTCACCTCCACCTAAGAAAACATGATATTTTAAGAATTTCGGCCATTGGAATAAAAAATAATGTCTTCCAATATCCTTTTTAAAATATATGGGAACAAACCATGGCTTGGTCTATGGTATTGATTAGTTTTATGTGTAGTGTCCAAAACCTAAATAATAAAGAATTTCCTCTCTTTTCCTATATAAACCCACCCACTCTCACACTTCCTTTTCACTAAAAACCATTGGATCTAAACCATACTCTGACCTTATATATATATAATCTACCCAAGGTGACCCAATATCCCAATAATCCTTTCTCAAGCCTCTTTTATGCCTTTGGGGTCACACTTCCAAATAAGGGTTCTTTTCCTTTCTCATTTTTGTCCAAATTTCATTATGTTGTTATATAATTTTTTTTTCAATTACAAATATTAGAGTATGATTTCACAAACCCCCCATACTAACCTAAGTATGTTTTAATGATGATATAACCCTTTATCTATCATTATTTTCTCCCAATTACACCCGTTACCATGCCGAAATTCCATAAGGGATATCTCCCTCCTCATTTACATTGAAGCAATTATTTTGTGTCATGAATCTAAATTCCAGTACATATGTTCAGACATGTATCTATATTACCCCATTAGTTTCCATTTCATGTATATATTATGGTACAAAACTTTCTCTCTAATCAACCATTTTTATGAATTCTTATGTCATGCTGTTACACTGCTGAAATTGCACCGTGATTTTCCAAGACTAAGTCATTGTGTAGTGATTAACAAGCTCATTTCTCTATCAAGGGTATTCAAATTTATGAAAATTTACTTATTTATTATAGTGTTTCCTATATAAATTCTACATTCCTTTATAGTGGAATAAATTATGATTTTTAATGAATTTATGTTATATGATCCATGTGGCACACTTATGCATGATATGAAATGATTAAGAAGGGTGTGCCCTGATAGTGCTCCAATGTATTGGGTAAAGATTAGTATCATGATACACAAAGTGAAATGAGGGTTGAATCATGATAATTAAAGTGAAATTAGGGTTTACTCATCATCCATGGGATATGATCCTTGGATCATGCTAATATCATGTTAAATATTGATGCTGCATTTCTAT
This sequence comes from Viscum album, assembly GCA_963277665.1. Classification (NCBI taxonomy): domain Eukaryota; kingdom Viridiplantae; phylum Streptophyta; class Magnoliopsida; order Santalales; family Viscaceae; genus Viscum; species Viscum album. Next base: position 1,416,242,510 of record OY728133.1, read on the forward strand.
GTTATGATAATCATGCAATATCATGCCTTTTTGTTCGTGTTTCTCGTTCACTCCATTGATATTCCTATTGCCTAACATTTACTATATTATTAATTCTATGACTTTCATACCCCCTTACTGGGTTTTATTGTTCACCCTTTTCTATATGCATGTCCTCAGGTTATCCCATACAATGCTAAGTATAAAGGAATGTGTGTCGTCATATAAAAGAACTTTTCAATAAATATGTGTATTTCATGATTTAAGTTGTTATGTAATGATCATAATCCCCAAAGATACTATACCTCTCGATCTTATATGTTGTATCATGTGAATAATTTATGTAATAAATTATGTTTAAGTGTGAAATAAAGAGCAGGGGTTTTATAGATCTGAAATAAAAATGGTGAACATAAATTATATGACTAATTTCCCATCTAAAGTTGACACAATACTATTTGAAAAGGGGTATTATATCACCAAAATATTTTATTATATATCACTTTTTAAATAAATTTAATCTCTTCAATATCTTACTTTTCACATAACATCATGTTTAAACGAACACGAAATTATTATATTATCAATATGACCATTATAACCTAGCCATTAAATTTGTGGGAATGAATAGTAATAACCCCATTATGAAATATATTATTTTGTAACTCATTTTTATTTTTATATTTTTTCTTATTAAATAAATATATAATTTTCATTAAAGTCATTTACTCCATAAAAAATATGTTCTCTTAAAAATGGTTTTTACTAATTTCCATGAGAAAGTAAATATAATTAATTTTATAAACTTTTAGAAAATTTATTTGATAAAATGAACATAATTTTTGGATTCATTAAGTTAAAATTATATTATAAATAATTTTTGATAATTTTTTGAAATTTTCTTTTTTTTTCAGTGAATAGTAAAATAATACTATTTTTTATAAGACTCTCATTGCCTTTATATTTAAAAATTATTCTATTAATTTTAATTAGTCTCAAAGTTTCTCACATAATTTTTATTTGCCTATAATATAATTAATTACATTTAAACAATATTTATACATTATTTTGGTATAATTGTGTTTTTGGTCTTAAAAACATATTTTTTTCAAAAAACTATATTCCATTGGGTTTTAACAATTTAATTTTAAATGTAATTTTAAAACTTCAATGTTTTAAATTTTTAAAGTTAGATTCCATATTTGGTATAAGGTGGTAAAAATTAGTTTATAAGGTCATTTTCATTAGTATAAATGAAAAATTTACTGTGGTAAAAAAAGATTTACCGTAGTATATGTATAATAATGTAGTGGGATAAAGTTAAAAAGTAAAATCTTAGAATACCTAAAAAAATGGGTGGTTGTTGTGTTTCTAGAAATTAACTATAAATTTCAACATTAACCATCATCCAAATTCATTGTAATTAATTCCACCCTTTTCTTGTTGTCTTTAAATAAAAAATAATCATTATTTCATCACATAAAGCCTTCCCACCTCAAGTATAAATACCACCCCATTTTTATAAAAATCCGTGAATCTATTAAAATAAATCCAAAAAAATATAGTACCCACTCTACCCACATCTATGTCATTATTATGTCACCCAAATAACAATTCCATGTTCCTTAAGGGGTCCTTCAAGGAGGTGATGTTCAGGAGGTAACTTTCTCAAACAACCTCACTAAATTTATTTGATTTTCATACCTTATAATCAGTTACATAATAAAACATGGAATAATTACACTATTATAATTTATATAATGCCATGTTATATATATAATTGAATATATTATATCAATCCCTTTTATTACCTCTTCTTCTTTTAAGAAATGAAACCATTTTCTATATTATGGCCATTAATCCTCTCCATGGATAATGATTTATTGTTTTCCATTTCTACCTTAAAGGTTGGTAAAAAATTATTATTATGATTAAATAATATTTCAATAGGTATATTGTATCCTTTTTTATGTTTATTCACTAATATAAAGACATAATATTAAATAAAAGGAATATACTTTATGATGTTCCGATAAACTACCAAATAAAATGAAACATTTGTCATTAACATTTTATCAAATGAATCATCCTCATGTAAGAAAGAAAATGATATATGGTGAAATTTAAACATATAGAATTGAATTAATAAAATTTCATTACACTTATAGATTTTTTTTCTATTTGAAAATAAAATCCATAATTATACACAAATGAACCAGTCATGAAAGCATGAAGCAAACACACCTAAAAAAATGAAAATAACAAAATATTACTAATGAATGGGTGGGAAGATGATATAAAATAATCATAAAAGGTATTATAAATTTTATTATAATTATATAAATAATTAATAAAATTCATTAAACTTTTATAAATTAGCTTGAATTATGAAAAACTAAAGGGAAACGCGAGGTAAGGGTTTCTCATCTTACTCCTACTTCATTGCGATCTAGGCCTTATTAACCACTTAAATATTTTTTGTTTATATAATTCAATTAGTTATAAAAAATAATGAATCTAATTTTATTAATTGTGTTAAATGTTTCATTAGATAATTATTACTTTTATGGGGCATGAAATTCGACTTATTACAAACTAAAAGAGAATTATTAACCCAATTTATATTCATTGGGTTAAACATCTAATAATTGATTGTTTTATGATAAAATTATGAGTGAAAATAATTTTAAAAATATTATGTTTTATTTAACAAAATTATGTATTTTTATATTAGATACAAAAAAATTATTCTTTTTATCAATACTCTCTTAAATAATATGATATTTGTAAGGGACTTTCTTTTAAAAATTATCTTTTGAAAGTTTCCCTTAATACTATCTTTTTCTTCCATGTCTATGTTTTAAAAAATTGATTACAAAAATGTTTTTAAAATTATATTATGGTTTTTTAAAGTCATATTTACTCATGTTTTACTTTTTACAAAATGGTTTGAAAGGATTTTTTTCATCATTTTATAAATGATTTTATCTATGAATTTTCTAAAGCAGATACTTATGTAGTGTTTTTTAAAATTATAAAAAATAGGTGTATTTTACTACCATCATGACATCTTAATTCTTTAATATTTCATTTAAAATATCACCTGGTTCTTTTTAAGTAAATTGTTTTCTTTATAATTGTGTTTCTCTTTAAAATTATATGATTTAAAAGTAGAAACTTTATTTTTTCTCAAGAATTTTTTAATTGAGATTTCAAAAAAAATTTCCATCCAAGATATTATTATTTGATATCACTTATTCTTTTCTGAAGATATTATTCAAGGATATTATCATTATTTTTATGCTTGGTTTATACTTTTTATAGAATGATATTTATGAATTGTTTTCTCTTCTATGAGTATGTTATGAATAAGTGTTGGTGAAAATCATTTCTTCCATGGGTTCTTATATAATGAATGACTGATGTTCTTATGGAACACATATGTATGGTATGCATTATGTGATGGTTTTTATGTTATAACCACGGATGTTGGTTAATTTATAACCGAGGATAGTGGTTATATTATAAACAATGACAGGTGGGACCTATATCTCCCTCCAATTCATTGATTAATGATTTATATCTCATGAGATAGATAGGACTAAAATGGGAAATGAACTCAGTTTAGTAATACATGACAGAAATAGGGAGTGAAATCAATCCAGTAAAGGAATTTTTCTACCATGATATCCTTGGGAGTGAAACTTGACTAATGTGATGGTTTTTGGAGTGAACCCATTCCACTTTGATAGTCTTGGTAAAGATCATTTCTTAATAATGAAATAATATTCTATGATTATGTATATTCAAGATTCCATGTCATTTGCCAATATTATTTTCTCATGGCTTATGATATCTTATTATTTGTTTCTTATTAACATCTACTATTTATTCCATGACCCAATATTATTATATTTGATATAGAAGGTATAATTTTATAATGATATTATAATTTACGTATTCCCTTATGCTTATATTATGGTTGAAATGTCCCTTGTTTACCCTTATGGAGAATTTGATATCAACATTTTAATATTTTTATTTTACAAAGGATATATAGGAAGTTATTAATAATGACATGTCAAAATGATGCTACTTATGAAAGAATTATCCGGAGATGATGTAGATGTTTTATGAACAACTTGTTTATGTTTCCACGTTTCCAAAGACACTGAACCCATATGATTTTGGTGTGGTTTTGGTATGTTTTTAATGAATATTAATCTATATAGAGTTAATATATATATATATATATATGTAAATAGTGGGTCATTATAGTTTTTATTATAGTAAGGCTTAGTTAACCTTTGGAAACTAGGATTATAAAACCTAAATTAAGATCTCCAAGAATAAGTCTAAGTAAAGGTTTAAAACCTATAATATTGGTAACAATCATCAATAACATCTAATTAAACATAAGGTGTCATAGATTGAAAATTTAGATTCACTTTATCTTAATTATGAAATTTTCCATTGTGATATTTATTGCTTATAATATGTTTTATGGGTTTGAAACAATTCTTAGAGTTAAGATGATTCATGTTAATGGTGAATGTGATGGACAATAAAATGGTCTTCATCCTGAGAGTCAAAATGAACCAGGAGTAAAAAGGTAAAACCTTGTTATAATTTCCAATCTAAAATCTCATAAAATGACCAATAATCTCAACATTGTTGAGTTTATTGACTCATAAAATAAGAGAAAGATGAACTTTCGTGCTGAACATAGAACAAAGAAGTTAAAATTTTCATTATGTAAAGTCTGTGGGGAGATGAATTATGTATAATGTTTCAATGGAACTAGAAGATTCTTTGGGTGTAATCGGACACAAAGAATGCAATTTCAAATGAAAAGTTAAAGGTTCGGTTAACTCAATGGAAGAGAATAATTGTATTACTAAGGAATCATCAATAGTAAAATGTTTTATATGTGGAATGTATAGGAATTATGAAAATCAATTCACTTAGGTGGAAATCATGAAGAGAATTGATAAGATTATATGAGTAATGGTTATATTGTTGTTTATTAAGAGACTATGAAAGACATATGATATAAAAGGAGTGTTAAGGAATAAAATGAAGATGCATGGATTAAGGTTTAAGAAGGAAGTTGAATGATTGAGTGTTTATGTATTGGAATTATTGAATAATGTTGTAGAAGTAATTTTATGATATTATGTAATAATAAAAGATCTAATTATTGTTCATTTATAGTTTCACAGAAGTATTTTAAATAGTAAGTTGAATAGTACTAGTAACCATGAAAGGTGATTTAGGTGGTAAGGTGGTATTTCTGGATAACAGACTATTAAAGGAATGATAAACCATAACATATTAATGATGTTGGGATAGTAATGTGATAATGATATGTTTTATTGTGATAACATAAATTAGATATTATTGATTACACTGGAACTAATTTTTAATATGACGAAAAGGTGGTTTATGGATTCATTTTATATTTTGTTTTTGATTTATGGTATGATTAAAGAGTTAATTATTGAAAGCAAGAATATTTTCACTAAGGTATTATGGTAATTATTTTTATTAACATGTTTCAAGATAATACACCCTAATTTTCATCACATGTTTGGGATGTGAAAATTAATTACTACATCAAGTGATTTGGTGGGATTAATGATACATTGATTTTGAAAATTTAGAGACCTTATTTGGAAAGTTTTAGATTTAAATCCATTACAAGGTTCATAAGGGAAACCATTTATGAAATTGTTTACATTGAAGTTAGTAAAAGACTTTATAGATTAATGTATTAATTACCATATGAATATTTATATGTATTAGATAACCTATGTTATCTGTTTTGTTATGATTATAACTAGAGATAAAAGGAATGACTTGTTTTGTCATTATATATCTTATAATTCACTAGTTCTTTATGAATTAAAATTACAAAATCATATATTTGAGTAAGAGATGAAGTAGAAATTGATCGAGGGAAAACCAAAGAGTGATATTTTACTTATTGAATGAAATCATTTAATTATATCTTCTCAATGTTAGTTTTTAAAATAGAATGTTATCATATATCATCATTTCCAATGATATCAATAACCATTTAAGACCGATTTTTCTATCATTTTTTGGTCATTTAACTTACATTGACCATGTTATTTATCATTATCCATTAGAAATTGATAGTTATAATTATATTCCCTGTTCATATTTCCTATTTCCACTAATGTTCTCCCAATCAGAATCCCATTTTTGTCGCGACATTCACCTTTTACTTTCGCTATTTATAAGATGATGTTTCATTAACCATTTTAAAGATATGGATTTCACACAAAAAAATTTCAAATATCAAAATTCGATTTTCAATGTTAATATAAAAATTTCAAGGCACAATTTTTTGAAATTATTGACTCTATTGAGACATTATCTTATCAACTGGAACTTCCATCGAACCTCTCTCATGATCATGATATGTTCTATGCATCTCTTATGAGGATGTACATTACTGATCCTTTACATGTACTAAAATTAGTGTCCATACCACTAGAGAAAGATATTTTTATAAAGAATTAAAGGTATAGATTCTGGATCACAAAGATAAATTTCTATGAAATAAGACCACTAACGTGGCTAATGTTTTGTAATGAAACAACCAATTTGAGAAAGCTCTGTGGGAAACTAAGGATATGATAAGGAAGAGGTATCCTCACCTCTTTATTACTGAGTAATGAATTTTGAGGGAGAAATTCATTTTAAATGTGGTATAATGTAACACCCAAAGATTTTATAGTATGTATCTTTTTAAATAAATTTAATCTCTTTGATTGCATACATTCCATAGAACAATATGCTAAAACGAACTCCAAAATAATATTATCTAAACATGAAAATTATAATATAGATTTTAAATTGGTGGGAATTAATCGCTTTAACCACATTGTGATATATAGATTTTTCCAACTTATTGTTAATCTATTAATTTATTATTATGAAATAAACATATAATTTATATTAAATTCATATTATTATTCAAAAATATGTCTCATTCAAAAAATTATTTTATTAATTTCTATGAGAAAAAAAAATAACTAATTTATAAAAATTTAAGAAAATTTATTTCTCAAAAGGAAAATAATTTTTGGGTTCATCGTGTTATTTTTTTGGATGGTGTTTTGATAATTTTTGGAAAATATTAATTTTCTGTAAATAGCAAACACATATTGATTTTTATAAAACTCTAATTTTATTATATTTAAAAGTGATTTTATGAATTTAAATTAATATAAATGTATATTAAGTAAATTATATTTATATATAATGTAATTAATTATATTTATACAATATTATTCCATATTTTTCTATAAGTACATTTTTGGGATTAAAAACACATTTTTTCAAAAAACTGTATTTTGTTACATTTTAACGATTTAATTTTAAAAGAAATTTTGAATCAGATATATTATGATTTTTAAAAAAAAAATTATTAAATATTCTGAATCATAAGGAATACATTACTTTATAACATCATTTTCATTTTTATACAGAAAAAGTTAATGTGGTTAAAAACAATTATTACAGTATTATAGGTAAAATAATGTAGCAGGTTAAAGATAAAAGGTAAAAGCTTAAAATAGAAAAAATATAAAAAATTAAATGGGACATTGATATGTTTTTTCACCTTAATCTTTACTTATAAATTTAATCATCATCAAATTTATTTTAAATTAATTCAAAAAAAGTGGTTGGATTTAAATATAAAATAATAATTATTTAGTCACTTAAACCACCCATCCCCAAGTATAAATACCACCCCTCACCACTCCAATTCTTTTTAAAGCCCTAAATCTATTAAAATATCTACCAAACCCTCTCTTAACTACTCCCTGCACATCTATGTTCTACTTCTCTCACCCAAATATTAATTCCAAGTTCTTTAAGGGGTCCTTCAAGGAGGTGATATTCAAGAGGCAACTTTCTTAGACAACCTCCCTAAATTTCAATTATTATTCAACCTTATCCTCACCTCCCTCATAAATAAATGAATAATAACTCTATGATCTTGTATATACTATAATTTTTTGTTTCTAATATAATATATTTTACCCATCCTATTTATTACTTCCACTTATTATAAGAAAAGAAACCACTATCCAAACTATTGAGGTTAATCATCTCTGTGGATAATGATTTCTTTCTATTAATGACATAAAAGATGGTAAAAAATTATTATTTTAGTAATATAAGATGGTAATCGGTATATTAAAATATATTTTATATTCTAGAAATAATATATTTTCAAAATATTGAATAAAATAAAACTAGTCTATGATGATGGGAAAAATTTCCAAATTAAACTGAACATTTTTCATTACCCTTTTATCAAATGAATCATAATAATGTGAAAAAGTAAAATTATTTATCAAAAAATTTGAACTTATGGAAGTGAAATAATACCATTTCATTACACTTCTATATTTTTATTTCCAATTGACAATAAAATCCATAATAATAAAAAAATAAACTGATCATGAAACCTTCAAACGAACCCACACGAAACAATGACAATAATAAAATATTACTAATGATTGGGTGGTAAGATATTATATAAGGATAAAAATATATATTATGAATATTATTATATATATGTAATTAATTAATAAACTTATTTTAACCTTTATACATTATATTGAAGTATAAAAAACTAATGGGAATTGTGATGTAAGGATTTCTCATCTCACTCTTACTTCTATGAGATCTATGACTTATTCCACAGTTATTTATTTTTTGTGGTGTATATAATAACATTTAATATACCATATCATGAATCTCATTTTCTCCATCAAAGTTATATTTTAATTATATTATTTTTACATTTATAGTTCATATGATTTGACTGATTACAATGTTTATGTGAATTCTTAACCCAATTTTCATTCTTTGTGTTAAACTTATACTTCTTGATTTGTCGTACATTGATTATGTGTGAAATGTATTTTGAATATATTATGTTTTGTTTCCACTTGTTTTATGTGGATTTATAGAATTTAAAAATAATTTATTTTTTTAATTAATTCTTACTTCAATGATGTGATATTTGTAAGGGAAATTCTATTAAAAATTATCTTTTTAATGTTTTCCTTAGAAATCATTTTATCCCATATCTATTTTTTCTAAAAAAAATTATAAAAATGTTTTTTATTTTATCTAATGATTTTTAATGTCATTTTAATAATTTTTTAATGTTAAAAAAATTCATTAAAATGATTTTTTTGTCATTTTCCAAATGATTTTATTTGTGAATTTGTTTGAAAAAAATCCGAAATAAATGTTTTCAATTAATATGTTATGAGAAGATCTTACCTATATTGTGATGCCTTCATTATTTGATGTTAACATTACAATAATACAAGGATCTTTTCAATGAATTTTTTTTCACCATGATTTCACACCTCTATAAAAATATATTATTTAAAAATATAAATATTATTTTTCTCCTGATTTTTTGGATGTGATCCTTCAAAATTATTTTCCATCTAAGATAAAATTATTTGATATCGCTTATTATTTGATAGGGATATAATTCAAGGATATTGTCCTTATTTTTTATGGTTGGTTTATATTTATAATGATATGATATTTATGAATTTAATTTTTTTCCATGAGTTATATTTTGATGAAATATTTATAAAACTAATTTATTTCAAGAGTTATGATATGTTGAATGATTTAGGTACTTGTGGAAGACATGTAATGTCCAGAAAATTAAATGTAATTTTTTATTATATAGAATTATTTCGAGACCATAATCTTAGACAACACATGATTCCAAGGTTTGGTGAGCACGAAACAAATGTGTGAACTTTTTTTAGTTATTTAAAATAATGTGCATGTGTTGTTTTGGAAATTCCCAAACGGGTGCCTGAAATTAAAATCTGAGGGCATCGTTGCATCTGAAATGAAGACATTACATAATTAAGGACCAAACCTTGACCACCGTGGGTTGAGGTTAAATGTTTTTTTTGATCGTTTTAAAAAAATAAAAAAATTATGAAGGTTTATTTTATTAAAAATTGTTTTGATGAAACACAATGTTGAGATGGCTGTTTCATTTCATAAATGAAACAATATAAAAATGTGACAACCTAGAGGAAAAAAAAACTATGAAACACATTTCTTCAATTTATTTCCTGACATGGGAAGCTGAATATTTGGCACAATATTAGTTTTTGGATCTGAGGCTTCAGAGGATTTTCATTGGTGAACTTCGGGGAATTAAGAATCCCCCACAACCATAAACATATTCCTTTATTCATTTCTCATTAGAGGATCTCACCACAGATAACATATTGTGGAAAATGGATCAAAGAACGATGGCATGTGAAATTTTTCTTCATCGACGAATGATCCAATCCCAGTTAAGGGGTTTTGATTTCTGTATGGTTACCCTACCCTCATTCTTCTTTTTTAAAGGATGATGATAGATCAAATCACTATCAAGTTAACTCACAGATTGGTCATTCATGTGGGATTAGAATTTTCATGTTGGGATTAAATAAAGGGGATTATATCTTAGTGAATATTTGAATGTATTCATTTTTTCTTACACGACAAACAAAGGCCAAGAGAACAAGGATGAAATTCACTTCTTTGGTTGTTCTTTGTGATCCCTCTCTCTCTATCCTTGCTTTCATCACCGACGGATCCCCATGGTTGCATTGAACTCCTTTGGGGAGGTTCCAAACACGGTCGGACCACCGGATTGTTTGTGAAAAGGCTTAGAGAACACGAAAGTTGAGACGATGACCCAAGATTCATATCGGTACTCTTGGATCGTAAAAATGACCACCGAAGAGAGTTTGGTGGCCCAAGAAAGAACCCACGGGTGCGTCAGTGCCGGTGGTGGAAGAAACCAGTGGAATCAGCTACAGGTTGTGAGTAGGGGCCGCCTAATGGTGGCTAGTGGTGAGACTTGATGGACATGACATGCATTCCACGTCACATGACTAGAGGTCTCTCTGTAGTTTGACTCCAGAGGGGGTTCACCATGCCTGTCACATCCAAATTGGACCACACCAGCAAACTCTAGTGGGTTGGGATTGGAAGGTAGGTCGGCCCCAGCGGGTCAAGTCATCCAAGTGGGTCGGTTCAGTTCTGGTGGGTCGGGTTGGATGGAACTGGGCTGGGTCGAGTCAGGTTTTTCTGACCAGGTTGGTCCGGGCCCAGACCCAACTAGCCCCTTTTTACGAAATGGATCATATCTCCAAAACTATACATTTGATGAACAATCCATTTGTGATGTTGGGAAGTTCAAGATGAGGAGATCCTTTTGAGATACCCTGAGTGGGTTTTCATGGAGGTCGACACATGACTTTTGGATTTATGAGTAGGATCTCTTGAAATAAGTACGCTACGAGAAGGAATAATGTTGCAGGCTTTGACGAGAAGATTGTGACTACGAGACTAAGTGACTCGGCGGGTCTTGGTGATTCAATGGGTCTAAGAGACTCAGGGTTCCAGGTGACTCAGTGGGTGTAGGTGACTCAATGGGTATTAGTGACTTAGTCGGTGTAGGCTACTCAACGGGTCTAGGTGACTCAGCAGGTCTAAGTGACTCAACGGGTCTAGGTGACTCTATGGGTTTAGGTGACTCTGCAGGTCTTGGTGAATCAATGAGTCTAGACGATTTAGCGGGTCTAAGTGACTTAGCAGTACTAGATGTTCAATGACTATGAATGATAGTCTTTCTATACATGCTTTAGATTTATACTTGGGTGAGATGAAAATACCTCATGAATACTTTCCTTAGTGGACTTTTCTTTTTAGTATCACCTTGGTGGATTGGGACCCTTACTGAGTATTATGTTACTCACCCTTACACAGGCTTCGAACGCATGTGTTATGTCTAGTGCATACAACTGACACCTTGATAGAGACTATGGTCATCCACGACCTTGTGGTGCCCAGTGAGATCAGACAGGTGAGGCGTACTCCTATAGCTTCAGGTAGCTACCCTTCACCAACCCTTCATTTAGAATTCTTGCAGACGGGTTTCCAATGACTTGTGTACTCGCTTGTTTACAGCTTTCATTGTTTGGTCTTGTATACTGGCCCCTTTACTTTCAGATTTTTATTATCACTCTCAATGGTTGTCTTAGTTGTTTGCATGCATAGTTTACTTAGTGTTTTACCTGTTATCTTTGTGTGTGTGTGTGTGTATAGGTATATAGGTAATGCCTACCATGTTAGTGATATGCCAACTAAGTGCTAGTCACCATACCCTATCCTATTAGAGGTGGTCTTGGGGAGTCACAACATGGAATCCTCTGGGATGGGTCATGAAAGAGTTATATCAAAGGGATGTTTTAGATCCATATTGGGACCATGAGTCTATGAGATTAGTTTGGGGAAACAGTGTTAAGTGTTTCAAGTTTGGATTTTAGGCCAGAGACTTCAGTGTTTGTGTGGTGGACAACGTTTCCATACACCGTGACTCTGGATACCTGCTTTCCAACTTAGTACATGGAAACATTGGTTGTAGGGAAATAATGTTACATGCGTCATATAGGATTTTTAGTGTATCCCCTTGTCCTTATTGAGTCATCTCACCCGATATAATCTATTTATTGTGGTTCATCTTGATCTGTTACAAGAATCCACCATGCATAAATCCATTTAGGATTCCGATGAGGGACCATAAGGATGGTATTCCTAGAGATGAGTTGTTGGTATATGGACCAATACTAGAGGTATCCCCACTGGGTGGTGCACCAATGTTACCACTACACATTGATCAACATCTTCTACCAGCACTACCAGTAGTGGATTCACACAGGCTTAGTGACATACATGAGTTATATAGGTAGAGACCTCCTAGATTTAGGGGTGATACTGACCCCCAGGTGAATGAGGATTTTCATGAGTCAGTTACATGAATCTTCCGCCTAGTGAGGACGCATCTCGATGAGATGGAAGTCTTAGCCATGAACCTTCTTTCATGACTTAGCAGGGTGATGATGGAGCTTAATGATCCAGACACATGACGAGGAGACCCTCAATTGGATAGACTTTAAGCACCTCTTTATAGAGGTGTTCTTTCCAATGATGTTACGCTCTATGCTTATACAGGATATACTACACCTAAAGCGGGGTAACATGAATGTAATAGAGTACACAACGGGGTTTAATGAGCTTTCCCGCTACTCTACATACGTGGTGCGAGACCCATTCTTCTGGGCTCGGGATTTTGGACATAGACTATGTTGGTAGATTAGGGAATCCATGGTCTCTCTTGGTATCCCTACTCTTGATGGGGTGCTGGAGGGATCTCTATTTGTGGAGAGATTCTTTGAAGAGAAGGCACCAACAACATGAGTGACCAGTAGACCCCAGGTGGCGAAGCCATTAGTAGTGGATAGCAGGCAGCAGATGTAGGGACCTAATCATGTCAAGCCATTCAGAGGATGGCCCCCGGATACAAGGTTGGAAGTAAAAGGATCCTAGGGAAGAGGGTGTCAGTAAAGGAGAAGGGTGCTTTTTGCATGTGGCAGTTAGGGGAATATGACTCATGATTGCTCGAATCACCATACAGACAACCTGAAGACTGTCAAGGGACCACCAAGACAGAGGCAGAGGGTTGATTAGGGTGGTCTGTAGGGTGGAAGACATGGTAGGGGAGGAGGTATAGTGGAAGGTGGTGGTTGGAGGTTCGAGGTACTACCATCGTCACCCCATTGTGTTCCTCCATAGGCTCTGAGAGCTAGTGGACATGGGCGGGCCAATCATCAGGTGATAGAGTCCTATGATCCGGACGCTCAAGAGATGATTAGAGGGAAAATCTGTGTCTTCTCTACCATAGTTGTAATTCTTATAGATAGACGTATCAGTCACTCTTTTATTTCTATAGACCTTGTTCGTAGCTTGGAGACTAGGGTGGAGTTATTGGCATGATACTTATATATAGAGACTCTTATTGGAGTGGATTTGATGATTACGCACTAGTGCTGGCAGTGAGAGATTACTCTTGGTGGTGAGGGCTTTGACTCGGATCTCCTAGTAGCAGCGTTGAGGCCTTATGACGTCATTCTAGGTATGGAATGGTTGTCCACAGTCTATTCTCATATTGACTGTTTTAGGTAAAGTGTGAAGTGTATCTACAGATATGGGACCAAGTTTTCCTTTATTTATGTAAAGGTAATTCTTACTGCATAGAATACACTTTCTCAGAGGAGGGTGAAGCTGATCACTCACTAGTTGGCTGGCCTCATCATTGGGGTGGTTTATGAGAGGAGTCCCCAGTTTCCCATAGTGGTGGATGAGTATGCGGATTTCTTCCCATAGGTTGTTCTATGATTAACTCCTTACAGAGAGGATGACTTCTACATTGACCTCTTCCCTGGGACCACACTGATATCCACACCAGCATATTGGATGGATTCTTCAGAGCTTCATGAGTTGAGGGTATAGCTAGAGGACCTACAAAGGTAGGGCTTCATGATTCCCTTTTTTTCACCTTGGGAAGCCCCAATATTGTTTTCCAAAAAGGAAAATGGGAGTTAGAAGCTATGTGGGGACTAACGGTGCATGTACAAAGCGACCATGAAGAACAAATATCCAATACTGATAATAGATGACCTCTATGACCAGTTGAAGGGAGAGAGCTGGTTTTCGAAAATAGTCCTTAGGTTTGGTTATCACTAGCTTCATGTACGGGATGTGGATGTTTTGAAGATTGCCTTTAGAAGTCGGTATGGCTACTATGAGTTCTTGGTGATTCCATTCGGCATGAAAAATTCCCCATCAGTGGTCATGGGACTCATGAACAAGATCTTCTAGAATTACCTTGACTGTTTGCTCATGGTCTTTATTGATGAAATCCTTTTGTGATCCGCATCTGAGGTGGAGCACATGACACACCTAAGGATGGTCCATGATACACTTTGAGAGAACCATATTTTTGGGATTCTCTCATAGATTTATTTCTAGATTCAAGAGGTCCACTTTCTAGGACATGTCATTTTAGTGGCTGGAGATGTAGTGGATCTGGTGAATATAGAGGTGGTGCTTTCTTGGGATCCACCCTAAATCCTAACTGAGGTGAATAGTTTCTTGGGGTTGTCTAGATACTATCAGAGGTTCGTTCCATACTTTTCCAGGGTATAATCACCATTATCGTCTCTGAAATGGAAGGGAAACCCCTTTTTGTGGATGTAGAAGTGCCAGTAGAGTTTCCACGAGATGAGGTAGAGGATGGTGAGTGCCCCTATTTTGAGGCTTCCAGATGATGGAGTTGGGTATGTAGTGTTATCTGACACATCAGGGATTAGGATGGGTTGTGTTCTGATATAGGAGAAATCAGTCATAGCCTACATTTTGTGACAATTGATTCAACATGAGAAGAACTACATGACCCGTGATCTTGAGCTAGCAGTAGTGGTCTTCACATTGAATATGTTGCAGCACTACTTGATGGGTGAGCAATTTACTGTTTAATTTGACCAATAAATTCTTAGGTACATCTTCTCCCAGAAGGTCCTAAACATGAGGAAGAGGTGTTGGATAGAGTTCTTCCTAGACTATGACTTTGAGATAGTCTATACACCTTGGAAGGGGAATGTGGTCGCAGATGTCCTCAACAGATGATATAGGTTGTTGCTTCTGAGTGAGGCATCAGACCAATTATCCGTGATGCAAATATCCTTCATGGATGGTGGTGAATCAATTTACCTAATGTTGAAAGTTGTCACTGCCCAACTCTTACATTGGGTTGGGATGGCACATATTGGGTATTACGACTATGAGACCCAACGTGATCAGTTATCCACAAGGAAATCCTTATATGGATATAAGATTGGTGGGGAGCACATCATCCTTTTCAGAGGGTGCACCATTGAACTATTGGGGTTGTGATAGGAGGTTCTAAGGGAGTTCGAAACCTCTCCCTTGGTGGTAAAAGCATTAGTGGAAAAGATGTACCATGCTCTATGATGTTAATACTAGTGGTCAAGTATGAATAAGGCAGCAGGAAACTTCGTTTCTTGGGGTCCCACATGTCAGTAAGTGAAGGCAGAGCATCATGTTCTAATTGGTCTGGCTCAGACAGTTGAGGTGCTGAAGTGGAAGTTGGATGGTATATCGATGGAATTTGTGATTGATTTACCATGCACGTCCAAGGGGCACGATTCCATCTAGGTGATCGTAGACTGACTCACCAAGTCGTCCCACTTTTACCCATTTGGGAGTAGGGTTTGGTAGAGATATTGGGGAACCTATACATTCAAGAGATTGTATAGCTTCATGGGGTTCCTTCAATGATCATTTCAAATCATGATTGTCACTTCAAATCTTGACTATGGAATGGATTGTAGGAGGAGTTTGATGCTCTTTTGTGCTTGAGAAAGATATTTCATCCACATATGGATGGTCATATGGAGAGGACTATCTAGGTTTTTGGGGACATGATTCATGATTTTATCTTGGACTTCGGTCATTGTTTGGAGGATCACCTAAGTCTGGTGGAGTTTCCATACAAAAATAGATACCACTCCACAATTTTTATGGCACCGATCAAGGAACTATATGGGAGACCATGCAGATCATCGTTATGTTGGACCTAGGGGAGTCAACACTCATTGGTCCAAAGTTGGTACGGGTTACCGCCGAGAAGGTGGAGATCATCCTAGAGTGGATGAAGACTATAGAGATATGGCATAAATCTTATACTGATAGGAGATTAAGGCCCATGTGGTTTGTGTAGGAATACAATTTGTTCCTTCATGTCTCACCTTGACGTGGATTGTGGATATTTGGCTGAGGTGACAAGTTGTCTCCGAGTTTCATCGACCCTTTCCAGATTCTGAGCAGAGATGGAAAGGTGGTGTACCACCTAGATTTCCCCCCATAGATTCTTCAGTTTCAAAATGTCTTTCACGTGTCATAGCTGAAGAGGTAAGTGCATGATCCATCATAATTCATCAACTGAGGGGAGCTGGATATTGATGATGGGGTGATTTTTGGAGAGTTCCTGGTGTAGTATAAGGATCAATAGGAGAAGGTCCTTCATGGGTGGTCAATTCCTCTGGCACGAGTTTGGTAGTATCATTGGAATCTCCAAGAGATCACTTGGGGGTGGGAGTCTCATATTTGTGATTAGTACCCCCGTTTTTTGTTTAGCCCTTATTTTGGGTTCTGAGGATGTAAATCCCTAAGGTGGGGAGAATTTAATGTTCCAAAAATTCTATGTAATATTTTATCCCATGGGATTATTTTGAGACCAAATTCTTAGATGGAACATGATTCTAAGGCCCAGTGATAACAGAATAAATGTATGAACTGTTTTACTTATTTAAAATAGAGTTCGTTCATGCTTTTGGAAACTTCCAAACGGGTTCTCGGTTAAAAAATATGAGGGCACTGTTGCATCTGGAATTATGAGTTTACCTAAATAAGGACCTAACCTCTACTAGTGCAGGTTGAGGGTAATTTTTTGATAATTTTAATGAAAAATAAAATAAAATTATGATCATTTATTTTATTCAAGATTGTTTATCTAGAATGCAACATTGAGTTGACTGTTTCATTTCATAAATGAAACAACATAATGATGTGATGACTTTGCATAACAAAAATGTTGAAACGCGTTTCATCTATTAATACACAGACATGATATGTGGGATCATTGGAATGATCCTAGTTTTTTACTCTAAGAATGTTGAGGATTTATATTGGCGAATGATGAACAAAGTCAAATGAAGAATCACCCTCAATAGAAAACATATTTCTTTCTTTATCTCTAATCAGAGGATAATTCCATCGAAAACAGATTGCAGATCAAGGATCAATGAATGAAGGCATGTGACTCTATTTTTCATCGACGAAAAATACAATCCTAGGTAAGGGGTTTTAATTTTTGTGTGGTTACCCTTACCCAAGTCTTCATTCCTAAATGAAGAATGTGGATCAAATCACCAACAATTTGACCCATGGATCGTTCGTTCATACAGGATGGGAATTTTCATGCAGGGATTAAAGAATGTGGGTTATTTTTAGTGATTGTTCAACTGATTCCCTTTTTTATAATGTAACAAATGAAGGCCAAATGAACAAGGATGAAATTAATTATTTTGGGTTTTCATTGTGACACCTCTCTATATCCTTGTGTTCTTCATCAATGGACCCCCATGGTTGCATTAGACTTGGGGTGGGAGGTTCCAAATGAGTTATGACCACTAGATCGATTAAAAACCAGCTTGGAGCACACAACAGTAGAGGAATCAACCTAGGGATCGCAGCGGTATTCCATGATCACAAAAAAGACCACTAGAGAGAGTCTACTGGCCGTAGAGGATATCACCAGTGCTGGTGGAAGAGAACAAAACCTGCAACATCTACTGTGGGCAGCGAGTAGCAGTCACAAGTAGGTGGCCGTTAGTGGACCATGGCGGATGCAGGAGGCAGGCCATGGTCCAACTGTACCATAGATGTGACTCATACCAACGACCATGGGTGGGAAGTGGCATGCACCACATCCTGGTTGGACGACACTGGCATGCTCCATTGGACTGGAGCAGTGGGCTGGTCCGAGTCAGTCTGACCAGTTCGGACTAGGATCAGACCAAACTAGATCATTTTTACTAAAAGGCTCGTATCTTCTAAAGCGTACATCTGATTGACGAACCATTTGCAGAGTTGTTACCCTATATATGGGGCAGACCTTTTGAGATACTCTATGATTGTTTTCATAGGGTTCAACATATGAAATTTTGCTTGGGGAGTTGGATCTCCGGAAATAAGCAAGTTACGAGCATGAATCCTATGTCAGGTTGTGCTAAGAAGACCATGACTGTTGGACTAAGTGAATCAGCAGGTCTTGGTGACTCAATGGGTCTATGATACTCAGTAATTCTAGGTGACTTAGTGGGTCTAGGTGAATCAGTGGGTCTACGTGACTCAGTAGGTCCAGGTGACTCAGCGGGTCTAGGTGACTTAGTTGGTCAAGAAGATTCAGCGGGTCTAAGTGACTCCACAGTACTAGATTATCTATGACTATGTTTGATAGAATGGGTTTATATGATTTAGATTTATACCTGGGTTTTTTGATAGTAACTCATGCATGATTTCTTTGGTGGTATTTTCTTTGTGCTCTTACCTTTTTTATTTGGGGTCCTTACTGAGTGTTGTGTTACTCACCCTTGTATGGGCTCCACCCACATGTGCCATCTGTTGTGAAGACAAATGATGCTTTGATAGAGACCTAGGTGGTCTAGGACAAGGTGGTGACCAATGAGATCAGACAGGCGATTCATACTCCTACAACTTCAGGAAGCTACCTTAAAACTACCCTTTAGGTAGGGTTTTCTACATATGGGTTTCCAGTGACTCGTGTACTCACTTGTTTTTAGATTTACTTTTTTTGCGCTTGTATACAAGACCCTTTATATTTAGTTTTGTACTATTACTCTCTGTGGTTATCATAGTGGGTTTCATGCATGGTTTACTTAGTGTTTTACATTTTGACTTTGTGTGTGTGAATACACGTACATCAGTAATGCCTCCCATGTCAGTGATATGCCTATTTGGTGCTAGTTACTAGCCCATGGCATATTGAAGGTTGGATTGGGGAGTCACAACACAGATTCATATGGGATGGGCAATGACAAGACATATGTATGATTTTCATTATGTGATTAAGGATATATTATAACCGAGTAATTGGTTACATTATAACCAAGAATGGTGGTTGCATTATAAACAATGACGGGTTGGACCTATATATCCCCCAATGCATTATTTAATGATTCATATCTCATGAGACAGAAAATATCAAAAGAGGAAGTGATATTAGTTCAGTACGATAGGATTGAAATGGGGAGTGAACTCAGTTCAGTAAAGGAATTTTTCAACCATGGTTGTCCTAGGGGAGATCCTTGACTAATGCTATGGTTTGGGGATTGAACCCATTCCACTATGATTTTCTTTGAAAAGATCATGGACTAATAATTTTGTATGCTTAAGTGTCCTATGTATTCTGTTAATTATGCTAATATTATTCTATCATGGCTCATGTTTTCTTGTTATTTATGTTTTATGAACATATATGATTTATTCCTTGAATCAAGATTATGGTCTTTGATATGAATGGTATAATTTTCAAATCTTATGTTCATGTTCTTACCCACTAATACTTATGTCATGATTGATATCTACCATGTTTACCCATACCTAACATCTGTGCTCACCCTTTTATTATGTTTATTTTTTCCAATATATGAAGGAAGGTATTAAGTATGACATGTCAAAAAGGGTTATAGTTATTAAGGAATAAGTGAGAGATGATGTAGATGTATTATGAACCAGTTGTTTATGTTTCCATGTTTCTAAATATAGTAAACCTATAAAATTATAGTGTGGTTTTGATATGTTATGTAATGAGTATTCATTTATTTGTATTTCATATAAATGTATGAAAGGAGTGGTCCATTATAGGTATCTTTAGTGTATTTACATATCTGCTATGAACACTCTCCTTTGATGAATCATTTGGATTCAACATAGGACCTCTAGGAAGTATCCAATTGGTTATATAACAACAATTAAAAAACCCAAGGAAGGGAAAATTGTTCCATACCTTGAGGCCACTAGACCTATATGATTATAATTTCGGACACACTAGGGTTCCCCGCTTTCGATCATGCATTCCATTGGTATATTATGTCCATCAATTAAACTATTTAATTGATCAATTTCTCATAATTTTGGAATCTTTCATCCATTTGTTATTGAGGAATCAAATATTTGAGGTATTTATGGGAACCATACCATTTAAAGCACTGATACTTATCTCTCTCATACTTCCTAGAACATGAATAAAATAAGTTTTTATATATTGCTATTTTCCAATCAGCAGATGTGTAATACCAAACCTACGGTTTAGAAATATATAAGAAGATGAAAATGGGCATCTCACATGGAGTAAGTCCATAGTATTTCTTTCTATATACCCCCTTGTAGTCCCTTCATTATCTATTAGTGGATAGTGAGAAGACTCCATATGTTATCCCTTAGACAGTGATCCCCTAGACTTACTAGTAAGATTCCATATTGCTCCTTCCATCCACTACCCCTCCCTTATCATTCAATGGATATGGAAGGGAATTTAACTATGGGACTCCAAGTTCAGTACAAGCCACATTTAAAACTGATAATGAAATATGACTAATCTCTAGGTGTTCCCTATTTCTCACTCCATGCATAACTCACATGTGCTAAGGCAATCGAGTCCATCATGTGAGTGTCATAATTGAAATTTTATCATGGTGCCTCCATCTTATGTGTAAGTATCAACCATAATAACATATTTATTGTGTCATATTATCAATAAGATAACAAACCTAACCATATGTCTATATTCCTTCTATATTATTTCATCACACTGATATTGAGTCATACCTCCAATGGGGATGCATCATAAAAAATTCATACTCATTTTGATGATAACCAAATTTATTCAGGCCATATTCCATATGAGATCACCCATAAAGGTCTAATTTCACAAAATTCCCACTCTAACCAATTCCATGTATCCTTCTCCTAATACAACCTTTCCTCTTGATGTTAAACTACATGGTATGACCCTTGCCACATGAACTCAAATGTTATGATGTGTCTTGTCAAGTGGAACAAAACTATGTGGGTTTTGATTAGTTTGACGATGATACATAATAATAATCATCATGGTCTAGATCCTAATATCAATACAACAATCATAACCCTGGATGATGATTAATTGAAATGATCCCAACTACATGGATTCGATTTAAAATCTAAAATAATAACAAAATAATATAGAGAACCCTTAATACATACAGATGATTCTATCCATGGAGAACCAATGATTCTGACATATATTGACATCTTCAAATTGTGGAAATTTATTTCTTAAAGTGGGGTTATAAGTCCCATATTAGGATTTGTTAAGGATTAAAAAAAATCATTAATCTATAAGGGAGTCTAAGAGTATGAAATAGTTCCCACAATAGGGAATGATGAGCCCAATGTACCATCATTTTGACCAGTGTTATTTCTTAAGAATCATTGGTATAATTATTTAGTGACTTTATACATTTAGAAAGTAGGTTTTTTGAGTAACATGGATATTTCAAATATTATGAATTTTCAATTCCATGAATTAAACACATTAAAAACCATCTATGCAGTGTTAGTAATTCCCAATACATGAATAACTACATCCACTTCACAACCAAAAATAATTCCCTCAAAAATAATTTGTGGTAGAAATGATTATTTGATGAGGTTTTATTGAGGATAGATTTTTTGATAAATATCTATAAATAATGAAGAATATATATATTTTAGGCAGATATATATAATATTGCTGGTTATGATATGAAATGGGAGAATCCTGACCATAAGAATAGTGTACTCGATGATGGATTTGTTGTGTTTTTTTATGAATATATCCATTCCCTAAATATGTCAAAAAATATATAAAACCCATTTAATAAGATCTAAAATGATAGGTTTAGAAGAATAACATTAAAAAAGGAAAAATATGCATTATATTGATGAAGATAAATATTCAATTCCTAAGTGGTTGAAAAGGATTTTGAAAAATTATCCAATAAAATCCCTCCCATAATGTTATTCTAATGTTCGAAATAACATCATATTATTTATGAAGGATTTTTATGTTACCCATTGTCTTATATAACCTTAAGATTAAATGGAAAAATAAATAATAGTGCTTCCAAAAATAGTTACTTATATGAATTAGATCCATATAAAACCATTAGCTTGATTGAATTTCATAGAAACATATAGACGCACCATGAATTAATGGATGAAAATCGAGTGCTATATACTCACATGATAAATAGAATTTTCCAAAATTTTATAACATTGAAAACTTATTATCTAATCAATTCTATGAAAATATCATTTCAATCATAATAAATCAATAAGGAATGTTTTAAATTAAAAATTTTGAATTAATGATTGCCCATGTAATGAATATACATCATAATCAACAATCCAATATTTTTATCCAAGTGAAATGACTGAAATATTACGTATTAAAAAGTTATAAATGTGATATCTCATACCACAATATAATGCATCATGGGTTATGAATATAACACCACCCTTATTATACCTTTAGTTCACAAATATCATTCAATATATTACTAGAACAAATGATTCATATAATTTTAGATCATTTTATTCTTTATCTACTAATATGAAAAAATTAATAAACCATTTATAATATGTTATAGACATCCTCCAAAACAATTTTGGGGAACCAATAATTAATCTATAATTTTTTTAAATAAATAATTTATAAAAAACTCACCACTATTTATATAAAACTAAACCCTAACTTCTTAATTTAGGTAATTTTTTGAAACAAGGATGTATAGAATATATGAATCTATAGAATCCAAATCCTAAAAAAGAAAATAAAAAATTATACTGAAATATTTCAGAAAGTAAAATTATTGATTTACGATGGTTGTATTAGAAATTAATTTTCTTGAAGAGAGTTATATGTTTTAATTAGTGGAAATTTTTTATACTAAAAATTCTATGTACATATTTTAATATAAATTTCTGAAGTTTTATGAGAATATAGAGTTTTTTTTGAAGCATTGAAGACAGTCTAAAGTAAAATGATAATAAAAAAAATTATTTTACATAAATAGAGATTAATGAGTTATTTCTATGTCAACAAGAAGGATGATTCATTTATTATTTATTAGTATAAACTAATATTGAAATTAAATCTATTGATATAATTTCCTATTTATTTGTAATCACAAATATATAAAAAGAAATATTGACTATTTTCAAACATGATAATAAAGTCCTATAAAATTTTATCTAGGAATGTATTTCACAAAGATCATGGGAATATTAAATATTAATTTTCAAAGTTATATACCTCAGGTAATAGATATTTAATGATATGAAATTTAACATTCTAAGACTCATAATGTGTGTAATGAACCAATATTTTCATGGAAAGAGAATTATAAACTATTACCCATTTGTAATAATTATTGCCTTATTATTTCAGAAGAAGGAAACAACTTCTAAATTACATCACCATAATAATATTTCAATAATATTAATAAATAAAATTGGTTTTAAATTTAATGAAACTCAAAAAATTCATTTTTTAAGAAGATATGTTAATAGTAGTAGGTTTGATGATGAAGAAATCCCTACTAGAGTTTTGGGGGAGGCTTCTAGTGTACAAGTTGAAAAATAAGTGGCTCGATCTTCAATCCTTGATCATTAGTATATTGATAAATATTTATTAGACACTTTTGATCAAATTATTTCTAAAAATGATATATTTAAAAAATTAAAAAATAATTTTAAATATTGAAACTGAAACATTTAGTGATTGTAGAGGTTCAGAGAATGATCTTGATTAGGCACATGATATTGAAGATACTTGAATGTAAATTGATGGTGGAGACACAATTTATTTTTGAATTGGTGTTGAAAACATTAGTAAAGAAAATGAGTAAGCTATAGTACATTCCAATATGATGATTGGATCAGTTCAAGAGACTGCTGATAAAGTGAATATTATTTGTATGAACATTGTAAACATATTGAAGAGAAAATAGAACATGGAGTTGAATATGTTTATAGAAAAACTATTGGTTAAAATTTTAGGATAATGATGTGGATGATCATCATAAAGTTAAAAATATTATGAGATCTAATGCGGTGTTATATAAATAAATTATTTGACCTATTAAAGAAGAATACATAGTGCTTGATGTACAACTACCCTATTTTTCTATTGATATATTCTCTGATTTTAAACATTTTAAAAATGAATTTAGTGTTCAAAATACTAGTTTGAAAGAGAAAAAAATATCGAAAGAAATTTAAGAAATATTTTTTTAACAAGGATGAATTTGAAAAATTGAAATCATCCATGGTTTCAGAATTTTATTTCACTATGTTGTAGAACATTATTAAAGTTCAAATTGAATTATTAAAATCATATAATCCTACTAACATAATAATTTTTTAATCTTTAGTAAATGAAATGAAATATATTAATGTTAGTATTTCAAATTTGGATTCAAAAAAATACCCTTCATCTCAGTATACAAATAAATTGAATTCAATGGGATAGTCTTAACAATGAAATCAGGTCATTTTTCAATAAAGACATTCTTGGATAAATAAATGAATCAGTTCATAAAAAATGTATTGTTGGGTAAATTGATATTATTCATCCAGGATATGATAGTGATATTAAAACTATTAATAATATGTTGACTAATTGTGTAGTTTATTTCAATGAAATAAGAGAAACACTTTATGAAACTTATGGAGATATTTAAGAAGTTAGCTACTAAAGTTCAAAAATATTATTATTTGATGGAGGAATTTCCAAATAGTCCCAAAGAACAAGGGAATTATTTTATTTTTTTTGTTATGATATCGAGATAGTCTATGGAAAATATGATAAATCTATTGAATAGTGTATCAAAATAATGTGAAATGAGAATTGAAAACTCCTTTATTCAGTTTATAAACTATAAAAAATGAAAATCATGAAAATGTTTTTAAACATTTTATTGAGTTTCGGTTGTGAGGTACTTATAAAATTTAATAAATATGATATTATTAAAAAAATATAGACACATGTAATAGATAAATTAATGAAATTAGAGACAATATTCACGTTTGAACAATAATTATAGACAGTTAACTACATAATGAAAACAAATTCAACAAGATTTAGGTCAACTTGGTTCATTTCATGATCCAGAAATACTAGATACTTCATTTATATTAAGATGGTATTTTGGTCATGTGTAACCACTACTAACCAATTTTTACGATCTTATATTTATAAGATCAACCATCCCTAAAACTATTTCCAATTATTTATATCCTTTCACCTCTACTCTTAAATGTATAGATACCACACCATCCAAACCAAACATTTCAGATCCAATATTTATGATGTTTTATGTTTAATATTCTTGTGTTTAATTTAATTATTTAATTGTATCTATATTTTTGTTATTTATTAAATTGTTGTATTTTATTTCCCTTTACATAATACAAGAGAATAAAAACATCTATTTATATTTCATGTTTTATTCCTATAATTTTATTAATATATGAAATGTTGACTACGCTATACATTTTTAATTACTTTATTTTTTATATTGAAAAAGGGGAAGATGGTACATAATAATTTTTTACATTATATTGATTAATTTTCTTAATTGTTTATATTAGATACAGAATATGCAATATTTTGTGTTTAAATTATTATGAGTTTTTTGATTAAAATAGAGGATATTATTGGATGGTTGTTATGATTTAACATACACTGACATATCTTAATTTTCTAAGCTCAAAGGAGCCTCTTTTTTTTTACAATGGACTTTAATTTGAGTGAGTTTATGGTTATTTATTTATTTATTAAATTGTTTCTCAATGATAAATTATATTGATATTTTGTTTCTTGATTTTTTAGAAATTATATATGTATAAAATCTGACATAAATATTAATTTAATCATATATAATCATAACTTTTAAAAATTTACTCACATGTGATGATATTCTTGAATTGAACAATCATACATAGATACAAGTTATTCTTATAAAGTCTATAAGATTATGGGATTATTCTCACATAGAGGAAATTTAGCTAACTCATATATCGTACCCAGTTTATGTTTATTTATATGATATTTGTTAAGGATTCAATTTATTATTATGTAATTGATATTAAAAAAATTCAATTTCATGTATAGTTAGTTTTATACATAGGATAATCATTCATGTGGAATGATTTATTTTTTAACATGATCATAGACCTATTTATTCATATGTATTATTAATAATATTCAAGTTAATCTTATGTATCTTATGATTTTTTGGGATTTCTCTTATATATGATATGAAAATAAGACTATCCATATATAGTTAAAGTTAAAAAAAATTAGGATGATTTTTTTTTCAGAAATATTTTGAATTTCTTTGTCAAATTTGAACTTGAGAGGACTAGTTTGGGATATTCCTAACACTGAGAGGGGGGGGGGTGAATCAGTGCTGGGGAATTTTTAAGAACAATTCCAACTTTTTATCCCTATACCACTTAACCTTTTAGGATCTTGAATATCTTGTCTATTTTACCAATTTTATGAAATAATATGAAAACTATAAAAAATGCACATGATATTTTGACAAGGTTCAATACTCAACAATAGTAGCTTCATCCTTAGAATTTTTGAAAATAATCTAAACCACACAACCACTAGAAAATAATCCTTTTATGTGGTCATAATGAGTAAGATATACCCTTAAAGTCATGGAGAACATTGGAAAAAATCTAATAGTAGCATTTTTATAGCTCTTTGTTTGATCATTATACAAGCTCCCAAGATAGTTTTCTCCTTATTGAAATGGGTTTGTAACACCAAGAAATTCCTCCACCTATAGAGTTCCATTTTATGTCACAGTGCTAATTGATCTTACATTATTCACATGTAACTTTCTTAGAATCATGGAATTAAACTTTATTTTCTTTTTATAGTAGCGTCATTGATAGCTTCAAAATCTTATTCTCATTCTTCTTCAGTGAGAAACCAACTACAATGAAACCTCCTCTTCTTTTGGATAGAATCACAAACATATTTCGTGATTGTAAAAATAGCAAGGACCATATCATCATAGCATCATCATAGTCAAAATACCATAAAATCTTATCAATCATCAGTTGGTAACACTCTTATTCTTCTCCTTCCTTGATACACTATATCAATAGTGCATGCAGTATTAGTACTCTTCTTTTCTTCTGGGTGCAGTTTATTTTTTTTAACTGAATTGCACTGAACCCTCAATGTTATTCAAGAATGATTTTGTACCTTAATAAATAAACTTTTCATTCTTTCTAAATCATTTATATCACATGTAGTAATGATAAATCATCAAGAGTGTTTCAGGTATCTCAAATGATCTATCTTTTTATGTATGCACAGAAATCATTCATAACCTCTTAACTTTTAATTCTTCCTTCTTCAAAAGTGCACACACACACACTACCTCAGGTATTTTCAAATAATATACCTGATGGAATTCATGTATATACTACAATTTTCCTTGTACACACAATTTTCTTCACTTTTGGTGCAACGATGCACAACAAATCATCCACATGTGATTTTTATCCATGAAACCCCGAATGAATGTTGTTAGTTTTTTTAGCTTATTCATGCACAATATGGTATCTAAAATTATGTACAAAAGTACATGTGCATAATTCATGCATTCTTATTCTTCAAAAATAAACTCCAAATAATAGTGTAGTTTTTTAATGTAAAAACAACAGCACCCAACCCATGAGACATACAGGCCATCTTCACAAATCATAACGAGGGTTTGGTTAAACCATTGGGTGTTCTTGTTCTATATATTCACAAAAAGGATGCACCGATCTTCTATGAATAATGTGTACAGTTCTTCTTCACTAAACTAGAATGGTTCTTAGTTCTTCCTCATGCTTGGGATGTGAGTTTCTTCTATGCAGAGGTTGTGAAATTCTCCTTCAAGTAACCAAAATGGTTAATAATTATATCTTAATGAAGCAATGATGGTTTGATATTATTATTCATGAAGCTAGAATGGTTCACTAATCCGGCCTATCATTCACAAATTAGATGATATAAGAGTCTATATTTTTGAAGGAAAATGAGATATCTAGGGTATTTAGACAACAGTATCCTTACATTGTCTCAGGGATTCTCCATTTATAAGAAAAGATCACCACCTCTTCCTCATTAAAAAACTGGGTCAAATTCCCACAAGATATTTCATATAATTATTTGTTATCCAAGGTTTTTAAGACCTTCCGCACTAGTTAAATACATTCTGAGAAATCTGGGATGTTTCCTTTATGAGCGGGATTATCATTTATGGTGAGAAGACCACATGAATATGATGAGGATCACATACATATCTTCTTACCAAACGTCCGAGATTTTTCCATGGTGATAGCATGTTTGAAGTTACCTCTTATAGGTGCATTTTTTGTTTTTTCAAACCATATAAATCATGAATATAAAGTTTCTTGATTTATTATTTAATGAACTATTAATTATTTAAACCTTATAAGAATCATGGTAGGATCAGGTTGGTCTGATAATGGCTCAGTCTTCTTCTTCAGTGAGACAACAACGACATTGAGCATCAGAGGGAGGATGACATTGGCATAGATGGTACAGATGCCATGGGAGAATTGGATAGCTCTGACTAAATGAGTGTGACAAGAGATTAGATGAGCATCCATGATCTCTCCATTCATTAAAAAAACATGTCCCACATTGAAATGAAAATACATTTGAGCCATAGTAAATCTATCAAGAAACTCCGATACAGGCTCCGGATTCTCCTTCCCCCACCTCGACACCGCCCCATAACAGTTCTATGGGTCTATGTTGTGACCACAGTCTCTACAGTCCTTTGACCCAAACTATAGAGGGGCTCACCCTCACGCAATCCTACAGGATGACACACAGACCTTCATATGGCCTTTCTACAGGCCTAGTGGGATTCCCTTGGGGGCGGTTGACCTTGAGTCCCGTATACACCCTTAGTTGAGGCTAGCGGGTTGGTACATTAGATACTTAAATATTTAAGTGAACTCAATATAAAAACATATTATAAAATGCATTTCCACCATACTCTAAGACCTTCTACAATTTATTATTTTCTATTTATCTTCACCCATATTTCTTATTCTTATTAATATTTTTGGAATATGAACTCCAAACAACTTCTTCATCAAACCTCCACATAACCCCCTGAAATAATGAAAGTATCTTCAAGTACGATCTAGCATAGTTCTTATGCAACAGTGAAGTATTTAATGAACTTATTCAAGTCCTTATTGTTGTAAACATTGTGTCACCTTTGACACAAGGTCTTTGAATGAATGACCAGTTCACTAATCATCTAATTTAACAACATAGAGAATTTCACAAGCATGGAATCCAATGCTATGAGTCCATAATAATTCTCTAGGAATAATCACTTCAAACAACCTTCATTAACTTTAGAGTTTATTCATTATACAGATCAATATTGATTGCCTTTGACAATATTTGACAACAAATACAACTCAAAAACAAAAGTGGCCCCAATAGAACTTGGTTTTCCATATGTGTATGTTTGTATGCGATGTTTTTTTGAGATTATTTTAAACAACAATTATAAAATGTCATAATTTTTTTATATTAATTGAGTTACCTATTTCAAGAAGAGTATTAAGGGAATATGTTTAATAAATTGTTTATATATTATTTCTTATATAAGAGAAAATATATTTATTTTTATTTTTGAATTAGTGAACAATTTTTTAATACACATAAACTAGCCATTGTCAATTGCTTATATTTATTATTACTTTTATTAAAACTTTTTTTGGATGTTCTTGAAGTGTCTACTCTAAAAAAATTTAATTAAAATAAATAAGAATAAGGATATAATATTTCCACTACTATGGGTTCTTAATTAATCTTTATATGGTTGAGTATTACTTTATAATTTATACACTATAGAGACTAATTGTTTTAGAGGATATTTATGTACTATCGGTTGTGTTTCTACACAATTGGGTTCTATTATAATCTACCAAAATTTATATTTTATATATTTTGTTGGAAGATCACACTTAATGTACCATGTGCAGGTGTAAGGAAGAGGTTAGGTTTTGTTAAAAAACAGCATGGTAAAAATATCTTTTTTTTGTAAATTTTATAAACTAATTTCACTAAGCTATAAAAAATAGTAGGATAAGTATCTGAATAAAATCAACATGACTATATTGTGTGTTGGTGGAGTGGAGTAGTGGATTATCATAGAGACCTTGAACAACTATAAAAACATTCATGTTCTCTATCCTATACAATTATTATTATTCAAATATATATATAAATCAATAAAGGGATAGTCTTAAATAATTAATTTGAAGAGGGATTTTAGTTCTTCATAGTTGAAATTAAAGAACTCAATTCACGTCACCCTCTATAGACATTATCATAATAATAAATGGGACAAGAGAAAGGATCAACACTACCTAAGTTACAAAGGGATATTTCATGATATCCATAAAATTAAAAAAATTCAATGTCATATAACACCATATTCAAAGATATTTACCATGAACAAGTGATACATATTGTGTGAATATCATAAGGGATAAATTATATATTCTTGATTCTCTATGTAAATACTGAATACGAAAAATGAATGCATCTCAATTGATTCACCCAAATAGATGATAAAATCATATAAAACACACATATGTAGATTAGTGACTCTCATGTCACTTAAATACGTATTAATATACTATTATATTCATACTGGTCTGGTGAGTGACTCTCGGTATGGGAGTGGCGAGGGGAATCAGGGCATGAATACTTGTTCTATGTTAAATATGATCGAAACGTTTTCATTTAAAAGGATAACTAAAGAACTAAATTTGAATGAAATAAGTGAAATTCCAAGGAATGATAAAAAATGGTAATGTTTTGTTGAAATTGTAATTAAAGGTAAAAATATATGATTAGTAAAGGAGAGAGATATTTAGAGATGACTTTGAATGTTTTGAATATTTTCTTATTAAATATTGAAATACAATGAAATAATTGGATTAGTTATCCAAGTCATTGTTTTCATAATTACATCATGATTATATTTATTTAATAATTCTGGGTTTTTGGAATAAGTTATTATAAGGAAATTATCAGAGCTATTGGACACTTTAAAGGGAATCTATATTATGTTTTCATAAACCATGCTATAGTTTTGCAATCAATTTCATAATGGAAATTATTTTTTGGATGAAGATAGTTTGATATAATTCTTGTAAAAAATTATATTAATAAATTAAATCATGGTGGTCCTTATAGTTTTGGATGAAATGGGGAATCATTATAGTTTCAGGATGATATCTGGTGGTGGTTTGTATTGATGATTAATAAATGAGTTGAGATAGACAACCAAACCATGGTTCATGTCATGGTTCAAATTTATATTTTATACTATACCAATTTTATATTTGATATGATGGAATCATGGAAACCTTATCAAACCATTTTGTAGAAAAATTGAAATTTTGATTGTGGTGGAGGCCATAATATAAGTTGTTTTTCAATAAAGATTTAATGGAAGATACTTGATTCGTAAAGAGTAAACCAAATCATATTTTATAGGACACAAAATAATTGATGGATGAAGATATAAAATTTATGATAAGGAAATTGTTGAATTTTTATAGAGATATGGGTCTTCCTATCCTTGATGTAGATTTCAAATATTATCAAAATTTGTCTCCAATTCAAAATATGGTAAGATATGATATTTTAATAGATTATTTGATCAATAATAAAATAAATTTTTTAAGGATAATAATTATATTAAATGTTGATTATTAAGAGATATATTTTTAATGAAATGACTAAAATAGATTATAGAGAAGAAATTGAGGGGTTGAGAAGATACACACAACACATTAGAAAAAAGGGCGAACTAATTTCATATTTATATATATTTATCAAGTGGATATAAAGAATAAATACATATGTAATGAATTGTATTTTTTCATGAAGTAACACATGAAATAAAAAACGTAACAACTTATTTTTTCTATTCTTTTCAAATTCAATATTAGTGACCTTATTTCTTTATTATATATGACTCTATATTGAATAAATGAGTAGATATGTAGAACATGGGAGTGTCCCTTGGAATTGGAAATGAATTGATCATAATGTTTGTAATCATTATATCATATTAGTGATTTCTTACAATATAAGCACATCATCAGTGCTTGATCGTTGGCTATATACAATTTTTGGTGAACTAGGTAAACTTTTAATATCCTAGTAGTTAATGTTTCATTTTTAAATGATATCAATTATTGATTCAAATTTATAGGTTCATGTGTTTTTAATAATGGGAGAATAATATCTATACAATTAATTAATTTTAAAAAACATAATTAACCCCTTCTTAGGGTGTTTTCTGGCATGTGGTTACAATGTGTGATATTCGAGTCAAAAGGACATTTCTTATAGAAACTATATCAGATTGATTTTTGAAATGGAGACCACTATTATTTATAAGTGAATTCCACTCTATAGTGAATTAAACTATCTGATTTAGAATAACTATAACACCCCGATCCCAGAAGCGTAGAGTTAGTGCATTATTACATATCATTGGCATGATCACAAAAGATGAAGTCTCCAAAGACCGGTTAGTTTATTTTCCTTAGATGTACTAGATACATTCATAAGGTTTGCATTACATAATAAAATGGAAAACTACAACAACATTGTTTCCATAGACAACACAGAGATCCCATAGACTATCCATGAATGTCAGTCATAATATACTTTTTCACATCCTAGGAAAAATAAAACATAGAAAGGGGTGAGCTCCAATGCTCAGTAAGGATAACAATAAAGAGGAAACTATCATAAATAAGCATAAACATTTAAGGCCATGTATAAGACTAAAACAAAATCCTTTTAAACTTGAACTTCAACATAATATGGCAAAGACAAAATCAAATAATTTCATTTACTTATTCACATGAATAGTCTACTAGTAAAACAATCACATACAATATCAATAGCCATTTAATAATGATGGAATGCATAATGCCAGACTTTCATAATCAAAGAATTTTTCCAAGACTACAAATAATATTTTTTCAAGGCCTTGTTCCAAGACACTAGGTTGTCTCATGAGACCGACGGATGCATCGAGGTGCTATAGCAGGTTCCACCTGTCACTTAATAAGCCCAATGCATTCCTCCTATGTAAAGGTTTAAACATAACATAAACATTCATATTAAAACTAGCATACGAAATTTCAATAATTTATACATAAACCATGAATGGTGTAAAAATAGAACATTCACAGTCAAAAATATCACAAAACCGTCAACACAATATAGATGTTTTGTATCATAATAAATCAACTTCAAAAAACTTTTCAATCCATCCAAGGATGTTGACATATATGAAATCAAAACATTTTTTTTGATAAATATATCTTTCTATTTTGAAATCATTTAAAAGTCATATAATTATAAAAGAAAACATTTATTTTAAAAATATTATTATAATCTTTTAAAGGAAGATTTTAAAATGTTATAATGGTGGAAAATAGCCGCACCTGTCATATTTGTTAAAAAACATTCTTACCTTAAATTTGTTGAAAAGGTAAAAAAGTACCTTGTTTGGAAAATGACAGAAAGATTCCTTTAAAAAACATATAAGGTCAGATAAAGGGAATAAATGTCTTTAACCCATAGTCGATTAAATAGAAAAAATGTTTTGAAATAAATTTTTAAGTAACATGGATGTGGATGATAAAGAGGTCCCAGTAGATACTTATGTAAAAACAACCTCAGATAATAAAGAGATTGTGAAATTAACCTTTACCTTGTACCTTTCCTTGGTTGAGGGTAGGTTAAACTACTGTATAATTGTAACACCCCAGGTAAATAAGGAATATGACATTTTCATATTTATCCATATTTGTGAATAAAATATTAATATGACTTTAAAGGGGACGCTATGCTCGATGGCGTACTCAACACGCAATAACGAGTTTCTTGGGAATCTTACGTTGCACTCTAATAATAAAATAATATTATTTTAAATGGTAGTTAACATGTAGCCGTTGTAATGGCGGGAATGGATAGAAATAACTAAAATATGATTATATATGTTCTTAAATATTTTTACATTTATACAATAAAAGATAAAGGCTTAAAATACGGAAAGAATTCAATTTTAGGCGTATATGCCCTAGTTTTCACTAAAGGGTCACTTATCACCTTTTGATGGAGAACTGTCATTAAATATAGTTTTGTTCACTCTTAAACATTCTTTTGGACCAAATAAAACTCTTATTAAGAATTGGGACATCAAAATTTACTTTGTGTAAATTTTTGATATCTTTCCGATAAAGTTCATTTTTTTTAATGAATAGTGTAAAATGTTGTATTTTAATTCAAAACCACTTTTAAATCTAATTTATTTATATGATTAGATTATATTTTGAATTGGTTTTAAAGTGAAATTAGAAAATATTTTTACCATTAAATCCAATAGTGGTCTTTGGAATCAATTTCACTTTGAAATCAGACTTAAACTAGTGTCAATCTTTTGATACTTATTGTTTCATAAAACACGCTATTTGTCATGACAGCGGGAATTAATTATTAAATTAATTAATATGACTAATTTGTTTTGAATTTTGTAAAACGGACTTCATTTTTGAATTCAGATTATCAAATATAGCTTAGGGTGAATTTTTGGGATTTTTCTGAAAAACTTCAATTTTTGATGAATAGTGAAATCACTAAGTGGTACTTATAAAAACTGATTTTCCGTTTAAATGAAATTTTTCCATCATTGTATTTTGATTTTCAAAAATCTGACATACATGGTTGTCATTAAGAAGTAAAATGTGGTTCAATGAGATTAAAATAATTTTTTGGTGAATAGTAACTTATTAAGTTTTTAATCGCGATTAGTGGTAATTAGTGTAGTTTAAGGTAAAAATAATGCTTTAATAAAAAGAGATGAGCTTGACACATCTCTTACCCTCATTGGTTGTATCATGGCCGACCAAGACAAGCCATGGGTCAACTTGGGGACCCCATGGATCCACATTGGTTGGGAAATGACATAAATAACATTTTATTTAATGTAAAAGTAAAATTGACACAAACATGATATGTTTTACTAAACAAAAAATTTAAGTGGGGTTATACAAGTCATATTTTTGATTATAAATATTCATTGGAAAGCTAAAACGATTTCCTACATCATAGTATTTTTTTTATAATTTTTAGACATTAAATAAATTAAATTATTTATGACATAATAATGATGCAGCGATGACATCATTATTTAAAGATTTAAATAAAATGGAAAGATAATATAAAATCTATGAACTAAACATGTCCAAAACTTATTGGATGAGTGGATTTCGAACCCGTATCACCTTATCCACGAATTATATCAATGTGGGACCTTTTGAAACCGAAACACATTTTCAAATAAAGTAATATTTCTTTACTTTCCAAAAGTACCCCTCCTCTCCTCTTATAAAAGGCCCCCACCTCTACCTCATTTAACACACTCCTCAAGCCTTTGGCTCGGCCAACCCCTGCCCATTTACTCTCTCCACATCTCTCTCCTCATCCTAGAGGATTCCCATTGGGCAGAATCCTTTCAAAGGAAGCCTTTAGGCTCAAATCAAATGGAGTTACACTTTTAAAGGTAATTCATTCTCTCATGTTCATTTGTTTTATTTTGCTTCTGCAACCACCTAAACTCTTTTTATTTACTTCTTTTGTAACAACACCAGTATCTTCAATATACTAGGATGTTGTTATAAGATTTATTCGAGCTACACTCTCACACAACTACATCAAATGGTTAAAGAACATACGGTTTCCGTGGATGGTAAAATTATGCCTCCCGAAATGATGATTGTTCAATACTCATTTAACACCTTCAAAGGTGGCCATTATGATGTCACTATTTTTATATATGATATATAATATGTTTATGTTTTATTTATGCTTCTGTATTTTTCATTTTTGTCTTACCTTTATGGCTTCCATTATGGGTATATGTGATATCTTCATTTAAGGAAGTGCGGACTACCGCCCCCTCAAAGTGATTTGATTCGTTAAATACCATATGTGGGATGTATAAAGGATGGAAATATGATATTATATATTATACTGGAATTATAATATACCTTTATATCATTATTATTACATTCTATAAAATACGAAATAGAAATGAAAGTAGCGTTCATGCGTACGTACAGCTTACCGTCTCCATGAACGTTGCATTTCATTTCTTACCTCTAAATGATTATGTAATGTTATAAATGCATGCATGTACTGGATATATATGAAATATATGATATCTACATAATGAATACAATTCTGGATATAATAAACATTTGTCCACACAAACAACATGTAATTGTAAGAAGTCCACTGTCGACTTAAGAACCAAATATCGGCAAAACAAATATTATTAACTTAAATGATTACATAATGTTTATGACATGGTAATAAGTGGTATAAAAGTAATAATGAACTTGAAAAAGGTTCTTAAGGAATTAGAAATTAACTCAATTTTATTATTCAGGAGATTAAAGAACGATCGAGTCAAGTCGGACCCGAGGTAAGGGATCCTACAACTCTCTTTCTTTTTAAGTACACTCTTTTATGTCAATTATTTTAAGCTCATCTTTCTTATGATTGGGATGTTCTTTTATATTACATTTACTGTAATTTTTATGTTCATGAGATGAGAGACCCTATTCTCTCTCATCAATCCATTTTGGATGTTTTGAGTGGCGCCGTTAGGCTGCCGAACTTTCGTAAGAGATCTAACCTCTCTCTTTCTTTTTAAGTACTCTCCTTTATGTAACTTCTTTTAAGATCCTCTTTGTAATGTTGGGGGATATTATTTTATATTCCTGTTTCTGTACATTTTATTGTAATGTGATGAGATACCCTATTTTATCTCATCAATCCAAATTCAGAAGTTTTATGTGGCGCCGTTAGGCTGCCGAGTTTTCGTAAGGGATTTTTCATCTCACTTTTATTCCCGTGAGATTTATGCTACATTTGCCACAAATTCCATTGAGTGGTGTATGTACTGTCCATTATTCTACTCATTGTGTAATATACATTCTTTTATGAGTATTTACATCAATGTTGTGTTGTCCTTCTTTCACGAGGTGTATGTTTTGAAAGATACCCATGTCGGTAAGGGAACCTTTCACCCTCCTCATTTTAAAAGACTTCGTTTGTTCTGATTAAATGTTATTCCTCAATTATTGTATTCAAGTGTCTCTAATTTTGGTAAAAACCCTTTGACCAAAATATCTCTTTAAATGTTTTAATGACTTGTTCTTATTAATATCCATGTTTTCAAATTAGTTTTAAGGATTTATTTATATGGATATTAATGGTTTAAAATGTTAAAAGCTTCAAGGTGGTATGGGACTTCGTCTCAATATCCTTTCATTGAGGCATATTTTATTTTATACACAACTTTCTTTTATACGGTGTATAAGCCCCTTTGACTTTTACGTTTATTCAAAAGGAATCTTTTTTATACGAAGAGTTTACTAAACGACAAAAGGGAATGTTTTTGTCGTACGTATGCGGCGACAACAACTTCTCCGCCGTCATAACCGTTATTTGACTTTCGGCTTCCTCTACAAGCCATACCTTCTTTTTTTAAAAGAAAAATAAATACCATGTTTTACTTTGGTATTGAAAATGGTTTTCATAATGTTTTTATTATATCAATGTGTTGTATTGATATCTCGTGATTGAAATGTGGAAATGTTATGTTTCCTTTATGCATGTTTTATGTGATATGATTATGTTATGGTTCTTGGTCATTATTATGAAGACGGGTGGTTCCGTGATAAACTAAGGGCGGGTGAGCCCGTTATAGCTCTCCAATGCATTGGGTAACGCGAAGGAGTGAAACGTTAAGGTTTCTCCGAAGAGATTTTAGGGAATATACTGTGATGGGTATTCCAAACGTAACCAAGAGGGTTACTCCCTACGTAAGAATGTTATGAATGCCTCAAGTTACCTTTATGTCTTATGTTTTCTATGATTTATTCATGATTTGATATGCCTATGTTTTATGGGTAAAGTATGATTTCATTCTTATGTATATATGAACTCATGTTTCCTTTCCATATTTTTATAAACCTTACTGAGCTTCTTATGCTCATCCCAAGTTTTTGAAATGTTTTTCACAGGACATAGCGTAGAATAGGGTCAAAGATGGGATCAAGGGAAATTCATGCTACCTTAAACATGGAACTATACATGTTTCTTTTAAAGAGTTTTTATTTTATGGAAATTTAGAAGAAGCGACTACTTTGTAATCTTTTGAGATATAATAGTTATGTCCTAATTCTCCAAAACTCTAAACCTGAAAATATCCTCAATGTGAATTACTCATTTAATTCAATATTAAGTACGGTTTAAGGCTGGGGCCTTATAGTTGGTATCAAAGGTCAGTTTAGATAACTTTAGAGGTTAGGGTATTCTTTAAGCATAATTGACAATTACCATAATGGTTAGGATTTCAGAAAGAGTCTTAGTTTTAGATAAAGTGAATGAGTAAGTATATATTATTGTCTATCTTACTCATTAGTACATGATGGTTTTGTTGATATACTCACACTGACATTTTTGGTTTTAGTAAATGGCTGGATCTAGCAGGCACCAAAGTAACAGTGGATGTGAAGGAAACTGTGACAGTTTTTTGAGCAAGCAACTGAATGATATGGGAGCTGCAATGAGAACTCTTTTGATTATCCTCAACCAACTATCTGGAGTCATGATTGACCACCTAAACCTTGGAGATTTCTCTAAGGCATCATATATGCAAGAAACAAATCCCTACGGAAGTACAGGTAATAATCATAAAGGTAAGTGTGTTCAAAAACCTATGTGTCAAAGATAGGGAAAGAAACACCTAGGAAAATGTTTCAAAGGGACAGAAATATGCTATAGATGTGGAAATGAAGGTCATAAAGCAAGAACCTTCCATGGAAAAAGGAAGCATCCAGTTGACTCGAGGAAAGGGAAAGAAGTTCTTTCTGAGGGATCAATTGAATGTTTTAAATGTGGTGTGCATGGTCATTATGAAAACACATGTCCTATGAAGAAGTTTCGTGAATGGGGTCACCAAGAGCGTACCAATATTCGTTTACCAATACCTAATGCCATTCCTATTGAGGATGAAGAAACTGACAATGTCCAATCAAAGGTATGTACTATTTCATGACTATTGTTTTCTTATTTTGGAATCTTAGGATATGATTCACGATTTTGTTTGTAGGAAAGAGGTATTTCGGAATAAGTTGGAATGGAATGGATAATGGATCATGAAAAATGTTGAATGAGTAAGATGTCAACATATAAGGGCTTCAAGAGTTAGTGTGAAATTCTTAAGAGTATTAATTCTCTTTTGATGATGGGGTTACATTAGAAGACTTTTTATATTATGTGTAACCCTGGTGTTTAATATAGGCAAATTTTATTCAAGTAATAGTTATCTTTCCTTTTGTGGACATAGTTATAAAGAACCATTTGGGTTTATATGATCCTTACTTTTGAGGTAATTATGGGTTACCATATGTTATGATTGAAGTGAAAGGCATGAGATAAAATTGAGGTTAAATTATGTTATGGTTATTTTTGATGATTTTATCCCTTTTTGGGTAATGATTTGAGAATTATATAGTTTTGGAAAAAGGACAACACGCAGACCGTGTGACAACGCGTCGCGTCGGACAATGCTGCGGGAATCGAACCCACAACCAATGTGCGACTGGTATTTATCGCCTAACACTGGACTACATGAAGTCCCTGGTTAGTTTGACTGATTCATTCTAGTTATATGAATTTATGAATTAAGAGTAAGTTGATTTTGGGTTATTTATGAAAATGATTAACCTATCATGGAGGATATGTGATTAGGTTAATTACTTTTCCAAACGAGACTTTAGGAGCAACTGATATTGTTTGGAGATAAATGTTACGATTTATCTTGGAAGACTATGCGACTAAATCCTTCAAATATTTGGGTTCTAATCTTATATTGGTTTACTTTGAAGAATTTTATGGACAAGTTGATTATAGAATGGTCCTCGTTGAACATTGGGTTTTGTTGGACAAATTTTGGAGATTAAGAATAGATTTTCTTTTTATAAAGGGTTATCCTTTTCTGGATTATCTGATCTTGTACTAGCCTTTTTGGTTTTGGTTTTGGTTAAAGTATAAAGAAATGGGAAGTATATAGTTCTATTTTGTGGATTAGGTGATCCTCTAGAAGTTGATTATAGTACTCTTAATGTGAACGAGTCTTCCTAAATACTCGTCTTTTGGAGAAAATATGAGTTTGTGTAAGGAATCTAATAAAAGTTGAAAGCCAATATGATAAGTGATTATGTTTCCTTATGAATAAATTCCTCAATAAAAAGTAACTTAAAACAAAAATGTTGTCTATTAACTTTTCCTACTGGGGAACCCAACACCGTTTAACCCATCACAAGTTTGTGATTTTCTTATTGTTAACTTTCTCCTAAACATGTTTTCTATCACTCTCCATCGGAACATGACCCTTTATTTTTTCCTCCATGTCTATATTTTCATACTTCGAATCCTAGTATGGGTTAACTCGGGTGACCTCTGTGCTTATCTTTCTTTATTTTAAAGTGATTGTTTTACTGACTCTTGTTCCGATGTGGGATGTTCAAGGATGTTTCCAAGCGCAATTTTAAAATTGTGAGGACGCAATTCCCAAAAGGGGGGAAGGATGTAACACCCCAGGTAAATAAGGAATATGATATTTTCATATTTATCCATATTTGTGAATAAAATATTAATATTACTTTAAAGGGGATGCTATGCTCGATGGCGTACTCAACACGCAACAACGAGTTTCTTCGGAATCTTACGTTGCACTCTAATAATAAAATAATATTATTTTAAATGGTAGTTAACATGTAGCCGTTGTAATGGCGGGAATGGATAGAAATAACTAAAATATGATTATATATGTTCTTAAATATTTTTACATTTATACAATAAAAGATAAAGGCTTAAAATATGGAAAGAATTCAATTTTAGGCGTATATGCCCTAGTTTTCACTAAAGGTTCACTTATCACCTTTTGATGGAGAACCGTCATTAAATATAGTTTTGTTCACTCTTAAACATTCTTTTGGACCAAATAAAACTCTTATTAAGAATCGGGACATCAAAATTTTCTTTGTGTAAATTTTTGATATCTTTCCGATAAAGTTCATTTTTTTAATGAATAGTGTAAAATGTTGTATTTTAATTCAAAACCACTTTTTAATCTAATTTATTTATATGATTAGATTATATTTTGAATTGGTTTTAAAGCGAAATTAGAAAATATTTTTACCATTAAATCCAATAGTGGTCGTTGGAATCAATTTCACTTTGAAATCAGACTTAAACTAGTGTCAATCTATTGATACTTATTGTTTCATAAAACACGCTATTTTTCATGACAGCGGGAATTAATTATTAAATTAATTAATGTGACTAATATGTTTTGAATTTTCTAAAACGGACTTCATTTTTGAATTCAGAATATCAAATATAGATTAGGGTGAATTTTTTGGATTTTTCTGAAAAACTTCAATTTTTGATGAATAGTGAAATCACTAAGTGGTACTTATAAAATCTGATTTTCCGTTTAAATGAAATTTTTCCATCATTGTGTTTTGATTTTCAAAAATCCGACATACATGGTTGTCATTAAGAAGTAAAATGTGGTTCAATGAGATTAAAATAATTTTTTGGTGAATAGTAACTTATTAAGTTTTTAATCGCGATTAGTGGTAATTAGTGTAGTTTAAGGTAAAAATAATGCTTTAATAAAATGAGATGAGCTTGACACATGTCTTACCCTCATTGGTTGTATCATGGCCGACCAAGACAAGCCATGGGTCAACTTGGGGACCCCATGGATCCACATTGGTTGGGAAATGACCTAAATAACATTTTATTTAATGTAAAAGTAAAATTGACACAAACATGATATGGTTTACTAAAACAAATTTTAAGTGGGGTTATACAAGTCATATTTTTTATTATAAATATTCATTGGAAAGCTAAAACGATTTCCGACATCATAGTATTTTTTTATAATTTTTAGACATTAAATAAATTAAATTATTTATGACATAATAATGATGCAGCGATGACATCATTATTTGACGATTTAAATAAAATGGAAAGATAATGTAAAATCTATGAACTACACATGTCCAAAACTTATTGGATGAGTGGATTTCGAAGCCTTATCACCTTATCCACGAATTATACCAATTTGGGACCTTTTGAAACCGAAACACATTTTCAAATAAAGTAATATTTCTTTACTTTCCAAAAGTACCCCTCCTCTCCTCTTATAAAAGGCCCCCACCTCTACCTCATTTAACACACTCCTCAAGCATTTGGCTCGGCCAACCCCTGCCCATTTACTCTCTCCACATCTCTCTCCTCATCCTAGAGGTTCCCTTTGGGAAGAATCCTTTCAAAGGAAGCCTTTAGGCTCAAATCAAAAGGAGTTACACTTTTAAAGGTAATTCATTCTCTCCTGTTCATTTGTTTTATTTTTCTTCTCAAACCCCCTAAACTATTTTTATTTACTTCTTTTGTAACAACACCAGTATCTTAAATATACTAGGATGTTGTTATAAGATTTATTCGAGCTACACTCTCACACAACTACATCAAATGGTTAAAGAACATACGGTTTCCGTGGATGGTAAAATTCTGCCTCCCGAAACAATGATTGTTCAATACTCATTTAACACCTTCAAAGGTGGCCATTATGATGTCACTATTTTTATATATGATATATAATATGTTTATGTTTTAATTATGCTTCTGTATTTTTCATTTTTGTCTTACCTTTATGGCTTCCATTATGGGTATACGCGATATCTTCATTTAAGGAAGTGCGGACTACCGCCCCCTCAAAGTGATTTGATTCGTTAAATACCATATGTGGGATGTATAAAGGATGGAAATATGATATTATATATTATACTGGAATTATAATATACCTTTATATCATTATTATTCCATTCTATAAAATACGAAATAGAAATGAAAGTAGCGTTCATGCGTACGTACGACTTACCGTCTCCATGAACGGTACATTTCATTTCTTACCTCTAAATGATTATGTAATGTTATAAATGCATGAATGTACTGGATATATATGAAATATATGATATCTACATAATGAATACAATTCTGGATATAATAAACATTTGTCCACACGAAAAACATGTAATTGTAAGAAGTCCACTTTCGACTTAAGAACCAAATATCGGCAAAACAAATATTATTAACTTAAATGATTACATAATGTTTATGACATGGTAATAAGTGGTATAAAAGTAATAATGAACTTGAAAAAGGTTCTTAAGGAATTAGAAATTAACTCAAGTTTATTATTCAGGATATTAAAGAACGATCGAGTCAAGTCGGACCCGAGGTAAGGGATCCTACAACTCTCTTTCTTTTTAAGTACACTCTTTTATGTCATTTATTTTAAGCTCATCTTTCTTATGATTGGGATGTTCTTTTATATTAAATTTACTTTAATTTTTATGTTCATGAGATGAGAGACCCTATTATCTCTCATTAATTCATTTTGGGAGTTTTGAGTGGCGCCGTTAGGCTTCCGAACTTTCGTAAGAGATCTAACCTCTCTCTTTCTTTTTAAGTACTCTCCTTTATGTAACTTCTTTTAAGATCCTCTTTGTAATGTTGGGGGATATTATTTTATATTACTATTTCTATACATTTTATTGTAATGTGATGAGATACCCTATTTTATCTCATCAATCCATATTCGGAAGTTTTATGTGGCGCCGTTAGGCTGCCGTGTTTTCGTAAGAGATTTTTCATCTCACTTTTATTCCCGTGAGATTTATGCTACATTTGCCACAAATTCCATTGAGTGGTGTATGTACTGTCCATTATTCTACTCATTGTGTAATATACTTTCTTTTATGAGTATTTACATC
The DNA here is from genome assembly GCA_963277665.1 of Viscum album. Taxonomy (NCBI): domain Eukaryota; kingdom Viridiplantae; phylum Streptophyta; class Magnoliopsida; order Santalales; family Viscaceae; genus Viscum; species Viscum album. The sequence goes on from OY728133.1 coordinate 1,416,287,195, forward strand.
AATGTTGTGTTGTCCTTCTTTCACGAGGTGTATGTTTTGAAAGATACCCATGTCGGTAAGGGAACCTTTCACCCTCCTCATTTTAAAAGACTTCGTTTATTATGTCTTTTAATTCACATACTATTATGTTGGGATATGTTCTTCTATATCCTGATTGATGTAAATTTTATGTCCAAGTGATGAGATTCCCTTTTATCTCTCATCAACTCATTTTCTTAATTTTTGAAGTGACGTCGTTTAGGCTGTCGAATTTTACCAAGGGAACGTTTTAACCCAATTTCGATTTCTTTGGGTTCAACTTGTAGTTATTGATTATGTCATCCTTTAAATATGTGTGAATGACATTTTATTGTTTTACACTTAATATCCAATTATATTGGGTGTATTTATATTTTTCACACATAATTTTGAGATTGAATTATCCTTAACTTAAGGATACCTTCTTTAGAAGGGATTTCATCACATTTTACATCCCTATTGAGACTTCATTGTTGTTATGCACCAATTCACTCTTATATGGTGTATATACTGTCCTTTGGAATATTATATCATGAATCCATTTATTCTCATGATATTATAAAGTTCTGATTAAATGTTATTCCTCAATTATTTTATTCAAGTGTCTCTAATTTTGGTAAAAACCCTTTGACCAAAATATCACTTTAAATGTTTTAATGACTTGTTCTTATTAATATCCATGTTTTCAAAATAGTTTTAAGGATTTATTTATATGGATATTAATAGTTTAAAATGTTAAAAGCTTCAAGGTGGTATGGGACTTCGTCTCAATCTCCTTTCATTGAGGCATATTTTATTTTATACACAACTTTCTTTTATACAGTGTATAAGCCCCTTTGACTTTTACGTTTATTCAAAAGGAATCTTTTTTATACGAAGCATTTGCTAAACGACAAAAGCGAATGTTTTTGTCGTACGTATGCGGCGACAACGACTTCTCCACCGTCGTAACCGTTATTTGAGTTTCGGCTTCCTCTACAAGCCATACCTTCTTTTTTTAAAAGAAAAATAAATACCATGTTTTACTTTGGTATTGAAAATGGTTTTCATAATGTTTTTATTATATCAATGTGTTGTATTGATATCTCATGATTGAAATGTGGAAATGTTATGTTTCCTTTATGCATGTTTTATGTGATATGATTATGTTATGGTTCTTGGGCATTATTATGAAGACGGGTGGTTCCGTGATAAACTAAGGGCGGGTGAGCCCGTTATAGCTCTCCAATGCATTGGGTAACGCGAAGGAGTGAAACGTTAAGGTTTATCCGAAGAGATTTTAGGGAATATACTATGATGGGTATTCCAAACGTAACCAAGAGGGTTACTCCCTACGTAAGAATGTTATGAATGCCTCAAGTTACCTTTATGTCTTATGTTTTCTATGATTTATTCATGATTTGATATGCCTATGTTTTATGGGTAAAGTATGATTTCATTCTTATGTATATATGAACTCATGTTTCCTTTCCATATTTTTATAACCCTTACTGAGCTTCTTATGCTCATCCCAAGTTTTTGAAATGTTTTTCACAGGACATAGCGTGGAATAGGGTCAAGGATGGGATCAAGGGAAATTCATGCTACCTAAAACATGGAACTATACATGTTTCTTTTAAAGAGTTTTTATTTTATGGAAATTTAGAAGAACCGACTACTTTGTAATCTTTTGAGATGTAATAGTTATGTCCTAATTCTCTAAAACTATAAACCTGAAAAGATCCTCAATGTGAATTACTCATTTAATTCAATATTAAGTAAGGTTTAAGGCTGGGGCCTTATAATAATGGTGAAATAATTTTTATTAAATTATACAAGAATCATATACATTAATATGATCTCATATAAGATCTTTTAACATTGCTTTGTTAATAATATCTTCATATTATCGTCGTTCTCGGTGTTAACTGATTCATTTTCCTTTATATTATTTGTTATGTAAGTAATGTTTTTTATGGATAGGATGTATATTATTCATATTCAGAATAATATTAAGTCTTTAAACATTATTTCTATTCATATAATGAATATTAATCTTGAATGGATACGATGGGGAATGAATCTCATCGCGTTCGGGGAGACGGTAATCTGTACGTACGCACAAGGGATAATATCATTCCTTTGATATTAAAATAATATATAATTGGATGGTAAATCATATATAAAGAATAATTATAATGTTATATTTATTATTTACATAAATTACACATTATTATTATACCGATCCAAATAATAATGTATTGAATAACAATTACACCATGATGTGGAGACGGTAAGCCATACATACGAATGTATGGTGACATGTCATTCAAAGGATAGATAGAATAATAAATATGGTTGTACCATATTTATAATTACATCATATCATATAGATGGTACTGGATTTATTATTTTATAATGAAAACAACAAAGAAAGAGGAAGTGGAAGACGAAAGGAACTTGAAAGAGGTGATGAAATATTTACCTCTTCATTGGATTCTTCCTTTTGATTTGATCAAAACGGATCTTTAAGATGGATTTCTAACAAAAGTAAGGCCTCTAGGATGAAGTTAGGATATTTGAGAGGGTATTTGGGGTGGGTTTGGCCAATCCAAGGGGAGTGCCCTTTTATAAGAGGGGTGAGGGTGCCTTAGGAAAAGCTAGAAATATTATTTTATTATAAAATAATTTTTGGTTTATAATGGCTCCAAAATAAATTATTTAAAGGATAAGGTGGGTATGGGTCGAAAACCACTCAACCAATAGGTATTAGTCAGGTTTTGGTCACTATATTAACTTTATATTTTATAATTAAATCATAGTTAAATAGTTTGACATTTACCATGTCTCTTTGTATTTTTATATTATATGGTTAATAAACATACTATATACTTCTAAAAAAACCCCAAGTGGTTCATTAATGATACAACTATCATTATATAAGTCTTTTTTCCAGAACTTAGATTTTTAGGAATAGAATATCAATTAATAATATAATATTTGTTTTAAAATAACTTTTATGTCAATTTTGACACTATTTGGTATTTTGTTTTTTTGAAATTCATAACAGAATTATTACTTAGAAAAAAATTCATCTAGACAACCCTAACATTTCATATTAACTAGAAAATTAGTGTAATTCATAATATGTCTCAAATTAAATTTATTTGGATGTTTATAATATCAATTATTTTAAACTTACATTAATACGGTAATTAATGCGTCATCATTGTGTCATAAATAAATTTAAATATTTAATGTCTAAAAATTATAAATAAAACACAATTATGTAGGAAATATTGTTATATTTACAATTAGTATTTATAGTTGAATTTATCTTATGTATAACCATATATTAATTATTTTTTTATTAGACATTAATTTTAACTCTTTTAACTCTTCTTTAAATAAAATAACAATAAATGTCCTAAACTAACAAAAGTGGACCTAAAGGGTCATATTTTATTCATAAGTTTTTGTTGGGTGAATTTCAATTATCCAATAGAATTAGGACATGTTTTAGGGTAATAATAATATCATTTTTACCCTTAGTTACCCTATTTATTTTAACCATTGTAAATAAATGTAAAAAGTTACAATTCACCAAAAATTATTTTCATCTTATTGAAAAAAATTTTACTTACTGATATAAACCTTGTCTCTTGGATTTTTAAAATTCAACTCACAAAAGTATAAAAATTATATTTTATGTAAATTTTCAAATGCTCCTTGGAGGTGGGTAAAAGGCGGTAAATAGTTCCACAAAATTTTTATATATAAACCATTATTGTAAAATGACTCTAATGAATTAAATTAAACTTATATAGGTATTATGTATCTATTTTTACCTAAAATTAATAAAATAAATTATTATTTAAATAAATTTTTTTTTAAACTATAACTCAGCCTTTTCACTATTCATCAAAAATTGAAAGTTTTCAGAAAAATACCAAAAATTCACCCTAAGATAATTTTGAAATTCTGAATTCAAAAATGAATTATATTTTACCAATTTCAAAACATAGAAGTTTAATTAATTAATTTGAAATTAATTCCCCATGTAAAAACCAAAAAGCGTATTTTTAAGAAATAATAACTATCAAAAGATTGACACTAGTTTATGTCCACATTCAAAGTGAAATTACTTACAATTTCCATCATTGTATTAAATGGTAAAAATATAATCTAATTATAATTCCAACAATTAAAATTTATAATTCAACACTATAAATTATTTTGATTAAAAAGATGTTTTCAGTTAAAATATAGTGTTTTTTACTATTCACCCAAATATGAAAGTTATCAGAAAAACACCAAAAATTTATTGAAACTAAATTTTTATGCCCCGATTCTAAATAAGAAGTTTATTTTGTCATGTTGAATACATAAAAGTTTCAAATATTAGATTTAAAAATGGTTCTCCATTAAAAGGCGGTAAAATTTCATTTTTTTAAAAATAATTCTTTTATCTGAAAAAAATGAATTTATTCTTACATTATGTGGAAAAAACTCATAATATGGATTCTAAAATTATAAGTATTATATAAAGTTTAAAATTCAGTTTATATTATTCATAACCGCTTTTGAATAGCTAGTTTTGTAAGTCATAGTGAGCTTGAACTCAGTGTTGCATGTAGTGCAAGTTATTGCATTACTTTGAAGAAATAACGTACTATGAAATCTTGGAGTGTTACATTCTTCCCTCCCTCGATAAATTACGTCCTCTCAATTTGAAATTGTTCTTCAAAAATAAAAGGTTTAAAATAGAAAATACGTTTGTGTGAAAACCCACATCATAAATTTGGTTAATAAAATTTAGTTTTAATAAGAGGAAAGGGGGAATGAAAAAGTCACCACCAAATTATGATCTTGCTTAGGAGAAAATTTGTGGAAATTAGACAAACATAATTGGAGGAATAATGCAAATATTTATAAGGAGTTATTGAGGTCATCAGTCATAATCATTTGTAAAATTGAGGGCCTCAAATCCATCAATCTATGATGATTTAAAATATCAATGGTTCAACAAAACATCAGGTATTAGGATAACAAAAATTTTGTTTTAATATCCCTTAGAAAAAGTTTAATAATTTATTTCATCATAGAATAAGAGAAGAAAAAAATATACTTGACAAGTAGAGTTCTATCCTTTAACTAATTGCTACCACAAACTCATCTTTCACTCTAAAAGATAATAGAACTTAAAAAATATTCTATTTATCATATACATATAGGGTTAAAAAAAAGGAATTTATAATTCATCGTCTAGGCCATTAAAAAAACTACATTATTCAATCCAGAACATCACATGAGCCACTGGTATGTGATACACCCTTGTCGCCCTTCAGTTGAGGGTTCAAGTCTCACAGCCTTGCCGGATGCGACGGGTTGTCGCCCGACCTCCGGGTTGTCCTTTTATAGAAATCCAAAAGTAATCTCAAACTAGAATTATCCAAAATATTTCATTCCAATCTCACAGTCCAAAATTTATAAGGAAGGTAAACACAATGAAGGTCCTTTTTTCCACGTAATAACATGTGAACACCTTCATCATGTATTCTTTAAAAATAATACTACATTCTGAATTACCATAAAACCTTATTGATTACATTAATTCTCCCTTATTCATTATAGAATACTGGATATACTCTTATCCAAAAAATTTGAACACTCCAACAATGATGGAATATACATATCATTAATCAGTATCAAGGTAGTCAAGAATATCCAATATAATTTATCCAAATCAATCATGTATTATTAAAAAATCACTACCTCGGTATCAGAACCATATTATGGTTTATAATTCTCTCAATCATATATTTTCCAAAACATTTAACCTACTATTGAGTCACTTTTCTTGGTTCCACACTATCTCAAGTACTTAATGAAATAGTATTGTAGTACAATCCTTATAAACTCTATTATTCTTATAACATGTACATCATTAATACAATACTTAAATGACACAATATTTTAATAACAACGTAAGAAATCTAATCATTCATCTTTATCATCGATAGTATCATAACATTATTATTATCCATTAGCAGCATTTGGGGTATACTCTGATGATTTGGGCAGTTATTCGCGTAGTGTCCCAACTCCTTGCAGATGAAGCATTGTACATTTGAAACTTTTTTCTTACCCTTGCAATCACATACATGGTGTCCTTTTTCTCCACACATATAAAAAACTCACATTCCCTTACATCATTTATCAAGGTGATTCTTTCCAAAGTTATCACATATGGGAAAATCCTTCTTTTCTATCTTCCCTTTATCCATCTTTCTATATTCCAATGTTTTCTTCTCTTTTTTCCCCTCAAAGCCATAGATCTCAGAGAATTATTTACTTATCTTATTAACACATTATACTAATTCTTCATATGTTGATAATACATGGGAGAATATTTCCCTTCTAAATGATGGCTTAATACTGTGAATGATATGATCCTTCTTACTCTTTGGATCATACGTATTGATGGAGTTCACATTCCTTCTACTGGTTTCCATTTTTATAAAATGGCATACACTAGGTCAATTTATGAATTACAATGAATAATTCCAAACATGTAAAATACCTAACATAAATTGAAAATTTTATGGATATAATCCATAGTCATTAAAATATTTTCTTTGAAGAGGTATATACTCGTAAACCCTTCATAATGATTGGTAATGGAAATGAGAATTATCCTAATAATATCCCCCGGGAGTGTTGTAACCAAGAGTGCAGCAAGACCCATTGTCGTGCACCAGTTCATGTTCGAGTCTAGCTCAAAGCAGTGTTTTTGGGTTTTACCCCTAGGTACATCTGTGCCAGAGCCGCCTCTACCTACTCATATCCAGACGAGGATTTATTTTTTGGAAGACTCCCAAAATCTCTACAATACCAAAATTCTATGAAGTTCTTATATACAAATCTCAAAGTCTATCTTAGGGTTATGTGCTCTAATTAGAGTTTATATAAATCTAGTTTCTAAGGTTAGTACTAAACTTCCTCTGATACTAAGTGTAATGCCCCATCCTAGAAGCCTAGAGTTGGTGCATTATTACGTATCATTGGCATGATCACAAAAGATCAAGTCTCTAAATACCAATTAGTTTAGTAGCCATGGAAGTACTTGATACATTCATAAGGTTTAAATTACATAATAAAATGGAAAACTACCACAACATTGTTTCCATGGACAACACTGAGATCCCACAGACTATCCCTATAGGTCATTCATAATATACATCTTCGCATCCTGGGAAAAATAAAACATAGAAAGTGGTGAGCTCAGATGCTCAGTAAGGATGCCAATAACGCAGAAACTTTCATTAATAAGAATAAACCTTTAAGAAATTGTATAAGACTAAAACAAAATAATTTTAAACTTGAACTTCAGCATAATATGGAAAATATAAAATCAAATAATTCCATTTACTTATTCACATGTATATTCTACTAGTCGAATAATCACATGCAATATCAACAGCCACATTCATAAGGATGGAATGCATAATTCCAGACTTTCATAACCACATAGTCAAGGCCTTGTGCCAAGAATACAAATAAGAATTGGTCAAGGAATTGTTCCAAGACACTAGTTTGTCTCATGAGAACTACCTATACATTGAGGAGCTATATCGGGCTCCACCCATCACTTACTAAGTCCAATGCATTTCTCATATGAAAAGGTTTAAACATAACATAAACATTCGTATTAAAACTAGCATACGAAATGTCCATAATTTATCCATAAACCATGAATGGTGTAAAAATAGAACATTTACTGTCAAACATATCACAAAACCTTCAATACAATATGGATGTTTTGTATCATAATAAATCAACTTCAAATAAGCTTTCAGTCCCTCAAAGGATGTAAACATAGATGAAATCAAAACATTTTTTTTGAGAAATATCTCTTTCTATTTTGAAATAATTTAAAAGTTATATAATTATAAAAGAACCTTTATTTTAAAAATATTCTTATAATCCTATAAGGTATGATTTTACGATGTTATAATGGTGTAAAATAGCCACACCCGCCGTATATGATAAAAAAACATTCTTACCTTAAATTTTTCGAAAAGGTCAAAAAGTAACTTGTTTGGAAAACGACGGAAAGATTACTATACAAAACATATAAGTTCAAATAAGGGTATAAATTACATTAACCCATCGTCTATAAAATATTAAAAATGTTTTGAAATACATTTTTAAGAAACATGGATGGGGATGATAAGGAGCTCCCTGAAGATACTTACGTAAAAACAACCTTGGATAATAAAGGGATTGGAAAATTAACCCTTACCATGTAATTTTTCTTGGTTGAGGGTAGGTTAACCTCCAGTATAATGGTGAAATAATTTTTATTAAATTATACGTGAGTCATATACATTAATATGATATCATATATGATCTTTTAACATTTCATTATTAATAATATCTTAGTATTATCATCGTTTCAGGTGTTAACAGATTCATTTTCCATTATATGCTTTGATACATAAGTAATGTTTGTTATGGATAGGATGTATATTATTCATATTCAGAATTATATTAAGTCTTTAAACATTATTTTTAATCATATAATGAAAATTATTCTTGAATGGATACGATGGGGGAACGAATCTCATCGCGTTCGTGGAGACGGTAATTCTGACGTACGCATGAGCAATAATATCATTATTTTGATATTAAAATAATAAATAATTGGATGGTATATCATATATAAATAATCATTATCATGTCATATTTATTATTTAAATAAATTACAAATCATTATTATACCAATCCAAATAATAATGTATTTAATAACAATTACACCACGATGTGGAGACGATAAGCCGTACGTACGCACGTATAGTGACATGTCATTCATAGGATTCATAGAATAATGAATATGGTTGTACCATATTTATTATAACAACACAGTATATAGAATATACTGGATTTATTATTTTAGAATTGAAACAACAAAGAATGAGGAAGTGGAAGAATAAAGGAAGTTGAAAGAGTTGGTGAAATATTTACCTCTTCTTCGGATTCTTCCTTTTGATTTGATCAAAAGGGCTACGTAGGATGGATTTATGACTAATGAAATGCCACTAGGATTAGGGGAGGAAAGTTTAGAGGGTATTTGGGTAGGTTTTTGCCGATCCAAAAGGCTTTGAATGTGTGAATTTGAGGGAAGGGGGAGTGCCCTTTTATAAGAGGGGTGAGGGGAACCTTAGGAAAAGATAGAAATATCATTTTATTATAAAATAATTTTTTATTTTTGATGGATTAAAAATGAATTATTTAAAAGATATGGTCGGGATAGGTCGGATACCACTCAACCAATAGGTTTTAGACAAGTTCGGGTCACTATATCAACTCTATCGTTTAGATTTAACTCTTTGTTAAATAGTTTGACTTTTACCATGACTCTTTATATTTTTATATTATATGGTTAATAAAATTATTATATATTTCCACGATAACCCCAAGTGGTACATTAATGATAAAATTATAATTATAAAATTATTTTGGCCGAACCTTATATTTTTAGGTATAGAATATCAATTAATAATATAATATTTGTCTTAAAAACGTTTTTATGTCAATTTTGACGCTATATGGTATTTTGTTTTTTCTAAATTTGTAACAACATTATTACTTCAAAAAAAAAATTTCTAACCAACCCTAACATGTCATATTAACCTAGAAAATTTGTTTAATTCATAAAAAGTATCAAATTACATTTATTTGGATATTTATAATATCAATTATTTTAACCTTTCACCAATATGGTAATTACTGCATCGTCATTGTTTCATAAATAAATTTAATTATTTAATGACTAAAAATTATAAATAAAACACAAATATGTAGAAAATCATTTTATATTTCTAATGAATAATTATAGTCCTATTTATCTTATTTATAACCCTATATAATAAATATTTTATTTATTAAACTTTGATTTTAACTCTTTTAACTCTTCTTTAAATAAAATAATAATAAATGTCCTTATCTAATCCAAGTGGACCTAAATGATCATATTTTACCCTTAACAATAATATCATTTAACAGGTGTTAGGGTAATAATAATATCATTTTTACCCTTAATTCCCCTATTTACTTTTAACTGTGGTAAATGAATGTAAAAAGATACAATTCACCAAAAAATATTTTCATCCTATTGAACCAAATTTTACTTACTGATATCAACCGTTTCTCTTGGATTTTAAACTATAACTTAATGATTTTCACTATTAATAAAAAATTGAACGTTTTCATAAAAATACCAAAAATTCACCCTAAGATAATTTTGAAATTCCTAATTAAAAAATGAATTCTATTTTACCAATTTAAAAACATAGTTGTTTAATTAATTAATTTAAAATTAATTCCCATTATTAAAATGAAAAAACATATTTTTAAGAAATAACGACTATCAAAAGATTGACACTTTTTATGTCCACTTTCAAAGTGAGATTACTTACAATGACCATTATTTGATTAAATGGTAAAAATATAATCTAATTATACTTCCAAACCATTAAAATGTATAATTCAACACTCTAAATTATTTTGATTAAAAAATTTGTTTTCAGTTAAAATATTGTATTTTTCACTATACACCAAAATATAAAAGTTATCAGAAAAACACCAAAAATATATTGAAACTAAATTCCTATGTCCCGATTCTAATGAAGAAGTTTATTTTGTCAAATTGAATATATAATAGTTTCAAATATTGTATTTAAAAGGGTTCACCATTAAAAGGCGGTAAAACTGCATTTTTTGAAAAATAATTCTTTTATCAGAAAAAATGGATTTGTTCTTAAATTATCTCTAAGAAACTCATAATATGGATTCTAAAATTAGAAGTATTATATAAATTTCAAAACTAAGTTTATATTATTCATAACCGATTTTGAACAGATAGTTTGGTAAGTCATGGTGCGCTTGAACTCAGTGTTGCAAGTAGTACAAGTTATTACATTACTTTGAAAAAATAACATACTATGAAATCTTGGGGTGTGACAATAACCATGTAGGATCTCATATATAATCACCCAGAACTGATATTTTCTATAAAATAATCCATGAAATTGATGTAAGTCATTATATATATATGTATATAAATGTATATGTGTGTGTGTGTGTGTATTGGAATGATAAAAAAATAAACATCACCAAGCTAATATAGAGACTTAAAATAGAATATATAGATATATTTAGAATTTTATTTACATTAATTTAAGGTTCTACACATATAAAAACTATATATGGGACATGTTTCCCAATACATATGGACATAAAAAGGATATGGATTTGATTTTATAAGTTCTACATAATAAGATTGATTATTTGAAGATATATCTCAATGAGAAAACTAATGGTTTATTTGAAAAAAGTATTGAGGTTGTTGGATCCATTTATAGGATTTGTAATGAAATAAAATTTGTTGACATTGTGAACAAGATTCTATGGAGATTTATACCATTTTGTAATAAAATAATTTTATCACTTGAAGAAATAAATTTTGTAGAGCCTCTAATTGATGATTTGAGAAAAAAATTAGATTAGAATATATATTTGACAATTAATGTTCCAAAAATCCACATATCTATGTAGATTTATTTTAATACTATAGAGAATATTGATATAATTCATAGTGAAGGAGCTGAATTGGATAGTGATGCACTCCCCATGCATGGAGACTCCCCCTACCTGGGTTTTCTGGCCTCCCCCATGATGATCACCTCCAATCGCCTTTGATGGAGGATGTTTGATGGATGACTTATTCTCCACTTGTTCTCTGATAGATTTATCTGATGGTGAGATCATGAATCATTACCAAAAACATTATTTCCTCAATGTCTGCTTTGATTTATTTGGGGGTGTCATTTTTTTACTCCCTAGATTTCTCTTTCCCTAGATTTGGTTCAGATCTGGGATCTCTCTACCTAGTTGGGTAGTTCATGTCCAAGTTGGTTTTTGTCGACCAGGAAGTGGTTTGGGTATCTTTAGGGTGTGATGATGGCAGTCTCGTGGTAGACAGTTGTTGGTCAATGATGAGATGTGTGAGGCATGTTACGGTGATATTAGTGGACCATCGTGGGGGTTAAAGTGGATGTTGTATGAGGAATTGGGTTATCAATGCTATTATAGATAGTGGTGGGTTCTAGGTAAGATTTTTTCGATGTTAGGTGGCTGAAGAGCTACTCAGATGGTCTATAGTGTAGTTTTGGATACGGGGGATGCCCTTATGCCTCTATTTTGTGATTTTTTTTCTTTATGTGTTGTTCAGTTGGGATCGTCACTACATTTTGGGGTTCTCTGTCTGTTGGGATTCAAATATCATTTCAATCATCAAACCTTATTTTGTTTCATTTGGAAGGAAGTTCATTTTTTATCTAGTGTTTTTGGTTAAGTGGCCTCAAAATAGGGATGGGTGTGATGAAACCAATCATTTACCCATCAATCATCATTTTTATGGATGGATGAGATCCTTTCCATTTAATTTTGAAAAATGAATTTAGTATGATTTTTCATTGCTTCAGGATATCATTGTAGTTGGTTCATCATATACTTTTTAGGTGGGTGACTCGAAAGAGAGAAAGGTTTACTTGAACCTTTTATCTGGTCCTCCCCCAATGTTAGTATGGGATGGAGGGGTGATCATCCTTATTGTTCTGGAGCATAATGGTGCATCATCATATTTGGAGTAGACTTGCATGAAATATCTTCTTGTAAATTGGGGTGACATATCATCATCGACTAGTTTCATTGTAGCATTGTCTGGAGGAGGTGGGGGTTTGATGAGTATTTTTTTAACTCTTTTGTTGATGTTTGATTCCCTTTGGACTTTCACAACTATTTATAGACCTTAAAGTCCTGATTCCATAGTATTACATGATTTTTTGTAATCTATTGGGTTTAATATTTTCTTGTTTTTTAAAAAAGGATTACTTTTCATGTTCAATAATGTGATCTTGACCCCCAATCTATTTTAATAAGAGTGAAGGAGTTTAATTAGACGTGAGTAATGAATTTACATTATAAGTGGAATGAGAGTTCAATCATGGACAAGGGAGGATTGAGATAAATTTTCCATTGGATTACTTCAAATTTGAAATGGAATTAAAATTATATTTAATAGGATGATATGTTTCAATTGGTTGAAATGACTCAATCTGAAATTAAGGTGGGAGATTAATCAGAGGGAGTAGTTAATCAAGAAGTGGATCTTGAAGGTTCAGTAGAGGATCTAGATATTTAATAGAATATAAAAATATATTGGAGTCTTGTTAAAGGATTACTTGGATTATTTTGAAGAACTCAATAAAAAATCAATTTTTTATAGTTGGTTATTTAAGATAAAATGGATAAAATGGATGAACTAGATAAACCTATATATGTTTTTGAATTTAAGCTAAATATTAAGGAAACCGATAACTCTCTCAGATTCTAAAAGTGAAACATCATGTTTGACATTGTATATGACACCAAATACCAAGATTAGATGATAATTTAACACCTAGAGACTTTAAGATATAATTATATGTAAATAAATTCAATATCTTTGATATATTTCAATGAATGCACCTTTGGGTTTAAACGAAACATGATACTCTAAGAAAATATTATTATTTAAACATGACCATTATAAGCTAGACCTTAAATTTGATGACATGAATATGAATATCTAAATTATAAAAATTATATTACTGAAAATTTTATAAAATAAATTAAATTGTTATATATTTATTAGAAAATAATAATAATCATTTGAAATAAAAAGAAATGTTCTTTGAAAAACTACACTTTTCTAAAGGATGTTTAGTCGTGCATTGCACACATAATTTAATGTAAATTTTTTCCACTTTTTGAAACGTTATTTTTAGAAAAAAAAACATTATTTTTGGAATTATCATGTAAAAAATTATCTTAGAGTGATTTTTTAATAATTATTCAAAACTAATATTTTTTTGATGAATAGTGAAAACTACCAAATTTTTTATTGAAAACTGCCTTTCCACATAAATCATTTAAAAGTTCAATTTTAAAAAAAAAATTGCATAAGGAGGAATATTATTCAATTATAATATAATTTTTCCTCTTTATGTCTTTTAAATCAATAATATTTTTAGTTTGGATACCAAAATTTTTATACGCTTGAAAATTTTTCCTTTGAAAAATATTCCTTTTTATCACATCTGTAGAGTTTACATTAAATTAATATTTTCCTCTTTTGTGAGTTGAATTTGGTAAAATGGATTCAATATTTTGAATGAAGATAATTTATATTACATAATAAGGTCAAATTAATTTTTTACAATAATGAATAGCTCAAATAGTAAAAATTAATTTCCCAAGTTAAGGTTAAAACAACTTTATTGAGGGTGGGGTTAAAACAAAAAATATGGTAATGTTTTCCAATTAAACAAATTAAAATATAATTTTATGGAGATATTTTGACATAATTAATCAAAAATTTAAATATATGGTCATTTGGAATCATTTTTCATTGGAATAAAATTAATTTTTTAGATTATTTTGGGAAATTTGCAAGTGGGTTAGAAGAAGGCCCCCTTTCCCCACTTATAATTTGGCACTCCATCCCCTCACATATTCAAACCAATATATAAATTTTAATTAAATAAAATCAGAAAGATATCTCCCCATTATACATATAAACATTATATAGTTGTTGGTCTTCCAAAAAGGCCATCCTTAGGGCCCTTATGCAGATACCCAAAGGAGGTTTCTCTAAGAGAAGGTAATCATCTTAATGAAGCTCTTTATTTTTATGTATTCACATAAATCCATAAACTATATCATAAAAATTAAAATATCATAAAAATATTATATCTTATATATTTATGTGTTATTATTTTTATGTAATAACTTATATCCATCTCCTCTTCCATCAAATGGGAAACAAAACCGCCAATTGTATGTACGATGACCTACTTCCTTGAAAATAGATATAATTCATTCTTCATAACCACATCTCACAGCAAGATATAATGATTTATTTAATATATTTATATGATATTTATGAAATTATTATACTTATGTAATTATAACATCACATATACCTTATCACCATCAATACTTTTGGACAACAATAACACCGCTCACGCGTATATGTGCACTACCACCTCCACGTAGTGGTGTGATCTGTTTTTTTATTTTTAAATGGACGGTAAAAAGGATAAATTTAATTAATATATGTGATATATGATAAATTATAATGTCTATTTAAAAGGTGATATATCATTTAACTTCCTTTCATTCCATCCGTCGAGAAAAACAGAAGCAACATTATTACATGCATAGGACATACCATCTCCATGAATGGTGTAATAATATATATATATATATATATATATATATTACATTTATAGATTAATATGAATAAATAAATAATGAATATATAGTATATTTATATCACGTTTAACATTTTTGAGATAATTTATCAATGATAAATGTAAAAGGTCTGAAATTCCCAAACAAAAACATACATGAAAAATAAAGCAAGTGTAACCCAAAATAGTGATTTTTACAAAGATTTTTTATAAATGGATGATACAATACTACAAATAAATAATATATGGTATGATATATATGATTATGTTTGATTAATATTCATATAATAAACCTCTATTTGTTATACCATAGGTTTGGACACATATGAAGGAAGATGAATCTAAGGTAAAGGTTTCTTGTCCCACTTTTACCTCTATGATAAATATGCTATATTCACCACTTATTCCATTGTGTGGTGGAAATAATTACACTTTTTTATGTCATATAATGAATATATGTATCTTCATGGAATTTAAATTTTCATTTGAGGTTATTTAATTCATGTTGGTTGTGTTTAGAAAATTACCAAAGCAGTAAGGGTTTAACTTACAATCTCATCAGTATTCTAAATTGTCTATGTTTATGTATTTTTGGCGGAATTATTTTATATTTACATATTAAAACTCTAATATTTTATTCTCCTATGGTTATTCATGAAATTTTCAAGCAATAGTTCAATTTTCATCTCTTTTTTACTTAAAGATATTGAGAAAATATTTTTAAGAAAATCTGTCTTTATTTCTTAATTTGGTTGAAAATTATTTTTCATCCGAAAACATGGGTTCTAAAAATGTTTTCAAAAATATTTTTATAATTATAAAAATGATTAATTTCATAAAAGTTTATCCATGTTTTATTTTTTATAAAATGTTATTAAACAAATCTTCTTGTAGTTTTCGGAATGAGTTAATTTTCAAATTTTTTACAATAGAGTGAATGGATTGATGTTTAACTTATACAACATGTATCTAATTTACCACCATAATTAACACTAATATATTTAAAGATTAATTTATAAAATTAAATGTTCATTTTCAGATAAATGTATTTTCAAAAGATTTTATAAAATTTATGTTTTAAAGTCATTTTCAAAATAAAAGCTTATTTTATTTAATATTTTTTAGAAAATATTTATGGTATTTCTATCCATCTATAGAAAAAAAAAATTCAACTATGATAAATTTGTTATATATTTTAATGATTCCATTATTATAATTTATCTAGATGTTTTATAATCATTTTGATTAGGTATATACTGCTTTAATACCATTCTCCATATTACTATAAAAGGTTTATGATTATGTTTATTAATTTTTGGATATTTGATAACATTTCTTATGTTAGTTTTTAAATATGAATGTTTATGATTATTATGATTCCCCCCTTTTATGTGAGGAATTAATTAGACTTAGTATGTTATGGGTGGAGGCTGCATAACCCCTTGATGAATTGGTGGGTCTCATCAGAAAAACTAACTTGGGTTCTTGGCCGAGTCCGTACCCACTCATGTAAGATTTATTGGCACAAGGTTATGAAGGCACAATTATGATATAAAAAATTATGAATTTTATCATTATGAGATTAGTCATTTATTTTCCATGTGATTATTCAATTAGGAATAATATCCATAGTAATGTTTAATGATCATGTGATTATTTATATGGGACTTTTGGATCATTATATATTCATTCTAAATTAATATTATTGTTTAATTTATTTATTAAATAGAATTTATTTTAGTTATTTGCCTTGTGATATAAATTATTCAATGATCATGATAGCTTCCACTTTATGAACAGCCTTCGTAATGTCCTGACCTGAATTACCACTACATTGGTAGCCATACTGGTGGGTGAGATGGCCTCAAGCACACCTCTCTATACAATAGTGGCTACCAGCAAGCAGCGAGGGTATTAAGAGGTCATAACAGGGATATTATACCCTCATTATCACAATGTTACAATTGAATATCATAAACTAAATGATATATAATAGTGGAAGAACAAATAAATTAAATACAATTAGCATAAGAATAATATAATTTCGAAATAAAATTATCCAATGCCAATTTCAAAAAATGCATGTATGATAGATGATTCTACAAGTATAGGAAATGAAAATTACAAGTAGCAATACAATGTAATGAAAGAATAACTCCCTAATGAATATCTCCATGATAATACCAAGATTTATCCTAGTCCTATGCTCTTAACTCCTAGGTAAAATCTAAAAAACACAAGAAATCAACCAATTTCCTGCAAATATAATGCATACTTGGGTACCCCTGCCCAATGGGGGCCCGAGTTGGGTGTGAATTAATAATCTCAATAGACCGGCAGCCACAGTGTCTAGCCCAATCCATTACATGAAAAAAAATTAATCAGTTTGAAACTATAAACAGAAATATAATCAAAACTGAATAAATAAACAATAACCCACCCATGTTTTTAAGGGACACCTGACAGCTATACTAGATTCATCTCATGGCTAGAATAATTCTAAACAGTAATAATATTTATATAGTATTAATATATATATATATTATAATTATATATTTTCATCCACCTATATGGACCAAGTGTGAGTGGATTCCTAATGGCCATATACCTATAATACTAGTGATGGACTAGACCAGGACATAACTGAGACATCTATAACCACTCTAACGAGCCTAAAATTTCATGAAATAGGGTACATGCCCTACATCCTAAGAAGAGAGTGAGATGACATGAAACAATGCTCAAGATAGTGAGTAATCCATCAGGTCAACACTCTAATCATGAAACAAGGAATCTCATCCCAACTTTCATATAGTATCACTGGTGTGATACACCATGAACTCTACACCCAATGTAAGGGAGTTTTATTATCCTTCATGTTCAAAACCCCTACCATAATACATTTCCTCTATAAAGGCATATTTTAATTATAACTGGAATGGGTCATTACCACCCATCAATTTATTTCATATATCCTTTATTCATAATAAAGTAAGATAATTTATTTCTTAGTACATATGGCATAACCTATTATGAATTTCATTATCGAAGTTCCATTATATGGTAGGAAATAAAATTCAAAAGATTCATTTATTATAACATAAAAAAAGCCATGACATTAACATCCTTTGAAGTCATTCCATTCAAACTAATTAATTTATTAAAGGTAGGATACCCATAAGGAACAGGCCAAAACCATGTATTATAATCTATTTAATTTAATAAAGCAAGTGGAACAATTTATAAAGCTCAATGAGAAATTATGAGGTGTCATTGGAGAAAATGGTATTTACCTACATGGTTAAATTGAACCATAAGTGGTTAAATAAAATAATAGGTTCATTGGGTTCTATTTAATACTTATGTCTCAAGGGAGAAAACATTTAATGTCTATACCAGGAGCTGATTAGGTGTTCCAGGCTATAAGCATTTAACCATTAAGGGGAAACTCATTTAAGGACATATTTAAGGGTCTTATTCAAAAAGTGCCAAAAAAGTATCCATAACAATGGAATACAAACATAGAGGAAACCCAATGAAACAAGATAAGCATGGTGTATATCAATAATAAATAATTTTTAGTTTAAAATACAGTGCACCTCCATAGGTTGGTTTTATTATAAAAAATGACATTAATCTTCAAAATCATTTATCATATTATTCATTTTATTCAACAATCATACTTAATTCACATTAAAGAATCATTTATTCTAAAAAACACACTTCCCTAATTAAAATATAATTAAGGTTAAAAAATAAATCGATTAATGCATTATTAAATTTAATGGGAAATGGAAGAAGACCCCACCTTAAGAAGAAGAAATCTATGATGAACACTTCAACACCTCGCATTTTCATCATCGACCATTCGAATCATCCCTTTCCCACCTCCAAGCATATGAACATTTTCATATGCATAAGGAAACCCATCCCTTATGTTCATATTCTCATATCAATGAATATGTACAAGGGGATCATTATATACATTCGTATATATGCATATACTAGTTTACACTTACACACATATGCATTTTTCATATATATATAAGACCGCTAAACACAATATATATATTCATGATTCCATGAGAGAATATATATATATCACAAGTGAAATTATATATATATATCCCTACCCATTCATACATAGGAAATCCACCTTTGATTCGTTAAAGTTAAACCTGACTTAAAGATGACAAAAACACACTACAGATGAATACTATAACCTCAAACCCACTGAAAAGACAACAAATAAAATTGGGCTAGAAAAGGAAGTATGAGAAAACCATACCACAAGAGGTGAAAGAAAACTTAATGGTCTAAAACACATCACCTTCAGTGGTGGAACATGATACTTGCATGAAGGGGTCTCGTGGGATTCACCACATGCCCTAAAAATGGATGAAGAATAAAAAATCTTGTTAACCCTAACCTTAGGGTTCACCCGAATAGAAATCAGGTGACAAGGAGAAGATATCTACGTGAAAAGGGAATAAGGGGGGAACTGGAGAGCATAACTTGAATAATCATATGATAAACTAGAGGAAATATGATTGAAATCAATGAATGAAGAGGTTCCAGGGAGGTGGTGTCACACACTCTTAGATACCACACCAAGTCGAGCCACTCAATCCGAACACACAAAAGATGCTCAACTTTGATGGAAAAAATATTAACAGTAGTACCACAATACCTTCCTCTAAGGAATATTTTGTTTACAATGAGCACATCCACTGAAGGCTTTACCTGACCTCCAGTGACATTCCACGGTCAGACCACCACTTGACCGTTGATTTTTTTTGGCCTCAGCATGAATAGTGGTGTAACCCAAATCCATCCCACTGGAATCTTTTCCCATTAACATCACCTCCAAGATAACAAAAAAATGGGGTAACATCATTTTAAATAATTAGAGTTCATGAAACTAGCCAAAGGTAGTACATACCCCCTGTTTACAAGTGATACGTCGGAACAATAATACAACATCAAATTAGATCATTGACTAAGCCAAGAGCGGCATCAACACGGTGGTCGATTAAAAAGAAAAGTTCAGTGTCCAATAGTTTATTGAAGAAACTCCTACATAGGAACCAATCTATCTCTTAGGACTAACCCACCCTCAAAAGAAACCACACATTCAGCATGAAACTAAGAAGAAAACTTATAAAAGCCCAATAATATTAAAACATTTTCCTGGCGTAAGACCAAAACTCTCATAGTGCATCACGGATGACATTAAGATAGGGGAAATTCTCATTAGTGAGAAAAATAAACCATGAATATTAAATGGTTTCTAACCATCCCAACTACTTTAAATAAGTATATTCATACCACAATTGGTCAAATTCATGGAAGAAGCTGGACTTCACCAACTGATGCACCAACAATCACCTATCACATCCCATTACCACACGAGGTGTCCCAGGATCATTCACACTTATCCAAAAAAGTCTTCCAAGACCAACATTGTTTTATCAAGGGTGGCACATAGATCTAACCTCACCAACACTATGCTTCCAAAAAATCACCATCAAGATTTAAACCTGAAATCCTTATGGAATCAATGAATGACTAACCATTTCCTAATGGCCCACCTTGGTTGTGCTCCTTCTACCCAGAAGAAAACATTTACCAAAACTAATGAAACAATCCCCACCATATGAGAGACTTAGACATCATAAGAAAAGAAATAGATAAGATTCTCAAAATCATGCTATGTCAGAACCACAATAGATGAAAATGTTTATGTAATTTTCATGATAACCAAAACTAGACCTTATGACATATCAAGACACCAGTGTCTCTAGGAATTCATCCTAATCATTGGGATAAACATTATTCTTTAACTTTTAGGTAACTCTACTATAGAGATTACTAGAAAACAAAATCAACATCACAAAGTTCAATTATATTACCAAACTCACCATATTTGTTTGAGGATTTATCATCCCAATGGGTTCTGTGTATATGAACACATACTACCCTATGGTTTTAGAAGAAACCAACACATTCTGAATAAAATACATAAGATATTATTCATATGAATTCACATATATTATGGATCATATAGAGAACATTATCAATGGAACATTATCCCAAATAGCTACAAAACAGACTGAAAAACTCTTGAGGTACCCAAGGAAAAAGAAACAAGGTCACAAGACCGACTAAGAACCTGACCAAGCTCGAGGAATGTATAACCTGCTGAAACCAAGAATTACTCAATGCTCATGCTAATAGAAAAGGTAAAAACCAAAAACCACCCATCTGAACAAGGGTTTCATTCAAGGTACAATGACACCTAAATGACACCAAACAATAGAAATATCACAGGATTTAGAATGTAATGTAAACTCTAATGGTGCTACCTACCATGAGATAGCCCATTATGAAGAAAAAGTATCAAACATATCCCTATACCACACTAACAGAAGGCACTAGGCTAAGAAGATGATCATCTAAACCATTTCTAAAAAGAAAATTCAGTTGAAAATGTCCACATTTCTATTCAAAGGAAACACAAAAATATTCTTTATATACCCTTACAAAAGGGTTTAAAACTAAGTACACCATTTGAGGTTCCATTTTAAAGTCATTAACCTGATTTATATTCAAACATGAAACATTTAATGATTTAAAACAAAATATCGAGTACCCATTTTTAAAACAAAAGCACTAGGCACTTGATTTAACTAAAAACCCATGGAAAAACTGGCAAGTCATTATAATCTACACTTTTAATAATTATTATCAAGTGAAACCCCGTTACAATTATTCCATTTTATGAGGTAAATTCATTTTAAGAATACAAAGTTATAATAGATAAGGTGACCTATAAGGGTCACATTAAGACAACCAGGTTCATCAAAATTCATCCCATAGTAGTGGCTTAATTATTAATGTTGTAAACACCCATAGAGGGTTATCTCATAAGAAAAATTCCCCCAACCGACCTACTTGGGTCAGTTTTGAATCTTAGAAGTTAACCATAAGCAGTTATAGAGGTGACCAATCTATTTAAGATAAAATTAAAATATCATTAATATATTAAACATTTAAATGAATATAATGGTCATATACAATGGTCTAGTTACATGGGTGGCTATCTACCAAACAATAAATCACTGATATAGATTAAAATTTGGCATTTGGATCCCATCGATTGAAGTATATTCACTTCAACATTTAAAATTTAACAAACATGATATTTTAACAAAATTATTTAAATATATATAAATCTAAAAATCATTCAAGTATATGGGTTACCTTTTCCCAATTATAAGGCACCCATACACCTTAAAACTAAAAAATGGTTCCCGTTTAATCGCAACCCATGTGTTTATCCCAAGAAACCCATTACATGTTTAAAACAAAACAAGCATGCTATAATAAGTAGTAAAAACTGATAATATTCTTATTTAAATATGTATCAAGGAATATTATAACTGAAACTTGTTATATAAGAAGACATGCTAAAGAAAAAAAGAGCAGAACAAACATTCTTGGTAAAAAATGAAAATCATTTGGGAAACTACTAATGAAACTATATAGAATGGCATATATATGGAATGTAAATTTCTATGTTTCTATATGATTCATGTATTGAAACTTTTTCCCATAAAAGTTTAAGGGTAATATATCATCAATTTCTTAAATAAATTAGATGTGAAAATACACCATCCATTTATGGTGAAATCATAATCTATTGTAATATCAAATTGAATGAATAACCATCCCATCCCTGACCCCGTGGTCATTTCCTAGTGGGTGTAACAATTAGTCCCATATAAAACTGTTTACCCAGAACTAACACATTACAAGACGCATGTCTACCAGCCCAAAACAGTAAGACCAAATAAGAATGAGGCTTTAATGCCACTTTGAAATTCCCAACCCGACCTACCACTAAGCTGATAGCCAGACTGGTCAGTCACATGGCCTCAAGCGCACCGCCCCATATGATAGAGGCTACTGACTAGCAGTGAGGGTCTAAGGAGATGATAATGGGGAGTCTTTACCCTCATGATCATGGTATCCCAATAGAATATTATAAACTAAATTATAGACAACAACATAGGCAATAACAAATGAAATAAAAGCAGTGTAAGAATAATAAAATTTCTGAATAAAAGTGGCCAATTCTAATTTTAAACAATTCATGTATGAAAGATGATGATACAAGTACATGTAGAGAGAAATAAAAATAGAGATTCAATGTAATTAAAGAATAACTACTCAAGGACTAGATCCACGAGCATCCCGAGCTTCAGCATGGTCCTGTGCTGCTAACACCCAGGGACAAGCTAATTACACAAGCAATCAACCAATGTCCTACATATATAAGGTCTACTTGGGTACACCAGTTTAATGGAGACCAGCGGAGTGTGTAAGATAATATTCATAGTAGTTTATCACACATGGTGTCTAGTCCAATCCATTTCATGTGACATAAATTAAGTAGTGTTCAGTTATAAATTAAAAGATAATCAAAACTAAATAAATAAACAACTACTCACCCAGGTTCCTAAGAGACAATTGGAGGATATAACAAATTCAGCTCATGGATGTAATATTTTTTAACAATAACCATATGTATATAGTAATAATATATACATAGTATAATTATATATTTATTCCACCTATATGGATCACGTTTGTGTGGACTCCTAATGGCCCTATAACTAGAATACTATGGTTAGACCAGACCACGACATAACTCATACATACATAACTAGTCTAATGAGCCTCATAGAGCATGAAATAGGGTAAATTCCATACATAAGTCATAGCCTATTATGACTTTAATTCTATAATTTCCATCATATGGTAGGCAATACAAATCTGAAGAATCATTTTTTATAACTTATAAAGAAGGTATGGCCTTACCATCTTTTGATGTCATTTTTCTCCAACCAATTAATTTATTTAAGGTAGGAAACCCATCATGAACATTCCAAAACCGTTTATTGCAATCCATTTAATTTACAAAATAAAGGAAAATAATTTATAAATCTCAATGAGAACTTTGGAGTGGCCATTAATGAAAAGGCAATTTACATACATGGGTAAATCCAACCATAAGTGTTTCAATCACCTAAGAGGTGCATTGAGTTCCATTTAATAATCATTTATCCAGGAAAATTACATTTAATGGAAAAGAAAGGATTTAATTTGGTGTTTTGCTAATTAATAATTTGAACATTAAGGGGGGACTCATTTAAATACACCTTTAAGGGATATATTAGAAACATTCTAAAAACAAATATCCATTACAAAGGCATCAAAGTATAAAATAAAATCAATTCCACAAGGTAAGCATGGTTTATATCATTGATCAATAATTTTTTTTAAAAGATAGAGAACCTCTATCAAGAGGTTTTATTATAAAAACATGACATTGTTCTTCAATCAACTCATTTAGCATATTAAACATTTCCGTGACACCCAATACATATTTATATTTGTAATACTAATATTTTGTTAGTTATTATGATTATGATTATTATTATTTTTTTTTAGTTTGATAATGGTGTTATCCAAAAAAAAGTCTTACAAAATAAAATAATAAAAGTTTTATTAAATGGAAAAAAAGATACATTACATTGATGCAAGAGATTAGAACTACTCAAGAAAAATCATCGCAAGACCTAATAAAACAAACATAAGACCACCCAACATCAAAACCAGTCCGATTAAGTAGAACTAGTCCCTTGAATCCACCTAAAAAAATGGTTAGAAGAATAGAAAGAACGCATAGATTAAAAGGGGTGTATAAAACCATTCTGAAAGAAGACAAAGGGACGTCGATGTTGTCATTTCCTTAACACCATAAATATGGGTCTTTATAGAACACTTATTTGGATGTTATAAAAAAGGGTTATTGGATTCTATTGACCATTATGTTTTGACTGTTATGATTTTAATATGACCATTTGATAGGTTTTAAAAGCTTTGAAATAATATTTTTAGTTTAATAAAATTTTGTTTTCTTACAACTTGGCACAAACATTAGTAATTTGTGTAAATAGTATTATGAAGTATTTTAATACAATAATATGATTTCATTTAAATGAAATGAAATTTTATCACTTCAATTTATAGTATTATCAAAATTACAATTTTCTGTTAATACATGTCGACATATTAAGACAATATAACTTAACTAAAATTTGTAGTATCATGAAATGATATTTTATCATATATTGATTTAGTAAATAAAAATAATTAAAAGTAATATTATTATAAAAAATTTCAAATTATAATTTTACATTATAAATATTTTAATAATTAAAATATACATACCATTTAAAATTATTATATAATAAAAATTTCAAATATATTATGTTATATTAGCTTGAAAAAGATATGTTAATATTCAAATTTTTATGCAAATAAATATTTAGTCTGACATATGAATAATTAAATTTATTTGGGTTTTATAGATTTTTATTTTTGAAAGTACGATACACACACACACACACATATATAAATTAATATTTATTTGTTTTAAATTAAAAATTTTGATTAGATTAATTTTTATAAAGTTATAAATATTATGATTTGTGTGTAATAAAATTATAATTATAAGGTATGACTATTTTAATATTAAAAATAAAACTATTATACAGTATACACACATTATAATATTTAATCAAATATTAATAATGATTTAATAATAATCACAATAAAAAAAGAAAGAAATCGTGTAAAGGGGGAAGGGGGTCCGTCTACGAGGGGGAGGTCGTGGCCTGCGGGATCACTGGGGACCTCGAGCGGAGGGAGCTTCAGGTTGAGGTTGAGCGACATCGAAGGTGGGAGAGGCCGCAATGGGGCTTCGACCTCGATGGCCTGGCAGTGGTATGGGTTGAGGAGGTCGATCGCCGGTGAGAAGTCTGTGCATCATTGGGGTTTCAGATTTTCCAAAACAGAGGATTCTGAGGGATATTTCCTAGTTTGTCGCGGTTAGGGTTAGGATATTTGGAAAGGTAGGTTCTCTAATAGTGGACATAATATCTATTTTGGGTAGATGTTTTTTTATTTTATGTGTTGAATCTTCCTCATCATGACAACAAATGGCTTTTTCATCATTGTTTTCTACCCCAATTGTCAACTGCTTTACCCTTAGATTTGGAACAAAACAATTTAGTCTGCAGAGGTCGATTCACTATTCATATTATAGATACTCAATTTTAAATCATTCCAACAATCTGTGTTGTTTTTCTTCTTCGGATAAATAGACTACACCAAAATTTTGTTTATTTTTATTTTTATCTTTGACTCTGAGGATGTGGATGATGTGGTCCATTTTTCTAATAGGGGTTGTTAGTTTAATTGATGGGAAATAGATATTGGATAACCATCATTTCATATTAAATTATACCTCTATAGTAAATTTTGGAATTTATATAAGTGGTTTAGGGTTCTATGCCATGTGGAATGTGAAGAATTTTTCCATTCTGCATATTTTTTATTTCTCTATACGTGTTGTGGTTAGTGCTTCATAACCTGATATTACACAAATTCTTGGTGTATCCAAGCACCTACATGTAGTCCGAATCCACCAAGGTAAAGGATTACAGTTATTTTTGTTTAATTATAAGGTATTTATGTATGGGAAATTGAATTTATATGTTAATTTATAGGCTATTTTAATTATCAAAAAATGTTTCAAAATACAGTTTGTCTAATTTCAAGATATATTTTTGACAATCATTTGTACAGAATATTACTAACCTTATTTTCATATTGTGTATGTAATGGGAAATTAATTATTTTATGAAATTATATTTTGAGATAATCAAAACATTTACTTACATATTGACCTTCAAAGTTGGTATTTTGTAAACCGTGTTTATGTTAGGGTCTTCTTTATTTTAAAACCCTCAAAATTATTATTTTATTATGTTAAAACATAATTTATAAGGGAATTTTAGTTCTGAAATTATTAAAATTTAAAACTCTCGTTTTATATTTTTACATATATATGTATCTCAAAGAAACAAGGTATGATTACGTAAGTGATTTGGTATTTATTTTCAAACTAATTTTGTAGAGATAGGTTTGTGATTATTAGTATTCATATTTTAATTTTTAATTTTTAAATGAGTTTGAGTGTTAAAAAATATATTTCGAGCTTTGAAATATTTTTTTGGTTTATCAAGTTAAACTATTCGAATTTTCTTTTTAAGGGTGTATAAACATATACATATACTCAAATATATACATATATTTATATATTTAAATTTATATGTATATGTATATATATATATATGAATATATATATATATATATATATATATTTAATTATTTTTACTTATTTTTAGAACTATTAGTCCATAAGGATTATTATTTCCATGTGCGATATCAAAACAATATATATATATATATATATATATATATATATATATATTAATGTTTTATTTTGGTATCAGAATTGTTCTTCCAAATGAGCATTCTCATTCATCATCATTTTTGACAAACATGGATTTATTTCGCGAAAATGTTTAATGTGAATTCGTTAAAAATTTATATGTGCACACACACACACACACATAAATTTATGAATTTTCCATGAAATTTAAAACTTTTTAATATGTAAATTTTTTTATGTAAGTGTAGGAATTCATCTACATGGAGATAATTTCTCATTTATCAATTTTTTATACAAGAATGCCTTTATGATAATGTGGATATTATAAAAAACCATGTGTACATATTAATTTTCAACTTAATGGTAATTAATCATGTGTATATATATACATCTCTAAACTAAAAAAAATGTTCCATGAATTGAATGTACATGCAAAACTACTTAAGACAAACCTTATAATATTTTGAGAAATTACGAAACAAGTTATCATTTCATGTATGAAATATATTTATTTCTTTTATAATAAAATAAATGAATTTTTTTAAATGTAAATTTATTACATTATTTTATAGATGACATAAAAATAAATACAAATAA
Organism: Viscum album; assembly: GCA_963277665.1. Taxonomy (NCBI): domain Eukaryota; kingdom Viridiplantae; phylum Streptophyta; class Magnoliopsida; order Santalales; family Viscaceae; genus Viscum; species Viscum album. Next base: position 1,416,315,515 of record OY728133.1, read on the forward strand.
TTTAAGTATGAAATTATTAATTTTTGATAATGGATCATGAAAAAAACGATTCAAGGTGGTATGAGACACTTTGGATCATTTAATGAATTTATTTCATCTGTGATAAAATTTAAATAAATAAAAGTGGTATGGGACACTTTGATTTAAAACATATTTTTATTAGACCTCTGAGGAATTCATAGGGCTTATTATGTGATGGGTGAGGCCTATTATGACCTCTTGATACATCGGTAGGTCTCATGAGACAAACTAGTTCATGGAATGAGGCCTTGATGGAATGGTTATGTATAGTCTTGACATAAGGCCTAGACATAATGTTATCATTGTCCTGCATTATGAATTCCCTCATAATGATTATAGTAAGAGAAAGACTATGTGATTATCCAATAATCAGATATCTATTGCTAATGATCATTTTTTAATGAACCAGTATTAATCATATTTTCTAAGTGCACATGGTTTTTATTGGAATTAATACTTATGAATTGATTATTTTATGAAGAAAAATTAATATTAATGTTTATAAACCATAATGATAAATGACATCTCTTTATGTGAAATTTTGAATAAATATTAATTCATGTGTAAACTCTTATCTGCACCTCTTGCATGTCATAGAATGAATATGTTTGGTCTTTATCCAACTTATAAGTAGAATTTCATTATATTCAAGTTTGTCCATAATTTAATTTTTCATTTTATTTATAACTCCAAAATAAGTATAGCAATTTTAGAGCATGAGTTTTTCCAAAAAGTTGTTTCAAATCCACTCTAGAAATTGATGATGACATGATATAAGAAATGTTAGTTTCATAATTTTTAAACATGTATTTTAAAGAAATGTTTAAAAGAAAAATTATTTCTCAATGACCTTGTTTTAAATCCACTTACATGTTATTTTATACTCACCCACGTTTTATAAGTGCTTTTATAGGTTTAGCACACTTACTGTGTTGAAACTCTATTGTGGAAGCAATCATGCTGAGGAATCATTGTTATATTTTTGTGTAGTTTTATGAATATGACTCATGTATCTAATTTTCTAGAACTCAGACCAGTAAAATATCATTTGTTTCATGTGATGTTGTTTATTTATTCAAGTTTATTTTATAAAAAAACATTACACAAAATTTGTAAGGGCCGAGTCTGGTTGCTCAGGCTCAGGTCCTTACAGTTGGTCTTAGAGGAATGACCTATTGGAAATTGTAAAAATAGATTAAAACAGTTATTATAAGTATTCTTACCTAAGTGAAATTCTATTCTCAAAATTTTCAGATGGAAGGATAGAGTTCACCAACAACCCTCTTGTCTCTCTATACTGAATTACTTGAGAACCTAATTGTTATGTCATGTTCAAAAGCATATTATCCTTTTATAAACTCACGTCTGACCTGAAAACACCTCTACCAGGTGTCCATCATCCCAAATATCCTTTGGTTCTACCAAGGATATAGTGATTTCTATCACCGTATGGAGAATACACAATTTTTATAATATAGGCATAGGGGAAAGTATCATGAGTGTCTCTTCCCATGTTTTACTATGTCTAATAATTACCTAGCCTTAGGAAAATTCCAGTAAGATGCAATGGAGGTTGACCTTTGAGTAGCTTATCTCTTCCATGTTATGATTTTTAGTATGTATGGGAAAATATTTCAGATCAGAACTCTTAGGAATGATATATTTTGAAAGATCTTATAAGGAAGGAGTCTATTCTGAAATCTCCGTGCTCCAGGCCTCCCTCTGGGAACCCCAGTTTTTTATGTGTCGGTTTGACCGTAACTATTTGAGGTGTATCTGGGCTAAGGAAATTGAGGAACTGAAAACCCCCATAGGAATACACCTGAGATCATCAGTGGATTATCCATAGTGGTGGACCTAGTGGAGGGATATCGAGAATGATGTAATAAGGATGGTGCTATGGAAGTGTATGAGTAAAATATAATTGTGAGGGAACAATTTCATTAAGGGGGGATGATGTGATTCCCAGTAACATTTATATTTGTAATAAAAATACTTTTTTAGAATTTATGATTTTTAGTATTAATTTTTTCCTATTTACAAATGGTGCAATCCCAAATAAATTCTTTTTGAATAAAATAACAAACATTTTATTCATTAGAAACAAAGATATATTACATTGATGCAAGAGATTACAACTAATGAAGAAAACTCATTACAGTACATAATAGAAAAAAAGGAAGACCACCCAACATCACAAAAAGACCGATTATGTAGCCCTCATCCCCTGAATCTACCAAAACAAAAAACAAAATGGTGAGAAAAATAACAAAGAATGTTGAGAGTAAAAGGGATATATAAAACCATCCTGGAAGTAGACAAAGGGTTGTCGATGTTGTTGTTTTCCTAAAAATGCAAATATGGGTATTTATAGAATCCCTATTTGATCATTATAAAAAATGATAGTTGTATTTTATAGACCATTATTTTTTGATCATTGGGAATTCAATATGACTATAGGATAGGTTTTAAATGTTTGGAAATAATATTTTCCGTCTAATAAAATTATGTTATCTTACAACTCCACACAAAGATTAGTAATTTTTGTAAATAGTGTGATGAAGTATTTTAATACGATCAATATAATTCTTTTAACAGAAATAAAATTTTATCACATTGATTAATAGTATTATAATAATGAATATTTTGTTTCAATACATTTTGACATATTATGACAATATAAATTATTTATACTTTGTAGTATCACGAAATGATATATTATAATATATTGATTTAGTAAAAAAATAATGTGATATTATTATAATTTTTTAATTATAATTTTACATTTTAAATATTTTAATAATGAAAATATACGTGCCACTTAATATTATTATATAATAATAATTTCAAATATTTTAAGTAACATTATTTTTAAAATGCACTTTTAATATTAACATTTTTATGAAAATAAATATTAAGTCTGACATATGAATAATTATATGAATTTGGGTTTCATAGATTTTGATTTTTGAAAGTATTATATACATATAAATATATATATAAACCCACAAACATACATACAAACATACATATATATATGTAAAGAGAGAGTTATTAGTTTTAAATTATATATTTTGATTAGATTAATTCTTATAATGTTATTACTATTATTATATATGTGTAGTAAAATTATACTTATGAGGTATAAATATTTTAATGTTAAATTAAAACCTATTATATAATATATAAATACTATAATATTTTATCAAATATTAATAATTATATGATAATAATAATACAAAAAAAGGAAATTGTGTAAAGGGAGAAGAGGGTCTATCTGTGAGAGGGAGGTCATGGCATGTGCGATAACTTGGGACCTCGAGCGGAGGGTGCTTCGGGTTGTGGTTGAGTGGCGTCGTATGTGGGGGAGGTAATGATTGGTATTTGAACTTAGTGGTGTGGCGATGGTCCATGTCGAGCAGGCCGAGCATCGATGACGAGTTTGTCCATCGTCAGGGTTTTATATTTTCCTAAATTGAGGATTCCGAGTGACGTTGACTGGTTCATCACAGTTAGGGTCCAGGTCTTCTGAAAGGTAGGTTTTCTTTTTGTGGTCTTCAAATCAATTTTTTTTGTAGATGTTTTTTTATTGTAGGTGTTGAATCTTCCACATCACAACAACAACTGGCTATTACTTTGTTATTTTCTACCCAAATTTTCAACTACTTTACCTTTATATTGGGAACAAAAAAATTTTATCCATAGAGGTTGATTCACTATCCCTATTGTAGATACTCTATTTGGAGTCTGTCTAACAATTAGTGTTTTTTCTTTCTTTGGATAAATTGACTACAATGAAAGTTTGTTTATTTTTTATTTTTTTCATTGATTATGCGCAAGTGGATGATGTGGTCCATTTAGCCAACAGGGGTTGTATGTCTAATTGATGGAAAGTAGCTATTGGACAACCATCATTTCATATAAAATTATACCACTATAGTAAATTTTGGAATTTATATTAGGGTTTATGGTTTTGCTCCGTGGGGAGGGTGAATTGTTTTTGAGTTCTGTATCTTGCAAATTTCTATATATGTGTTATAGAGGGTGATACATGACATTCTACTACACCTCGTCTTTGTGTATCCAAGAACCTAAATGTAGTCTAAATCACCCAAGATAAGGTATTATGGTTATTTTCATTCAATATTTTATCTAATTATAAAATATTGAGGTAATGGAAATTGATTTTCTATGTAAATTTGTAGGACTATTTTTATTATAAAAATTGTTTCCAAATATAGTTTTTCCATTATCTATTTATATTTTTTAGAATCATCTGTATGGAATATTACTAAAATTATTTCTAGATTGTGTAATAAGAGGTAAAATTAAAATATTTGATTAAATGATATTTTTGAGATGATGAAAACATTTATTTACATTGTAACCCTAAAAGATGGTATTTTGCGAACCTCATTTTTATTAGGGTCATATTTATTTTAAAACCTTTAAAAATTATGATTTTATTATGTTCAAACTTAATTTATAAGGTAATTTTAATTATAAAATTTCTTATGATTTTAAATTCTCATTTTATGTCTTCACTTATATATGATTCTCTAAAAAAACAAGTTATGATTATGTAAGGGATTCAGTATTTTTTTTAAACTAATTTTATAGACATGGTTTGTCTTTATTGGTGTTTAGATTTTAATTCTGGATTTTCAAATGAGTATGAGTGTTAACAAATTTATTTTCATACTTGAAATTGTTTGTGGGTTTATGAAGTTAAACTATTTGAATTTTATTTTAAATGGTGTGTACACATATACCTATACTCAAATATATATATATAAAATATATGTATATGTATATATATATGTATACATATATATCTATTTAATTATGTTTACTTATTTTTAGAACTATTAATTCATAAGTATTTTTATTTCCATGTACAATATCAAATCAATATATATATAATTAACAAAGTTTATGTTTTTTGGTTGATATCATAATAGTTCTGCCAAATGAACATTCTCATTTATCAGCATTTTTGACAAATATTCATTTATTTCATGAAAATCTGTAATGTTAATTCCTTAATCATTTATATATAGAGAGAGACACACACACACACACAACATATATATATTTATGAATTTTCCATGACATTTCAAACATTGTTGTATTAAATTTATTTATGTAACTATACAAATGCATCTGCATGGATTGAATTTCTCATTTATCAATTATTTATAAAAAAATACATTTACGCTAATATGGGTATCATAAAAACCATGAGTACCAATTAATTTCCATCTTCATAATAATTTAGCATTTATATATATATAGACATACTAAACAAATGTTCCATGATTTGACTATGTGAGTATAACTGCACTAGATAAATATTATCATATTTTGAGAAATTATGTAAAAAGTTATAATTTTATGTGATAGATCTAATTATTTCATATATAAGAATATATATATATATATATATATGAATTTTTTATTAATGAATTTAAAATTAATCAGGGTGGTATGGGACAATTTGGATCATTTAATGAATGTATTTAATCTTTTATAAGATTTAAATAAATCATAGTTGTATGGGACACTTTGATTTAGAAACATAATTTCATTAGACTTGTGAGTAATTCATGGGAATTTTTATGTAATGAGAGATGCTCACTATAGCTTTTTGATGCATCAGTAGGTCTCATGAGACAAACTAGGTCCTGAAATGAGGCCTTGATAGAATGGTTATGTATAGTATTGGAATAAGGCCTTGACAGAATGTTATGGTTGTCCTATATTGTACAATACCTCATAATGATTATATTAAGGGAAAGACTATGTTATTATCTTAATTGGTAGATATCTTTGGGTATTGATCATTTTTAAAGAACCAGTATTAATCATCTTTTCCATGTTCACATGGTTCTTATTGAAATAAATACTTTTGTAGAGATTATTTTGTAAAGAATATTTAATATTTATGTTTCCAAACAACTATGATAAATGATAAAATTATATGTGAAATTTTGAATAAATATTAATTCATGTGTAAATTCTTATCTTCACGTCTGACATGTCTTATAATGAATCTATTTGGTGTTTATCTATATTATAAATGGAACTTCATGAATTTATTTTCAAGTGCATGCATAATTTCATAATTCATTTGTTTTATAACTCCTAAATTAGTTTATAAATTTTTTATCATGACTTTGTCCTAAAATATATTTCAGAACCTCTTTATAAATTTCTGATGACATGTTTTGGGAAATGATAGTTTCATGATTTTTAAACATGTATTTTAAAGAAAATGGTAAAAAGAAAATTATTTTTCAATGCACTTATTTTAGACCCCCTTACTAGGAATTTTATTATCACCCAACATCTTATAAATTCATTTACAGGTTTAGAATAGTTGCTACATTAAAACTCTATCATTGAGTCAATCATGATGATAATCATCATTTTATTTTTATGTTGTTTTTGGAATATAAGACATGTATCTAATTTTATAGAACCTTGGCTGGTAAAATATCCTCTATTTTATGTGATCCTGTGTTTTTATTCAAGTTTCACTTATAAAAAAATTGGATAGATTTTGTAAGGGTAAACTCTGGTTGATCAGGCTCAGGTCCTTATAATTTCATTCAATATCCATACTTAATTCACATTAAAGAAGAATTTATTCTAAAAACCATATAGAACTAATTAAAATATAAGGATGGTGCAAAAAAATATCAATTAATGCATTCTTAAATTTAAAGAGAAATAGAATGAGATCCTAACTCATGAATAAGAAGGCCATGTCAAACACTTATTGACCTGACATTTTCATCGGCAACCACTCAAATATTCCATTTCCCAGCTCTGTGCATATTCACCTCGCATATACGTAATGACACATAGACCATATAGACAAATTCCCATGTCCAACAGTATGTAAAAGGGGATGTATAAATATATGATTCAATATTAATATACCTTTTTACACTTACGCACTTATATATTTTTCACATATACAAATAAGCACTCTTAATCCCAATACATATATTCATTCTTCGGTGGGAGAATATATATATATAATTGGGAAACTTACAAATATATATGCCTAACCATGCATAGATTGGTAATTTTCCTCTTACAATGGTGACTCAAAACCTCCTCAAGGGCGATCAACACATAATACATATGAATACTAGAAACTACAAACCACTGAAAGACCAAAAAGAAAATTACGCTAGATATGACAGAGGGAGAAAACCCTACCTCAATTGGAGATGGAAAACAAAATGATCTGAAATGCAATGCCTTCGGTGGTGGATGTCGAAACATGCACGAAGGGGTCCCAAGAGATTCCCCACATTCCCTAACAATGGAAGAAGAATAAAAAAATCAGGTCAATACTAATCCAAAGGTTTGAATGAATAGAAATACAATGTTGGGGAGAAGAAAAACCACTAGAAAAAAGAATAAGGGGTGAACTAGAGACCATTCTTTGAAGGTTATGATATAAAAATAGAAGAAGTCAGGTTGAAATAAGAAAACAAGGAGGATCCACTGAGGTGCTGTTGCACACCCCTAGAGCGGAAGGGAGAGGGAGTTATGTCACATGACATGGAGGGGGTATATATAAGTACTTTTTAGTTTTTAATTTTATTAAATTAATTTTTTTAAAAGTAAACTGATCATTGTTTAGACTGCACAGCTTGGAAACTTTTGTTCCGACCATGTGCCCTCCACCGTGCACTTGGATCACCCAATAAGGGATAAATTTATAGTTTTGAAAACCATGCCCCAACCATGTAGTAAATAGTATGAGGGTACAACATAACCAGCACTACCCGTACATGATAGGTGTATGGTTTAGGTAAACTGTGTGCAATTGGTACACTTCAAATCTACTCTTTTTAATTGGATACATAGTTTTTTTCTAATGGCCACATAGTTTTAAACAAATATTTCACATATATAAAACTAAAAATACTTTGGATTTTTGAGTTTGGTGCTCCCAAAACTCATCGAGACATCCGAGGGACCTCTCAAGACATTACCGAAGTCTAAAAACAATACATAAAGGTGTTCCCACTCATAGAATATAGTTCTAAATCTCAGTTTAAAAAACAACCCGTCCACTAATAGCCAAAATTAAAATTCCATAAGAATTTACATTGGCTCAAATACATGGGTCATTACACCATTACTTGTAATTTGAGATCAATTATTTCATATGTTTTTTCTCAAGATTATAGGATATGTATTATTATTAATATATAGGGATATTCTAGAGTAAATTATGATGAACTCAGAGAATATACATTCTTGTATATTATGTATCCAATTATAATGTGAGATTCAAGTATGTATCTAGTTTACCAAGACAGCTAAATTAGTAAACCCAATGGGATGTGACTGATTTTATCTTCTTCCAATGTAATAATGTAGATACAGGATTTAAGCTGCTGGGGTTGGGGTTGTTATAGTTGGTATCAGAGAAATTTTAGTAGAAACCATGAAAACCAACTTTTGGAAAACAAAGTTTAGAGAATATAACCCTACGAACTTAATTGAGGATAAGTCTATATATAGGATAACATTCTAATGTTTTAGTAATGCATAGATTATGATGGTTACCTGGAAATATATCCTTATATAGATACTACAAGGGGTCTGGTTCTAGAAAATATGTATCATGAGGTAATAACATAAAAAAGGCATGTCAGTATTCAATTGAGAATTAAATAGTACATGAAATTAGGCCTTATTGTGCACCAGGTTTGACACTCCCAGGTGATATTATTGTATTAATTAATATATTCTTTAAAACAGTTTTATGATGGGTTTGAAAATATATATGATTTGAAACATTCCCAATGAAAAAATGTTTATTGTTATCATATTTTCTGTTCATAAAATTATCAATTTATTCTATAAGAATAAATAGTTTTAGGATTGGATGTTTTGTTTCATAAATTTATGATATTTTCTAGTTCATACCATTATTTCGAAATATCACCATTTAGAATGAATGTGATCCATTTAAATGCATATACTCCACGTAGGGATTCCTATTATGGGAAAGATAAGGCAGCTGGTGTTGGAGTGGTATCTAGAACTAACAAAACATTAACTATATTGGGGAACCTGACATAGGTTATGGTAATAATCATGAATTTTTGGATTATTTTTTAGGATCCAAAAAATGGGAAAAAAAATGCTTGATCTATTCAAGCATCAACAACCTCCATCATTAAATAGGACCACAGATCCATTTGTAGCTGAGAAATTGATAAGTTCCTTAGAGAATATATTTTTTTCATTGGCATGTAATGAATGGGAGAATGTTTTAATAGAAGTTTATCATCTCTTAGGTGATGTAAATAAATGGTATTAATTAATTCAAAACATAAAGTATTAGGAAGAAATACAAGTTGTAGAGTGTAAGGATTTTAGTGAACTTTTCTTGGAGAAGTATTTTCATCATGATTAATGAGTTCATATGGAGAGAAAATTCCTAAGTTAAAGACAAAAGGACGATAAAAAAATTTCTAAGAATGAATCCAACGTTATTAGGTTAGAAATTCATATTTTTTACTATTTCTACAATCTATAGAGAATGAATAGAATTTTAGTTGTTATATTAAATAAATTCTTCAAATGGCACTAGTCTCCCAAACATTTTTATTATTCTAGGACATAATATCATGTACTATAAAGATAGATAAATAATTACCCATGTAATTAATATTTGAAAGAATGAATGGGAAGAAGGGGAAGACATAGTAAAAAATTGATAATAGGCTAAAAGGAAATAAGTATTTTCTAACATGAGATAATTGTGGAAAGAAACAAAATGGTACATTATTGAATGGAATAATTTTTTTTTTTCAAGTCTTTAGAGAAAAGAAAATTAGTTATGTGAATGAAAGGGTAATAATGATATCATTTATGTTTAATGTTTCAACATTATAGAGATCAGGAATATGAAACTGATGGCCCCAATCACCAAGGGAGTATACCTCAGAATAATCTAAGGGATCAAGCTAAAGCTTATGTTATTAATACAATAAAATTAGAATAAATTAACTGTGTATATAGACTCATGAATTATATTTTATAAATATTTTATTAATCCTATTCTATTTATAAGAATATTGTGGTTTTAGGGATTCTATTATAGTAGTTTTTCATTAAGTATTTAAAATAATATGTTGTGTGACATTAATGAAAACGAAAAGTTATTCTATAGAAACAAGATATTTTTGGAAAATACATGATTGAGGGATGACAAACCTTAATTTGTACCTAGTGTTGAGGTAATAATGATAATGATACGTTTATGGTATAATATTCATTACCATTGAATTTTATAGTGTTTTGATGATTTAAGTTATATTTTTTAGAGTGAATGAATTTTGGATTTATTGAATATATTCCATATTTTGATATATATTTTTGAAGTGTGCATGTCTCCATTATGTTTTTATAGTGATTGATGTATTCAAATATGTTTTTGTGTCATTAAAATATTCATTATGTTGTTTGTAGAATCTAATGTTATGTTTATTTTGTAAATTTAGGAATGTTTCATTTAATTTTTGAAATTTTAATTTAGTCAGATATATTTTGAATGACTATTAAGGATAATTATTCTTGGAATTGATTAAGTTGAACAATAAGATTTACTATTAAGGCATTATAGTTTAATTTATCACATTGGATAATATTTTCTAACCATTTTGGTCTTGGATGATATCTGGAGATAAGAGGAATGAATTTTCATTATTTTATGGATATGATTCTCTATTTAATTTGAATTTTAGTGCTTTAGGTAGAAAAAATTCATTTTGGATATTCAATTACTTAGAGTAATGAATAAAGTGGATTTTGATTTAAACAAAACCAAATATGAAATAATGATAATATTTTTTGGTTCTCTATCATGATAATAAAATAATCCCTCCACTCCACAAAAAGGATTGTGATTTTTTTATCGTATTACCTTAATATAGGATTAACAAAAATTTATTCTAACTGGTTATATATTTATGGTTTTTTTGATGTTGACTTTCTCATGATATTTTAGTCTCTTTTGATCAATGACCTCTATCTTCCTCCATCATTATTTGGGAATTAAAAATTTCTTTCATATCAACAAATTCACTTCCCACCCATATTCTCCTACTTGTAACCCTTATAATTTGTTATTATAGATGACCTTAGTATTTAAATTTACTTATTTTAAGATGATGTTTTATTAAGCATTTTATGATGTGGCTTTAAAAAAATTGTTTTTTATAATTTTAAACCCTCAATTTTTTTGATCAATTATAAATTTTAAGGATTCCATTTATTTAAGGGAGTAGAATGTAACACATTTAGATTTTAAAAGAGAAAAATCATATTGGATATCATATATGAAATAAAACACCATGATTCTGCAACAATATAGCACCAAAATACTTTAAAATATATTTATTTTTAAATAAATTTAATCTCTTTGATAACTCAGAATTTATGAAATTTCTTTTTTAAACAAAACACGAATCTCTATTAAAATATTTTTATTTAAACATCCCAATTATAATATATCTGTTAATTTTGTGGGTATGAATATAAATAACTATGTTATGAAAATTATATGGTGTAAATATTTATATATTAAATTAAATTGTTATATATTAATTAGATGTAAAATAATAATCATTTTAAAAAAAGAAATGTTTTCTAAAAACTACATATTTCTAAAGGAAATTTAGTCGTGCATTGTGAACATAATTTAAAGAATATTTTTTTTCTGAATTTAAAAAATTCATTATAAAAAAAAGAAAATTATTTTTATAATCATCAGGTGATAATTATCATAGTGTTATGTTTTTCTAAATTTTTAAAAAGGTTATTTTTGGATAAATAGTGAAACATAATGATTTTTAATGAAAAATGTATTTTTTGTTTAAATAATTGAAGAGTTCAATTTTATTCTAAAACTTTATTAATAGAAAAATTAGTTCAATTATATTATAATTAATCCAATTTATTTAATTGGAATCAATTATATGTTATATTTTGGTACAAAATGTTTTATAATTTTGAAACATCTTCTTTGGGAAAACCACTTTTTTATCAGGTCTTTAGGGATTATTTTAAATTAATATTTCCCACACATTTGAATTGAATTTGGAAAAATAGATTCCATATTTAAAAATAATAATAGATATTATAAAATATGTCAACATAATGTTAGTTCAAAATGAATAATGGAAATAAAAAATATAATTACCCTAGTTATAATTAAAATAAGTTTACTTGGGAGGTTAAACTAAAAATAAGAGAATGTTTTTAAATTAAAATAAAGAAAATATTATAATATAGACATATTTAGATGATATATATCCAAAATGAAAATATATGTTCATTTTAAAGCATTTGAATTTGGAATGAATTTATCATTTTGGATTCTCTTGGAAAAATTCCTAGTGGTTTCCATTATGCCCCCCTTTCCCAATTTTTAAATGGGAAATCAATCCTCCAACTTGTTTACACCTATCAATCCTTTTTTTAAAAGAAACCATGATGAAATATCACCCCCAAAATAATTATATGCATTTTAAATCTATTGTTATTCAAAAAAGACTAACCCTAGGGCCCTTAATAGGAGATCTAAGGAGGTTTCTCGAAGAGAAGCTAATCATCTTAAAAACATATTCCATCTTATTTATTCATTTAAACATAGAAATTATGTCATAACAGTTGTAATATAAAAAATAAGTATCTAATATATAATTATTTTTTGTCATGGTAATGAAATAACCCATATCCATCTCATCTTCCATCAAATGGTAAACAAAACCTTCGACTGTGTTTATGAAAAACTACTACCTTGAGAACCTATGCAATTAATTTTCCATAACCACCTACTACTGCTTTATATAATTATTTAGCTGACAAATTTTTATGATATTTATCAAATTTTTATACTTTTGAAATGATAATATCACATCTACCTTCAATCCTTTCAATCCGTTGGATAACAATAAAATTGCTCATGTGTACATGTGCACTACCACCTCCACATACTAGTGTGATATGTTTTTATTTTTTATTTTAACATGGATTGAAATAAGAAAAAAAAATTAATTAAATTATGTGATATATAATAAATTATAATGACTATTTATACATTGATATATTATTTACCGTCCTTTCAATCTATATGTTGAGAAAAATGGAAGCATCATTCATGCACGCAAACGGCATACCGTCTCTATGAATGGTGTAATCCATTTTTATATCTATAAAATTTTTAGATTACTATAAATAAATATATATGGAATATATATTATATTTATATCCATTTTAATATTTTCTATATGATTTAACAATGATAAAAGTATAAGGATCTAAATTACTGAACCAAAACATACATGGGAATTAAAGTAATTTTCACCCGAAATAGCGATTTTAACAAAGAATTGTCCGTAAAATGGTGATAAAAGACTATAAGTAAATAATATTTGGAATAAGATATTTGAGTATGGTTCATTAATATACCAATAATAAACCAATATTTATTATACTAGTGGTTTAGACACATAAAAAGGATGTTGAACCTAAGTTAAGGGTTTTTCATCACACTTTTACTACTGTGAGAGATAGGCCATATTTCCCACTTATTCCATTATGGGGGTTATATAATTCCACTATGATATTTTATATAATTAATATAATTATATTCATGTTATTTAAATATTCATTTCAGTTTACTTATTTCATCGTGGTTGTGATTAAAAAGTTCCCAAAGGGGTAAGGGGTTATCTCAAAATCTCATCATTATTTAGGATTATTTAGGATTATGTCTTCCTTCAGGGAATTATTTGATATTTATATATTAAACATATTATATAATATTCTCCTATTTTTAAGCATAAAATTTTAATGTAATAGTATTATTTTAATCTATTTAGTACTTAAAAGGATTGAGAATTTCTTTTAAGAAAAATGGATATCATTTCTTTCTTTGGAAATTTTTTTATCCAAATCCATGTTTTCTAAAAATTTTATGTTTTTTTAAATTATAAAAATGGTTTATTAAATAAATTTTTATACCATTTTTGGTTTTATAAAAAATGGTTTTAATGGAATCTTATTTTCATTTTCTGAATAAGTGAATTTTTAAATTTGTATAACATTGTGAAAGGATTTTTTTTAACTTATACAACTTGAATATAATTTAACACCTTCATGACCACATATTTTATTCAATTATCATTTCTAAATTTAAAAGTTTATTTTCAAATAAAATGATTTTAAAAATATTTTTCACAACTTATAGTTTTAAAAATATTTACAATTGAAAGATTATTCTATAAATAAATTGTTTTAATGGAATTTTTATGGTATTTCAATCCATCAATGGAAAAATTGTGATTCATTTATTCCATATTGGGAATGTTTTGTAATGATACCCTATTTTTTTATATCCCTAGATTATTTATGATCAATATTACTAGGGATGTACTATTTTTATTTCATTCTCTATATTACTCTAAATGGTTTATGATTATGTTTATTTATTGGAGGTAATTATTAAAACTTTGTATGTTAGTTTTTCAATATGATTGTTTATGTGGATTATGTTTCACCCCATTAAAATGTGGAATTAATTGGAATTTGTTTGTAATGAATGAGTCTCACTCTAGCCCCTTTATGTATCAATATGACTCTAGAGACAAACTATATTGGGGTTTTGTTCGAGGGCTTACATGTGTATGCAAAATGTCTTGACACAAGAACTTTAAGGAATCGTTACAATGTCCATCATTATGAATTTTATCATTATGATATTATTTATTGATGTTACATGTGATTATTTGATTATTTATAATATCCATGGTTAGGTTTCAAGATCATGTGTTTGTTTATATGGATTTATTTGATCATCAAATATTCTTTAAAAATTATTTTTCTTATTCATGTTATTTATTAAATGGAATATATTTTAGATATTTAACGTTTTTATATTGATTAATCCATATTCATGGTTGCATACAATTTATGCATACCCTTAGTAGAAATTTGAGTTCAACCCTCTCTTATGTTTCTTTCAGTTGGATGCCAATTTTTGTTTTATGATTGATATGAAAGGTAATTCTGGTATAAATAATGATGAAATAAAATAAAATACTATGTTATATTTTATGTTTTAAATTGTAATGTGATATTCAATTTTTTTATAGTTTATCAATTCTACTAAAATGTTCTATCCTTTGGCATGTGATTCATTTAATCTAGATCCAATGTAATAAAGTTTACATTGAGTACGAGCTACATGGGTAGAGTGCATTACTGTTGGTATCAAATAATGTTTAGTATAAACCTAGGGAAATATATTTAGGAAATCATAGATTAGGGAGTTTAACCATATGAATGTATTTAATGATATGTATACATATAGGATAACATCCTAATGTTTTTTTAATGTATATATTATTTTATTTATGTAGAAATACATCAATGTATAGATAATAAAAGTGGGTTAGATCCAGAACAAATGTACCTATGGGTAATAACTATGAAAAAGGCATGTCAGGCACGTTAAAAGTGTTACCTTTTATATGATAAAGGGACTTATTGCGCACCGAGTTTAATACATACAAGGGATATTATTTGATTAATTCAAATATTATTTACAATCTTTTTAAAGGATTTGACAAATATTTTATGATTTTAGATGTTCCCAAGGAAACCATGTTTATGATAATGAGATTTTCCATGCATAAAATTTTCAATTTATGATATATCACTATTTTTGGGATTGTACATTATGTTTAATAATTTTATGATCTAATAAATTCAATTCCAAATTTTATAAATCGAACCCATTTGACTGAATGGAAACTATATCAATGTGAAAAACCCATATAGGGATTTCCATCTTGGGAAAGATAATGAAGTTGGAGCTGCTATTGCTTCTAGAACTAACATAATTATAACCATATTGGGGAACCTAAATAAGGTTATGAGTAATAAAATTTCTCTTAGGGACCATTCTTAGGATCCATAGTATGGGACCACAATGTTAGACCACTTGATGCATCAATAACCACAATCATTTAATAGGACTACAAATCCCTGAGTAACTAGGAAATGGATAAGTTCCTTAGTGAAGATATTTATCCCATTGGAAAGTAATGAAAGGTATAATGTTGTCATAGAATATTATCAAATATCAGGTTATAAAGATCAAAGGTGGTAATCACTTAAAAAAACTAAGGATGAGGAAGAAATTATAAACATGGCTCAGAATGATTTTTATTAACTTTTATTAGAGAAATATTTTCCCAATGAATAATGAGTGGATATGGATAGAAAATTGCTAAGTTTAATACAAAATATAGACAAAAAATTATAATTATGATTCCAATATTATAAGTATTGAATGGAATTTTGTGGAAAATATATGTAATCCAAATATAACTATAGACCATTTCTTTCATGGGTAAAGTCCTATTCATCAAAGGGAACTAGTCTTCCGAACCTACTCATCATACGAGGTCATAATATCATGTACTATAAAGATAGTGAAATATTTATCAAAGTATTATATATTTTAAAGGAATAAAGTGAAGAAGATTATGACATAGAAAAAATGGACAAGTCGATGAAGGGAAAGACATATTTTCCCATATATGACAATTGTTGAAAGAAACACCTAGGTATATTCTTGAAGGGAATGAGAGTTTTATTCATGTGTGGAGATAAATTCAAGTATTTTACTAAATTTAAGGGTAAAACGATACTTTTAATTTTAATTTTTTTAAATTTATGGATATGTGTCCTTGAAAATGAATTCCACACGTGACATAAGAATACAGCTCAGAAGATTCTATGTGATCAAAGTCAAGATTTTATTATTACTACAATAAATGTGAGATAAATTAATTATGTTTTTGGATTCAATAATTTTGTTTTATAATTATTTAGCTATGATATTACAGTTACAAAAATCCTAAAGCATATAAGTATCATATTAAAGCAGTTATTCAATAAGAATTTTGTAGAAAATGTTATATGGTATAAATGACGATGAAAATTAATTCAGAAGAAACTTGATATTTAAGGAAAATATATGATTGAGGGAAAATAACCCTTAATATGTTATTTAAATTAAAATAATAATGATAATTATAGGTTTTTGGTGTATTATTGATGACCATGAAATTGGTTAGTGATTTTATGGTTTATGTTATCTTTTTTCGAGTTACTAGATTTCTGATATATTTAATATATTTTAAAATCTAAGAGTTATTTTTAGAATCATTCATGTTATAATTTAATTTTTACGGTCATATATGTATTAAAATATCTTTTATATAACATTAAGAGCTATATTTTTTTCATGGAATATAATGTTATGTTGATTTTGGAAATTTTGTGATGTTCCATCTAAAATTTTTAACTTTTTATTTATTAATACATATTTTAGATGAATCTTAAGATTAAATATTTTTATAATTGATTATGATTAAATTTAGGAGTAACCATTTTGGAATTGGAGATCAATATATCATATTAGAAAACTTATGCTAACCATTTGGGTATTGAATCAAATATATATAGACAAGTGGAATGACTTGTCATTCTTTTATGGATTTCATTTTTTGTTTAATGTTTATTTTAGTGCTTATATCGTAAAAAAAATTCATTTTGGATATTCATTTTTTAGATTAAGTTATTAGCTGTAATTTGATAAAATTTTATCCAAATTATGGAAAAATAATTTTATTTTTGGGGTTCTCTATCATGATAGTAAAATAATCACTCAACTACATAAAAAGATCTTAAAAAAATTATACAATTAAATTAAATGATAATTATTCAAATGGTATTTCAAATCATAATAGATTTATGGTTTTGTGGTTGTTAACATTATCATTATTTATCAGCTCATTGTGATTAATTACCTCTATCACCCTCCATAATTATTTAGGAATTACACTTCTTCCATTTCCACAACTTTATTTCCCACCCAAGTTCTCCTACATGGAATCCTAGTTATGTGTTATTACAGATTACCTTCATATTTCCATTTATCTATTTCAATAGTATGTTTTATTAAACCTTTTAAATATGTTGTTTTACAACAAATTTATTTTAAAATTTCAATCCCTTTCCTATATCAAGATTAAATTTCGTGGATGGAATTTATTTAATGGGGTAAAATGTAACACCATAAAATTTTAATAGAGAACATCATATATTATAGTGTATATGAAATGAAAGAAAAATATTATAAAATAATTTATCACCAAAATGATTTATGATATATTTATTTTTAAAAAAATTTATTATATTCGATAGCTTGCAATGCACAGAACGTTGGGTTTAAATGAAACACGATACTTTTTTAAAATATTATTATTTGAAAATAACCATTATAACATAGCCATTAAATTAGTTGGTTTAATGAGGAACACTAAATTATGAAAATTATAGGTTTTACAAATCAATAAAAAATCAATATTTATATATTAATTTGGAATAAAATAATTATCATTTGAAATAAAAAAGAAATTTTTTATTGAAAAACTATCTTTTTTTAAAGGAGATTTGGTCACACTTTGTGCACATAATCTAAATTTAATATTTTAAATTTTTGAAAAATATATTTGAAAAAAATAAATTTTATTTTTTGAATGATCATTTCAAAATTAACTTTGAGATATTTTTTTATAATTTCCAAAAAAGATTATTTTTGTGGTAAATAGTAAAAAATATTTATTTTTAGTGACAATTTCCTATTGGTCTAAATAATTTATGAGATAATATATATTTTAATTTTATTAAGATAATATTTAGTTAAATTATATTATAATTAAACAACTTTATTTCATTTTAGTAAACTATATGTTCAAATTGGATACAAACTATTTTATTCTTTTGAAATACTTTCTATAGGAAAACCGCTTTTTCATTACATCCGTGAGGATTATTTTAAAATAAAAGTGTCAAAAAATTTTTGCTGAATATTTAAAAATGGATGAATTATTTTAAATAATAATAAAATATATTATATAATAATGTCATATTATTTTTGTCCCATAGTGAATAATGAAAATAATACAAATTAATGACCCTAGTAAAAGTTAATACAGGTTTACCAGGGGTTAAACAAGAAGGGTATGTTTTCTAATAAAACATCGAAAAATATTATTTTCTATACATATTTAGTAATTATCCATTCCAAAATACAATATATGGTTATTTGGAAGCATTTTGTTTGGGAATGTCTTTATCAGTTTGGATTCATTTAAGAAATTTCTATGGCGCTTCCAAGAAAGCCCTCTTTCCCCCCTTATAAATGAAAACTCCCTCCCCTCTGTTAATCTCAGTCATAAATACATCTAGATAAAATAAACCCTAAAAAATATCAATAAAACATAATTATAAACATTCCAGAGCTATTGTTATTCCAAAAAGACCAACCCTAGGGCCCTTAAGTGGAGATCCAAAGGAGGTTTCTCTAAGAGAAGGTAATCATCTTAACAAATCTCTTTCATTTCATTTATTAATTTATACCAATAATTTATTACATAAAATTTAAAATATAATAAAATAAGTATGTCCTATATAATTATTTATTATTATTTTACAGGAATAACTTATATCAATATCATATTTCATCATATGGGAAACAAAACTATCGATCATGTGTACGACGAACTACCTCCTTACGAACCGATGTAATTCATTTTCCAAAACCACCTCTCACAGATGGATATAGTGATGTATTTAACATATTTACATTATATATAATAAATTATTTTACTTAGTGAATTATAATATCACTTATACCTTATTACCTTCGAATCTGTTCTATAACAATTACATTACTTGTACGTATGTGTGCACTACCTACTCCACATAGCTGTGTGATATGTTTTTCTATTATTTTTAACATGGTTGTTAATAAAGATGATTTTAAATAATATTTGTGATTTATATGATATTAAAATGTCTCTAAAAAATTGATATATTATTTACCTTCCTTTCGTTCCATCCATCAAGAAAATTGGAAGCATCATTAATGCATGTGTGTTGCCTAACATCTCCATAAAAAGTGTAATACATTTTACATCTATAAATTTAACAGAGTAATATAAATAAATATATAATTAATATATGAAATATTAATATTTTTTTCAATCATCGATATTATTTAAAAATTATAATTGTAAAAGAACCGAAATTATAAAATCATTGTATACCTGAAAAAAAAGCAATTATCACCCGAAAAAGTTATTTTAACAAATTATTGTCAATAAAAGGGTGATAAAAGACTATAAGTAAGTTATATATAATATGGTATATATGAATATGGATTATAAATATAAATATTTTAAAATTAAATTTAATATACTGGAGGTTCAGACACATACGAAGGAAGTCGAACATATAGTAATGGTTATTGGTCTCACTTTTACATCTATGAGGCATATTCTATATTCACCGTTTATTCATTTGTGTGGTATATATAATTATATTTTTAGATGTTATATTAAGAATCTACTTATATTCATGGTATTTAAATTTTCAGTTTAGTTTATTTGTTTCATGTTGGTTAGGATTTAAAATTTACCAAATAGGTAAAGGTTTATCTCACAATCATATAATTATTAAATATTTTAAATGTTTAAGTATCCATTGGGATAATTATTTGATATTTATATATTAAAACAACTATATTTTATTATTTTCTATTTATTATTTAGATTTTCAACTATTGGTACCATTTTGATCTCTTTAGTACTTAAAAGTTTTGAGAGAATGTTTTAAATAAAATTTGACATTATTTATCTCTTTGGTCAAAAATTATTTTTCATCCAAATCAATGTTTTCTTAAAATGTGTCAAATTATTTTTAACATTCTAAAAATGATTTCATAAATAAAATTTTATCAATGTTTTTTAGTTTATGAAATGCTTTTAATGGAATTTTCTTATCATTTTCTGAATGAGGCACTTTATAAACTTTTTTACAACAATGTGAAAAGAATATTTTATATTCATATTACAAGCATGGAATTTAAAACCTCCATGAACACTAATTTTTTAAAATATTCATTTATAAATTCCAATTATTATTTTCAAATAAATTTATTTTCAAAGATATTTTATTAAATTTTTGTTTAGTTTTTTTTATAATGAAAGTTTATTTTCATAAAAAATGTTTTAATGATGTTTTTATGATATTTGTATTAATAAATTGAAAAAACTATATTTAAATTATGATGCATTGGTAATATATTTTAATTATACCAAAATAATTATTTATCTATATGGGTTTTGATCATTTTTATGGGTATGTTCTATTTTGAAATCATTCGACATATTACATTAATTGATTTACGATTATTTTTATTGATTGTTGTTAATTATTATCATTTCATATGTTTGTTTTTAAATGTGAATTTTTATGATGATTATATTTCAAAAAAATTATATGAGGATTTAATTTTCCTTAGTATGTAATGGGAGTGTCCCTCTATAGTCCCTTTATTCATAAGTAGGATTCATGAGACAAACTAGCATGGGTTTTTGGCTGAGACCTTTCTCATTTATGTAACATGTCTTGGAACAAATCCCGGGAATGCATTGTTATAATTTCCAAAAGAATTAATTTTCTCAAAATGAAAATTTTCATTAATGATCCATCTGATTATTTTAATCATTATAATATACTTGAATAATTTTTAAGATCATGTGATTATTTATATGGAATTATTTTATCGTAATATATTCATTCCATATTTTTCTTCATGTTCATGTTAATGATTAACAGAATGTATTTTAGTGATTCTTATTTTTAAATTTATTATTACTTGTTGATTATAGCTTCCAATTTACGTATACACTTACTAGGGATTTGATCTCAACTCTATCTTACGATTCTCTCCCCAGGATTCCAAGATATGTATTATGATTGATATGTAATGTTATACTTGAGAAAATAAAGATGAAATCAACGAAAATAATATAATGGATTTTTTTGTTTTCAATTATAATGTGAGATTAAAGTATGTATATAATTTACCAAGGCTAATAAATTACTCAGTCCTTTTTGATGTGATTTATTTTTTCTAGATCCAATGTAATAAAGTAAACACCTTCCCAAATATAATACAGTCGAGGTTGTTATAGTTTTTATCATAGAAACATTTGTAGAAACCTTAAGAACTAGATTTATAAAAACATAGATGAGGAAATATAAGAAAATGAATTTTTTGAGGATAATTATAATTATAAGATAAAATCAAAATGTTTTGTTAAAGTATATATTTTTGATTTAGATAGAAATACATCCATGTATGGATACTACAAGTGGACTATAACACCCTATGTTTTTACGGAACATTTTCTTGAAAGAATTAATTTTTAATAACAAATTACAATGAACTAAGTTAAATATTCCATTCACGTGGAAGAGGTATAGCTTGCGATACATGAAAGACTAACTTGGATCACGTAACACACAACACTGAGTTTTTATGAAAAGTCATTTTGTTTTTATAATTATTTCAAAGGGGTAGTTATAACCTAGATGCTAAAAAAAGTAATATCAATAGTAATAAATAATTCTCAAATATTTTTTATTAAAATTTTACATTAATATAAAATATTTAAAATGAAAAATATAATTTTTGGTAGTGTTTATTTGATTAAAAATAATATTTTCTCATTTGAGCTACTTTTCATCCTATTCTATGAAAATTCATTAAAATGAATTTTAGATACTTTTAGAAATTTAATTTGTTAATATAAACATCATTTTTAAATTTAGAATGTCTAAATTATCATAGTGTGAATTTTTTGGATTTATCTGATAAAATTCATTTATGGATGAATAGTAAAAAATACTGAATTTTAATTCTGAACTACATTTTCAAATAATTTATTTATATAGTTCAATTATATTTCAATTTTGTTTTAAAGTTTAGTTTGGTCAAATTTTTATCAATTATTTAAATTTAGGCAACTGAAACCAGTTTCACATTGAAATTGGATATAAAAAACCTTAACAATCTTTTGATCATTTGTACATTAAATTCACGTAGTATCGTCCCTTATGTAGGATTAATTTTAATTTTTTTTGAAAATTATATGTTTATAATTTGGGAAAATGGATTAAATACTTTAAATAAAAATAATTTATAATTTATCATAAGGTCAACTTAGTTTTTGACCAAAACTATTTGTCAATGTCGTGAAACTTAATTACAGTTATAATGGTAAAATTAAGTTTATCAAAGGAATAACTCTTGAAATTAATTGTAAAAATTATCTTGAAACTTGTCCAACACCCATGTTATTTCCATATTTCTAGAATTAACCTTACGTTATTGAGTTTTGTTTATTTGGTATGACCTTTTTTAGGAAAGAATTAGGGTACACATAACTTATTTTCGAAAATGCCAAGTATGTCCTCTCCATTCCCTATAAAAGAACACCACCTCTACCAATTTTTTACACATATAAAACCACTCAGGTTCGGGGAATATATTCCTAATACATACCAAAATATCTACCTTCCTCCTTGAAGCCCCTTTATGAGTATAACATATTCCAAGGAATCCCTTTTATGGAAAAAAACAGTTACCTGATTAAGAGAAAACACCCTCCCTCAAGCCCCTTTACTTTAGTTTCGTTACCCACTCTTTGAATTATAATAATTAAATTTTTATTAAAAAAACAATAAATATCCCGATTTTTTTTATACATGGGGTTATAGATATAGTTACACACACTTCCATCCAATTGGGAACAAACATATTGTTTATGTGTACCGCGAACTACCGCCACACAAAATGATGATTTTTTTTTTCTTTTACCGCATCTCACGGTGGGAATTATGATGGAAAATATGTTTATATACTAAATATATTAAATATATTATTTATTTAATATTATTTAATTATCTTAAAACACATATCTTTATACTTTTTATTTTTCTGTAAGTATGGTAATTTCATTTGAGGAAGTGCAGACTACCGCCCCATTAAAGCGATGTGATTCATTCACAAACAACATGGATTTTATTAAGGATGGATATAGTGAAATAATATGATATATATGATATAAATGATATAATAATTATACTTTAGAAATTATATATATATATATTATTTACTTTGTTCCTTTTAATATGACAATTAAAAGAAAACAACTTTCATGTGTATGTACAACCTACCGCTTTCATGAACAGTGAATTCCATTTCATAATTCTATGTTATATGAATTATTATATTACACATATACTAAATATAAATTATATTTTTATAATGGTTTAGATTATTAAAATCATGATATAACTATAAGAACCAAAGATATAACAAATAAAGACACATGTGAAGAACAAAATAGATATTACCCAATGTGAAACATTAACATAGAATTATTAACAAAAAGGTAATATAAAGTAATAAAATATATATATGGTATTATATATATTAATATTATTATGTTATATATTTATAATAAACTTATATTAACTATACATGAGGTTTTGATGAGTATGATGAGAGGCGAGACACAAGGTAAGGGATTTGTAGTCTGACTTTTATTTCAATGAGATTTACATTGTATTCACCACCCATATATTTTCTATGGTGATTATACTAACCATGAATATATTATATTATTTTTATCCATACTTTTATGGGTATTTATATAACCATTTTATGATATCTCTTTCAGGGGGTTTATTTTTCATGACATCCCAAATTGGAAATGACATTTTGTTTATATTTTCCTTTTTGAGACATATTTAATAAACGTCAAGGACCTTGTTTAAAAAAAATCCATGATAATAACATTAGATCATATTCAAGGAAAGAATATTTATATTTTTTACAGTTTTTAAGCTTCCTTTAAAAGTTTTTAAATTATTTACAATGAAATGGTTTTCAAAACGTTTTCAAGTTTCTTTTATAAGTTCTAAAGTAAAAAAAATTTCAAAATAATTGATGCTCTATTTATATGTTTTCAATGAAAAATGTTTCCAAAAATTCATAAAAAAATTATTTACAATTTTTATATCTTATTTTCAAGAAAATGTAATCAAAAATTATTTATGTTTTAAAGAGTGTATTTTTAATAAGAGAGGATATTTTTCATCAAGAAATGCTTTCAAAATATCATTGCAATTTATTTTACAACTGACATGAAACATGTTGATATAACTCATTCCCTTCTAGTAAATATTCTAAAAGTTACTCTAATATTATTTCCTGAATGGTTTTTGTTTTGATGGAGTTATTCTTATGACAGTAGTTTCTATTCCATGGGTTATTTGCTTTTTTATCCCGCTTCACTTATAGATTTATGATTTGATATAATGATTATGAAATTTATCTCTTTTCCATAGGTTTTTATGTGATTAAATGTTAATGGTACCCATTTAATTTCATAGGTTATGATTTTATGATTACAAAACAAATCACTTTTAGTGGGTCTTGATATGGTTAAAGTGTTATTATCTTGGGGAATATGTATAAAAGAATTTTATTTTGGGATGGGTGAGACCAATCTCTCCCTCCAATGCATTGGGAAAATATTTATAACTCATGATACAATGATGTGAATCATGTGTATAGGTTTGATCCACTATGGGATGATGGAGAAACCTAATCCCTTACAAGGAAAGGATTGTGACTTGGGATGGTGGTCTGTACCACCCAGTAGGTGTAGTCACCATGATGTTAGAAGATGGGGAAACCCAATCCACTATGGGAAGAAGAGAAAACACCATCCCTTACAATGAAAGGATGAAAACTTTTCATGGTTTTATATCCCTTCCAATTAGTGTGGTTTCCATGATCTTCTTTGACAATTTTTAGAAATGCATCTTGCCTTATAGGTAATTATATCACAAGTTTATGTATGCCAAAATATCATATCCTATTCGTATGATCTGATTTCATGGATTATGTTCATTATTTTACATTGATTCATGTCTTATGAACTAATAGTATTTATTCCATGAATCATGTTTCTGATATTATGATATGTAGGGTATGATCTCCTAATTTTATGATCACATTCACAAACCTCTATGCTCATTATTAAGCTTATGTGCTTCCCTTGATAACCCTTACTGGGAATCTAGGATCACCGATTTTTATGATTCCTTCCAGAGGCTATGAATATATTTATTATGTTTTATGTCTAATTGAATAGTTATAGCCTTGAATAACCTTGTGGGAGACAACATATCTCACTATTTATCGATTCTTATGTTTCCATGTTTCTAAAGGCTCTAGACTAGTACATTCATTGGGTATTTTTTCTATAATGTTCTATGTATTCCAAAAATGTTATGTAATTTTAATGTAGGAAAATTGATGTTCATTATAAATGGTATTAAATAAAAGTTTTAGTTAACCATTATAATCTAGAATGATAAATATTTTATGAGAACTCTATGGACATGTTTAATGATAATTCAAAGGATAAAGAAAAGTACATGAAAATGACCTGGAATTTTGGTAAAGGTTAGTGTGAGTCGTTTCCTAGAAATATATATTTTTCTAGATAATACAAGTGGATGTGGCTAATTAAGATATGTACCTATAAGTAAAAGATCTGACAAGGTGTTTCAGGCTTGACTTGGTGAAACATGGTACACGACAACGGGCCATGCTACCCACATGGTCTGACACTCCGATGGGTTATGCATTGGGAATTCACAATACTCTTCACAAAACATCATGAAGGATTTATATATTATTTTTCCATGAATTACCTTAGATAGAACTAAGGTGTCATAGATTAAAGGAGGGTTTATATTTTAGAAATCCTACAAGTGTTTTTTATGATTTTATGGTTCCCCGCTATGATAAATGGTTCTTACTCTATTACTTATGGTTTCAGTAAATGGATGGAACCTGATTGAACCATGATAATGGTGATTACGATAGATAATGAAATGATTTTTATTATAAGAATCCCAATTCTATATGATATGGAATGAAAAATATTGTTGTTAATCTTACACAACTTTCTCAATATATGAATTTTGATGAGATTTCAAATGAGAAAAATATGGGATGACGTTCTATTGAGTCCTTCCTATGGTAACATCAACCTTCTTTTAGTGGGTATTCTGTTCCAGTTTTTTCTTAACACTGAATCAATACCACTAAAAAGATATTCTCCATTATCTAATGTTCAGATCTTGATAAAAATATTCTAGTTGTGTATCAATTAGAAGGTGATGTAGACTAGTGGTGGACTCTAATTAATAATATGAGTAATCAAGATGAAATTGAATCCATGGATTGGGATAATTTAATGAACTTATTCTACAATATGTACTTTCCTCAGGTTATTTTTATGATGTTGTAAAAGGAGCTCTTTGAGTTAAAGAAAAATTATGATGAATCCGTTTTTACTTACAAGGATAAATTCACCAAACATGAGAGGTAAGCTTCTAGAATTATCATCCAACCAAAAAGTAAATTTGATAGGTTCTTAAGTTTCTTGAAAACAAGTCTCATAATGGATTTTTACATAACATACATTAGAAGTGATGAAGAGATTATGTGTTGCTCAATCAAAGTTGAAATGGAGGTTGGAGTTATATATTAATCTCAATGGTTTAACAAAAATGAAAGATATAGATCAAAGGAAAATCTAAAAACCATGAAGAGATGTAGATAAACCTTCGTTTATTCTCTAAATATGGAAAGAATCATATATGGAATTGTATTATGGTTTCTAATTAATGATTTAACTGTAGAAGGAAAGGACATCAGAAAATTGATTGGCGCATTGATTGGAAGAAGTTGGTCAATTATGAAAATCGAGGAAAATGTATATATATTGCACCTCCCACACTATAGTCATTAAAGTGTCAAGAGAATAGACATTATGATAACCAGTGCCCAAACCCAAGGTCTAAGGATGATGATTGATGTTAGCAAACTGTTAAACCAATGTATAATGGGAAATCACATGCGATCACTATTTCTGACGAGCGGTGAAATAATGATGTGGTGAAAGGTACACTTTCCATCAAATATTTAATGAATAATGTAATATTTGTCCAGGATTTATCCACTATTTCATATCTAATTTATTTTATAAGGGTATCAATATTCTACTGAAATTATTATATGTGGAATTAGTAATGAAATAACTTAATGGTATGACAATCGAATCTCAATTATATGATTCCTCCATAGTTGATGTTTGTGGGAATGTGATTCCTTAAAATATTTTCATTCTTCCATTGGTTTAATATGATGTACTCTTTGATAGGGATTAGTTTTCTATGCATTAATTCTACATCAATTGTTGTGGAATAGACGTTATGTTTG
Source organism: Viscum album (assembly GCA_963277665.1). Classification (NCBI taxonomy): domain Eukaryota; kingdom Viridiplantae; phylum Streptophyta; class Magnoliopsida; order Santalales; family Viscaceae; genus Viscum; species Viscum album. The sequence continues at coordinate 1,416,343,872 of OY728133.1, forward strand.
ACATTTCAAACCCTCCCATGATTCTACATCAATGTGACGATAAGTATGAACATCCTATGAAGAATACATCATGTGTAAGGGTAGTAATTCCCATTTGGAAGGGTTGTTTATCTCTAATGGTTGGGGGGAAATTTTTCATCGATTATATGCCTATTATCTCGGAAATTTTGAATGTCTTTCTGAATGAGTTTCCTAGACTTCCCCCAAAACGTGAATTTGAGTTATTAATAGAACGCATACCTGGTTCCACACCAATTTCAAACACTCCCTATAGAATGGCCTTGATTGAGTTGTAGTAATTAACGAAGAAACTATTAGATAACCTTGATAAGGGATTCATTTGTAAAATTATGTCATCTTGGGGTGCATGTGTTCTTTTTTGAAAATAAAAGATATATCAATGAAACTATACATTGATTATCAGGAGTTGAACAAGATCACAATAAATAATATGTATAATTTTCCTTATATTTATGACTTGTTTGACCTACTGTGTGAAGATCAATACTTTTCCCAGATTGACCTTCATTCTAGATATCATAAATTGAGGTTCAATAAAGAGGATATACCCAGTATGAAATTCCATACAAGGTATGGACACTATGAATATATAGTAATTCCATTTGGTCTAATTAATTCACCTAATATATTCATGCATTTAATTAATAGAGTCCATAGGGATTTCCTCGATCAGTTTGTGGAAGTATTTATAGATGATATTCTTATTTATTAAAATAATAAGATAGAGCATGAAGACCACTTGATAATTTTACTAAAGAAACTAAGGAAGTAGAAACTAAGGAAGTATACCCTATTTGAATAATATACAAAGTGTGAATTTTTTCTACAAAAGGTTTCATTATTTAGGTTAGATAATCTAAAGAGATTGTATAAAAGAATATCTATCAAAGACATAGGCTATTAAATTTGTCCAAAACTAACAATGATGAATGAGATCTATAGATTTCTTGGTTAAGTTGGATATTATTGATTTTCTATGGATAATTTGTCATGACTATTTAATCCTATTGAAAAGTTTACTCATAAGGGTGTTAAGTTCTTCTCGGCAGATGAATGTGAGGAAAATTGTAGTTATCTAAAGGTAAGTTTGGATAGTGCACTTGTTATTACATTACACTATTGTGGAAAATGGTTTTAATATTTTGTAATGAATTTATGAAGGTATGGGGATAGGTTCCTATGTATAATAACATGGTTATCTTTTATGTCTCAAGGTATTTGAATATTCAGGAATAAAATTACCCAACTCATGATTTAAAGTAAGCTGTGGTAATTTTTTCATTAAATATCAGGAGGAAATATCTTGTATGGAGAAAAGTGTTATATATATACTAATATGAAATGTGTGAAATATATATTCACATAATAGGAGATGAACATTCTCCATAGAATATTGCTACAGTTGATATAGAATTATCAATTATCAATTAATTACCACTCTAGGAAAGTGAACACAGTTGATGATGATTTGAGTTGAAAGGATCATTATATCTTGTCCATGATGAGGATAAAAAATATCCAATATTTATGGATTTCAAAGGATGAACCTAGAAATCCTAAATGAAGGGGAAACATATTTTCTTTCTCAAATGAATGTTCTACCCTTTATCCGTTAGAAGATTGCAGAGTAATATAAGGAAGATGTATAGATACAAAATAATGTTATAAATGATCATATGTTTTACATTGATTAGAATGTAATTATAATGTTCAAAAACCGTGTATGTGTTCCAGCCATACTAGATTTAAAGAAGGAGCTATTAGAGGAAGCTCAGAGTTATTCAATCTTTTTTCATCATTGAATAATGAATATGTATAGGTATTTTAAAGAATACTACTGATGGGATGGCATAAAGAGATATATTGTAGAGTTTGTATCCTTTTCTTAGTATTCTAGAAGGTTAAGGATGAATGAAAAAAGTATAATGTGATATTTCATTAATCACCCATACTAGAATAGAAATGAGAGAACATAACTACATATTTTTTCATTCGAATCCTCGAAACTAGTAAAGGGGTTAATTATATATTGGTGGAAGTTGATCACCTTACAATGTATGCACACTTCATCACTATCAGAGAATACTTCTCTCCGGATCAACATTCCAATATATATATTAAGGAAGTGGTAATGTTGGAAGGGTACTAAATTCCATTACATAAAATCAGGATATGAGTTTTACTTATACGTTCTATAGAATTCATTATCAAGAACATAAAATGGAATTGAGTTTCTGCACTACTTATCATCTATAGATATATTTTCAGTCTTTAAGAAAAATTCAAACAATAAAGAATATATTGAGATATTATTCTTTGGATTCCAATGGTGGTAGGGATAAATACTTTCTTTTAGTGTATTTTTCTTATAATAATAGATTTCACTCATTAATTCATATAACTCATTTTAAACTTGTAAATTGTAAGAAATATTGATCTCCAATGTTCTATGATGATGTTGGAGAAAGAATGATATTTGTACATGATATTTCTCAAGGATTGATAGTGGTTAGAGCCATTCAAAAGAATTTCCACCTAGGTCAAAGTTGGAAAAAAAATTACGCTAATAAGTAATGAAGAAATATAGAATTTAAATTTGGAGAAAATGTGTTTCTATAAATCTCACCCTGGGATATGGTTATGAGATTCAGTAAGGAAGGGAAACTAATCCCTAAGTATATAACCCCCTTTGAAATTCTTGATCATATCAGTACGGTAGCACATCGCTTGGAACATCCTCCAAATCTCTTCAAGTCCAAGATTTGTTCAATTTATCTCTCCTGAGAATGTACATACCTGACCATTCAAATATAAAAAAAATATTAAGTCATGCCGCTGGAGCGGGATCTTTATCACGGGGAACAACCAATTCAAATTATGTATCATATAGAGAAAGTCATACAAAAAAATACCACTCACCTATCCAATTTTTTTTGGATAAATCACCAGTTAGAGGAAGATATATTGTAACATGAGGATATGATGAAGTAGAAGAATCCAATTTTTTTGTACCAAAATGATAAATTTCCAGGGTAAATTCATTTTAAGGCTGGTATAATGTAACACCCCATGTTTTTATGGATATTTTTCGAATGAATTAATTTTCATTGATGTAATAAATTTCACTAATTTAAACTTTACATTCACTCAACACCAACTTGGCTTGTGCTACATGAAAAAACTAACTTGGCATACGTAACATGCAACACTGAGTTCGTAAGAAACATAATTTTATTGTTAAAATTATATGAGATAGTTATAACCTAGTTATCAAACATATATATATATATATATAAATATTAATAAATATTTTTTATATGATATTTATAAAATATTTATATAAATTTATGATATATCTAATGAAAAATATAATTGTTAGTAAATTCATTATATGTTTCAAAATACGATTTTCTCAAATGAACTTCTTTTCATGTCCTTCTGTGAAAAATATAAATTAAATTTTAGACACTTATAGTAATTTAATTTGATAAAATAATCCTCATTTTATAATTTATAAGGTATAAATTATCATAGGGTTGTTTTTTGGTATTTTTCTGAGAAACATCAGTTTTGGATGAATAGTGAAAATTACTAGATTTTAATTCAAAAATGATTTTTCATCTATTATATATATATATTAATTATATATTAATTTTTTTTAATTTTAATTAGGTGATTTTTTTATAAATTAGTCCAATTTAGGTCGCACGAACTATTTTCACATTGAATTTTGATATAACAAACTTAGCAAACTTTTAATTATTTTTACATGAAAAACTCGTTGTGTCATCCCTTGTGTAGGATTAATTTTTTTAAAAAATCTACCACATAGGTGTTTGGAATTTGGAGAACTGGATTCCATATTTATAATCTTTATAATTTATATTGTCGAATTTGGTCATCTTACTTTTTAAACAAAAATATTAGTGGATGCAGGTAAAATTAATTATAGTTATTAAGTTGAAATTAAGCTTAACAAAGGAATAAATCATAAACATACGGCACTAAATGATGTATAGATTCATCAAAATCCACTTTTATGGCCATATCCTATCTATAAACATTCCATTATTGTGTTGTATTTGTTTTTTTATTTCTTGTTTTAGATAAAAACTAGGGCACACCTAACTTGTTTTTAAAAGTACCAAGTATGTCCCATCCCCTTCTTATAAAGGGAAAACACTCTATCCATTCTTAACACCACTCATAAATTTTAGATTTGGCCAAGATCTTCCCAATACACTTCCAAAAATCCATCTCTTCCACCTAGAGTCCTTCTTTTGTGAAGAAAAGCATCCAAGGTACCCCTTTGGTGAAAACCAAACAGTGTTGCCAGATTAAGAGGTTACACCCTCCCTCACGCTCTATTCTTTTATTTTCTTTCTCTACTCTTTAAATTATTGTTATTCAAATCTTATTTTAAAAATAATATCCTATATATATTTATATTTTTTATACTAATTTTTATTAATACACTTACACACACTTCTATCTAATGTCGAACGTACATACTATTTATGTGAACGAAAAACTACCGCCTCATAAAAAAATTATTATTTATTTCATTTACAACCTATCATGGAGGGAGTTATGATAGAGAATCTATTTATATAAGATATATATGATATATATTATTTCTTTAATCTTATTTAATTTTTTTACAACACATATCTTCGTACTTTCCATTTTGTATAAATATGATAACTTTGTTTGAGGAAATGTTGACTACCCCTCCTCAATGCTATGTGATTCGTTCACACACTACCAGGAATGTATTAAGGATGGGTTTAGTAAACTTATATTATATATATTATATAATAATGATATTACAATAATGATATATTTACATATATATATACATATATTGCATTTACTTTCTTCCTTTCAATAAAAAAATTAAACAGAAACAATGTTCATGTGTACATAAGACCTACCGTCTCCTTGATGAGTGTATTTCATTTCACACTTCTATATTATACAGATTATTATAATAAACATATAATGAATATAGGTAATATTTATATAAAGTTTTCTATTATTTAAATTTAATGACCCCCTCCCCACAAGGTGTACCCCTCATGGGCCGACAATGTGAGAAGGGAGATAGTGACCCCCAAGTCCCACCACCAGTAGGCCCCCGGTTGGCAACTAGCACCAAGGTTATAGTAAACAAACATATTGGAGGCATTAACATTTAAGAGAATACATGTGAAAGAGATAGATAAGATATACACCAACCAAATCCTACTCAGACTTAAATATAAAAGAAAACCCTAGGGCACTTATGTTGTGTCATGAAAAACTACTACAACTGAATACAAAAAACTGCAAGTACCAAAGGAAAGTATAAACATCCACAACCACAAGACCGAATAGCTCTTTCAAACCCATGCTAGTGGAACATCTAGATCTCCATCCTTCTACAAGTGACCTGAAAGTAATTTATATATACATAGGGTGAGTATGACAATATACTCAGTAGGACCCCCCGCACAACCACTCGTGAAAAAGTAAAGAAAGCATGATAAATCACAGCGAACAAAAATGGAAACTAACTCATCACATAACCAGTTATACTAAGTTCTCAGAATCACCGTTGCTACTATCTCCAAGTATTTAATTCAAGAGTATATGATATAATAAAGAATATCAAGATTAACCTGCTACGACTTCCCCACTGGTTTTCCACTTTTCCCAAATGTCACACGTCCTATGAATCTCTCAACAAAAAGGCTTGATCACAGACACCTGGGCGAAGCACCACAATATGCACCTCATGAAGATAAAGCACCATGTCCACATAATCAAAGTAACCAGGTAGTTTCTGAGAGCCACCACAGATCGTATAACGTGTATCATGTGTTGGGCATTATACCTCAAGCCATTACAGACCATACACCGAGTAAGGATCCTTAAGCCATTACAACCTATAAACATTACACCTATAGTATTCCATAGGAAACTATATCAAAAATTTATGTGTGTGAATAACCATAAGCTATTACAACCCTCTACAGACATATATGGGGAAAACTAACCGTTGTGCCAACCATCACAAGTAACAACCCGGAGAAGGGAGTGGGGCAAAGGGGGTAGGCATCCATACATCCTCCCACCAGAATATTGAGGAAAACACCCCCAGGTCTCAGAATCCTTAGGGTGCTACTTTCCCTAACTGATGGAGTGAAGTAGAATATAGAAACCCAAAAAGTATAGAATATACTATAGCTCATAACCACACTATGGGATTAACATAAACATAGACTAAAATGAAACTAACGTCTCTCGGAATCCCAACTGCCTCTTCTAAGACTGGGTATCCTATAAGTACACATCCATTTAAAGAGATTTATTACATTCCTTCATTATTTTTTTATCAGTTGAAATTTAATTTAATTATATATTTTAACATCAATTAACCATTAATAATTTCCACATTATACTTCCTTATCATCACACCCAAAGTACACTATTCCCTTAAATTGTAACCTCAGCATTGGGTCCCAGCAAGCTCCAACCCCATGGATCAACATGTTTTATTCAATCATTTAAAACAAAAATTATTACATTCCCATATTACCAAGATTTCTTGAAAAAACATTCTAAGCTACTAAACAAATGGTGGATCAACATAATGAGTAGATGAACTACCTGTCAAGTCTTTGCCACCTATAGCAAGTGCATAGACCCATCCTCTCATAAGAAATTAAACATGGAAAGCATTGGGCATAGCCCATGCATGTTATCACCGTTTGTAAGGAGGGTAAGTAAACCAGATGTCTTGAGTAGTGGGGAAATTTAGAAAGATAATCAACCAGCAAGAAAACTGCATGCATCCAAACATTCACATCCAACCTATTCCATAATCTCCAGTGTCCTCCTTGACACCCACAGGCATAAACCGATGTGTCTCGCCACTCTAGGAATCAACTGCATGTATAGCCAATATTCCTCCCTACCCCACATATTACAACAGCCTTCTAGGCTCACATCACAACACAAGCAGTTGAAAAACAAACATCATATCAACTAGGCTCTTAGCCCTTAAGCAAGAAAGAGGGTAACTCAAAACCCAACAAAGCATTATCTTCTATCAAATAACCAGTTCATTAATCAATCTTGAATTAACCGATTTATTATTCGTAGGTTCTAGATTTTTGAAACCTAAGTAGTAAGCTCTCAAAAATTGATTAAACATGCTTACTACATCAATTTTATTGACATCAAGTTACAAAAAAACAACCAGATTCATTTACATGGCTCTTTATCTTTATCCAAAGAATTATAAATTTATTCTAGCTTTATGTTCACTACTAATTTACATCAATAACGAAAATTTAACAAATCCAGTATATATATCACACTATTAAGCAATATAATCGGAAATAACAAACAATTGATATCAATTTATTTATCCAATTCAAATATTTATTATGTCAATTCCATTATAATCTTATGTTATAAAAAAATTCTAAATCTACAGTTGAATGTAAAATAATAAAGAATCGACGAATCCCCAACCTCAAATGGTTCTTAAAGTTATTTATATGAGAATGAGACACACAATGGGTTACGATCTCCTCCCCCTGTGGCAACTATATCCACCCGATGATGCAGAGACACCACCACACTAGTTAACACCCAAGAAAATTCCATTAGAAACATGGAGATAGAATTATATAAAAGGGAAAGAAGAAACCAAAGGATATGAACCCAAAATATTGATGATAGATCATACCTTGTATCAAATATTGATCGATACTACTTGTTTGTACCCACAATAGAGGGTGCACTTGCACAAGTAGAAATTCAATGGGAACAAATCTATGGAGGAAAGTTTGATCACATAAATCCTATGGGAAGGAAGGAAAGGTTAGAGAATCTCTCACCAGAGAACAAGGAGGATGAACAAGGGAGGAAGATATACATTCCCATTGGAAGTTTTAACAGAGCAACGGTTTAAGATATGCTGAATTTTCTATTAAAAGCAGATCGAATTAAACCACACAGTTTGACCATGTAAAAGAATCTCGAGCCTTAAGAAAATTAGTATAGGAGTTACAACCTTTGAATTGGACTTAGAGTCCTTAAAAAAAGGCTTTAAATTCATTTTATGTCAAATTAAATGTCAAAGGGGTGAAACAGTAGGAAGTTGGAAACACTATTCACAAACATGAAATTTCGAAAAGGAAATATAGGCTATAGTTAGAACCTCACCATTCTAGAATCATAGTTTACATAAGGCTAAAATTGGAATAGTTCACATAATACTACCTATGGAACTGTTCACATAAGGATACTGTTGTAACTATTCAAATAAGCCTACCGATGCCAAATTTCACATAAGGCTACCGTTGGAACTATTTACATAAACCTACCGATGACACTGTTCACATAAGGCTACCATTGAAACTGTTCGCAAGGCTACCATTGGAACTGTACACATAATCCAACCATTGGAATTGTTTATAAGGCTACCGTTGGAACTATTCACATAAGCCAACTATTGAAACTATTCACATAAGCCAACCATTGTCACTGTTTAGAACGGTCTACGGTTGGAACAGTTTACATCGTTCTACCGATGGATTCTCACTGTTCTGAAAACCACGCAAGTTTGGAAACACTATAGATCACAAAATTTAGAAAAGTGTTTGGAATAAGTCACCTTGACCTCATAGAACACCTCAAACCCCAGATATCTAAAATGTAATGGACTAGAGAGGTCTGGGCCATTACATCAGATACCTATCAAAATATTCTCATCCTCAAGAATTAAAAACCCACCAAAAGGGAAATAGAAATGAGGTTAGAAGAACCACCCATCAAGATTCCTCTCAAAAGAGAGCAATCCATAAGATGCAACCAAAGAAATCCATCTCATAAACATGAATGGTATATAACCACAAAGTGAACATTTTTTTAACAAGAAAAGTGTTAAAAATAAAAAAACTCGGAGTACTGAGCACATATCTACTACTCAAATTCTCAGGTACTCTTCTCCACGCCATCCTGTCACCACAAGATATGATCTAGGGGGATAGAATGCATGCACAACACCTTCACTTTGTGATCTTGGATCTCTACCAGCCGCTCCTCGAAGGTCGCATCAACATCAATATTGATCTCTCTCCAATCAATGATGTGAGAGTCATCATAAGGATAATGATGGAGATATAATACATGAAAATCATTGTGTATCCCACCCATATGCATGGGAAGTGCTACTCGATACGCCCCAAATCTAACACGAGCCAACCCCTCGAAGGGCCCTACAAACTAGGATAAAAGCTTACTCCCACGACCAAACCTTCTCTTCCCACAACAGGGAGTCACCTTCCAAAACACGTGATCCCCAACATCAAACTCCAATGTTCTCCTCCTTTGATCGACATATGATTTCTGACGATCCTGTGCTGTATTCATCCTCTCATGAATCACATGAACCAAATTTGTTGTATTCTGCACTAGTACTGGTTCGAGAATTGCTAACTCTCCAACCCCAGTCCAGAACAACAAAGAATAGAAAGCTTGTCCATTCAATTATCCAAATGGATTCATGCCTATGGTGGAGTGAAAACTGATGTTGTATGTGAATTTCACAAAGGGTGTGTGCCTCATCCATGAAATTCCAAAATATAGGACATAAAAGTGTAACCTGTCTTCCAGAGTGTGGATTGTCCTCCCTGTCTGACTGTCCTTTTGAGGAAGAAAAGTAGTGCTAAGTCACAACTGAGAAACAAAAGCATGTTGGAGACCTCACCACGCCATAGAGGTAAAATACAGATCTCGATCAGAAATGATCTTCCTCGAGACTCAGTGGAGTCTCACCACCTCTTCCATATAATTCCTTGACAAAACTTCCACCGAGCTTGACTCCTTGATCTCTATGAAGTGGGATTATATTGTTAAATGATCCACTACCACCCAAATAGCATCATGTCCTCCCTAAGCTCAAGGTAAACTAGTAACAAAGTCCATTGAGATGTCCTCCCACTTCAATTGAGGAATATCTAAAGGCTGGAGAAAACCACTGGGGACATGGTGCTCAACCTTGACCTTCTGAAAGACCAAACAACAAGACCCAAACTCTACAACTTCATGTTTCAACCAAATCCACCAAAACTGACTCTTCAAGGATTGGTAAATATTTTTCATGCCAGGATGCACCGCTAAAGGAGAACTATTGAACTCTCTAAGAACTGTCTCGCGCATGGCCAAAGGAACAAATATCCTCTGGTGATACAACACTCAGTGTTGTTTATCCTCATACCAACCATCAGAGTCCTCAACACAAACAACTCTGTCTCTCTAGACCTCCACCTCTAGATCACCCAACTAGTACTCTTCTACATGATGCACCAGATATGACTACACCGTCATTTGGGAAAGAGAACCTCTTCCCCCCAACTTCTCCCATATCGATATGTAATGCTAAATGTTGTTCTATTACTCTCCAGGAATCACTAGATTCACGCACTGCATCACTACGTGAAATCCGACTTGGTGCATTAGCTACAAAATTCCCCATTCTAGGTTTATACAATATTTTAAAGTCATATTCCTATAAGAACTTCATCCACTGACTCTACCATAAGTTCAAGTCATGCTTGTTGAAAACATACCTCAGACTCTTATAATCGGTGAAAACCACAAAGCGCTCTCTAAAGAGGCAATGTCTCCACAATTTCATAGAAAACCCCATGACTACCAAATCAAGAACATAGGTGGCATATTTACATTCTAGGGGATGCAAATACTGAGACCCATAAGAAACAACTGATCTTTTCTACATCAGAACACAACCTAACCCCAGATGTGAAGCATTGTAGAAAACATCAAACTACACTCCCTCAGCTGGAAGACAAAGAATTAGGTCACTTACTAACAAATACTTTAGATAATAAAAAGATTCCTAACACTGATCATTCTACACGAATTCCTAATAATTCCTTGTTAATGATGTTAGAGGAGTTGAAACCCAAGATAAATCGGCTATGAACCTCCTGTAGTAGCCTGCAAGACCAAAGAAACTTTGCACCTCTGACACTATTTTGGGAGTTTCCCATGACAAAAATGATTCTATCTTCGATGGATCCATACCTAATCTCTACTTTGATAGAACATGACCTATGAAAGAGACTTTTCAAGCCCAAAACTCACACTTCGACATCTTCCCGAATAGCTGATGTTGATGAAGAACTCCCAAATTGGCATGTAGATGCTCTGTACGCTCCTCTTCAGACATGAAGTACACAAGAATGTCATTGATGAAAACCACAATGAACATATCCAAGAACTCACATAACACTGAGTTCATCAATCCCATGAACACAATTGGAGTATTAGTCACACTAAACGGCATTACAATGAACTCGTAATGCCCATGAAGACAATAGAAAGAAGTCTTCGTGATATCCCATCCTTCACCAGCATCTGATGATATTCCAAACTTATATATATCTTTGAAAACCAACTTTTACCCTGTAGTTGATCGAATAAATCATCAATCCACAGAAAATGATAGCGATTCTTCACTATCACTTTGTTTAGGCGATGATAATCGATACACATTCACAAACTACCATCATCCTTCTTCATAAACAAAACATGTGCACCACATGGTGACACACTCGGCCAAATAAAACCACACTGTAATAGACCATAAAGATATATATGTATCTCTTGTAACTTAGAAGGGGCCATCCTATTTGGAGACATAGAGAAATGATATGCTCCTGGTTGTAGCTTGATCCAAAACTCAATCTATCTTTGAGGGGTTAATGCTACAACCTCTTCTATAAAGACATAAGGGTACTCTTCTATGACCCTAAGAAATTCCAACTACTAAAACTCTGAAGAAATCAATATCAACTCATCCATCAAGGATGATATGGACGGAACATGCCTCTCACCCATCTGAGGGTCTTGCTCACCAACAAACACCACTGGATCTCCATCCTCATCAGAGAACAAAACCTGGCTCCTGAAGCAATACACAAAATCCTGCACCGAATAAAACCAATCAATACTGAGGATTACATCATATGGTTGTATCTGTAACCACAGGAAATCTATCCCAGAGAGGTTATTTCCCCGCACTAGCTCGCAGTCTCTACATACTTCAAACAATTTATCTTCACCACCAACTGACGTAGTCAACAACAACGACATTGGAAGCCTCTCTACCTAAAGTACCAAAATAATAGACAAGGGTAGGTGATATGAATGATTGTGTCTCTCCTAAATCAAACAAGGCATACACCAAAGTATAAAACAAGAAAATGGTAACACAAACGATGTTTGGATTTCCTTGCGCTAGAAACGCTAAATCATGAAGGTGACCACAACCTCCTCAAAGGCCTCTTTGACCATGATGAAAACCACCACCATGGTAATGCTCTACTCTCTGAGGACGGGTAGAATCATGGGGCTATACTCTGCCTATCCCATCTACCCTCTGTTGATCCATAGCAGGTGCAACCTACTGCTACTGCCTCAACTGGAACTACCTCAATGGAGGAACTTGGACCGGAACACCTTGTGTATGATTACTACTCTAAATGGTCGGGAACTCTCACAGATAAGGACCTTGACCACTAAAAGAAAAAAAATTAATGATCCATTGGCATAGGCCTAAGAGCCATTGCCTCTGGAGGAACAAGATGTGGAGGGAAGGGACCTAACCCCGGCCAAACAGAAACTCTTCTTCCCTGAAAACCAGGAACCCAGACCACAACTCTGCTTCATGAGGAATCCTGAAGACAACCTTCTCATGATGATCTGGATTTCTCCAATGTGCTCTCAATGACCTCTTCCATTTCCATCACCTAAAGGTATTTCTTCAGCATAAATGGGATGACCTGACGCTGGATCTCTAGATGAAAAGGCTCCTTGAAATGCCTCACCCTAGCCTCTTCATATGGAAATAGTTCCGAAGCATTTCGTAAAAGGATCCTGAAACGGATTCCAAAATCTCACACACCGGAGCTCCCCTGTCGAATGCTGAGAAGCTCTTTCTGACTGGAGTCCTTTGCATTTATAGAATGAAACTCAACTCTGAACATGTCTCGGAACTCCTCCCATGAGATCGTCGACACCTCGCGATCCTAGAGGAACAAGAACAACCAATGCCTCTCTGCTCCACATAGATCATCACAACAAAGGACACCCAGTGCTCCTTCCAAGCACGGTTTGAACTAAATCCTATCTCGACCTCCTCTAACCAGTCTTCTTTGACTGCATATGAAACAGAGCCCTTGAACATCCAAAGACTCTAGAACTGAAACTCTGAGAGTGTCCTCCTCTAAGTGTTGTCATCGTCAACCTCTACCATACAACGATTTGCTCAAATAGCCTGTAGGACATATTTTATGCGATCTGGATAAGGACTTCGACCTAGAGACATAGTAGTAAAATGAAAAATAGTTTGAGCTCCTAAAACTGGAATATGGAGGATTCAACATTAACTAATTAATGGTTTTATTTTATTCATTTTATGTTAAACTATCCCAAGGTATTCCCATTCAAACAGATGGTCAAAGAAGAATGAGACATGATATTTCCTAGTTCTCTACCCTAAAACTAGTATCACCTCTTGTAGTAGCTATTATAAACTCAATGGTCCATACATCAGATCACAGGGGGCCCTAAACACCTTTGTCGGAGCTGGTCTCCAGTGTTTACATCACTTTCTAAACATAACTGACACCATTTCCCTACCAACCCATGCAACCTCACCTTTTCTTAACAAAAAAATCCATCCTATACCAGAAAAATACCTTTCATACCACACAATCATGACCCCTACCCTCAAGGTGTACCCCTCTTGGGCCTGCAATGTGAGAAGGGAGATAGTGACCCACGAGTCCCGCCTCCAGTTAGCCCCAGGTTGGTGACTAGCTGCGAGGGTACAGTAAACACAAAAATGGGAGGCATTACCCTCTAAGAGAACGCATGAGAAAGAGAGAGATAAGATAGACACCAAACAACACTAACTCATAATGAAATATAAAAGAAAACTGAAGTACACATACGTAATGTCATGCAAAAATACTACAAATGAAAGCAGAAAATTGCAAGTATTAAAGGAATGTATAAACAACAGCAATCACAAGCCTGGACAGCTCTTGCAACCCCAAGCTAGTATAAACCAGAAGGATCTCCAAAAATATCCAAGTGACAAGAAATAGTTTATATATACATAGGGTGATTATAACAGTTTACTCAGTAATATTTTTCCCAAAGCCTCTCATACAAAAGTAAATAAAACATGCTAATGTATAGTGAACAACTAGTGAAACTAACTCAACACCTAAATAGGTATAATATGTTCCCAAAGTCACTATGGATACTCTCAACAAGTATCTCATACAAGAGTATATAATATAATAAATAATATCAAGGGTACCCTACTAATACTTCCCCAATGGTTTTCTGCTTTTCCCCAACATCGCACGTCCAAATCATCTCTCTCTAAAAAGGCTTTCCCACAAACACTTGGGAGAAGCACCAAAATATGCACTACATGCAGGAAAACCACTATTTCCACGTAATCAAAGTAACCATGTAGTTTTTCAGAGCCACCACAACATGTATAACGTGTACCATACATTGGGAATTATACCTCAAGTCATTACACACCATACACTGAGTAAGGATCCTTAATACATCACAACCTATACATGTTACACCTATAGTAGTCCATGGGAAACTATATCTAGAATATATGCCTATGAATAACCACAAGCCATTATAGCCCTCTACATACATATTTGTGGAAATCTAACCACTATGCCAACCATCCCAAGTAACTATTATGAGAAGAGAGTGGGGAAAAAGGGTGTTGTTAACCATCTATCCTCCCACGAGAATGTTGGGGAAAACACCCCCTTAGGGCTTAGAATCACCCAGGTGCTAGTTTCCCTAACTGATGTGGTAGAGTATTGTATAGAAACACAAAAATAACAGAATAAACTATAGATCACAACCACACTATGGGAATAACCTAGTATTTGACTCAACTACAGCTAACGCCTCTCAGATTCTTAGCTAACACTTCTAAGATTAGGTATCTTATAATAACACAACCATTTAAAGAGCTTGATCACATTATTTCATTCCCTTTTTATCAGTTTCACTTTACATTCATTAATTCTTTAAACATTAATTAACCATTAAAAATTTACACATTATATTACATTAGCATCACACCCAAAGTTCACTATCCCTTTAAATTAAAACCTCATCATTGGGTCCCAGCAATTTCTCACCCCATGGGTTAACATCATTTATTCAAACATTTTTAACAAAATTATTACCTTACCATATTCCAAATCATTCTAGAATTAAATTTTAAACTACTAAACCCATGGGGGATCAATACGGTGAGTAGATGAACTACCCGTCGAGTCTTTTCCTCATATAACAAGATCATAGACCCATCCTCCCTTAGTAAGCTAAACATGGAAAGCACGTGGAATACCCCACAAATCTTATCCCATTTTAGAAGTAGGGTAAGAAAACCATCTTCTGTGCGAAGTGGAGAATGTTAGGAAGATAAACAACCCACAAGAAAATATCAAGCATTCAATCATTCACATCTAACCAGTTCCATTATCTCCAATGTCCTCCCTAACCACAATATGCATAAACTGATGAATGTCACCACTCTAGGTGTCAACTACTTCCATATCCAATACGCATCCCTACCCCACATATCACAACAACCTTCCAGGCTCACATAACCATACATGATGAAAAAAAAACATCATATCAACTGGATGGTAAGCCCATAAGCATGAAAGAGGATAACTCTAAACCCTATGAGTCATTATCTTTTATCAAACAACCATTTATTTAATCCATATTGAATTAAACGATATATTATTCATAGTTTCAATGTATGGGAATCCTAATAAATAAGCTATCATAAATTGATTAAACATTCTTACTGCATCAATTTTATTAACATCAAATTACAAAAAAAAACAACTTGATTCATTTACATGCATCTGTATCTTTATCCAAACAATTATCAATTAATTCCAGCTTTATGTTCATTACCAATTTCCATCAGGAATGAAAATCTAACAAAGAAATCATAGATATCACAATATCTATAAAAACAAGAGGGAATAACATATGATCATTATCAATTTATTTATCTAGTCCAAATATTTAATATGTCATTTCCATTATGATTCAGTGGGATAAAAATGCAAACTCTACAATTTCACATAAAAGAATAGAAAACCAATGAATCCCCTACCTCAAACTATTCTTGATTTTTTTTATATGAGAACGAGCCACACAATGGTTTATGACCTCATCCCCCCATGACAACTGTATCAACCCGAGGAAGCAGAGACACCACCACACTGGTAAACACCATAGAAAAGTCCATTAAAAAAATGGAGATAGAATTTTATAAAAGGGAAAGGATAAACAGAAGTAGATGAACCCAAAATAATGGTGATAGGTCATACCTTATATCAAAAATTGATAGATACTTCTTGGTTGTACCAAAATTATAGGGTGTAATCGAAGCCAGAAGAAATTCATGGTGAACCAATCCAAGGAGGAATGTTTCATCGCACAACTCCTACAGGAAGGAAGGAAAGGGTAGAGCATCTCATAGTATAGAATAACATGGAAGAACAAGGGAGGAAGATATCTGGTACCTTTTGAAGATTTAACAGTGCATTAGTTTAAGATAAGCTAGATTTTCCATTAAAAGAGGGTCGTATTAAACCACGCGGTTTGACCAAGTAAAAGCATCCTGAGCCTTAAAAAAATTAATATAGGGGTTATGGGATTTGAATCGGCCTTAGTGTCATTAAAATGAGGTTTTAAATTCATTTTACGTCAATGTAAATGTCGAAGGGGAGAAACTGTAAGAAGTTGAAACACTGGTTACAAACTTGAAATTTGGCAAAGGAAAAAGTGGCTGTAGTTCGAACCTCACTATTCTGGAAACACTATTCACATATGGCTACCATTGGAACTATTCACATAAGACTATCGATGACAATGTTCACAAATGGATACCGTTGGAATTGTTCACATAAGCCTAACGAGGACACTGTACACATAAGGCTACCAATAGAACTATTCACAAGGCTACTGTTGGAACTTTTCACATAAGCCTACCATTGGAACTGTTCACAAAATCCTACCAGTGGCACTGTTCACATCGGTCAACTATTGGAACTGTTTACATCAGTCTACCGATGGAACCTCACTGGTCTAAAAACCCCACTAGTCTGGAAACACTATAGAACTCAAAATTTGGAAAAGTGGTGTGAATAAGTCACCGTGACCTCACAGAACACCTCAAACACAAGATTTCAGCATTTTAATGGACCAAAGAGGTTTGCGAAATTGTAATAAATCATGATATTAGTATAAAGTCAAATGATATAAAAAATTAATATATATGTGAATAAAAAAGAAGATATTACCCAAAGTAAGACATAAATAAATAATTGTTAACAAGAAAGAAATATAAATTCATAATAAATCTATATATGGAATTATATATAAGAATACAATTCTATTATAGATTTATGATAGAATTATATGTATTATATAGTAGGTTTGAATTAGTATGATGAAATTCATGACACAAGGAATGGGATTTGTAGTCCGACTTTTAATGTATCTAATCTCCAAATACAATATGATTATAGTTTTTGGGGACACAATTTATTATGATAAGTAATGGATATTCCTGAATAATGATTTATTTTTTATTTATTTTACTACTAAATCGTCTCAGTTGGTTTCAGATATAGGTTTTGTTAATTTTGGGATTTTATAATAAATAAAAAGAGGATAACTCTTAACCCAACCATTGTTTTACCAAAAGTGATATAGGTTGAACATAAAGATTCATTAGTTGAAATGAAACTATCATCCGTTATGGAATAATATGATTAATTTTCACTATTTTATTATGGATCACTATGGATATTATTATTTAATACTCCTGAAATATTTTCTTGTTTTTATAAATTATTATAACTAGAATAAAATGGATATAGGCATGCTCAATATCCATTAATGAACATCAAATGTCTTAATTTATTATTTCCCACAAAATCCTTTATATAGAGAATATCGTTAAGATCATATATTCACCACCCCAATAATTAGATGTTGAATTATCATTGAAAAATATTAGTTGAAATATTATTGAATCCCATGTCTATAACTCTTCAGCAATATATGTTTGTGTAATGGGTTTATTTAAAATATTAGTATTCTCCCTTTAATTGAATTGATGTTTCTTGTGCATGGATTATCTCGCTCAACAAAAATCTAATATTAATTATATATATAGGGAAATATCATTACATATCCCTAATCAACCCCTGGACATATATTGAAGTAGGGATGCCTATGAAATTATAATGAATGTTACATCGTGTTTATGAGAGTTGATACATAATAATGATGGATATTTATGATAAATAGTTAGAGAAAAGTAAATAATAATGATAAACCTATTGTGCATGAATATATTGGTGCAATTCACAAATATTGGTATGAAAATCCTCCAGATAATGAGTTTGATTTTTATATTGAACCCATTATAATTTCTAATGGTATATTAAATACTCGTTATATAATTACATTGATTGAAATATATGAATTGAATAGGTAACTGAAAGAGAATCTAGAAAATATTTTTCTACAACCCAATTCTTTAGAATGGGGATAAACTGTAAAGAATTAATCTTTATCAAACATATATATTAGATATTAATAGAATAATATTCACTAGATAATATAATAATACATGCTATAATCATTTAGTTCAAGTGCCTTTGGAAACATTGATTCATAAAAAACTACTTCATAAGTTATCCTCATCATATCCCAATAATTTCTTCTTAACTATCATTATTGTTAGACATATCCAACATAATACCTTTCTTCACAACATAATGACAGGAAAAATAGGAAAGGGTGAGATTAGATGCTTTATAAGGGTACATAAGGGATATATCAATATATCGTGAGAATAAATGTGGTAGAATAGGAATAAAGTTTGAAAACCATACCCTATATATAATTGGTCATAAACATGAGTCATGAAATAAATCATGGTAGTTCATGAGACATAAATCATAACGGAATAAAAGAACATGATCCATGATAGGATAATAATTGAAAAAGACATATACTTTTAATATACACAAATGATTTGGAAATTATTTTATTCATTTTGAATGCTCATTGATAAAACTATCACAATAGAATGGGTTCACTACCCAAACTATTGCAGTAGTCTTGGTACACTCCTAAGACCGTCATAGTGGAAATATTCCCTTAATGAATTGAGTTAAATCCCCACTCTATTCCTATTTAACTCAAGAGATATCAATCTTTACCCAATGCATTGGAGGGAGATATAAGTCCAACCCATTCATAGTTAAAACATGACCACCGTCCTCAGTGACAATGGAAACACTATCACTGGTTATAAAATAACCATAAAAATTTAATAAAATCCATAAAATAGTTGTCATATACAAACCCATGAAAATAAATGGGTTTCAAAAATATTTAATCATAGAATAACCCAAGGAAAAAAATGGGTTTCATAAACTTTTCATCATTTCATGTTAACATAAATTACGGAGAAAGAATTAGTTTTATAAAAATCTAGTCATATTAAATATAAAACCTACAATGAAGTAAAAAAGTATGGTTTTTTTGATTAAATTTCTAGTAAATTATAATTAATGTCAAAGGATGTCATCTTAGATAGAATTAGATTTTTAAAGATCACTTTAATGATTTCTTGATGAAAATAACCATTTAAATTTTAAGTAATTGTTTTAAATCTAAAAACATCCCAAATATTAAAGAATTTTTTTATTTGATTATAACCATGCAAAAATTGAATGTAATTTTTAAATAATTGAGTGGTTATGGTGGTGGAAAATACCATTAATGTCATAAAATTTAAAATAAGGGATACTTTGAAGTATTAAGTATAAAATAAAAAAAATCTTTGTTTGGAATACAGTAAAAAGATTCCATTTTGGACCATTTTTTAATATTTAAAAATGGGTAAAAATATCTTCAAAATATTATTGGAAAAATTGTAAAAACATTCATGAAAACGTTTTTAGAAATCATTGACATGGAAGGAATATGATTTTAGACATAAGAGAGAATAATGTTGATTATTATTAAAAAATCACCAATTTAGATCATAAATGGTGGAAAATTAAAGGAAGATGTGTGATTTTATAAAATAACCAGATGATAATAAAATTCATGGTTCTCTTAAGAGGCATATCATAAGATATAATAATTGGAAGTGTAATCCTAAACAATACTGATACACAATGAGACTGTATTATAAAGGTATTACCACTTCAGTATCTTTTGAATCGTAATCCCCATGAAAGAACTAATGTTATATGGATATTTCTATAACATAATTATCGTGATAATAATACAAAAATATATTCAATGGGAAAATATACACCACAAAAGTGAGATGAAAATCCTTTACCTTAATTATTGACTTCGTGTGTACATGTTAAATGATTATATATAATAAATATAGGTTTATTATTCTTATATTACAGATCCAAAATCATACATATCATACCATAAATGATTTACATATAAAATTTTATTACATTTTTAATAACAATTCCATGTTAAAATCATGTTTTATGTAAAAACAGATTTATTTTTCATGCATGTTTTTATTTTTTATTTTTATTTTTTTAATTTGATCATGGTTACATAATATATATATAATTTTAACTATTATATCAATATAATATATAAAAATTATTTAGTTATTTATATAAATCTATTAAATTTAGATATAGAAAATGAATTTAACAATTCATGGAGATGATAGGATGTATGAACACATGAACAATGTTTCCATTTTATAGATGGATATAAAGAAAGGAAGTTAAATAATATGTAATCATTTCAAATTATTTTTGATTTCAATAATTTTATATATTTTGATTAATTTGATCACTGTTTCCTACCATTTAATGAGTTTGTGAAAAAGTAATCACATCACATAGAGATATGGTAGTCTGATGTACGCACAAGTGACGTTATAACATTCCAAAATAATAGAAAGTAAGAAAGTATATGTAATGCAACGATATTATTATGAGATATATGTTTTTTTATTATTCCTTTAATGTCTTGTGCTGTGTGATACACCGAGATAAGCTTGCGTTGTACGCAACACTGACTTAGCGTGCGATATACACAACAATGTTCTTGGATTGTGTTACACACAATTTAAATATATTTTAATAGATTTCATTTCACAAAATATTAATTATAATTTAACAACTAAATATAATAACCTGGTCATTATAATGGCAGGTATGAATAGTGTTAACATTATTCTGAAAAACTATTTAAATCAAACTATGTGAGCCTATAAAAAAATAAAATCACTCGTGATGGATTTTATTAAGGAAAAATATAAAAAATATATTAAATATAATGTTTCAAATTCATCATATATGTTTTCAAGACATGATATAAGAACAAATTCATTTTTTTTTGTATAAAATATGTATAAAAAAATGCAGTTTTCCACCTTTTTATAGGGAACCCAATTTAAAATCTAGTTTTGATTCTATTTTATATTAAATTTAAAAGAATAATATTCTCATTTTAATGAGGAATATAAAATTTTACTTTGTTTTATGTTTTGGTTTTTTCTAATAAGATTCATTTTTTGATGAATAATGAAAATACTGATTTTTATCAAAAACCTCATTTTCTTTTAAAGTGATTACATATGAAAATTTTGTTTTTTTATTTTAAATTTTAATTTTTTCATTTTTATCCAAATATGGGTTTAAAAAAATTATACTTGAATTTATTATAAAAACACTTTATATTAAAGAAGGGGTATTTTTCGAAAAAAAATTGTTTTTGTGATTTTTTATGTCTTTTATTTTTACATTACTTCTAAAACATCTAGGTTATGAATTTTGAAAATGGATTTAAATTTTGGATTTAGGTGGTCCAAAATTTTTAATTATATCACTTTTATTTTTTACCAATATGAAGAGTAACCATGATAAATATTGTTACCATAGTAGAGAGAAAATTATGTAATTTAGGTTAAAAATAAAATTATAATAACTGTAAAATGACCGAAAATAATTAAAAAAAATATTTAATGAATGTAATTCGACCCTAAACAATAAAGTATCTATATTATATAATTTAATAGAACTTTTCAATGAAATTGACTTAAATAATATTTAAATCAAAGAATGACACAAGTGTTATTTTCTTTCTCATTATTATCTATTATGTGTCCACATATGAAAGAATTGGTGGTATCAATAAATAAAAGTAGTAATTGTTAACATAATAAACATATTTACCTAATATAATTATATTTTTTATTTTTTAGGGCCATTTTGGAGTTATTATGGTATTTAAAATATTTTATTTACTGGAAATTTAAAGATGTCACATTCATGTTTTAAATAATATATCATTTGTAAAATAAGGATATATGAAAACTATATTTTACTATAAATACTAATTTTAAAGATAAATTGTTTATCATTATCAATTTAATTTGATTTTAATTTTTACAAAGTAAATAATTACCTTAAATGCTGATATATTGATTGTACGTAAATTATTTAATTGATGGAAAATCAATGAAATAAATATATTAAAATGTTAATAAATATTAAAATACCAAACCACTTTCCCCAATTTTATTGGTCATATATAAATTGACCATAATCATCCACTTTTCTAGTTAGTGACAAGTTTGATCCTTATTGATTAGATTGTGGGAATTATATTATTTTATTTAATGTAATGTTAAAGTTGCCACATTCATAATTTTTTAAGTATAATATTTTAATTTTTTGATTTTCTAGATGATAAATTAATGTACATATATTCCTATTAAATCTAGTATGTTTATATTCATTTTCATATTTTATTTTTAATTTTTCTTCAACAAATAATTATATTAAATAATTACAGAAAAATTGATGTAGAAATTATTTTATTAATAAAGATAACAAATAAATTTATTAAAAATAATAAAATAAATACAATTTTGGATAATTAATATGTATAATGAATTTTAAAGATTTAAATTACCTATTAGTAATGTATTAAATTATTTATTTCTATGTTAACTTTTTATCTTAATATTTTTAAATATCAATGAATTTAATTGTGCAAAAATTGATATTATTATTCATTTATCAAAATAATTTTATGTTAAATTATTTAAAAATATAATATTTTAAATATATAAATAATATAATATATTATAAAATGATCTAAATATTTTATTTAATATTTAATTTACCCCAAATAAGTAAATATTTCACCATTTTTATGTTGAAATAATTGTTACCCTAGTTAAAATGAAATGGAATCACTAAGTGTTAAATTAAAATGATAAGGTTTAAATGGATATAAAAGCATGTAGAAATTTACTAGTTGATGAGATTACAACCTTTTATAATATTATATTCAAAAATATGACATTTTTTTTATTTTCAAACGTGATTTTATTATATTATAAATTAATATTATTTGGGATTCCAAATGTGCCCCTCACCTCAATTATAAATGGACCACTCCTACCTCATTTCTTTACAACTAATTGAGCCTTCATGTTCGGCCATAACCTACCCATTTCCTTTCTAAAGTCCCATATTTACATACTAGTGGTTTCAGTATTCTCAAAAGTCCAACTCTAGTGCCATTAAAAGGATATCTAAAGGTAGCTCTCCAGAGAAGGGGAAATATCCTTTACCGACTGTCTCAAGATCATTTCTTCTTTTACTTACTATTCTTTTTTTCCATTATAAATTAATAAATCGAGTATAAAATCTATACAGGGAATTTATTATGGTTTTGAAACAACTATATTCCACCTTCAATCCATCCTATGAGAAATGATACCACCATGCGTGCGTACATACGTCTTACCATCTCCATGTCGCAGTGTAATCTGTTTTTCACCACCATATTACATGGATGGGTATAATGATAGAAATAATAACTCTATATGATTATTATAACATGATATATATTTTGGAACAAAATATGTACCATGGAGTTCCATACCATTTCATAATGAAAGGATGGATATCATTGCTCGTGCATACGTACAACCTATAATCTCCACGAAATGATTTGATTCATTCTACATGATATCCATTAAAACATGATTATATAAATTTATAAAAAGAATAAATAAGAGATATATTATGTTAATATAATATTTAAATGATATAACTATGACTTAATAAGAAGAACCAGAACTTATTCGATGAAACATGTATAAGAAAATGGAGTAGTTAATACCCAAATAACAAGTAACAATGAAATTTTATTACCCAATGAATGTTAATATGACGATATATAATATCAAAAAAATGACTATGATTTATTATTAATTCAATGAAATCATTATAATGGCATTTTAGATACATATAAAGGATATCAGAACTTTGGGAAGGCATAATTTTTAAACCTCATTATTATCTAAGATTGTTTATTCGTAAGTATTTTATAGGATGTATTTATCATCCACATCAATGTACCCTAAAAATGTTATACGATTTATGTTCTTCTAAAATTTATTAATTTCAATTTTATACATTGGTGAATTTTTAATAATGGAATGAAATGAATATTTTTCCGTTATTCAATATGAGGTTCTTTTTGACTTTTTTGAAAAAACTACCAAGAGATTTTTTTAACCTATAAAACTTGAATCGATTTTCACGTCTTCATAAATCCTTTTTTACATAAAGCTTACTAAACACTATTTCATTTTTAATTTCAAATAAATTCATTTCTTTAAAAATTTAATGACACTTTTAGAAAATAAAACATCTTTTTAGAAGAAAGGATATTTTCCTCAAGAATTAATATCTAGTGTTTTATCAAAATTATATTTTATCTAAGATGACATTATTTAATACGATTATGCTTCTATCCATAATATCACTATGGTTTGATTGTGTTTATTTGGAAATTATATTTATGAAGTCCATTTGTTTAATATTAATTATGATGGAATGATGTTTAAGAAACCCATTTTATTCCTTGGGTAATGCTATGATGAATTATTTATGTTTTTGTGGAACCTGTATGAATGATTTCATTATGAGATGGGTGTGACCTATATATCCCTCCAATACAATGGGTAAATATTTATATCTCATTATATATACATTAATGTAACAAAAAGTAAATATAGTTCAGTAATACAAGGATGGAATGACAAGTAAATCTAGTTCAGTAATATAGGCCTAGAATGAGTAGTGAACTAGGTTCAATAATGGGGTTTGTCCGATATGATGATCTTGGAAATGAGCCTTGGCTAATTTGAAAATTATTTCTTAGGCTTATATTTTTTTCCAAAATTCCATGTTTTATGCCAATGATGTTATATAATGGTTCATGATTCCTTTATGTTTTTTGACTTACAAACTGCCCCGATTTATTTCATGACTTAGGATTATAATTCATAATTTTAATTCATGTTTTTATATTATTATGTTTATGTTTTGTTTGATTTTCTCATTGGTTACCATTAAAGAGAGTTTTATCTCACCCTGTATATGTTTTCCTTTCTCTAAGATATATAGAAAGGTCATAAATAGGAAAACTAAAGAGGAATATATTTATAGGATATATTGAAGATATGTCACAGAGTTTGGATAATGTGTTTCAAGTTTCCAAAGATGCCAAACTAATATGATATTTGGGTGTCTAGTTGTGTATTGTATTCAGTATTCCAAAAAATAAATGTAACATCCATGTATGGAAATCTTGGTTCATTAGATTATATGTGCTATAATAGTTACAGAAGTATAATTGGGTCACAAATATTTTCCATAATTTTAAATTTATCATTTTAACCATATATGATAGGTGGTTATGGAAAATGTTTTTCATTGGTTCATGAGGTAGAATTTCACCATTCACACAATTGATAGTTTCATTTTAACATTTGATGGAAGAGGTGGTGGATATAAGTTATGACCTAAAAATAATAACATATCAGTATATGTTAGAAACCATTAATATATTATATAAATATAGTTGGAGAATATTTTAATATTGTGGAATAAAAAATAAAACAAAAACACAAGTTTTATAATTTTACCTCTTCTTTAGAGAACCTCTGTATATTTATAACTAAATCATTATTATAAGTATTTATTAAAAAACTATGGATTATATGATGTTGGTAAGTAATTAAGGAAGAGATTTTTTTGGGGATTATTTTGAACCAAATGGGTTTTGATGTTTGATGATGATTTGAGAGTGGGTTCTGTTTTATAAGTGGGGGTGTGAGAACACTTTGATAGTATAAAAAGATAAATCAATAACTATACTTTGAATATTTTACAATGTGGGAAAATAGTTTATTATACATAATTTTATTATATAAGGTATATATATAGTCATTTTATATTATTTGGAAAAAAATTCTCATTTTAACCATTTTCCATTTAGTTTAACCCCTCAGTATTCTCATTTTAACTATAACCTTAGTAATTAATTTTTACTAGTTTTAATATTCATTTTGACCGACTATTAAGTTGAAATTAATTTATAATATTAATTATTATGATTAAAATATTAAATTTATTTTTAAAATTCCATTCATAGAAGTGTTAAATTTTAATTTAAATAAATTTAAACCATAAACAATATTGAAAAAATAATCTTCTAAATTTATTAAATGAAAATACATTTTTAATGAGAATCTAATTTTCTGATTATTCATTAAAAAAATATAATTTTCAAAATATCCAAAAAAATTCAACCTATGATAATTTTGTATTTTTAATTTGAATATTGAAGTTATTTTTTTCAAATAAATTTTTTAAAAGTTTTAAAAACTAATTTTATTTTTTGTTTATTAAAAAAAATAGAAATTATTTTTTGGAGAATAAACAATTTTCAAATCCAATGAATACATTAATAATAATTAAGTACTAATTTATTAATAGGTATTTGTTATCTAAAAACAGTATACATAATTTGTAAAATGTTCTTATTTATGTTCATATCTCTATATTTAAGGGCTACGTTGTGATGGTCATGTTTAAATAATAATATTAATACTATATTTCAGTTTTTTAAAACATGATGTTGTATCTAACACAAGATATTAATGAAATTAAATTTATTTTAGAAAGCGTTTTATAAATTCTCAGGATGTAACATTATAAAACAATGAAAATGAATTTATTCCAAAAAATTCATGAATCTAATACAAAAAATGAGGTAAATTCTACCTCAACATTTCCTCCTACTATAATACTGCTGATTAAAATTGGGTGTTTCTAAAAAAAACCATGTACTATGTAAGTGGGGTTTTTTAATATAACTTTGTCTCTAAAATCCAGAATATCCATAAATTTTTCCTCACAAGAAATATCATTCTAAAGAAGTATGACATCCAAATATAGTATATGAGGTGTTTCATTTATTAAATTCTTTAGGAGATATACATGGAACACATTATGAACCTACGAGAGGTTCGGTTGAAGCACTAATCAATGTTCTACGACCCCTCTATGGTCAAAAATATCAATGAGAAAAATATTCCAAGGGTTTATTTATTTTGTATGTATAAATATAAAAACCTTATACCATGGAGAAATTACAAGAAACACCCTGTACCAACTTCATATTATAGATCATGATGATGATTTCCATTATAAGAATTTTATTTATTTTTTTCTACCCTTATGTGTTTCTAAGTGTCACTAACATTCCACAACATTTCCTCAACTAACTCTGGCCCAATCCAATTCATTCACTAACTTCATTCAAAAATATGGGAGTTCTACACATATTTCCTTAGTATGAATCTTATGGTTCTATCTGAATGATCGAGTGAAATATAATTTTGTAAGAAAAATTAACTAGAGGAAGGTGCTGATCCAAACAACCTTTTATATCAATAGAACAAGACCTCAAAAAATCCTATAGGTAATTAATTTTTCTCTCAAACTGAACATCTATATTAGGATGGTATATAGTGATAAAAAATAACTCCATATAAAAATACTCTTTAATACTTTTCTATAACTTAAAGGTAAAATTCATATACCGATCATATAAAATGGAATGTATTACTCCATGAAAACATAAAAATTTGGTAATGTATATCATGGAAATATGATCTTGGAGGAAATTTTATAATTATTTAGTGTGATGAATTTTTAAGATGATCAATTATAGACCATATAGATTTTTTCCATTTAGATGTTTTGGGGAATCTAATGAAGAAATGTATGGTTAGGTTTTCCAAGTTTCATTCTAGTGTGGGTAATGGTTGAAAAAACACATTAGAATTTTTTTTAACTCACCCTGAACTTTATATCCTATCATGAACTATAATATAACATTTAAAACATCTATCGTTATCCCATCTCACTAGAAACACACTTTCAAATCTCTATACATATTTATAATTCTAAGATGAATAGGGAATGATGAAATATGTTCCGCCTCTAATAGATCCATGTTCGAAATTGGTATTTAGAAGACATAAACATGGGTCATAAAAACTAATTGTCTAACATAATAAATATCAAACATAGGTACATTTGTAACCAAATTATGAATATCTACATCATCCTTTTATACCTTTTTAATCTTCACTATTATAGATGGTTCCACACTCATTTGAGGAAGATAAAATTTATCCCCCTCTATTTGGGATTCCAGATCCAACCTTTTCAAATCCATAAATATTGGATATTTTATGATACTCATAAGGGATAATCTATCATAATAATTTTAAAGAAATTAATTTACCACCTTGTTTTCTTTCTTATGGTGGAAATGTATTGATTGTTCATAATCTGTAATCATATCTAACCATCTTTTATTGTGAATGTTAGGCCCATTGTATGTGAATATATACCTCAAACTTTTATGATCATTATATATATATATATATAATTTGAAAATAAATATAATTCCTCTATATATTTAATTTAAAAATTACCACAACTAAATACAAATCATGATTGGGTTATTTTTCTCATGAAACATTAATTATTGTGAGGCATAAACTATATCCATTAAAATTTTAAAACACTTGGTTTTCTCTAACATGAAAAAGAGATTTCCAAAATCAAAATAATCATTATTCTATAAGATAATTTAAACTAAATAATATATCATGTAGGAAAGTGTTAGGAATTTATATTTTATCAGCTTTTATTAGTGGGTTTAACCCCCACGACCTTCCCAGATGTAAAAAAAATTCCTTTTTACTAAAAATTTATTAATAAAATTCTTATAACATACTTGGTAATATGATGAACATGATTAAAATTAAAATTATTCCTCAAATTAAATATAAAAACTAATGGACATAAATACCTTTAAACTTATGAAAAAAAATTCTTCCTCAGATAATACTTCATTTTGATCCTAAGAGTTACTCATACCTTATTCATCAAATTATCAGTAATAACATTTAAATTCCATCACATAGAACCCAAATATGGATGTGTATGAAATTTAACTTACCACTAAACTTAAACTCATAAATCCATAATGGTATCCATAACTCTTATGTTATTATTAAATTAAGACATATATTATTAAAAAATTGACACAATCCTTATATGTTTTATGATTCTAATATTCAAAATAATATTGGTATAATTATTCTACAACAAAATTTTTGAATAAAAATATATAAAAACATTTACAAATTTACTTGAATTATTTGGTATAATATATTACCTTACTTTCCCAAGGTGTTAAACATTAATTAATGGTATTGACTCAGATAATTAACCAATTTCATCAGATATAATGTATCATATTTCTTAGAAATTCATTACTCTATAACCTTCATTTCCAAAAATAAAAAATATTGACCACTATTTGAGATATTCTTTTAGTCACTTTTTTCAAACATCTTAACATATAAAATGATGAATATTCTTTCATCTATGTTCATAAACACATGAATGATCATAAAATAACTTCTTTGTATTATTTGATGTGTTAGGAATCTCATAGAAGTTCACAATGTTAATCATATATAGTGATAAATAATATGACATAGTCACAGTATCATTATCTCTACTAATCATTAAATTTGGTTTCTCATAATCACCTAACTTCCCATCACATTCAGTGTTAGCATGATTCCTCTTATTTTTAGCCTTGGAATAAAACCAATAAGTGTAGTGTGAGAAACAATAATTATAATGGGAAATAACAAAATCTTGAAAAATAACTTCAAATATGTATAAATCATGGCACAATAATATAAATATATAACACCTTATTTCTAACCTAGGTCACTCATGGTCATCATATATTAAAATACTTCATGGTGGTTCATATAGAGTTTCTGAATTTACCAAGAAGATCTCTCTAGTGTGTCCGACCAGGTGTGCAACAAACCTCAATTTCATGAAATAGGTGTTGATAAAGTCCACATAAATGTTCCCTTTTTGAGTTATTACACCTTGTTACAATAATTTTAGATCCAAATCCACCTATAGTATCTAAACTAGAATGCAATTTATCATAAACAACTTTCACAATCATTCAAAAAAATTCTACGATATTTTCCTATACATATAAATATCCTTATGGTTTTTATTAAAATTTTCTCAACCTAGTTTCCAAATTTTAATCAACAAATTTCTCTAATACTGACTAAAAATAACCAATATTCTCATAAATATACCTTATATCTTAATAGACTAATGTTAATTACATTACATAATTATTGACGCTAGAATAATTTAGGATTAGTACCTTTGGAAACATTCATACATAAAAAACTATTTCATAATTGATTTATATCATATCCTAATATATTCCTAATAATTTCCACCATTATTAGATATATAATAAAAAATAAGCTTCTTCAAAACCTAGGGGAATAAAACAAAAGAAAGTTTCTGCTCATTTTTTAGTAAGGGTTAACAATGTAGATATCAACATAACATGATCATAAGGGTATAGCAACATGGAAAATCATTTTAAAGCCATACCATGAAAGCCCTAGATCATAAACATGATTCATGAAATAAATCCTGGAATTTAATAATACAAGAATCACAGTGTAATCAAAGAACATGATCTATTAGAGCATAGAATTATTATAATACATAGTTTTGGTCTACATAAATAATCATATAAAATTATTTCCTTATTATTTAAAGTTCATTACTTAAACTATCATATTTTACTCGATTAAATCCCCAAACCATTATCGGGGGAATGTTTAAATCTAAATAATATTATAGAGAAAACATTATTTAACTCAACTAGGTTTTTCATTATTATAATTACATTTATCTAATGATATATCTATAATTACCCAATGTATCATAGGGGGATATTTGTCTCAGACAACCTTGATTATAACATTTTCACTTTCCTTGGTTATAACATCATCACCATCTTTGGTTATAACATAACCAACATCACATAATGAAAACTATTGGAACGTGTGACTCAAGATTATTAAAAATTCATCATATAATAACTCATGAAAGTAAATTTGTTTTATAAATATTTCACTACAAAATAAACCATGGAAAAGAAATAGGTTTCCTAAACATTTCATCATTCCCTATAATTATAACTTTTTGAAAAGGAATGAGCTTCATAAACATACTATTATTACAATCTTAAGAGATATATTAAAATGATAGTTATAGTATTATTGGAACATATACTCATTAAAACCTATGTAATATCAAATTATTCCATCATAGATAGAAAATTATTTTAAAATATCAATTGAATCATTTCATGAGGAAAATAATATTTTAAAATTTAAATGATTTATTTGAAAATTGAAAACATCCAAAATTTTAATGATTTTTTTTAAATTAAATTGGAATATTTTTATTTATTCATTAAATCTTTGAGAGACCATGAAGTGGAAAATACCATCCATGCTATGCATGTAAAAAAATGAATCCACTTACATTTTCTGAAATTTTTTAAAATACCCATGTTCAGAATATAAAAAGTAACTATTATTTTCAAACATTTTATAAAAATACAATCATGGGAGAAATTTCGTTAAAAATTATTGGATAATTATAAAATCATTCATTAATTGTTTTTAGAAAACATAAAAATGTAATAAAAAATATTTTCAACTGAATAGAGAAATAAAGTCAATTTTAATTAAGAAAATTCATTAGGAATAATGAGTAAATAAATGGAATAAATTGAAAGGAAAATATATTTTTCATGACATGAATATAATAGAATAAAACTCATGTGTTTCTTGTAAGGTTGATCATAAGATATCATCATTGTAAGGAAAATCATAAACAATCCCAATATATAGAGATTGTAACATAAAGCCATTACCACATTGGTATCTTTTGTATCATAATACCCATGAATAGAGGAATATAATATCGATATATATCCTATAATTTTCATTATAATAATAATAAAATACATTCATATATATTATAGATAGAACACAAAAGAAACAATATGTGTATAAGTAATGTTCCCCTAATAAATAAAAGTGAGAAGAAAACCCCTTACCATAAGTCTTGAATTAGTTCATAATAATTAGAAAATCCTATATAATAAATATTGGATTATTAAAAATATTTTATAGAATAATAATCATATGTATTGTACTATATATTATTTACCTATAAACTTTTCATTCCCAATTATTAATAATTCCAGGTTAAAATCATGTATCAGGTAAGACAAACTTTGTTTGTCATGTATGTTTTGATTTGGTATTTTCAGTACATTTAAATTGATCATGGTGAAATTATATTTTTAATTTTAAACCTGATATAAATTTAATATATTTTCATTAAATAAAAATTTAGACTAACCAATATAATTGATAGATAGAAAATGAGTTACACTATTTTGGTATCCGCTAGGCCGTACATATTCATGAATATTGTTTCTATTTTCTCAACGAATGGGATGAATGGAAGGTAAATAATATTTCACCTTTAAAAATTAATTATTTTTTCTTATATATGAAATATATTCATTAATTATATCTTTATTACCTTCCAAGTAACATGTAAGTGAAAAGTGAATCACATCACTTCGGAACGCGGTAGTCTAACTTATACATGAGTGAATTTATCCTATTACCAATTAATACGAAATATTTTATATTATAATTATATATTTATAATAATTTCCTAAATATAGTACACATAGGTTAAATATATTATTATAATTAGTCTTGATATGTGGTAATGGAAAATGAATTACATCGGTTTGTGAGGTGGTAGTCCGACATACGTATGATCAAGGGTTTTGTTTCCAATTTGATTCAAGAGTAGGTGGATATAAGTTATTATATTAACATAATAACATATAATTACATGTGAAATAATATATTTATTATAAAAATATATTTTTATAACATTTTTTGGGGTGTATGAATAAAAAAAAACACAAGTTTATGAATTTCACTTACTCTTCAGAGAACCTCTTTTGGTTTATACCTTTAGCTTTCTTCAGAGGGTATCCTAATCAAACTGAGGCCTATAGGAAATGGAGATAAAATTCAGGATATTGTTGGATCATATATTATTATAACCAAATCGATTTGGATCTTTAAATTTTAGAGGAGCGAGGGTCCCTTCTATAGGTGGGGGAGAGGACTCAAATGGAATTTTTGAAAATAGAAAAGGTGTAACCACTTTTTAAACAACCCAAAAAAATGAAAAATGGTTCATTCCCAAACCTTAGATGAGATAAGGTATAAATATATCAATAGAATAATAATTTGGCATGTTTTTAATTTATTTTTAACTGTATACATTTAATTTGACCCCCAGTAAACCCCTTTTAATCTTAACCTCGATAATTCATTTTTACGTTTTTGCTATTCATTTAAACTAAAAAATAAGTTTAACTTATTATATAATATTATTTATAATTATTCAAAATATGGAATTTATTTTTTCAAATTCCATACACATAACCAAAAAATTTTAATATAAATTTAAACCTACGAATGCGATGAAAAATCAGGTTTCTAGGAGAAAATGTTCATAAGAAAAAAATGTTTTAATATCATACATCAATATGAAATTTATTATAGTGAAATAAAAAATATTAATAAATATATTTTTGAACTAAAATTACTTTTAAAATAAACATAAATCAAAATTGAACTAGTAAATTCTTAAAAAATTATATTTTTAATAAATATAATCATTTTTACTATTAATTAAAAAATTAATGTTTTCATAAAAATCTAAAATTTTCAACCTCATATATTTTTTGACATTTTGATTAAAAACGAGGTAATTTTTTTAAAATTGAGCTTCTAAAAGTGTCAAAAATTAATTTTCTAATTTTTTCATAAACAAATAAGAGAAATAACTTCTAAAAAAACTATTTTCAATGCATATAAAGACGTTAATAAAAAACAAGGTACTTTTATTCAAAATGATTCTAGGATTAGTTGGTTACCCAACCCATAACATAGAAATTTATTAAATTGAAAAGTATAAGGTGATAGCTTGAGGAGCAATGTATTTACACCAGATGGAAGTTAAGAGAATAAAAAATGAAGGGCAAAAAAGTGAAATTGTTTCATCATCCAGGGTAGGGAATGATAATGGAATCTCACTGTGATCTAAATAAGTGAATATCTTCATTGTTGATGTAGATTTATAGTAGAAAACAACATATTCAAGAATTCAGTTCTCACTATTTTATCTAAAACACCAAAAAACATTATCGCCCTTAAAAACCATAAACATGAATGCACTTTCGGAAAAGTTATACATATACAAACTACCCAATGGTTAGAAGTTTTTCTATTGATGACCTCTTGGACTTTGCATTATTCTCCATTGACTTTACAAAATTCCATGTCTCAAATGCAGCCAACTCATCAGACTATTTCTTGACCAAGACAAAAAAAAACTCAGAAAAAACGTGGATGTTTCTTAATGGGAATTCCATGTCCATGGCCCATTATTGAATTCCATACTAGTTGTAGAAACTAAATAGTTGATATATTATGAATCACCTTCATCTACATGAGTAATTAAATTAGAACTCCTGGCATCAATAGCTCCAATCACCATACTGATGAAAACAATGAATGGTGTGTGTATTGTGATTGTTAAACTTTTCATCGAAGAACTAATAATAATAGACTTAATGAATGTGGACCTCCAATGCTTCCCAATTATTATACCCTTCCCAAAAACCATCATGCCATTGAATGTTTCTTCTTATAATCCATTTACAACTAAGTATATAATTTTTAGAAGAGATATTGGTGATTTGTTTTGAACCCATTTTAGGAGAGAACATGCCATAGACCAAAAAAATATTTAATTCTTAATGACATTACATATACCAAATATATACCAGGATATACTCATCTTTATTCATAGTTCATGGAATCCAAAGGTAATCTTTTTTGTCCCATCATTTAATTTGGGACTCTTCTCAAAATTCATTTGAATTTTATAGAGCATGCACTCCCTAATTTTAGAATACTCATGGAATGTAATATCACCATTTTGATATATATTTGAAACATCATGGATTAATTTTCATCAACCCATGAATAATTATCATGATTGAGACCCTCCCTGGTAGTCCTAAGATGATTTTTATGCTTCTATATCTTGTACAAATTCTCCATATCAACAAATGGACCTGATTCCCAGAATATATCAGCTTGTGAGAGGCCCAGATTCACTTCATCACATATTACTGAGGATCTAGTAACAATGGTTCTATTCAAGTTGGAATAATCCCTACACATCTTTATTTTCTTTGGATGAGGGGTGATAAGCACATATGAATCCACAACCTCGTTATTGGATTTTGTATCACGTGAATGGAAAAAATATGCTTTAGCTTTTTGCACATTATAATGTACATGATTTGTAGATTTTGAGGAGTCACTAGGATCATATCTATCCATCATAAAAGTGGGAGGGATGATATTGGGGTCATTTAGAGAATTTTAAAGTGCATCAATGAAACCACATAATGCTTTATCCATCTCAACAAGAGAAACACTCTCATCATTGGTAGAAACCTGATTCTAATTTTCAGTAGAATTTCCAATAACTTCTTTTTTCCAACCAAAGGATTCCATATTTCCATTGGGTCCAACAAGTGTCATTCATAATAAATTAGAGTATGAAAAAAAATAATTATATTAAAAATTTTACTATATGGTAGGACACACATATAAAAACTGATAACCCACAAGGATAATCAGGTATATATATATATATATATGTATATGTATATGTATATATATATATTGTAAAACAAAAATACATAAGAGGAACTAATATCATCCGTGAACATCACCATATCACCAAAATCAATACCCATTTGAGCTATTCTAGCTTGATCCACAACACATATTATGATATGACCTAAAACCATACATATTCTCAACATGAACACATGAGTTCCCATGCTTGTTGTGAGAAATAATTCAATATATGGTGTCCCCAAGTGTCTTTAATATATATCATAATATATGTTTATGCATAAGGATAAATAAATTTCATAAAATAAACATACTCAAACAGGAATGTCGGACACTGTATGCTTTCCCAAATACCAAGAATTTATGTGTTTTGGGGTATCATTTTCTAACTAGGTCGCCACAACACCTAACCATACCTCCTTTGGACTAATCCACCATACCTACTCTAAGATTCAAGTTAATGTGTCCATACATCCTAAACCCTAATCAATGTTTTATGGAAGGTCCCTATATAAAAATATTGCAAAACCCCTTATCACTAAAGGGATGGAATCATCCGAGTCCTAGTATGTCACTTATAACTCAAAGGATGTTTTCCATCAAGTCTCAACCTCTAATTTATCACTCATGTTAGGAACATGAATCACATCCTCACTACTACCTTATCAGTCAATGTAGGGTCCCATACCATATCAATCCATGGACCAACCTTCCCACTCAATGAATTTTATGCTAATATCTTCTTAGTCTGGATGAAAACATTATAATGACCACTACCATATCATTGATGTTTGGGATTGATATCAAACCACAACCCATGATAGTAGTGTCACCAAAGATTACACATTCTAATGCGTTCTCACTAAAGGTGAGGCTTTCACCTAGACTAATACCTTTTCAATAAAGGTATTCCCTTAACCAATCTCTACTTTCTCATTCATGGCACGGTTCTTCCAACACCATATCACCCAAAGTGAGGCTAGTCTGTAGAATATATCATCTATTATACAGAAATATTTTACCTATCGTAGGTACATGCTGAGAACATGAATGAAAAAACAAGTAGTGAATATATCTTATTCCACATGATTACTATCTTGTCACAAGGAATTAGTCACTTGAGGTCCAACCCACTGTTAAAAACACACATATGTGCTTATATGAACTCATAGATCTATCATAATATGAAAAATATATTCACACAATCTTTACATGTTAGTGTTATAAATATTTTCATCTCATCAGTCAAGGACTCCAATACGGTTCTCTAGAGACTCACAATATCATCTCATATTCACCAAATAGTGTCCAACACCCCTTAGCATTCTCTAATCCAATAGGCTCTATCTAAACCCATACAAAAGAGTTCAGTCCAAAAATAATCAAAATACTTGGTCACACTCAGACCCACTGGTAAGGGATTATCCCATGAATCCCCCTCTTGGACCCTTGGAGTACCAATTTCATGTCCCCCAAACATTTCCCATAACCACCACCAAGGTCTCATCTCTCAAATCACTTTAGAGATCTCTCAACCTTTCACTAAGAGAGATCCCCTTTTAATTACATCACATTTAGTCCCAAATAAAGCATCTCACTCATAGAGCCTGAAAATAAACCACTTCAAAGTCAAATGATTATATTTCCCCAAGCGTGAGACATACAATAACCTCACACATACCCACTGTGAGTAATACACACATTCATTCTTGACTACCACTAGGGAACCAACCTATGCCACCCACAACATGTCACACATCCTAATACCTCCCGGAGGGCTATCTATAACTAATTATAAATAATCATATCTTATTGACATATTCACTAAAAGAAGCAAAATTCTCTAAAGGAACCAAGATCACTTGTTATACATGAATTAAGTTTAATGAAACCCTCTCCCTTTAGAAAGAACATTATCAATCCCTAGTAATCTGTGTGGCCCCATGAAAACATAAATCTATTCCCACTTATGGTTCACTATATAGTATTTACAAAATGGTATTATATAGCCATCACCAAGGAAAGTATCACTGTAACATTCAAATGATATTCATCAAATAAAATTCCATTTTTTAGTTGATTAAAATTACACCAACCATTTATATGAAAAAATTCTTTATAAGTTTGTATTGAAAATTAAAAAAATCAAACCCTTATCATTAGTGAAATCAACAAAAATAGAATCACACATATTCCATGTGTATCCTATGTGTTGAATATGAATCATATACAAACACCTATTTCCAACAAGATATGATTTGAAAATGTTAAAACATTTTCTTCTAATAAGGTCACCATATTGGAATAATCATATCTATCAAAATACCCATAAACCAAGTACATTAATCAAATAACCCTAGTAACATAGAATATATACCAATGGTGTTGATTAATCACCAGTTTGAGTTCCATAAAAAGATCTTACATGTTCCAATTCCTTGTCTACCATAAATTTAAATATTTAGACAAGAAAAAGATTCTCTGATTATTTTTTTACTCCAAATCCCTATAAGACTCATCATTATCAGGGATGGTGATGAAACATGGACTCAACTATTCCTATGTATACACTAGAGGCTATTAAATAGAAACATGTTTCTAAATCGTACATTATGGAGACCATTCCTTCAAATAATATTATGAAAATAGAATAAAAAGTAAACAATATAGGTAATAAAAAATTAGAGTATTTATAATCAAATAAAAAATCTATAAATTATATATGATGAGAAATAATTCAACATAAATTAATTGATCGAATACTAGGATGATCAAATAATAATAATAATAATAATAATAATAATAATAATATTCTATGGAAACTACTTCTATCTCCAAGGATATTGTCGATCCAAACACTAATACTTTTCATGTTTACCTAGATTGATCTATAGAAGATCCTGTGCTCAGACCTAAAATCCATTATTAGATCTGCACACATACCAGTGTGATTATATATGGTGTGAGAAATGAATCCCAATAGGGACTAACCATGGGCACCTAATATATTCAATCATACACATGTATGCATGATAGAATATAAATTATATAAAACAATCATGCTCACACATGTTCATCATATATCATGTGATAGAACGCCACCATGACTCCTTGCATATTGGGTCATTGTATGCTAATTAAAACACTATGACACCCATCCATACATGATTTTTACTAAGATATAATTTAGTCAACTCATTCCATTCAATTTAACCAATACCCATTTGGAGAGTCATGTTTAGGAACAACTGAGTCCTGATCACTACCCAAAGATGGAGGATAGAGACCAACCTCCATATCTTGGACCATCCATTATCACTCAATGGATGTTACCTTCCACATACAAGACTATCCCTTATTACTGAAGGGATTTCATCCATCATTTGTAAACCTATACCTTTTCACTCAAGGAAGGGATCCGATTGACATCATGAACAATTCCTTATCACTCAAGGTAGGATACCATAGCTTATCAATCCTCAGAACAAACTTATCAATAAATGGGGCCTATGATAGTATATTCTGACTCAATATGATACAATTATCCTATCCAATACCTTATTAGTGAAGATAGGTCCCAATATCATAAAACAACTTGGTCTTATCTTCCCAATAAATAATTTTCATGCCAATAGCTTCTCACTCATGGTTATTTCATTATAATGAACTAGACCATATAACTCATGGAAAGTCTAGTACCACATACAAACTTTTACCATCTCACTCAAATTAGAATTTTTCAAACACCTTATCACTCTAGGTTAGGACATGCCTTAGGATTTTTCAACTACAATCACAAGATTAATTTGAGTATCATATGAAAATGATCATCATATTAAGTAATTAAAAATTAGGATAACATATCATACCACAAACTCACCAACTCAATATAAGGTTCTAGTCACTCATGACCTAGTCCCACAACCCCAAAAATGCCTCATCATCCATTCATCCTCATAATTCCATATCCTCATGACCATTATGGTCATATAAGGACCCAATTATAGTCTTATCATCATTTTCATCTCTCCTATAAGGGTTTCTACTAGGGTCCTCCATACCCTCCAAGTATTATATCATCAAAACCAATCCGTATCAAATATCCCATAGGCTGCTCCTATCTCATATGCACCACATGATGCCGAAATAATGTTTTTGGCCTTAAATAAATTTAAACTCTCTATCACAATAAATTCTACGAACCACTGATAGTCCCAATCATCTCACACAAAGACCATTCGCATCATGATGTAATGACATAGAAAATTCTCATGTCCCAGACTCATGTCTCATCTCACATCTTACTTAATGGTGATCTCAATCCTTCACTAGTAGTGAACACCAATCAATTACCCCACATATAATCCATAAGAAATCATACTAATTGTAACATACCAAGTAAGTAATGAATAATATATTTTCTTATCTATGTCTATTTATAAATTTGATAGTGTTTTTGAGGCTTAAAATGAGAATAAATCCAATCTTAAGCATTGAATTCTCTAATATTTTTAAAAGATTGTTTTACCACCTTTTAATGGAGAACCATTTTTAAATCTATATTTTGACAATTTTATAAGCTCAATTTTTCAAAATAAACTTATTATTTAGTATTGGGAAATTAAATTTTACTATGGATAATTTTTTGGTATTTTCTGATAATGTTCATTTTTTAATGAATAGTTAAAAATACTGCATTTTACTTCAAAAATTATTTTTATTCAAATTTAATTATATGGTTAGATTAAATTGGTTTTAAAGTTTAATTACAATATATTTTTACCATTTAATCAAATGGTGTTCATTGGGATTAATTTCACTTTGAAATTGGACATAAACAATTGTCAAACTTTTGATAGAAATTGTTTCTAAAAAACCCGCTATTTGTTTTGACAATGGGAATTATTTTTAAATTAATTGTTTCAATTTTTGTATTTGAAATTTGGTAAAATTGATTCCATATTTGGAATCATAAGGTCCAAATTATGTAATTGAGACTCTTTAGTTTTTGGACATTATGAATAGTAACGACGGTTATTATCTTTAATTATCATGATTAATTAGTAATCGAGTAGTTAAGGATAATAAAATAATATCATAGTAACAAAAAATGACTCCAACATGTGTCATAATGCTACTGGTTGTGTCATGGACGACCATGGGATTCCTTGTGCCAAACTTAGGGACCCCATGGAATCACTTTTGGGTGAAAGTGACACTTTATCATTTTATTTTTAAAGAAAAGAGAATATCACTAAAGAATGAATCACCCGAGTAAAACATTTTTAATTTTGTCTAAATAAATAATCTTTTGTACTATAAATAGTAATTGGAAATATAAAAATATTTCCTACATTATAGTATTTTTTTATAATTTTTAGACATTAAATAAATTAAATTATTTATGACATCATGATGATGCAACGATTACCTCATTAATGAACGATTTAAATAAAATGAAAAGATAAGGTAAAATATAAGACATAAACTTGTCAAAGACCTATTGGATGAGTATATTTCGAACCCTTATCACCTTATCCTAGAAATATATAACCTTGGGACCTTTAAAATCTGAAACTCATTTTAATATAAAGTAACATTTTATAACATTCCAAGAGTGCCCCTCCTCACCTCTTATAAAAGGCCCCCATCTCTACCTCCTTACCCACACTTCTCAAGCCATTGGCTCGGCCAAGCTCTGATAATTTTATCTATCCACACCCCTCTATTCATATTATAAGCCTCACCTTAGGCATAAAGCTCTTCAAGAAACCCTTCAAACCAATAGGAGTTACCCGATTTAAAGGTAAAGTCTTCTCTAATGTTCTTTTGTTTCATTTTGCTTCTCCAACCCCCTAAACTCATTTTATTCATTTCTTTTGTAACAAAACCATCATATTAAACATACTAGGATGTTTTTATAATAAGTATTTGAGATACAATTACACACACCTACATATAATGGATAAAGAACATATTGTTTCCGTGGATGGAGACTTTCTGCCTCACGAAATGATGATTGTTCAATATTCTTATAACACATTCAAAGGTATCCATTAAGATGTCAGTATATTTATATTTGATATATAATATGTTTATGTTTTCCTTAATCTTCTGTATTTTTCATTTATGGCTTTCCTTTATGGTTTCCATTATGGATAAAGGCGATAATTTCATTTTTTTTGAAGTGCGGACTACCGCCCCCTCAAAGTGATTTGATTCGTTAATGCCTTATATGGGATGTATAAAGGATGGAGTTAATGATATTATATATGATATTATACTGGAATTATAATATACCATTATATAATTATGATTCCATTCCATAAAATATGAAATAGAAATGATAGTAGCATTCATGTGTACGTACAGCTTTCCGTCTCCATGAACGGTGCATTTCATTTCTTACCTCTAAATGTTATGTAATATTATAAATGCATGTATATAATGTATATATATGACATATATGATTTCTAAATCATGAAAATAATTTAGGATATAATGGATATTTTACCACATGAACAACATGTAATTATAAAGAGTTTATTTTTGACTCAAGTACCAATGATCAACAAAATGACCATTGTTAAATTAAATAATTACATAGCATTCATAACATGGTAATAAGTGATATAAAAGGAATAATGAACTTGAAAAAGGTTCTTAAGAAAGTAGAGATTAACTCATGTTTATTATTCCGGAGATTAATGAACGATCGAGTCAAGTCGGACCCGAGGTAAGGGACTTTGTCTCAATCTCCTTTCATTGAGGCTTATTTTGTTTTATACACAACTTTCTTTTATACGGTGTTTAAATCCCTTTTACTTTTAAGTTTACTCAAAAGGAAATTTTTTTATATGAAGAATTTACTAAACGACATAAGGAAATGTTTTTTTGTCGTACGTATGCGGCGAAAATGACTTCTCAGCCGCCGTGACTATTATTTGAGTTTCAGCTTCCTCTACAAGCCGTAATCTGTTTTTGAAAAAAAATTCCATGTTTTACTTTTCTTTTATTTTGGTATTGAAAATGGTTTTGATAATGTTTTTATTATATCAATGTGTTATTG
Organism: Viscum album; assembly: GCA_963277665.1. Taxonomy (NCBI): domain Eukaryota; kingdom Viridiplantae; phylum Streptophyta; class Magnoliopsida; order Santalales; family Viscaceae; genus Viscum; species Viscum album. The sequence goes on from OY728133.1 coordinate 1,416,387,251, forward strand.
ATATCTTGTGATTGAAATGTAGAAATGTTATGTTTCCATTATGCATGTTTTATGTGATATGATTATTTTATAGTTCTTGGGAATTGTTTATGAAGACGGGTGGTTCTGTGATAAACTAAGGGTGGGTGAGCCCGATATAGCTCTCCAATGCATTGGGTAATGCGGAGGGGTTAAATGTTAAGGTTTCTCCAAAGAGATTTGGGGAATATACAGTGATGGGTATTCTAAACCTAACCATGAGGGTTACTCCCTATGTAAGAATGTTATGAATGCCTCAAGTTACCTCTATGTATTATGTTTTTATGAGTTATTCATAAATCTTATGACTTGATGAGGTATTTTAACTTGCTTATGTTTTATGAGTAAAGTATGATTTCATTGATTCTTATGTATACATGTACTAAGGTCTCCTTTACATATTTTTATATCACTTACTGAGCTTTTTATGCTCATCCCATGTTTTTGAAATGTTTTTCACAAGTCAAGGGAAAGGTACATGATGTGATGATAGCATCATGGAAGTGTCAAGAAAGAATCCATGTTTTATTTTTAATATGTTTCTGTTGATGGGAAAAATGATTACTAACTTTTCTGTAACCCCTTTGTTTAAATGTGGAGTGCAATGCATGACTTATGATTTAATTCTCTAAAAATCTAAACATGAAAAGATCCTCAATGTGTACTCTTGAAATAAATCATGATTAAGTAATGTTTAAGGCTGGGTCCTTATAGTTGGTATCATGGGTCGGTTTAGATAACTTTTTGAGTTAGAATTGTATTAAATGATTATCAAAAAATATTTTTTTATGGGAAAATTGAAATGATATATCATTTGAAGATTACCATGTTGCTTCATCTAAGACATGTTTGTTCAGAATGGTTTTCTGTAGAGGAAATAGGGAAGTAGTGCTAGGAGGGCATACAGAAGGAAATGACCTTCCGAATCAGCATCCTGAGATGGTTGGAATTGGAACTGAAGAGTTTTTTATAGTAATGGAACAGTTGACTCAAGCGATAAATGGTGGTGGTATCCATGCACGATATCATCTAGATCAACCGCAAAGGAACATGTTTGTGGTGAAACATTTCATGAGGAAACATCTGCCATCATTCAGAGGATCATCTGACCATGTGCTAACTGAAGGGTGGATTAAAGAACTGCAGAATATTTTCAATGTCATGGGGTGTTCAGACAATCAAAAGGTTAGTCATACAATTTACCGTTTGGAGGGTGAAGCAGAAAAGTGGTGGTCAATGGTAAAAAATATCTGGGACACTGATGAAATTGATGCTCTTGACTAGGATGAATTCAAAGGTATGTTTCTTGAGAAGTATTTTCCTAAGGATGTTCGACTTAGGATGGAAATAAAATTCTTGGAATTGAGGCAAGAGGACGACTGCATGGATACTTATGAAGAGAGGTTCACTCAATTGGCAAGGTATGCTCAAAATTTTATCCGTGACCTTGATAGTAAAATCAATCGTTTTTACTCAAGATTAAAGCCAAAATATCGAAGGGCTTTAGCTTCTCGTGAGTTCAAGAGTTATGAAAATCTTTTTCTATGTGCTGAGAAGGTGTAAATGGAGTTTTCCGATGATCAAGTGTCCTATAAAAACCAACAGAAGAAGAGACTGAGGTGGTAGGAGAAAGGGAAGAATTCTTCAAAAAGGTCTGATGGTAAGAAAAATAAGTTTCTCATTTGTGATTGTTATGGTAAAAGGCATGCTGAGGAATGTCTTCTGAAATCTGAAAAGTGATACCAATGTGGTAAGATGGGACATAAGGCTCTTGATTGCACTAAAAAAGATCAAGGTGATGGTAAGACTAAATTTTATTTACAGTTAGTGAAGTGTTTCAAGTGAAATGAGATGGGTCATTATGCAAACGAGTGTCCGACAAAGAGGTTGAGTGATGGGAAGCAGTCAAACTACAATTAGAAAGGAGTGGTGAAATCCTTTTCAACTACTTAGGCAGATTTTGTGCCAGAAAATGAAGTGGTATCTGGTACTTTTATTGTTTTTTCAGATTAATCCATTGTGTTGTTTGATTCAGGGTCTACACATTCTTTCAACTCTGAAAACATTTCTAGTAAAATGGGAATACCATCTCATGAAATGACTTCTGAACTTTTGGTAAAAACACATGGGGGAAATGTTGAGGCAAACATAATTTATAAGAATCTTCCTATCCTTATACATGGAAAGAACCTACTTGAAAACCTTATTGTTTTACCTCTATTAGAGTTTTATGTTATCCTGGGTATGGATTGGCTCTCAATTTACCATGATAAGATTGATTGTATAGCTAATGAAGTTTCTTTTCAGAAAGATTTTCAGTTTGTGTCCAAGAATGAACCCTTAATATTGATAACATATCAAGAGTTTCAGAAACTTGTAAAAGATGGAAATGAATGTTACCTTGCACATATTGTTGAAAATAAAGGAACTATTCAGATTAATGATGTGCCAGTAGTAAATGAGTATCCTGATGTTTTTCCTGATGAGTTTCTGGTAATAATACGAGATCGGCAAGTTGAGTTTACTATTGACTTAGTTCCTGATGCTAATCCAATTTCAAAACCCCCTTATCGAATGGATAAAATTGAACTTTTAGAGTTGAAGGAGCAATTGCAAGATTTCTTAGAGAAAGGTTTCATTCAACCTAGAACATCACCATGGGGTGCTCCTATTTTATTTGTTAAAAAGAAAGATTGTTCTATGAGACTTTGCATTGATTATAAAGCCTTTAATAACATCACATTTAAGAACAAATATCCTTTGCCTCATATCTATTATTTGTTTGATCAGCTCCAGGGAGCTTAGTATTTTTCAAAGATTGACCTGAGATCGGGGTACCATTAGTTAAAGGTAAAGGAAGAAAATATTCTGAAGACCGTGTTTTGTACAAGATTTGGCCATTATGAATTTGTAGTTATGATTTTTGGGCTAACTAATGCACATGTTGTATTCATGGACCTTATGAATATAATTTTCCATGAGTTCTTGGATAAGATTGTGGTTGTTTTCATTGATGATATTTTGGTGTTTTCTAAAAGTAAAGAGGTGCATGGAAGTAATTTAAGGGTTATTTTGTAAACCTTAAAAGAAAATAAATTCTATTGGATATTCAGCAAGTGTGATTTTTGGTTGCAACAAATTTCTTTCCTTGGTCAGATTGTTTCTAAAGATGGGATAACAGTTGATCCTTCAAAAACAAAGGTTGTGGAAGAATGGCCACGAACAACAAATGTAACTGAGATTCGTAGCTTCCATGGTTTGGAAGGATATTACCGAAGGTTTGTTAGAAATTTTTCATAGTTATCTAGTCCAATGACTAAGATAACTTGGAAGTGTGTTACGTTTATCTGGAAAAAATAATTTGATGATTGTTTTCAGGAACTGAAAAGAAGATTGGTGAATGCTCCAGTTTTGGCACTACCTTCAAGGAATGGGGAGTTTGTTTTATTCAGTGATGCTTCATTGAAAGGACTTGGTTGTATCCTAATGCAGAATGATCAAGTAATTGCTTATGCTTCACGTCAGTTGAAAACTCATGAGGTAAATTACCCTACAGATGATTTGGAATTAGCTGCTGTTGTTTTCGCTTTAATAATTTGGAGCCATCATTTGTATGGTGTAAATGTGAAATATATATTGATCATAAAATTTTAAAGTCTATATTCACACAGAAATAATTGAACATGAGACAGAGGATATGGCTAGAATTAATCAAGTATTATGATTGTACAATTCGTTATCATCCTGGAAAAGCAAATAAAGTGGCTGATGCTTTGAGTCGGAAAAGTAATGCATCATTAACAATGTTGCATTTGGAACGTGATCCTTTGTTTAAGGATTTGATGAACATTGGGATAGAATTTGTTGGTGAAGGATATTCTTCTGTTTTGTTTCAGGTATTAGTGAAATCTTCTCTATCAGACGGAATTAAGCAATAACAGAAGCATGATAGTGAGTTTCAGAAAAAGGTAGAGCTGGGTCAGAATGGTAAGTTTCCCTAATTCAACATTGATAATGATTTTTTTTAGATTTGGGAAGAGATTGTGTGTGCCGTGTGATTCACAGTTGAATATAGAGTTATTATGTGAAGCTCATAGTTCTCCATTTTTAGTTCATCCTGGCAGTACTAAGATGTATAGAGATCTTCGGGAGTATTACTGGTGGGACAGAATGAAAAGAGATATTGATGATTTTACTGTGAAGTGTTTGACTTTTCAACAGGTGAAAGCAGAGCAGAAGTGACCAAAAAAGATGCTTCATCCCTTACCAGTGTCGGAGTGGAAATGGGAGAATATATCCATGGAATTTTTTTTGGGTTTGTCGAAGACACATCGAGGTAATAATGCATTATGGGATATTGTTGATCGCTTGACTAAATCTACTCATTTTCGTGCTATACGAGATAATTTTTCCCTAGATCAACTTTCCCATTTGTATCTTAAAGAGATAGTAAGGTTACATGGAGTTCCCCTCTCCATTGTATCTGATCATGATCCCAGGATTACCTCTAACTTTTGTAAAGGCCTTCAGAAGTCATTGGGTACTGAATTAAATTTTAGTACATCTTTTCATCCTCAATCAGATGGGTAGTCGGAATGAATGATTCATAATATTGAGGATATTCTACGTGCTTGTTCGATGGATTATCAGGGAATTTGGGACCAACATCTTTCTTTGATTGAGTTTTCTTATAATAATAGTTTTCATTCCAGTATACAGATGGCACAATTTGAGGCATTATATAGGAAGCGGTGTCGAACTCAAATTTTTTGGGATGAAGTGGGTGAAAGGATGTTAATGGGACCAGAATTGGTAGAATATTGGGTATAAAAAGTTCATCTGATACAGATACACATGAGAATAGCTCAGAGCAGACATAAGAGTTATGCAGACAAAAGAGGAAGGATCTCTCTTTTGAGGTAGGTGATCATGTCTTCCTCAAAGTTTCACCATGCAAAAGTGTTATGCGATTTGGTAATAAAGGAAAGCTGAGTCAAAGGTTCATTGGACCATATAAAATTCTGGAGAGAGTTTTATCAGTTGCATACCGAGTGGCTTTACCTCTGATTTTATCTCAGGTACACAATGTTTTTCATGTTTCAATGTTAAGGAAGTACATGCCAGATCCATCTCATGTTTTGAGTCCAAAGGTAGTTCAGTTGGAAGAGAATCTATCTTATGAGGAACAACCAGTCCAGATTCTTGACCATAGGGATCATGTGTTACGGAATAATGTGATTCATCAATTAAAGGTTTTATGGAAAAACCACATGATTGAAGAGGCAACATGGGAATATGAAAATGCAATGGGGGATAAATACCCCCACTTATTTGATAAGTAAAAAAATTGCGGGGATGCAATTTTCTAAAGGGGGGAAGGATGTAACATCCCAAGTATGTAATGAATAATATATTTTCTTATCTATGTCTATTTATAAATTATATAGTGTTTTGAGGCTTAAAATGAGAATAAATCCAATCTTAAACATTGAATTCTCTAATATTTTTAAAAGATTGGTTTACCGCCTTTTAATGGAGAACCATTTTAAATCTATATTTTGAAAATTTTATATTCTTTATTTATAAAAATAAACTTATTATTTAGTATTGGGACATTGAATTTTACTTTAGATAAATTTTTGGTATTTTTCTGACAATGTTCATTTTTTAATGAATAGTGAAAAATACTACATTCTACTTCAAAACTACTTTTTAATATAAATTAAATATATTGTTAGATTAATTTGGTTTCCAAGTGTAATCAGAATATATTTTTACAATTTAATCCAATGGTGGTCATTGGGATTAATTTAACTTTGAAATTGGACATAAACAATAGTCAAACTTTTGATAGAAATTATTTCTAAAAAACCAGCTTTTTGTTTTTACAATGAAAATTATTTTTAAATTAATTATTGAAATTTTTATGTTTGTAATTTGGTAAAACGGATTCCATATTTGGAATCAGAATGTCAAAATTATGTAATTAAGACTCTTTTTTTGGACATTATGAATAGTAATGACGGTAATTATCTTTAATTACTGTGATTAATTAGTAATCGGGTAGTTAAGTATAATAAAATAATATCATAATAATATAAAATGACTCCAAAGTGTGTCATAATGCTAATGGTTGTGTCATGGCCGACCATGGGATGCCTTGTTCCAAACTTAGGGACCCCATGGAATCACTTTTGGGTGAAAGTGACACTTTATCACTTTATTTTTAAAGAAAGGAGAATATCACTAAAGAATGTATCACCCGAGTAAAACATTTTAAATTTTGTCTAAATAAATGATCTCTTAGAATATAAATAGTCATTGGAAATATAAATATATTTACTACATCATAGTATTTTTTTATAATTTTTAGAAATTAAATTAATGAAATTATTTATGACATCATGATGATGCAGCGATTACCTCATTAATGATCGATTTAAATAAAAAGAAAAGATAAGGTAAAATATAAGACATATAATTTTCAAAGACCTATTGTATGAGTATATTTAGAACCCTTATCACCTTATCCTCAAAATATATCAATGTGGGACCTTTAAAATCCGAAACTCATTTTAATATAAACTAACATTTTATAACTTTCCAAGAGTGCCCCTCCTCTCCTCTTATAAAAGGCCCCACCTCTACCTCCTTACCCACACTTCTCAAGAAATTGGTTCGGCCAAGCTCTGATCATTTTATCTCTCCACATCCCTATCTTCATCCTAGAAGCCTTATCTTAGGTATAAAGCTCTTCAAGAAACCCTTTTGGTTCAAACCAAGAGGAGTTACACGATTTAAAGGTAAAGTCTTCTCTAATGTTCTTTTGTTTATTTTGCTTCTCCAACCCCCTAAAATATTTTTATTCATTTCTTTTGTAAAAAAAACCATTATCTTCAACATACTAGGATTTTTTTATAATAATTATTCTAGCTACACTTACACAAACCTACATCTAATGGTTAAAGAACATATTGTTTACGTGGATGGTGAATTTCCGCCTCACGAAACGATGATTGTTCAATATTCACATAACACCTTCAAAGGTGGCCATTAATATGTCACTATATTTATATATGATATATAATATGTTTATTTTTTCCTTAAGATTATGTATTTTTCATTTATGTCATTCCTTTATGGTTTCCATTATGGATAAACGCGATAATTTCATTTTTTTGGAAGTGCGGACTACCGCCCCCTCAAAGTGATTTGATTCATTAATGCTGTATGTGCGGCGTATAAAGGTTGGAGTTAATGATATTATATATGATATTATACTGTAATTATAATAAACCTTTATATCATTATGATTCCATTCCATAAAATATGATATAGAAATAAAAGTAGCGTTCATGCGTACGTACGGCTTACCATCTCCATGAACGGTGCATTTCATTTCTTTCCTCTAAATGTTATGTAATATTATAAATTCATGTATATACTGGATATATATGAAATATATGATTTCCAAATCATGAATATAATTCAGGATATAATGGATATTTTACCACATGAACAACTTGTAACTATAAATAGTTTATTTTTTTACTCATGTACCAATGATTGACAAAACAACAATTATTAACTTAAATAATTACATAGCGTTCATAACATGGTAATAAGTGATATAGAAGGAATAATGAACTTTAAAAATGTTTTTAATCAAGAAAAAATTAACTCAAGTTTATTATTCAGGAGATTAATGAATGATTGAGTCATGTCGGACCCGAGGTAAGGGACTTCGTTTCAATCTCCTTTCATTGAGGCTTATTTTGTTTTTTACACAACATTCATTTATACGATGTATAAACCCCATTGACTTTTACGTTTACTCAAAAGGAATATTTTTTATATGAAGTGTTTACTAACTGACAAAATGGAATGTTTTTTTCTCATACGTATGTGGCGACAACGACTTCTCCGCCGCCTTGACTATTATATGAGTTTCGGCTTCCGCTACAAGCCATAATCTTTTTTTGAAAAATAAATACCATATTTTACTTTTCTTTTATTTTGGTATTGAAAATGGTTTTGATAATTTTTTTATTATATCAATGTGTTATTGATATCTTGTGACTGAAATGTGGAAATGTTATGTTTCCTTTATGCATGTTTTATGTGATACGATTATGATATGGTTCTTGGGCATTGTTTATGAAGACGGGTGGTTCCGTGATATACTAAGGGAAGGTGAGCCCAATATAGCTCTCCAATGCATTGGATAAGACGAAGGGGTTAAACTTTAAGGTTTATCTGAAGATATTTAGGTAATATACTGTGATGGGTATTCCAAACGTAACAATGAGAGTTACTCCCTACGTAAGAATGTTATGAATGCCTCAGGTTACCTCTATGTCTTATGTTTTTATGAGTTATTTATAAATCTTAGGATTCCATGAGGTATGTTAACGTGATTATGTTTTATGAGTAAAGTATGATTTCATTGATTCTTATGTATACATGTATTAATGTTTCCTTTACGTATTTTTATATCCCTTACTGAGCTTTTTTTTACTCATACCAAGTTTTTGAAATGTTTTTCACAAGTCAAGGGAATGGTACATGATGTGATGATAGTGTCAAGGAGGTGTCAATAAAGAATCCATGTTTTATTTTAAATATGTTTCCGTTGATGGGAAAAATTAGTATTATCTTTTATGTAACCACTTTGTTTAAATATGGGGTGTAATGCATGATTTATGATCTAATTCTCTAAAACTCTAAACCTGAAAAGATCCTCAATGTGTACTGTTGAAATAATTCAAGATTAAGTAATGTTTAAGACTGGGGCCTTATACTACTAATGAAATATTGCACTTGGTTTCCCACATCATGTGTGATATGTTCAACCTCCTCACCTATCTTCTACTAGGCCAAAGGCTTAGATGTCTTTCTAACAAACCATTGGTATCCAACCTAGGATACATAAAATTCATCTCACACATTGAGACCTCCCTATGGTCACTCCAATACTAAACTTTAATTATCTCCACTTAGAGATGATTTTTCTCAGTGATCCAAAATTATAAAAACTACTAAATACCATATCTTTAATTTCACGGATTCTTAACTAGACCATCTCCCTATACCTTGGGTTCTTTACACCCCCCATTTAATCATTAATATGAAAACATGTCGATGTGAGAACTACTTCATAACTAATATTATACTATTTTATTAAGTAGACCAGATTAATGAATATATTTTCATCATGTAGCAGATTAAAATACCTTATGGAATAATTTTCTAGTAAAGTGTGGAGTCAGTATGGGATTCCATGTCCTAGAAAGCCTTAGATATGATATATAAAAAAATATTAAATATAATATATCATCTGCACATTGATTTTCATAGATAATGGAATATATATCTAAAATTGTTCTATATGGAAAAACTAAGACAACCATTAAAACATAAAAAAGGTTTTACTCTTGGAGTGTCATAACTTTTATGTGCATTGTTCATTTGGTTAAAGAGTTAATGTTAGTAGACTATTAAATAAATAAATAAAAAAATAAATTTATTATTTATTATATTTTATAAACCTAATTATCCCCTATATAAACCCTATTGTGGTGAAATCACTAGTGTTATATACATAATAAAAGAGGGAAAGAGAGGATATAGAGATTAGGTGGAGAGATCAGGTAGTGAGACTAGGTAGAGGGAACTTTTGTGGATGATCAAGAGATCAAGGATCGAGTACCATGACGATCATCATCACAGAAGTATCTCTTGGGTCTTACTAATGATAATGAAGAATAAACATTATCTTTTAGTTTTGAATCAATATCTAAGGTAGGTTATTTGAATTTTTGGTTTTATCAATGTTTATGGATTGAGGAAAACATGAAATAATTATTTCCAAATTAATTCATGGATTGATGTCCATTGGTTTTTCTAATTTATTCTTTCTCTTCCTAGTTCTAATAATTTGAGAGTTGTTTCTCATTGATTATATTAATTTTCATAATCCAATAATGTTTGGATTCTAATTATAATGAAAAAATGAACTTCAATCAAGGATTACATTATGTTGTGTTTTTTTCTACCCCCTTTATTTGAACTTTTCCAATGATTTTTCAATTGGAAGATAATTTTATGATACCTAGAAGGAACGATCATTGTGTAATTGGTATTTGTAATAACAGATGATGTTCATATGTTCAGGTTTTTGTTTCGATAGATGTGAAAGAGGGATGAAAGAGATTATGCGAATTCAAAATGGGATAAAAAATGAGTGGATTTGTGAGAAGGATTGAGTAGATATTTCTAGAGGAGTAGGGGTGGGTAGTTTTGAGAAATGGGTTCCCAGAATTAGGTCATTGGCGATAGTGGTGGTGCAATGTTCTTATGAGTTTTGTTGTTTTCTGAAGCCAAAATTCATGATGCTTTGGGATTCTGGTGAGGATGATTTCTCTGAAGAGGAAGAGATAAAATTTGATAGCTGACTAAATACCAAGGGTATTTGACTTAGATTTTAGTGTTATGGATATGTTTTAGAGTGGTTACAAAGAGTATGGTGACATGTGGGTGAATATAGGTGATGAATTGAAATTTATGGAAGATTTTGAACTACAGTCCATGTAGTTCAGGGGGAAATATTATAACACCCTACAATTTTGAGATTTTTTTGGAATTAATTTAACAATATTGATATCTTACATTTCATTAAACACTAAATATGGTTCATTTTATTTAAATTCACTATGTTTGGCTTTCATTATAAGCAACACCAAGTTAATCATGAATTACACGCATCATAAACTTTGGCCTTCTCTACAAGGAACACAAATGTTAGCATGTGTAATATGCAATAATGACTTTCCTTGTGGACTTATATAAAACAAGACTCAGGGTTAATGAACAGTAACATATTATTAAAATTTTATTATTTAATATAACTTCATTAAACATTGATGTTAAACGATAGGTTATGAATAACATTAACTAATTTATGGAAATACATGGTTTATATAATATAATATGAATTAATAGGCTACCAATTAATTATAAATGAATATAAAAACTGATTGAATATAAAAGGAAATATTATTATGTCCACAATGTTGTTTTAACCTAAACAATTAAATTTTTATTTAATTTTATCAATGCATTATGTCAAACATTCCTTTCACATGGAACATTGACATGGCGTTTGTTACACATAATACCGAGTTTCTATGAAACATTATTTTATTGTTATAAGAATTTAAACAAGCTAGTTATAACCTATAAATTATAATTTCATAATATTAATATTAATAACCACTTCTCAAATATTTTTTATAAATTTTTATATAAATAAAAAATATTATATGATTTTTTGGTAAAGTCCTTTTATGTTTAAAAATATCATTTTCTCGAATGAACTAGTTTTACTATCCTTTTGTGTAAAATAATTAGATAAATTTTAGGCACAGTAAGTAATTTAATTTGATAAAATAAACTTCATTTTTGAATTCGGAACATTTAAATTAGCATAGGATGAATTTTAGGGACTTTTCTGAGAAACATCATTTTTTTGAATAGTGAAAAGTAAATATTTTTAGTTAAAAAATAATTTGTTTAATTAATGTTAATTTTAAATGATATTATAAATTTTTTTCAGGTAATATTAGATAAATATTACATATATCAATGAAATTCAATTCATTATAATGAATTTAGCTTTCAAATTGAATAAAAAATCTTAACAAACTTTTGACCATTTTTCTAGTTAAAAAACCCATTATATCACCCCATCTTTGGGATTTAAATTACTCTTAATATTGAAAATTTTGTGATTTTAATTTTTAAAAACCAACATAAACCATTTTATTCAGTATATTATTTAGATTAAAATAATACCAATTTAATTTTTGACCACAATATTGGTAATAGTGTTTAAAATTAATCACAGCAATTAAGGAAAAATTATTCTTAATAGGTGACTAATCCATAAACTTAATAGCCCAAATGAACTATAAACTTGTATAAAACCAATTATTTGTACATATTTATTCCATAAACCTTCTAATCTTGATTTTTTGGGATTGTTATTAAATTATTAGGTAAGAAATTTTATACACTTATCTTGTTTCAAAAAATTCCAAGTGAGTCCTTTTCCTTCACTATAAAAAGCCACCATATCTCCCAATTACTCACACCTATCAACACTATTAATAATAGAATATCACAGACCAATAAACTTCCCATAAATTCTCCTTCCTATTATATGCCTTCCCATGGGCATAGAAAAATCAAAGGATGCTTTGGGCACAATCTAAATTGAGTTACCCAAGTAGGAGGTAACTTATTCCCTGAAGTCATTTCTTTTATTTTCCTTACCCACCCCTCCACATATATTTACTATATTAATATATAACAACAAAATTATCCTTAATATAATATATTTTGTTATTAAAATGGTTATACCAACACTTAAAAACACCTCCATTTAATGGGTCACAATCATACTGTTTTTGTGTACGATGAACTACTACCTCACAAAATAAGGATTGTTCGTTTTTTCATTAACACATATCATTGTGAAAATTATTATGGAATCTAGGTTTATAAATGAAATATATAATATTTATACTTAATTTATGCTTTTATATTTATTATTTGGAACATACGTTTATTCTTTCCATCATATGTAAATTTGATAATTTTGTTTGAGGAAGTGTGGACTGCCCCCTCCCCCCTCAAAGCAATATGATTCATTCATACACTACATGGATTGTATTAAATATGGTATTAGTGAAAATAAATGATATATATGATATCATAAATATAATTTTAAAATGATATATATATATATATTACTTTATTTCTCTCAACATGATAATTAAACGGAAATAGCTTTCATGCATACGTAATGCCTACCATCTCCATTAACGATGTATTGTATTTCATACTTATATATTATATATATTATTATAAAAAACTTTTAGTTTATATAAATTATATTTATATAATGGTTTACATTATGGAATCATGATATGAGTATAAGGACCAACAACAAAACCAATCAAGACACTTATGAAAAACAAAGCGAATATTACCTGAAGTGAATGCTTAACATTGGATGGTTAACTAAATGGTAATATAAAGACATAATAAAACCATATATGGAATTAGATATATTAATATGTTTCTTTTAAATATTCATAATATATTTATATTTATTATACAGTTGGTTAGAATGAATATAATGAAATTGAAGACACAAGGTAAGGGGACTTCATCTCGCTTTTTATTTTCATGATATACACACTCTGTTTGCCACTCTTCCCTTTTTTGTGGTTTATGTACATGAAATGATTTTATTATACTTATATTTTACATATATAATGGGTATTATCATATCCATTTTATGAAATTTCTTTCATGAAGTTTAAGTTCAAAAGTAACCAAATCAGCAATAAATATTTTGTTTCAAAAGGCCTTATTTGATACTCATGTATTGTTATGCACCAAATTGTTTTCATGTATATATACTTCCATATTATATCATGATTATCCTTTTATTAATTATGTTTTACGATTTATGTAATTTAATTTTTCTACATGAATAGTATGTTCATATGTAACCAAGTGCTAAGAGTTTATTGAAACAATCTCATCACTTTTCGAGATTGTTAATGACTATGCGTCTTTGATGAAATCTTATGATCTATCTCTAAATAGAATTCATGAGTTTCCCTCCCCCCTATTTAATCCATATATCCTCATGTGTTAGTATCATTTTTTCTAATATTTGTCATTTATGACAATATTTTTATATAAATTCTCGATCACCTCTCTCTTCGGTTAGAAATCACCTCTTTTGAAAAAAAAATGTTTTAAAAAATGTTTACAAGAGATCTATGATAATTATTTTCAAAGAATAAGGATTTTAATTTTTTTTAATTTGAAAATATTAATTTATATTTTTTGAAACCAATTTTCAAATAAAAATATTTACAAAATGTTTTTTGTTATAAAAAGTATTTTTTTTAAAAGAATAAAGGGTATTTTCCTCAATAAATGTTTTTAAAATATCTATCAAAACTATTTCCAATCCAAGATAACATCCATTCCTATTACTCATGACTTTACGTGGAATTTTTTCAATTTTTTCATTCATTATATTTCCTTCAATGGATTATTTTTTTTATTCCATGATGTTTATGGAACTCATTTCACATTCACTAGTTATATTCTTTTGAAACCCGCTTCTTTTCATAGGTAATGTTCATAATGAAATGATTATGAAACTTTTAAATTTCATAATTTTATGATATTATTAATTTTTTATAATACACATTTAATTTCAGGGGTTATTATATGATTATTTATGATCTTGTTCCACATGTATGTAAGATTTCATTATGAGATGGGTGGGAATTATATCTCCCTCCAATGCATTTAGTAATGATTTATATATAATGAGATTGACTAAGGTGGTCTTGGGTGTGAAACCTGACAACGAAGATGGCCATGGGAGTGAACCATGATTACAAAAATGGTATGAGGATTGAACTAATGCTACTAACATGGCCATGGGAGTGAACCATGACTACCAATATGGTATATAGAGTGAACCCATACTACCAAGATAGTCATGGTGGTAACGCCTTGGCTGCTATTAAAATCATAATATATTCTTACGTGTTTTCCAAAATTCCATGTTTTATTCCTATGTTATGTTTTATTGAATTCTGTTCTTTTTTCTTTGTGATTCAAGTCCTATTAACTTCCTTTATTTTTTCCATGATTCATGTATATAATCATTGACATGTTGGGTATGATCTTCTATTTTTATGATCATGTTCTTATACACTTATGCTCATGATTATGTTTACATATCTCCCTTGTTTACCCTTATTGAGCATTTGAGATCACCCCTTTATTATGTTTTCTTTTCCCATGTTACAATGAAAGGTTTTAGGTAGAAGTACAAAAATTAGAGATCTTTATGGAAGATGTTGAAGATCTTTCACCAAGATAAAATATTTTATTTCCATGTTTCCAATGATACTAAACTATTATGGTACATGGGAATGTATTATTTTAATGTACCTAATATTAATCTAAAATCAGGTAATGTCCATGTATGTTAAGCCTAGGTCTCAATAGTTGTTATAAAAGGAAAATTTTAGTCAACCTTTGGAAACT
This sequence comes from Viscum album, assembly GCA_963277665.1. Classification (NCBI taxonomy): domain Eukaryota; kingdom Viridiplantae; phylum Streptophyta; class Magnoliopsida; order Santalales; family Viscaceae; genus Viscum; species Viscum album. The sequence goes on from OY728133.1 coordinate 1,416,402,416, forward strand.
AGGATGAGAAAACTATAGTGAAATCCCTAGGAATGTTTCTATGGATATGTATAGGTATGTCACTAAGGATAAGTATAAGGAGTAGTCAACATTTAGGAAAATATCCTTGAATTTTGGTAAAATTTAGAGTGATTTGATTCCTAGAATTTAATCCATGTTTGGATACTACAAGTGGATGTGGCTCAAGAACATATATACCTAGGGGTAACAACTGTGACAAGATGTTTAAATCATTACATGGGGTAATCTGGTACACGACAGTTGTCCTAGCTACACATTTGGTTTGACACTCCTAGGGGATATACATTTTAAATTCACAAACTCTTCACAAATAATCATAAAGTATTTAAATATAATTTGGCTATGAGTAACCTTAGATGAACCTAGGGTGTCATATATTAACGAAGGTGTCATGATTTTGAAATACCAAATGTAAATCTTTTCACGACTATGTGCTTTTATACTATAATAAGTAATGATCACAATATGAGTATGGATTTAGTTAATAGAAATAACTATAAGGAAGTAGATTAATGTTGAATGTGATGGTGTATTTTTTGATGAGAAGTCAAGTGGGATGATCACTGGAGTGGAATATTTAGTAATCATTCATAATTAGTTTTCAAGGAACCTGATTAACAACATGTACCATAACTAACCCTAAGACTCGCCAAGGAAGAAAAATAAGGATTTCACTAAATGATATGGTAATGGAGACCTTGTAGGAAATAAGATTCAATTTCATTTGTGTCAAGAGTTTGAAAATTATCACCTAAGATAATGTCCTAAAAAACAAGAAGAAGTTTTGACAGTGGAAAAGAAGGACAAAAATTGACACTTTAGGGGGAAAATAAAGAATTTGGTTAATGAAATGGATGGATATTTTCCTCCCTAATTAATTATCAAAGGTTAAGTGTTTTATGTTTGGAATAAATGGTCATTACACAACTCAATGTTGTAAGAGGAATGCTCCTAAAGAAAATCAGAATGTTAGTGAGAATAATGTCTACAGTGCTAATGATGAAGAGACTAAATATGAGATGTGAAAGGAAAGAGGTGTCATATAATAGGATGGGGGATCACTATTAGTTCATTAATGATGAAATTATCGATGTTTTATGAATTTAAATTCAAAAAAATCATGAATGATGAAGTATACAAGGATTGTCTTACTTATGGTTTTCACTCAGTATTTACATGTTTATGTTGAATGTTAGTGATGGAATTTGGAAGTATTTTAATGATAAGTTGATATTTTTAATAAGGTAAGGTAACCCTTAATAAGTTCTTTATGTTAAGGTAATTTTTTTTGGATTAAGATATGTGTGTCATGAATAAGTAAACTGGATGGTATAGATTAACCTAGACTTAATTATTGACAAAGTGTCATAAGCCATCAACGATGAAGTTTACAACATTTTAGAATTGATGAATATATCGAAATTAGGTTGTAATAAGGAAGAAATAATTACATCCAAAAGTATTTATTGTAATTCAAGTCATTTCCATGTTCCAAAAGAATTTATGATAAGGGTATTCACATGTTTGGAATTTACAACTAAGATATACTTTGTGATATTTGGGGAATCAATGCTAAGATGGTTTCATGAATTTAATTCTATGATTTTGGATTTTCATCTTTCAGAAAGTTTATATGGTTATCCATTCAAGAAAATTTTATGTTAAACTTTAGAGGAAGTATTTATGTATTGATTTTGTATTAAAAACCCCAGATAAAAGATTATTTTGGGATTAACCATATTTCAAGGATGTCCATCATATTTATATTGGAAATTATATTAATGTGGTTTTATAAAAGGATATCTTGTATGTGGGGTGACAACTAATCAAGTCTGACAAGGCCTCATGTATTCAACCCATGAACAAAGGATGATAAGTGTTTCACACCTAACACTGGACAATACGATGTCCTGGTTATGTAAAATTATTTCTGATTTATAATTATTTATCATAACATTGTAGTGTTAATTTTTATGTTTATTGATTTATGTATTGACCATATTGATTTTTAAGAATATTGTTAGAGAAATATTTATACATTTTATTCTTTTATTGGCCTTAATATCCATTAAAAGTGTATTTTAGTGCTTTAGGAATCTATGTTAATTTATGGACATCAATTTCTTAAAGTATTGGATGAATTATAAATAGATAAAATAACAACTAAAGATTGAATATTTTATTTTATTCTTGGCCAATAAAATATTTTCTCAATGATAAGATAATGATCAAAATGGAAAACATGCTTTCCTAATACCTTAATTTTTATTGAACAGGTGGCCTTTTCAATCATCCAATATTTATGAATTTGAGGCCCTAAACTATTAATTTATCGCTAAACTATTTGTGATTGATGAGCTCAATCCCTCCTAATAAATATTGATGGCTTTCCTCTATGTCTATGCTTCACTCCCAACATATAATTTTCTATGTGGAAACTTAGTTATATGTTACATTGAGTAACAGTTAGGGTTCCAAGATTCCATTTTTAAAGGAAGAGTTAGAAATCATTTTTATGATGTGGGATTATATAAATGAAATATACATGTATTGATACTTTTATAAAAAATATTAATTTCAATGTAAAATTTCATTTTAGGGGGGGGGGGTAGAATGTAGCACCCCATGATTTTGTGAATTTTTTCGAATTAATTTCAACTTTTTGATATATTTATTTTCTTTAAGACTTAATATAGTTCATTTTAAATCAAATAACTCTATTTAGATTACATTATATGCAACCCCAATTAAATCGTGCAGAACATAAAACATAAACATTTCCGGATCTACACAAAACACCGAGGCCAGCTTTTGTTATACGTAATAATGGCATTCCTTGATGACCTGTGTAAAACACAAGACCGAGGTTCACCCAACAATAATATATTATTAAAATATTATTATTTAATATAATAAGATAAAACCTTGATGTTAAATTTGACTTTATGAATAATATGTACTAATATATGAAAATATATGGTTTATAAAATATAATATGAACTCATAGGTTACCAATTAAATATAAATTAATATGAAAACTGATTGAATATAAAAGGAAATATTATCATGGTCACAAATATATTTTACCCTAATAAAATAATTATTCATTTATATCTAACAATGCCCAATGTAAAACATTCCTTTCACAGAGAACATTAACATGGCGTACATTACACAAAATACTGAGTTTCTATGAAACATCATTTGATTATTATAAGCATTTAAACGAGTTAGATGTAACATGAACCTTAAAAAATAGTAATATTAATAGAAATAACTACTTCTAAAATATTTTTGACTATTTTTTATATAAATAAAACATACTTATAATTAAAGATATAATTTTTGGTAAAGTCTATTTACGTTTAGATAGCCTATTTTTTCGAATGAACCGCTTCTAATGTCCTTATATGAAAAATAAATAATAAAATTATTTTAGAAAAAATTAGAAATTGAATTTTATAAAATAAACATTTTTTTTGAATTCAGAATATCAATATTATATTAGTGTTAATTTTTCAGACATTTCTGAGAAACATTATTTTTGATGAATAGTGTAAAACATTACTTTTTAATTTAAAACTACCATTTTTCTTAATTAATTATTAAGGAAAAATGGTATTATAAATTTCTTTTAAGGAGAAATTAGATAAATATTACATCTATTAGTGAAATTTAATTCATTATAATCAATTTCATGTTGAAATTGAATACAAAATCCTAACAAACATTGGAACAATTTTATACTTTAAAAACCAGTTATTTCGCCCCGTCTTCGGGATTAACATTAATCTTAATTTTTTCACTTATATTATTTGAATTTAAAAAAATAAAAAATACACCACTGTATTCATTATAATATTTATATTATAATAAAACCATGTTAATTTTTGACCAAATTGATTATTAAAAGTGATTAAAATTAATCATAGTGATTAAGGCCAAATTTGGTTTAATTAGGGGCAAACCCTTACAATTAAGGGCCAAAATGATATATACACTTTTCCAGAACAACTTTTATGTCCTTATTTCATCCATAAAACTTCCATTATTGATTTTTTTTAGTTTTTTAGGACTTTATTTAGGTAATGACACACGTACACCTAACTTATTTCTAAAAATTCCAAGTGAGTTTTTTTCCATTCCTATAAAAAGACACCAAATATCCCACTTCCTCACCCCTATAAAACCTATTATGTGAGGACAAGACCTAAACAATATATTTCCCTTAAATCCTCCCTTATTCCAATAATCCTACCCGTTGGAATAGAAAAATTAAAGGAATCCTTTTGGCACAAACCAAATGGAGTTACCCGATTAAGAGGTAACAACTACTGGGATACAACAAACCATTACCACCTATCATGGAGGAAATTATGATGGATGATATGTTTATATATGATATATATTATATTTATAATGCATTTAATCTTATTTAATTTTTATTTGGAACATAACTTTACTCTTTCCATCTTATGTAAATACGATAATTTCACTTGAGAAAGTGTAGACTACCACCCCCTGAAAGAGATATAATTCTTCCAGGCACTACATGGATTGTATTAAGGACATTTTAAGTGAATATATATGATATCATAAATCTAATTTAACGATGATATATATATTTATATATACTTCTTTTACTTTCTTTATCTCAGCATGACTATTAAATGGAAATAACATTCATGCATACATAGGACCAAATATTTACTTGAACAGTGTAATATTTTTCATAAATATATATTTAATAAAATATTATAACACACATATAAAGTATATACATGTTATTTATATCATTTTTTACATTATGGAACCATGATATAATTATAAGGACCCACAATTTAACAAATTAATACAAATATGAAAAAGAAAGCGTATATTACCTGATGTGAAACCTAAACATATGATGGTTAAAAATAGGGTAATTTAAGGTCATAATAAAGACTCATATTTTATTATATATAATAATATGGTTATTTATAATATGTATAATAAATTTATATTTATCATTCCTGTGATTTTAATGTGTACTATGAGAGTCAGGACCTAAGGTAGGAAGATTTCTTATAACTTTTAATTTCTAACAGATACATTCTATGTTCAACAATCTTTCTTTTTTTGGGGTGTATGATCATAATATCATTGTATTTTTCATATAATTTTATAAAATATATGTGTATTAACTTATCTGTTTTTTAAATTTCATTCATGGGGTTTATGTTCCAAAAGTTACCAAATCGGTAAAAATTGGTTGGTCTCAAATTGCCTTCTTTGAGACTCATATATTTTTATGTACCTAAAATATTTTTGAAGGATTATATACTTCCATGAAATATCCTTAATATCCTCTTTTTTATGGTATTTTATGATTCATGTAATTTCCTTTTACTAAATGAAGATAATGTTCCCAACTAACCAAGTGGTAAGATTTTATTGAAACAATCTCATCACTTTTAAAGATCATTAATGACTATACATATTTGACGACATCTTATGATCCATATCTAAATAACACTAATTATTTTACCTATACAATGGTTATTATAGATTTCCTCATTTGTGAGTGCCATTTGTTTCCACTTTTTGGTACTTAAGATAATATTTTTATTTAAAATCTCTCCTCCTCTCTATTTGGTTAGAAACGTATTGTATTTGAAAACCATATTTCTAAAAATGTTTGAAAAATGTTTTCAAAAGATACTTAAAAATAATTTTCTAGGAAAAAATATTTTAAATTTTTTTTATTGTTTTCAACGAATCATTTAAAAAATGTCAAATCTATTTTCAATGAAAATGGTATTCAAAATGTTTTATGTTATAAAAAGTATTTTTTAAAGAAGGAAGGATATTTTCCTCAAGAAATGTTATTTTAAATATATTTTAAAACCATTTCCCATCTAAGATAACATACATTGGTGTTACTCATTAATTTATGAGTAATTTATTCTATTTTTCCATTCATTTTCTTTCTATGAATGGACTATGTTTTTATGGAATGAATTTTATTGAAGCCATGTCACTTTTATGGGTTACATGCTTTTGAATCATGCTTCATTTCAAATTTTATGTTTATAATGAAATATTTATGAAACCTATATATTTAAAAAGGTTATGATATAACTTCTTGATTATAATACCCATTTCATTTCATGGGTTATTATGTGATTAATTATGATCTTATTGAACATGTTTTTATGATTTCATTATGAGAGTGGTGGGACCTATATCAACCACCAATTCATTGGGTATTGATATATATCTCATGAGATAGACTAATATGATCTTGGGAATGAAACTTGACTACTAAAATAGACATGGGTGTGAACCATGACTAACAAGATAGTAAGAGTGGTGAATCCATACTACTAAGATTGTCTTTGCAGTAATCCCATGGATACTATGGATACGATATTATATTATTATGTTTCTACCACAATTCCTTGGTTTATTCCAATGTTATTATTTATTAGCTTATTATCTTTATTTCTTTATGATTCATGTCTTATTAACATTAATTATTTATTACATGATTTATGTATATGATATTTGATATAGAGGGTATGATCATAATTTTCAAGATACTGTTCTCAGACACTTATGCTTAAGATTAGGCTTAAACATCTCCCTCGTTTACCCATCTTGAGAATTTGGGATAACCCCATTCTTTTTATTCCATTCCCAATGTTACGAAGAAAGGTTTTAGGTATAATTTATAAAGGTGGAGATATTTTTAAGATATTTCACTAGGATAGAATATTTAGTTTCCATGTTTCAATAGACATTATACTATTATGGTCCATGGGAATGTATTATTGTAATGTACATAATATTCATCTAAAATTATGTAATATCCATGTATGTTAAGACTGGGTCACTATAAAAATATTGTGTAGTACCCTCTAGTCTTTAGCTTGGTATTCACATTGAGTTAGATATCACACACAATGGGAGCCTTCCACAGGCTGTGTGACACCTATCTGGCTATCTATCTGTGTATAGGTAGTACACACCCAGGAAGCCATGCAGCCCCACATGCTATGTGTGATGGGGTACACCCCATGTACTTCATCAAGTATAAGAGCATGGCCTTATGGAATATAATAAATGTTATATTGACCCCAAAATTCAATGTGATGTGATGTAAACCCCATATATTTCATAAGGTACATAGGAATCGGTAGAAGACCCATCCCTGTGATGGCCCGACCCTTAAATTCTGTGTGATGGGATCTATAACCCCTGCACTTTAGAAAGTACTCAAACATAGCCAGTATTCATGGGCATTACTGGAGTACATTAGAAATGATATTTTACATGGGATTGAATAGATGACACTCCATGTACTGGAACAACCTCTACATATCACGTATCACAGAATAAAACACCATGTATCTGGAGAAAGTAATGTTGTGTGAGATAGTGAGACATATGTAGTGAAAGAATCATATAAACATGCCATGTACCCCCTGGGACATGTCATTTTCTCTCTAAAGGGAATTTTGGAGACCCTGTTCTTCTGATAACCGCTATGGTATGAGCTTTGGTGTGTTCCCCTGGAGCATTTTAGTGTGGATAAATTTTACTGGCCTATCCCTATAAGGGTATAGTGAGAAATCATGTCCTTATCATAGGGTGTGTTTCCCTAAATGATATTAATCATGGACAGACTTACTTACCCATATCTATGGATTTAGGTGTGATCCTCTATCATTTTTTCCTAGTGGTTTTCAAGTATCCCATTACCAACTATCAAGGCATGTGATCCTTATCCTAGTGGGTTTACTCTAGGTGGGTGAAGTGTCCCCAATATGCATTTGTTATAATCCCCTATCTATATATCAAAATTTGGTGTCTTCATGTAAGTTTTTTTCTGATTGAGTGAGCATCGAAGATAATCCCTCTAAATTTCATTGTAACATCTACATGGAATGACCCAAAAAGTATGTCATCTAAAATGACATCCATATTTGTAGTGAGTCCCGATTAGTGTGTTCTCTTGGAAGGATGATATCTATGATCCTCTAGTATACTCCTATGAAAGAAATGATAACATGACCATAATTTAATATTGTAGTCCACCATTATGAATATACAGGTCATTGTGGTTGTTATCTCAAATTATGATTGACATGACTTCATGGTGATGAGATAAATACTATCTATTTTTGATTTGTGTCAATTGATTTCAAGGATTCCTACTCGGTATGTTTATAATCACTCATGTATGGGCTCTAAACACCCATGTTGTGGCTTATACAGTTTAAAATCATTGTGACATTGTCCTAGATTGGCCAATAGTAGGTGGAGGCTAGTTTTTCTAGACAAACCTCAAATGAATCTAGGAGTTTCTTTTGGTTATGTGGCCCCATGTCTCCAATAGGTTTGGTTCTTTTTATGTTTTTATGAAATTTATTTAGACATTTATATTTTTTATGCACTAAGTTCTTACTATAATATGGGATAGATGTTATGTATGAAATTACAGAATGATTTTTTTACCTTTCAACTTTATTCAAGTGTATTGATATGTGTGTGCACATGTACTTTATGATAATTCCACACATGTGTGGGATTTGCCTAATCCATGGTATTTTCTATCCCCTTTCCTATTATAGGTGGATTGAGGTTTCATTATTGTCTTACTGCGAACCAAGTGGGCCTCAGTCAGTCGAATTGTGAAAGACTGGTATTTGAGGTGGTCATCAATCAGTCAGATTAAAATGATTTTCTGGTTATGAGGTTAGGTTTTAGATCTAGGAAAATAATGTTAATGTGTCTTGAGTACATCTCACAAGATAGGTAACCCATTGATGGTTTGATGGATAAAATATCCCTTCACACGAATTTTGATAACATACATTCTGAATTGACACACATTGGTACTATTTATAAGGAAAAAATTTGCACCAGAATCATATAAGAATGTGTTGTGGTTTCCATTCCCTTCTTGATTCATCTCCTTATATATTCTCTTCTAATAGTGGTATTTATTTTATTTTTCTATATGCCTCCATGAATACATCTACCTCATATTATATAGTGGAATTATGGATATTACCCACATGAGGATGAGGATTTTATTTATGGACCTATGTAGGAGGTGATTACTTTGATTTTATAGTGAGTAATGTATCAACCCCTTGAGCCACATTATGTCCTACCTTTTGTGGTTGATGTGGATGATCCCCATCCGGTTGAGTAGCAGTTGGTTCCATTGTTACCATAAGATGATAAAACTATTAGTAGTGTTATTATTAAGTTTCATAGTTAGAGATAATCTGGGTTTCATGGTTAGATAGAAGCCCTTCTTGGGAGGTAGATGACTAGTTTGAGCTTGTGGTGTAAGAATTATCTTGGGTTAGGAACCCTCTTAATAGTGTCCTTAGATATTTGACTTCATCCAGTACATGTTGGTAAGTATTATAACCCTCGGTTGGTGTTGTTTTATGTGGCTCTTGGAAGGTATGTAAGAGGGACACTTCCTCTAAAAATACATGTACTTTTTAATGAGAATAAAAATGTGTGGGTGAGTCAATTTCATCCAAAGTTGGTATTTTAGAGGGGTGGTGGATGATTACATTTGTCATGTATGTTTGAGATAATTTTGTTGTCATAAGGTGTCAGATAGAGAAATGTTTATGGAAAATAGGAAAAAATGGAAAGGATAACTTCATGTGGTAGGATATGTGATTTGAATTCATAGAGTGCGGTTTGAGGTTCAACATGTATCTTTTATGCCTCATCAATAGTTTTGGTACATGGTCATAATCCACTATTCCATGAATACATACACTATTTGATACCTAGTGATATAAGTGGATCCTTTTAGCTTAATACTTATGTTTATAGGAACATGCTGAGAAGGATAAATAATCACACACTTCTATCAATAGTGTGACCTGACATTGGGAGAGAGAGAGAGAGTGGGGGATGGAGCCTTGAATGGAATATTTATATAAATGTGATGAGTCTATGTGATGTTTTCTATAGTATGGACTGGTTACCTAGTATACATTATTAGTTTACTATTATCAATAAGAGTTTCAGTGTAATTGAGTTAGTGGTATGAAATATTTATTCATTGGTGGGAAGCAATCCCAAGAAGAGCCGATGTGATCTTGTATTGGAGGATAAAATCAATTTCCATTCAATTGGATAGTAGAACACTTAGAGAAGTTGATTATATAATCTTTTAGTTTACTATATTGTTAGATGATTATTATGATTAATTCCCAATTTATTTCCCTAGATTACCTCCCCATAAATATTTTGTCTTATGTATAGACCTGCTTTGAAGGAAGACTCGATATTTATGCTAGCTTGTCTGATGATTCCATGAAGCTATGAGAGAAGAAGGTGTGGTTGGTGAATCTATAGATCAAGGGATTTTTTAGACACAATGTTTCCCATCGTTATCCCAAATATTATTTTTCAATAATTCAGTCGAAAGATCAAGGATATGAGTGTATTAACATCAATATAACCGTGATACCTTTTGTAAAGACCCAACACTATTTTCCCGGAGATGGGGCCTTATTACATTACATTTTCATGATTAAAATAAATTTGTATCCTAAAGGAACGAATAGATTAGTTTATTTGGAAATCTAGATACATACATAAGTTCAACATTACAACATGAAATGAAAAAAAAAGTTCCATTGGGAACATCCACCACTCTATGTTTATCCCTGCAAGTTAATCATAGTATATCTCTTCATGTCTTAGAAAAAATGAAACATAATAAGGGGTGAGGTCAGATGATTAGTTAGGGTAAACATTATAGAGGAAGATAACATAAACATTAGGCATGGTGAATTGTTGAAAACACATGCCTTTAAATATAAACATGGATATAATATGGCAGGAATATGAGTTCAGTAAATATTTCCATAATTAAACATTATCATGAGTATTCTACTAGTCGAATAACCTCATGAAAAATGAATTTATAGCTTCATAATGAGGGAAATTCATATGCTGGAAATTCTGAAACATACCGTCAAAACCTCATCCAAGGCATCTAAAAATGATTAAGGCCTCGACCAAAACTATATCTAAAAATGGGCAAGGCCTTGACCAAGTCCATATCTATTTGTCTCATGAGACCTACCAATGCACTAAGGGGATATATAGTGACCCGCCCATCACTTAATAAGTCCAATTAATTCTTCATATGAATGGTTTTAAACATAAACAACTTATACATTCATATTTAAACTAACATATGAAATTTAAATAACATTCCCCAAACATTAAGCATAAACAATAACTACTCAGAGTAAATTGGAGAATGTTTTTAAGATAGCACATCCATAGTCAAAATAGTGATAAAAAATTTAATTAAATATTGTAGATAATATAATAAAATTTTAATCCTAATAATATATAATAATCAACGAGAGTGTTGAAACAGATGAAGATAGTCTTATATAATCATCGATTAATTCTGGAGAGAAATACTCATTTATTTTTAAAAGAATAGTTCATTTGGAAAAGTCTTTTTATAAAACCAAAATTAAATAAAGAAAATATTTTAATAATAAAATGAGTGATTTTAGAATGATATTTGTTTCTAAAAACATATTTTAGAGTTCCCTTGAATATAGTCATAATTTGAGAAATTCCCTTGAATCAGGCTTATATTTCAGAAATAGTTTTGAATGTTTCTTTTAAAAAATGTAAATACCCATAAAATTAGGAAGTATTCTAGGTTTTAAACATATTTATAATAGCCACAAAACATTTATTAGGATTAAAAAATAATACATAATAATTTCATTAAGGTAGATAGACAATAACAGTAACCCGAATAAAAATAGAGGTTCGGGTGGAAATCCCTTACCTAAAGTCAAAAGGTGTTCCAACTTGATCTTAATGACCTGAATAATCAAATTTAGGTTCACAAATTAATGTTATAATAACCTCCTCTACATTTAATTGATTTATTATAATCTTATTTGGTTTATTCATGTCATTTTTATGGGTTAATGGATTCAATTCCATTGTTTGGGAGAGTTTTTTCCATGGTTTTCATGATCAGTTAACTCATATTCCTATAAGGATAAACATGTAGAATGAGAATGGTTGCCCAAAATATAATTTTTATGTTATTTGTGAACAACCATAATATTACATGTTTATAATATTTTTGGTTATTAGGAGTGAATATGATATATTATATAAAACTTTAATGACAATTGTTTGGGTTTATTGGTGGTTTTAGATAAGAATGAACTCATTTTGATTTATAAATTTATTTCTTGTGTAAAAAAGGATTGAAAACTATTACATAAGTTATAATATATATATATAGAATAGTCGGTTTCAGCAATAAAAATTACATCTTGACCTGAATTGATGACAGAAATAGAAATTGAAAACCTGTTGTCCTTGAATGTGACAAATTATCACATCTCAGATGGTGTTTTCATTTATAATATAAAAGAAGGGGAAAGGAGGTATGATGAAGAATTATTGATTTATCATAACAACATTCTAGTACATGTAAGTTACTACATTCATCACAACATTTGGATGAAAGGAGGTGAGGAATGGAAAAAATAATAATTGAACTTGAAATAATTGAAATGAAAAGAGGAATTTTCCTCTTGAATTAATAGTCTTTGGGAGCCTCAGTAGGGGAGAATTTTTGGCATTTTTATTAGACCATGGGCTACTGGAAGTGTGGGAGGATCATGGGAGGATATTAGGGCATAATTTACAAAACATACATTGCTTTAGGGGAGTCAAGAGAAGATGTATTGATGGGTGTTTTATAGTGGGGGAGAGGGCTGATTTTTGAATATTTTATTCATTATTTTATTATTTCCCTCAAGACAGCCAATAGTGAGGATTCATGTGAACCATAATAGTAATAATTTCATGTGAGTTTGGACCTAGGGGTATTATATCATTTTTACCTCACCAATGAATCAATAAATCATGTATTTAGAATCTATAGTAAATTATCGTATTTTACTATTCTCATAAAATTCAGTTATTTCTGAAAAATCCATAAAATCCACCCCGATAATTTTTTGGCATGTAGAATTCAAAAATAAAATCCCTTTTTTAATATAAATTTCTAAATATCTTTTGTTTAATTTTTAAATAAAATCATAATTTATTTGAAAAAACAATATTAAAACTATAACTCATTCTATAACACTTGGAAAAATTAATGAAGGTGCCATAAAATTATATTATAATCATAAGACTATAGAATAAAAATTTATTATTAAATTTTTTGAAAATACATCTCCATTTTTAATTATTAAATTAATCATATAATTTTAATTAAAATATTTATGACTAAAAAAATTACCAATATTTATACTATGATCATTTTATCACTTATTAGATTTCTAAATTGTATTTATACATTCATGGGTGAAGTTCATTTTTTTGGATCATTTATTATTAATTACGATTAAATAATATTCAAAATGGTATGTTACTATTAACAAGGGTATCTTACTATTCATCAAAAACTAATTTGGTTATATTAGACTCAAAATATCTTACTTAACACAACCATGCATATCATTTTTTTGAAATCCAAATCATAGAGGTGGAAAATATATGTTTACTAGATATGTTATAATTAAACGGTTTTTGTAGAGAATTTTTGTTTCATTCATTGAATATTAAATTTATTTAAAAAATCATAGTGTGTCTCATTAATCCTACATACAAAAATGTTATCCTTGAAATTATCATAATGTTATCTCACAATAAGATTTGGGTTTTTATTCATCATAAGCTATTTAGGGTACAATGTTTCCTCTACGATTTTATGATTTTTCCAAAGTATCATTACCAGTTCAATCATCTAATTCCTCAACACTCATTCTATAGTGTCCTGAATCTAGACAGTCCATTCACAGTATGATTGGTTAGGTTCCAATTCAATACCTTCAGAAGTGAGGATATGCGTGGGGTCTGGCATGTACTTTCTCAGTAATAAGACAAGGAACACGTTGTATACTTTAGAAAATCTTGGGTGAATAGCCAAATGATATGAAACATCTCCAATTCCTTCCAGAATTTCAAAAGGGTATATGTACCTAAGGCTCAGTTTCCCTTTCTTCCCAAATCTTATAACACCCTTCCATGGTGATACTTTTAAGAAAACATGATCTCCCACAATAAATTCCAAATCCTTCCTTCAATTATCAACATATCTTTTTTTATACTGTGAGATGATTTGATATGGACTTTATAAGTCTTTACCTTTGCTATTGTTTCCTCCAAAAGCTCTGGGCCCATAATTCTCCTTTCTCTAACTTCTTCCGAACAAGTTGGTGTATGACATTTCTTTCCGTACAATACTTCATATGGTTCCATTTGAATAATTGAATGGATACTATTGGTTTAGAAAAAATCCTCAAAAGAAAAATATTGATCCCACATACCTTTAAAGTCATGTGAAAAAGATCTCATCATGCCCTCTAAGGTTTGTGTCATCCTTTCTAATTGACCATCAATTTTTGGGTGATAAGTAGTACTCAGTTGAATCTCAATATCAAAAGGGTTATGATGAATTTTTTGTGATTTTGATATAAATCTGAGATCATAATCATAAAAAAATTGAGAGAGGTTCTCTAGGAAGTATTATAATTTTATTGATATAGAGTCGTGTTAGGTGCTCCTGTGGAAAATCCTCCCATATAGCAAGAAAATGTGCATATTTCATAAGTCGATCAACAATTACCCATATATAATCATTATTCCTTAGTTTTTTGGGTAATATAGTGACAAAATCCATAGTGATTTCATCCCATTACCATTTTTGAATATGTAGAAGTTGCCTAACTCTTCTAGGATGTTGTCATTAAACCTTTACATGTCAACAAACTGGAAATCTTGATACATAATAAGTAATTTCCCACTACATATTGTCCCACCAGAAATGTTCCTTCAAATATATATTCATTTTAGTGATTCCATGGTGTATAGAAAAATTTTAGCTATGATAATCATTTAATAACTCAATTTTTAGCTCAGGTATAGAAGGAACACATAGTCTCTTCCCAAATTTAATAATTTCATCATCAAACAGAATGTCAGTCAACTTCCCATCGTTCATAGCATTGATTTTCTTAGGAATATTCTCTTCATCAAAACTATGAAGTGTTAATTATTTCCAAAAAATATGGTTGGGAAACTATTTGAAAAAGTAGTGATGTTTCAGCTTTTGATAATTTCCATATCCATTTTCACTAGATCCTTGTACAAAGGATCCTTGTAAATCCTCATTTTGTTGTGACCTCCATGATCCTTCCTTCTCAATACATCATCTACTATATTGGCTTTTCCTGGGTGGTAGTGAATGGAAAAATCATAGTCCTTGAGTAGTTCGATATATCACCTTTTCCTCATGTGGGGTTTTTTTGTGAGAAGATATACTTCAGACTTTTATGATCCGTATATATCTCAAAATTTCCCCCATAAAGATAATGTCTCCATATCATCATAGAAAATATTACAGTTTCTAACTCAAGATCTTGAGAAGGATTGTTTTGTTCATGAATTTTTATTCTTCCTAATACTTAAGCAATAACTCTATCATTTTGTATAAGAACACAACCAAGTCCTTTCATTGATGCATCATTATAGATCAAAAACTCGTCATTCCTCGATGGTATAGTTAGGATTGTATAATTCACTAACGCCATCTTAAAATCTTCAAAACAATACTCACATTCTTTTGTCCATATGAACTTAACACCTTTATGTGTATGATTGGTCATTGTGTTGGATAAATGGGCAATTTATTGAAGGAAACACCTATAATAACCTACAAAACATATAAAACTATGTACCTCATTTATGTTTTTTTGGAGTAGGCCATTCTTTTGCAACCTTTTTTTTCATAGGATCAATATATATTCCATCCTTATAGATAATGTATCCAATAAAGGAAAATTATTGAAGCCAAAATTCACACTCGCTAAACTTAAAATATAATTAATTTCTTCTAAGAGTCTTCATAATAGTGTGCAAGTGATTTTCATTATTTTTATAGATTTTGGAGTATACCAAGATATCATCAATACATAACACCAAAAATCAATCTAGATATATCTTGAAAATACTATTCATTATATGTAGGAAATTTTTGGGTACAGTAGTTAGTAAAAAAGATATTACTATAAACTCATAATGCCCATACCTAGTTCAAAATTCTATCATGGGAATATCTTCCTTCCTCACATGTAACTGATGATGTCCAGATCCAAGATCAACCATCAGAGAATATTAGTCTCTATGAAGTTGATCAAATAAATCATGAAGGTGATGTATGGTATACTTGTTCATTATTGTTATAGAATTGATCTCCTTCTAGTCAATTAAAAACCTCATAGATCCAAATTTATTCTTTACGAAAAGAATAGGGGCTCCCCATGAAGAAACACTAGGGTGAATAAATCCTTTATCACTCAATTCCTCTAGTTGATTAATTAGTTCCACTAATTCCACATTGGCCATTCTAAATGGGGTATTTTATATGGGCCTGGAATCATGAATTAATTCAATGAAAAATATCAATTTCTTGCTCTGGAGGATGTCTAGGTAAATCCTTTGGAAACACATCAACATATTATTTCACATTAGGTATGTGATCTATTTGAACATTATTTTACTCACACATAGTTATTACATTCCATTACTCCCCAATAATTGAATTTAGTAGAGCTATGTAGGGTGGATCGAGATACAAATTTTATGGTGATGTCTCTGCTATAAAGATAAGATATTTTACATAGTCCTCAAAAATTGTAACCTCCTTATTCTAGAAAAGAAATTGCATCATGGTTCGAAATCCAATCCATAATTTGGATTATATCAAATTAAATACTAGGTATGAGAATAAAATCAGTAGATAATGCACGTTTATACTCCATAATGGGGATTTCCTGAAAACACTATGTTGTAATGATAATTACCCTCGGAGTTTTGACTGAAAACTCCCTTATTAAATCAAATTGGAAATATTCAATTTTCATGGAAAACTAGGAAGACATGAAAGAATGAGATGATCGTGAATGTAATATATAATTGCCTATGATTATAGAAACAATTATAGTACCAAACACAATATCATTAGGAACCTCAATATTAGCAGTTTGGATTGAATACGCTTGTCTATGCTCCCTTGCCCTTTACTGAGGAACATTTCCTTGACTCTTGGAAAAATCATTAGTATAGTGTTACTTCTCTATAAAACTATGGAATTGAACATTAGGATCCTATTTATTCACATGGAAAACACCAGCATGATGACATTTATATCCATACTTTAAGAACACCCCTTTTCCTTTTAAGATGGAACCAAGGTGTTTCCTTCCATAATTATGATAGGCTGGAAAGTCAACTCTTCCCTTCTTCCACATTTCCTTATTTCATTTTCTAATGTTTTCATCACCCCTCTTCTTATCTTTATTTCCATTAAAATAGAATAAATTATAGAATTTCAGTTCCATCTTGATATAAAATGAGCCAATATATTCTTATGATGAGAAACATTGGGAGACTACAGCCCTTTAGGTGGAATGGTTTTAAACCATCAAACAATCGATCAATCTGGATCCTTTGTGTTTTTAATTAAATATCACCACTGATCTATATCTCTTAAAAGATGATAAACTTTGAAGGCAACATTCTTTCTTTCTTTACATCCCAAAGTGAGAAATATCTTCCCTAATGAACTTATCCACTGCTCCACTACAAATGGGTTTGTAGTCCTATTAAAGGATGGAGTTTGTTGTCACATAAAGAAATCTAATATAGATCTTCCACGTCGGGGATCTGGATGCTCTAAACGGGTAGGATTATTATACATAGCCTGATTAAGTTGTCCCAGTATAGTAATATGTTTCTCTATACCAGTTTCAGATTCAGACCCATCATTATTATATTTCACATGAGGGAAATCCTTACATGGGATACATGTGATCATGTAGTTTCAATTTCTTCCCCTAGGAGCCATTTCTAAATAATGTCATACAATATATTATATTATGAATCATGATGTTTAATCTCAACTTATAAAAATACTTTCCATAAATTTAATTCTTATTCATGGATAATCCCATTATCATAATCAAGGATTCTATGAGGAAAAATTTACATTTAAATCCTTTTTAGTGGCCTTTAAAGAAAATGTGAATTATCCTAAGAATACCTGCTAAGAGTGTCAAACCAGGTGCACAGTAAGGCCTATTGTCATGTACCAAGATACCCCAAGTCAAGCTTGAAACTCCTTGTCAGGTTTTTCACTCCAAGGTACATCTACGATAGAACCACTTTCACATGTAGTATCCTGACAGGGATGTGTTTTCTATAGTGATCCAAATAATTTATTCCTGATCAAAATAATAGGATGTTCTTTTGTGTTAATATTGAAATTCAATCATATAGGTTTTTCCCTAATCTATATATTCAAAACCAATTTTCCGTGTTTTCTACTAAACTTCCCTAGATATGAACTGTAAAAATTTGACCCCAGTTTCTCAGAGCTACTGCCTTATTACATTACATTAGCATGAGTAAAAGAATGTCGTATCCCATAGGAATGAATGGTTTTTTATATTTTGGAATCTAGATACATACATTAGTTCAACATTAAAACTTGAAATGCAAAACAAAAAAAAATTTCCATTGAGAACATCCACCACTCTATGTTTATCCCTACAAGTCAATCATATCATATGTCTTCATGTCCTGAAAAAATGAAACAAAAGAAGGGATGAGATCATATGCTCAGTTAGGGTAAAATATTCTATATAAGATAACATTAACATAGGCATGGTGAATAATTTAAAACATATTATTTTTAAAATTAAACATGAACATAATATTGCAAGAATATGAGTTGGGTAAATATTTCCATAATTAAACACAATCATGGTTATTCTACTAGTATAAACACCTCATGAACTATGAATTTCTAGCCTAATAATGAGGGAAATGCATATTCCAGACATTCTAAAACATATCATCAAGGCCTCATCCAAGGAATCTAAAAATTATTAAGGCCTCTGCCAAAATTATATAAAAAAATCGGCAGGGCCTCATCCAAATCAATATCTTTTTGTCCCATGAGACCTACCGATGCATAGAGGGGATATAGTGGGCCCCTCACATCAACTAAAAAGTCCAATTCATTTTTAATATAAATTTTATTAAACATAAAAAACATATACTTTCATATTGAAACTAACATAAGATATATAAATAACTTTCCCCAAAAATTAAGCCTAAGCAATGACCATTCGTAGTAAATTGGTTAATGGTTTTAGGATAACACATCCATAGTAGAAATAATCATAAACCATTAAATTAAATATGGTAGATGAAATAATAAAACATTAATTCCAATAATACATAAGAATCAACTAGAGTTTTGAACATATGAAGATACTCTTATAAAATCATCGAGTAATAATTGAGATAAATACTCTTTTATTTTTAAAAGAAGTGTTATTTCAGAGAAGCCTTTTCATAAAACTATAACTAAAGTAATAGAGTATTTACATAATAAAATGAGTTATCTTATAAAGATAATGGTTGTTAAAAATATATTATAGAGTTCCCTTGAAAATAGGTAATAATTTGAGAAATTTCCTTGAATCGGGTTTATATTTCAGAATGAATTTTGAATGTTCCTTTTAAAATGTGTAACTCCACATAAAATAAGGAAGGATTATTGTTGATAAACATATATTGAAAACACACAAATAATTAGTAAGAGTACATAATAATACATAATAATTTCATTGAGTTAATTAAATAATAAAAGTAACCCAAATGAAAATGGAGATTCGTGTGGAAAACCCTCACCTCAAGTCTGAAGGTGTTCCTCACATGATCTTAATGACATGAATAATAAAATATATGATCATAATTTTATGATTCCAGAACCTCCTATAGATTTAATTTATTTCTTATAACCTTATTATCTTCATTTATAGACTTTTGATGCGCTAAGGGATTCGATTCGATTGTTTGGAAGCATTATCCTCGATTTTGATTATCAAGTAACTTATATTCCTTAAAAGAAAAAAATGTAAAATGATAATGGATGTATATAATAGAAGTTTTATGTTATTAGTTAACAACCATAAAATTTCATGGATAATTTTTTTTGGTTTTTGGGAGTGAAGATGAATCATTATATAAATCATTAATGACAATTGTTTAAGTTAATTGGATGTTTTTTATAAGAATGAACTCATTTCGATTTATAATTTTATATCATGTGAAAAAAAGACTTAATAACCTCACATAAGTTATAATACATGTATTATAGTCTTTTCCAACTATAAAAATGGTTTCATGATCAGAATTGAATACAGTAATAGAAATTGAAAACCCATCATCCTTGAATGCGATAAATTAACACATCTTGGATGGTGTTTTCATTTATAATATAAAAGAAGGGGAAATGATTAATGATGAAGAATTATTACATTATTATAACAACATTATAATACATGTATGGTAATGGAGTCATCACAAAATTTGGATGAACAATGGCAAGGAAAGAAAAATGAAATAATTGAAATTGAAATAAAAGAAATGGAAAGAGGAATTTACTTGTTAAAGAAATTTTCCTTGAGAGCCTCTTTAAGGAAGTGGTTTTGGCCTTTTTATAAGGAAAATGGCTTCTATACATGGGGGAGGAGTATGGGAGGATATTTGGGTTGAATTTCGGAAATTCAAAAGTCTTGAGAGGAGTCAAGAGTAGAGGGAGTGTGGGAGGGGGGGTTATAGTGGGGGAGAGGGGTTAATTGTGAATATTTTATTCATTATTTTATTACTTCCCTCAAGACAACCAATAGTGTTGATTCATGTGGCTGATAATAGCTATATGTTTTTGTGAGTTTTTACATAGTGGTCTTTCATCATCTTTACATCACATTTGACTCAATAAATCATGTGTTTAGCATTTGTAGTAAATTTACGTATTTTACTATTTACACACAATTCATGTAATTTATTAAATTCCGAAATATTCAACCCAACCATTTTTTGACATGTAGAATTAAAAAATTAAATCAATTTTTTCGAAAAAAAAAATTATATATATATTCAAATTAATTATTAAATAAAATCATAATTTATTTGAAAAAACAACATTAAAACTATATCTTGTTTTATAAAACATTGAAAAATTAATCAACATACCATAAAATTATATTATAATAATAATAAAACAAAATAATAATTTATGATTACATTTTAGGAAAATAAATTTCCATTTTAAATAAATAAATTAATCATAAAATTATAATTAAAATATTTATGACATACAAAAATACCAATACTTATAATATTACCGCTTTATCAATTATAAATTGTATAAATAGTATTTATACATTCATGGGTGATGTTTATTTTTTTTGGTTGATTTACTATTAATTATTATTTATAATGGTATGTTACTATTCATACGGGTATGTCACTATTCATAAGGGTATGTTACTATACATTCAAAACAATTTTGATTCTATTAAACTCTAAATATCTTAGTGAACATAGCCTTTTATGTTAGTTTTTAGAAATTCATATCACAGAGGTGGAAGAATTATGTTTACTAGCTAGGTTATAATAAAGTGGTGTTTTCAAAGACATAGTGTTTCATGCATTGAATATTAAATTTAATTGTAAAATTATGGGGTGTTACACTTTTAAGAAGAAATATCCGCCCTATGAGACTCAATTATTCCATTGACTGGTGTTTAGGTGTTGAGTGGTTCTTGAAGTTGGACCTTAGGATATGTTATCACCAACTCCTAGTTAGAGAGGTTGATATACCAAATGCGTACTCATAATTCTTCTATAGTTAATTTGATTTTATATTGATACATTTTGGTTTGTTTTATGCCCCAACCATGTTCATTATACTTATGAAATGGGTCCTCCAAACCTTCTTGGATTAGTTAATGGTATTATTATTTGATGAGATCCTTTTTTTACTCAATATCATAAGTATAAAATTCAAGACACATGAGTATGGTTTTAGAAATACACTGAGAGTACCTACATAATATGAATCTCTAAAATTTCAGTTATGAATTAAAGAGTTTAACTAATTTGGATATTTATTCTCAAAGATGGGATTGATAATAGACATAGTAAAGGTTGAGGTAGTCCTTTCTTAGGATCCACCGAAGAGCATGATAGTGGTGGAATCTTCTCACAACAAGGTTTTCTATTTTTCAAGCAATTTGATTGAGTAGTTGTACTATTAAAAAAATTTCCTTAAATAAAAGGATAATGCAATGTACCTCCAGTGGATTGTTGTCCCCCATATATTATTTTGTGTGTAAGGGGGTAAAACTTGTGGATCTTAATTTCAATAACTTATATGACCAGATATCCAATGGATATGTTTCTGGTGGAATTTGGGGAGTAGATCAACCTTGTTTGAGGATTGATGATGACACTATTTAAGTTTTGAAAGGAAGTGATGACGAGGTTTTATGATTCTTATTATAGTACATTAAAAGGAGGTTAATATGTGCCATGATCCATTGGCATAAATTAAGGTATCATCCCAATTCCCACCTATCAATAGGTGAAGGCTATGTTTCCTAAATTGAAGTGAAAATGGGATATTGAAATTGTGGGTTTTATGATTAGGACTCCATGATCAATGAGGGGTAATGACACTATCTATGTTTCCATTGAAATACCCATAAAATAATTCCTCTTCCTAGGTACTAGAGGGTAGAGTTTAGTGGATTGTTTGGAATTCTTGTGCATGTAAGTGGTAGTCTGACATCATCGATTTTCCCCATCGATCATTTTATACCATGTTTCACACATCAAATCATGATTATAGATACAATTAAAGAATGATATGGAACTAAATTATGATTATTAATAATGTTTCTACCACTAAGTAGATGTTTAAGAAATGTGGACCATCTAGGTATGGTAAACATGATTTTTGTTTTCATATTAGTTGTGGCCGTAGCTATGAGGATCATGTACCATCAATGGATTTTTCATATAATGAAAATTAAACACCCACCATCAGTGTAACACCATTCAAGGGATTATATGGGAGACCACATAGGTCACTGTAATACTGGCCAAATATTGAGGAATGACAATAATGGTAAAAGTTTCTTTTTTGAGAAATTTTAGTGAAGGTTTATTTCATCTAGGGTATATAAGGACTAACTAGAGACATTAAGATTCATTCGTGGACCAAGGAATAAGTCCTTTAATGTTTGATGATGGAGTTCATGTATTCTAAGAGGTCTCACCATAATAAGGATTAAATATGTTTGGCCTGGGTGGTAAGATTTCTCTATGGTTCATAGGCCCTTTTCTAGCATTTATGTTGTGTTAGTGAGGTGGCATAATACTTAGCCTTACCACCATAATTAGACAGGTTGTATGGTGTTTTCCACATGACATTACTGATGAGAAACGTGCAAAACTCATTGAATGATGTCAACCGAGGTGAGATAGACATTGTAAAGTCAAATACATTATTATAAAATGGTCTAGATAGTGGGGAGTGATGAATAATCCTTTACAAAATTTATTAGACTTACTAAATATTAAATTTTTAATTTGGTTTTCTAAAACTATAATAGAATTATTTCTTAAATGAAAAGGAGAACACACATGTGAAAAATATATTAAGAAAACTAAATAGAACAAAATATGGAATTTTATAGTATTTAGGATCTAAAATATCAATCTATACTCTTAAAACCCCAACAAGTGGAGTATGAAACCCATTAAGAAATATAGAGATGCTAATATTATAAACAAATCAAAACCCAAATTTTTTACATCAGGATAAATCCTATAATAGAAATTTATCAGGAGAATCCCCAAACCCAACAACACATATCCGTTTGTGGGAGCTAAAAAGCCTTGATTTTATATAAGAACTTTTATAAAACAAAGTGTAATATAGTTTGGTTTGGTAATCAAAACTATATAATTTCATTTTAGAGGTACTATAACCATAAAATACATTTTCTAGGTGGTGTCACATATTGTTTGAAATGTAGAAATGGAAAAAAACTCTATATATCCAAGATGACATAAATACAATAATTAAAAAAATGTTGGAGAGTTTTAGAATGTTTTCTATAAATAAAATAATTGACAAAATACCTTTTAATGTTTTTAAATTATGATTCTCAGACATTACAACAAATGTACAAATAAAAAATTCAAGGCGAATGAAGTTAAAGAAGATTTGTTCCTCTCTTGAAAGTTCGTTACAAATGATGTGAATAGTTGAGAACATGATCACTTTTATTGAAGGATGAGTATGAAAATATTTAATCATCTATTATCATTTTCATCCATTTTCACTATTCTAAGCATCCTCATGTATTTTAAATGCATTGATATTTTGAATGCATGCTTTTGTAAGTGGTTAGAATAATAAATGTGACAAAAATGGATTATCGTAGACATACAAAATATTGAAATTATCCATTAAATATTTGAAAAAAAATAAAATCATATTTTAGATGATCTAAAAGATATATGTAATAATAGGTCAATGAATAATCCCAAGAAAATTAAAATTTTGAATTTTTAATAATAAAATTATATTAATGACAAGATGATAATATGCATAGAATATAAGAAAATTAGTAACATAAAAATAAAGATATTAAAAGTTGTTTTAATGAATCTGATATCAGAATCATTATTTTTTAAAAAACATAATTGAAGAAAACAACATAAAATAGTAAAAATGAATTTTTGAGTTTCATCCTATATTTTTTATGCGTGAAAATATAACGTCCTTATAGATAAAAAATGATTAAAACAATGAAATATAATTTGTATGAGCTATAAATAATTAATATGAATTAAAAAATTCATTATAAAAAATATTATATGTTAAATAAACATATAGAAAATCTATATAAGAAACAAAATGTAAAATAAAGTATCATTTAAGGTTGGATTTTCATTTAGAAACATATGAAAATTCACAAAGGGGAATTTAACACATGTATTTTTATCTATCTAAGATAATTAACCACATAATTGAATTAATGTATGGTATTCAATTAGGAAATTAGTGCAAGAAAATTCATTACATAGTCAATTTTATCATGTATCCAGATTTATGAAAATTGTAATGAGAAAAACTTACGATATTTCCGAACTAAGAAAAACTCTGATAATGGAAGAATAAACTTTTGGTATTTGTTAATTATATTTATTAAATTTTATTATTTTCCTAAATAATTAAAATTCACCATAATATGATTTATATGACACATGTTAGGATTAAAAAAGTAAAGAAAATAAATTTTGATAAAATAAAAGAAATTAGATTGAAAATATGGAGTTATTTAAAAAGTAATTTCAGAAATGATATCTATCAACTCAGTATTTTATATATTCTAAGTTAATTTATAAAATAATTTTTTATTTCAAAAAAACACCCTATTTGGAGTTACATAGATTAGTATATGGTCCAAATAAAGAGGGTAATTGAATATGAAAATTGGCTATGTGGATAAAAAAATGGCTACATAAATCACAAATTATGCATATAGATAATTAATTGGATACACAATGAGCCATGATTTTACTATATGGGAATAGAGAAAAACTTGTAGGAATGATATTTTAAGGATTCCAATGAAATATTTATCTTTTTAACTCAAAATAAAACTGGTATAGCATGTTTTAAACAATAAAAACATAAAATATAAAGATAATTTGAGAAAATAAAATAATGACATAATCAATGTTAAAAATAATTTAATAAATTTATAATTAAAATTATAAATACATTGAATGTAATTGGAAAGGCAGATATTTCTAATTATCAAATCATGAATTGTTTCAAGGATCCACTTAACATTATCCCATGTTTTTAAATATTATTTATTGTTTTGAATAATGTATTTGAGTTGTGTGATTATCGTGTAATGATAATTTCTCCATTTTCTATCTCATTGTGATAATATATTATTTTTAATGTTGTTATTCTAACTGCTTACTATATATTACATTACAAATATAATTTAATTAAAGGGAGTGGATGATTCCTGGAATAGTTTCAATAATTGAAAATGAAAACAGGCAATTATATATGTTCATATTTTTTTTCAATCAAAGATATCATATTTCCAACAATTTATATAATCTACGATGAACTGTTTTGGGATTAAAAAATATTATACAACTACATTCCCCTTGAAGAGTTTATCCGGACCTTTTTTCTAATTCCCAAAATTTATATTTCAAATCCATTTAAAGGGCATCCATAAATTATTTCATCTACATCAAACTTACTACAAATATTCAATGCTTCTATAATTGTTATATTTCTTTATTCTAGGATGCGTAGAAGTTTCTATAATTAGATCTTTGGGGTAATGTTATACCACTTATAAAAAATTTTCATTAGTTATAATACCTCTAATGGGAAATCCCTTGGTTATTCATTCCTAAATAAGGTGGTACACATAGGTTGGGGATACTCCTTATAGAAATCCTGAGTTTTTTTCTACTCATGCAAAAGGCTATGTGCTGTTAGGTTTGGGCATGATCCTTACTATGTCATGGCTTTGGAATTGTCCCTGTGTAAAAATGTAGGTTTATATTTCCATCATGTAAAAGTATCTCTCCCATTTATATTTGGTTCCACACTCCATCATTCAATGTGTGAAGAGTAGAGTAGGATCATTTAGATTTGAACTATGGTGAATTTCCTTATGTTCTTTGATTTATTTTTTCTGCATACAATCTTTACGCTTCCACTATTCTATTTCTTTTATGATATAATTGTTTTATAATTTTGGACCACTGAATTATGCAATTAGTATCTAATAAACTTGACAATTTAATAAAGGTCTATTTAGCCATCCCTTGTAGACCATTTTCCATCAACATATCAGAACATATAATTAAATGTATTATGAAATTTTATGTAAATAAATAAAATAAATCTTTCTAATTATCAAAACATAATCTAGTTCAAGGATACCCATAGCATTCATTATTGTAGGAGTTACCTTTTTGAGTTACCTAATGGAATATTATAACAGGAAGGGGAAGGACCTCTATAGTAACATGTTTTCTTTGGGTGTATGTTTCTCAGTAGCACGTGAATTCCCCCTAGGAGAGATCTTGGGGGTGGGAGATCATAATGCGAGTTCAATATCCTCACCTAGATGAGTATGTTTTTATAATTTTTAGGATGAAAATCATTGAAGGTGGAGAGAACGAAATTACATATTTTTCATTATGTAGAACTTTAGAATATTTCATGCAATATTTTTAGAGTAAGGTATAATGTTTGAGCAGGATTCCAGGGCCCGGGGAGCCTCTGTGATGATATATTAAAAATATTTAATATAAAATACCATCTACACATAGTTTTTCCTAGATAATGTAATATATTAAGAATGGTTATCTAGACAGTAAATATGAGGCTAACCTTAAATATGGGCTGTTAGTTATTCCCTATGCATCACAAAAAAATTTGCGCATGACAGGAATTTGGTTAAAAGTTTTTCATGGGAAAATAAATAAAAATATAAATTTATTTATTATTTATGAAAAAGGATAAATCTAATAATTTTATATTCGAAACCTATTATGTAGAATTTAATATGGTTGAAAACATACCCCTAGAAAGATAATATGATAGAGTGATTAGGTGGAGAGACAAGGTGGTGTGCTCGAGTAGAGAGAACACTGGTGTATGATCATGGGATTGGGGATCAGGTTCCATGAGGATCGCTATCAATGAAGGATCTCTTATGTAACACCAATGATAAGGAAGAAGAAACATTTCTTTCCAGTGATTGATCTGAAGTGGATGTAGTGGATTTTATTTAATAGTTCTATCCTCATTTATGGATTCAGACAAATATGAGTCAGTCCATTCCAAATTAATTCACTGATGTTGGTGGTCCAATGTCAAAATTCTCTTCCTAGATCACGGAATTTAATATTTGTTTCTTGTTGATTATTTCTACATTGATAACCTATAGATATGTGGTTTTCAATGATAATGATAAAGAGAACATGGACATCGATTAAGGATTACATTTTTTATGTTCATTTATCACCCTGTCATGGATGTTTTTCAATGAAATTTAAGTTGGAAAATGAATATATGACACCCAAGAGTACCAATCATTATGAATTCATTATTTGGAATAATGGATAATGGTAATTGGTTTGGATTTCTGTTGGGGAGATTCGACTGAGGCATGGTGGTGGTAATAGGATACCAACATTGGATTGGGTATCATTTAATTTTTGAACCTGATTGAGTGAATCTCTCTAGGGGAGAAATGTTGTGTAGTTCAAATAAACGAGAGGCCAAAATCTTAAAACTAGTGGAATTGGTGGTCCGATGTTGGTGCAAGAAGTGTGGTTTCTAGTATATGGAGTGTGTGGAACATAGGGGTGGTGATTTGTTTGGTTAACTTAGTAAATAACATCAATAATTCAACATCCGACCAGCTATATGGGGTGGTCAATATAGATTTGGTATTTATAGCCACATTTATAAGTGCTTCAATGATAAAAGTGATGTATGAGAAATGAGACATGATAAACTAGAGTTTATACTGAATTTAGAACAACACACCATGTTGTTTAGGGTGGTACTCACTATGTTGTCCCCTTAGTGTTGTGGCTAGTGTTTCTTAATGATTTTATTATCAAAAAATATGTGGGCCTCACATACATCACATGACACAAAGACATATTTATTAACATTCATAGAGAGTATATTATTTGGTGGTCTTGTGGTCTTACACACCAAGTGTGGAATGGTTCTTCCTATTTACTTTGGAATGTAAATGAGTGTGGAAAATGATCACATGACCAATGAGGTACAAACCCTAACATGCCAACAAATGTGAATTACACCTTGTGTACTTTAGATGGTATGTGAGCAGGGAAAGAAGACAAATGTGGAGTGAAAACTAAACCCATACACATACATTGAGGAAAATTAGGTGATGTTTAGTTCATAAATTACACAGATACAATCCATTTACTTGGGAATTAATATAGTACATGGACATGAGTAGACATAATTTCAAGTTTTATACTGACCTATACACATTGTGTATCACTTAACAACATAACACGTATCTAGATAATTACATGTCATATGAGGTAGTGAGACATGGTTAGTTCTAGACATAGAGGGACATTTTGTGTACCCCATGTGACATGATGTGTTCTCCTAAAATGGATAATCGGAAAACTTTTTATTCTCAGAATAGCTACGATAAGATATTGGGTTTGTTCCCTTGACTGTTTAGATTGATTTCACTCATTTGTTCCTTCCTTATGAGGGTAAATAAGTCATTATATCATGAGAATATGATGTGATCCCATTATGATATTAGCATTGGATAGAGTTAGGTATTCCGCTATGTTTCTTGAGGTGTGATCCACTATCATTATTCCCTAGGATGGGTTAGGTATCCCACTATCAACTATCAGGGTGTGTGTTCCCAATCCTAGAGGGTTTAAATAGGGTGGGGTCCGGTATCCCCCATAGGATCTGGGTGTGATCTTCTATCTATGAATCAAAATTTATTTTATTATGGAATGTTTTAGTCTAACCTATTGAGTATCTCATATGATCCCTCATAGTTTCATTAATTTTTCTTTAGGGAAATACCCAACCATCATATCATATTCAATGAGTTCTAAATTCTTAGTTAGAACCAGATGAGTTTGTTCTATTACAATGATGTTATCTTTTATCCACTAGTAGAATTATATACTGGTAGTGAGATATTAACCTCACCTTAAGGCCTGGTGTGTATGTTTAATAAAATCTAGGTTACTGTAGTTATTATATTATATTCTAATTTAGATGAGTTAATAGTTATGAGATGACTACTCTCTCTTTGGTTCTTTGTGTTTGGTGATTCTTGTGAGTCCTACTTATTATGTTTATTATCACCCATAGATGAGGTCTTCCCACACATGTCATGTATTATGTAGAAGAAATTATTTTTGATGGAGTCCTAAGTGGACTATTATAATGTAGAGATTAGTTATACTAGACCGAAATCAGATGGATCGAGGAGTTTCCTTTTGGTAGTTTCCCCATTTCTTGAGTAGGTCTAGTTATTTTTCAATTCGAGGGGAATTTTATTTGGCCTTTTTCACTTTTTTATATCATTTGGGATATTGTAATGAGGAATATAAGTGATTCATGCATTTATATCATGATTTTTTTATCTTTCCACATTACAATGATGTATGGAGATGAGTTTATTTGTACCGGTACATTTGGATAATTTTTATCATGTGTCTGATATGCCTACTTGGTGCTAGTCTCTATCCCCTGTACAATGGAGGCAGGCATGGGGTGTTATTATCATCTTACTACTGACCATTAGAGCCCTAATGGGTTAGGTTGTGACACCACATACCTCTAAAAGGGAGCTAGAATCTACACCAACATTCTATCCTCCATAGTGAAGACCTTTCATTCATTTTCCATTCTTATACCATCATCCAAAATCGTATACCAAGCCACATGATCTGAATACTTAATTATAACAATCTAAAATTACTTTATAAATTTAATCTAATGAGGAATAATTTCTGAAAAACTCATTGGCTAATCTTGTTACACCAAAACCATGACTAACCACACCCAAATGGGTAGCCACATACCATCAACACTATTGAATGTAAAATCTCTATATTATAGCACTCGATTAATAGAGATTTTATTTGATTTTTCAATCAAAAAAGTTACAGATTTATTCTAACTAAGGTGTTTTAAATGTATTATATCGTATTATATTAAAGATAAATTTCATAATTTTAGAAATTGAACTTGATAATATGAAATTAATTTTGATATTATCATATCAAATTTATCTCAATGTGATCTTTTTGAGATTTTTCTCAAAATATTTATTTTCTATGAATAATGAAAAATACCAATTATTATTAAATGTTTCATTTTTTTACAAGTATTTTAAGGAAAAATTCTATTTTGGAATGGTTTTAATATAAAATTATTACCATTTTAATAAATATAACCCAATCAATTCCACATAATCATATTTATATATTTTTTTTATTAATTGTTTTGGGTGACAAAAATTAATTTGTTTAAAAAATAGGTTTCCATTGTTTTTGGTGAACTTATATTGAATGTAATTTCTTACCATTATAAAAATTTAATGTTGGAATATGGATTTAATTTTTTTGATAAGGATTTACAAAATTATTAATGATGGCCAATATAATTTTTGGTCATAATGAATTGTAACCATGGTAATAAGCTTTCACCTCAATAAATGTTAAACAAGTTAATTACTGTTAAAATTTTGTGGTATGGTCATAAAATATCATCTTAAATATTATTGGATGACATTATTCATAAGCATATAATATTATATTCAAAATTATATTAATTTAGTTTCACTTTTCCCTAAATAATACCATATTATTGTAAAACATTGGATAATTACAAGAGTACCACTTCCCACACTTATAGAAGGGCACCCTCATTTTATCCTATTCACAAACCTTGAGAAATGTAGACCAACCAAGAAGCACCCATATAGATTTAAAAATACCCTCCTCATATATTGGGGGTTTTTTTCTCACCAAAAAAAAAACAATATGAATTAAGATGAATACCAAAGGATCTGTTCTAGAGAAGGGGTGTAACTCTTAAATGAGTGTTTTAATAATTATGTTTTCTTCCAAATACATATAATATTCAATAACCATTATATCATAACATAATTTTTTATTCCATATATTTATATTATATTATTTTAATATTATAACCGTTATTCATATCATTTTCCATGCCACGAGAAATGAAAACATCGCTTGTGCATGCGTATGGACTACCACCTCCAAGAAATGACATGTTTAATTTTTCATCACCACCTCATATTACAATTTTAAATAATGATTTAAACACACACACACACACACATATATATATATATATATATGAAATCAATGAAAAATTATAATTATTTAAATATAATATATTACTTACATTCTTACCATTTTATCTATTGGAAAATTATAATGTCACTCATGCACAAGTGTGGATATCCACCTCCATGTAGAAACTTGATTCATCTTGCATTTCCATAATAGATGGATGGTTTAATAGTTTAATTAATTTATAAACATGATAATTATTTCATTATTAATATTATTTTTATGTTGGAATTTTAACCCATTTTTTCTATGGTATACCAAGAAAAGTTGTTTTTAGATTGCGAAATGAACATCCTCAAAATGACTAATATGAATTTAAATAATTTACTAACTATATTAGACACGGGAATTAATGAAATAATAGAGATAATAATAATTATTTTATAATATAAAATTTTATTAAGAATTTTAAAAAACTAATATATGTTTATTATAAATGAGTTAAAGTATGTATGAGGAGAGTAATACTCGAGGTAAGATATTTTTCATTAAAACATAATTTTAAATGTTTTAAAGCATTTCTTAAAATTTTACACCAAATATATGTTCTTAAAATATCTTAGGATTTTTATAAATATATTTATATTTACATTAAATTTCATTTTAATCCTTATTTTACTTTCTCTATGATAGTAACAAAACGAGTCTAAATATTTTCCAAACATGCTATTTTTCACATTTTTACAAATGTGGGAAAGGTAATTTTTTAAAATTAAATAACATGGTTATAATTTAAAATAATTATAACGATTAATATTTTGTAATTTAAAACTATAAGGTTAATTTTTTCAGTTAATAACATATATTATGTTATTCATGGAATTTTTCATTTTAAGAGTTTTCTAGGAAAAAATAATTTTATCCTTATTTTTACATATAGCTTGAAAGTGAATCTGTATATGTGTTAAGAAGAACAATATTTGTGATTTTATGATTTAAATAAAATATTAAATGTTTTTAAGTATATTATGGTCATTGATAATTGTTCATGATTACGAGTGATCTTGATATGCCTCTCTAATGCATTGGGTAAAGAATTTTTACTCTTGGGAATATATGTTGGAATTAACCAAGTAGGTTATTCAATTTTTAGGAGTTCCTATAAGAGTTATTATAATATTGATAAATGGATGATGTCCCAAATAACCTAGATTAGTGTATATGAATGAAAAGTATTTTTCAAGTAAGTATTTTGATGTTATATGGTAAACTAATGAGCTTATTTTGAACTGAAAATTCTTGCCCCTTTTATGAGTGAAAATTATGTTTTCCCAAAAAAAGTTTTCATGAGTACTCAAGTTTTATAAAAAACCTCATGATTACTAGTTTTACATTAAAATTAATTATGATATGTTTTATGAAAATATTTTTGGATTTGATGTTGATTTATTGAGTAAATAAATGATTATTTTGAAGTTCGTTTTTAATATATATAAAACGAATTTATTTATAGGATTATTGATTTGAAAAATGGATGAACAAGTTCCTTCTATCTGTATGAATTAATATGATTTTATAAAAAATCATAATTTAAAAAGTTTTTCTAGGGATTTAGTATGTTTATGATTTATTACAATGTGTATCTCCAAATATGGGGATTCTTTTTTATGAAGTGTGTTGAGTCACTAAGGTTTTCCTTATGACTTTTCCCTTCCTTCATACTTGGGGGAGGTTGTTAAGTCAATAAGGTATCCTTATGATATTACCATTCCTTCTTGTTTTGAAAATCACAAACACTTTATTTTAAGGGAAACCTCATTTTACCCCTTTGTTTTACTTCTATAAGGAAAATTTCCTTACCCAAGGAAGTTTATCCTTACCTAGATTTAATTTTTTCATATTATAAATTTTCTAAGTGTAAAACATAGATTAAAACCAAAACCTTGGAATCTTATAATTACATAGATATGAAGCACTCTGTTTTACGATCCAAATTCTTAGAATTCTAGTTACGAACACTTCTGAGTTCTGACTCTGAATTCAGAATCTGAATCATGGTTACAAACTTCATTGAGTTCTGACTCATGATTCTAATTCAGAATTCGGAGTCAGAACTCAATGAAGTTCGTAACTTGGATTCTGATTCTGAATTCAGAGTTAGAAATCAATGAAGTTCGTAACCAGGATTCTGATTCAGAATTCG
Organism: Viscum album; assembly: GCA_963277665.1. Taxonomy (NCBI): domain Eukaryota; kingdom Viridiplantae; phylum Streptophyta; class Magnoliopsida; order Santalales; family Viscaceae; genus Viscum; species Viscum album. Next base: position 1,416,436,563 of record OY728133.1, read on the forward strand.
GAGTCAGAACTCAGAGGAGTTGATAACCAGAATTCTGAGAATTCGTATCCTAAAATAGAATTCTTCATATCTAAGTAATTATAGGATTCTGGGGTTTTGGTTTCAATCTGAGTTTTACACATAGAAAATTTATGATATGAAAAAATGAAATCTAGTTAAGGATAAATTTTCATGGGTAAGGAAATTTTTCTTATAGAAGTAAAACAACGGGTAAAATGAGTTTTGCCTTGAAATAAAGTGTTTGTGATTTTCTAAACAAGAAGGATTGGTAAAGTCATAAGGATACCTTATTGACATAACAATCTCCCCCAAGTATGAAGGAATGTAAAATTCATAAGGAAAACCTTATTGACTCTACAATCTCCCTCTTTTTGGAATGCACTAACATCCTTATGAAAAATAATATACGGAATTTGCTATGTTTTTTTTGACATAGAAAATAAAACTTATCTCCCTTTTCTCATTTTCAAAGATGAATACGACTAACTCCTCCTTAGGCTTTGGAACTCTAAGGATCGTATTCTAGATTTCTGGAATGAGATTTTCATTATATTGGGAATGGAAATCTTCATAATGAAAAACTCACCCTTAGATAAACTCCCCCTTACTTAGGGATATTTCTTTTGAATATTTCATCTATACTTATATGTCTTTTTCCTTCTCCTTTTTAGAATTATTTTTCCTTCTCCCCCATTGTGATTTTTAGAAAGTGTTTGAGGGAATGTCAAAAAATGGTACCTGAAATATTAGTATAGGCATCCAAACAAAATAAAAAACCATAATTTCATTATGACTGGAAGAATTAGTACAAGGAAAAAAAACAAAAGATCGAATTTGTGTCTATTTTGCTTCTGTTTTTTGGGCGTTATATTCTTTACTATAGTCTTCATCTTTTTGAATTCTTTGTGATCTTCCTCATCTTTTTTCTATAGAGCTTTGATCCTCACTTCCAGAGACTTAAGAACTTCTGCTTGAGCCTTCACCAAATCCTCTTGCTTCACATGGTTCTGTTCAAACTCAAACCGGAGATCTATTTCCCTCATCCTGCTTTGACCTACATAGTTAAACATCCCATTCAAGTCTTTCACCTCTTTAATCTGAGTATTTTGTTCTGTACATTGAATTTCTTTAAAGCTGTTTGTAAGATCCTTGATTTTGAAATCGTCGGTATCAAAAGATTCTTTAGCATCTTCTTGAAACTGATCAAGCACACTTATTTCTTGAATCAACATCTATGACAAGCTGGCTATCTTCTTGCATGAATTTTTGTGAGCTTTCTAGCCTATGAGGAAAGTTTTGAACTCTGATTCTATCTTGACACACTTGTCTATCACCATGGACACTGAATCCAATTTCTGATTCAGAGAATGTTGAAGCATCTGGCATCTATATTATATGCTTGAAAAAGACGGAATGGACCCAAAAATCTTCTTTAATGATTGTTCAACAAAATCATTAAAAAATGAAGATGATTCAGAATCTGAGACTTTAAATGCTGTTGATCATTTTTATAGCTCAACAAGCTTACTCTTTGAAGTTCCAGAAACTTCCTTCTTCTTCAATACAGATTTTCTAGGAGTATCAACAAGCACTTGTTTACCCTTATCAATTTTCGGAATCAAGGTTACGAACTTCACTAAGTTCTAACTCCAAATTCTAAATCAGAATTCTGGTTACGAACTTCACTGAGCTATGACTCTAAATTCTGAATATGAATTCTGGATACGAAATCTTCTGAGTTCTGACACCGAATTCTAATTATGAATTCGAGATAAAAACTTTTCTAAGTTCTACCTCCGAGTTATCTGAATTCAGACTCTGAACTCTTATGAGTTCTAGCTCCAAATTCTCATGAACTCTGACTCCAAACATTGTATGTTCCGGTTCCAAATTCTGGTGAATCTAGATTCTGAATTTCCTTGAAATTCAGACTCCGGAATTCTATATAATTTAGGTTCCAAATTCCTACAAAATAGAATCCGAATATCCTTGTATTATATACTCTGAATTCAATTTTGGTTAGACTCATAACTTTCATTTACTTACATTCTGAATATTAGATTTTGGTTATCCTTACACTTTTTTAGTAATAAAACAATGTTGTGCTTTCAGTTATTCACTAACTGTTGTTTGAGTGGCACGTTTACAGGTCCCTCCGAAATTCAAGGAACAACATACCATTAGATGACGGTGCGGACCGTTGGAGTTGTGCCTATAAATATGATATCATTTTAAGGAGTTCAAAACACTGACAACATGTTTGACAACTATTCTTACATGTTATTGAAGTGATTTCTAGAGAGAGAGACTCTTATGAACTCTTAGGCTTCATGCAGAAAGTTTTGAACTGCGTGTTAAAACTTTTCTTTGTGCATATTGACTTAGTGCAGAGGTGTAATTTCCTTAAAATTAGAGAGTTCAGATTGTGAAGTCAGAGGTGCTGATTTCCTTAAAAATCGAGGGCCTGCGGGGATAGCAAGACAGATACCGATCTATGGATTGAGGGCTTACCTGGGTTTGGGTAAAACAGACTTTCTTGAAAGTATAAATCTGGGGACCTCTTATCTGGGGTTTTTAGATACCCTCCTCTTTGGGTTAAAAGAGTTACTGCTTATAACTTGTAGTGTTACTATTCTTTTTTCCGCAGTGTATTTTAGTTAATGAGGAATGTATAACTTTCATATACTTCCTTAGACTTGTACTCTGATTATATAGGATTCTATACGCTTTAAGGTAGAATCTTCATTGTTGTAAACTTTTATTAAGTTTCATTTCTGGAATAACTTTTCTGAAATCAAGCAAGTTATTAGAACTTAGAGGATTTGTGAATTATCTTGTTTAACATTGTTATACCTAACCATCTTTAAAAGTTCCAAAGGAATTTTTAAAATTACAATTCACCCCCCTCTTGTAATTCAGCATCTTAGGTTTACATATTTTATCCTACATTTGGTATTATAGAGTATATCATAATCATATAACATCTCAAAATGTGAACATGTTTGGGATAAAACATGTGTTTAAATGTAATAATACCATTTTTTGAACAAATAGACATTATGTGTAATTACCAAATATGTTTTGTAAGGGTTTAATTTTTAATAGTTTTTTCACATTATCTAATACATGGAACCTAAAAGGTCATTCTATTGTTTGAAAGTTAAATCCTTTATATTAAAATCGTAATTTTGGGTTGATTAATTTAACACCCTAAACCCAAAATCTTAAAGCTAGTTCTTTACATTGTTACATTCCCATGATTATAAGGAATCCAATATCGAAGGACTGAAAGTTTAGTTGTTTTCAAAAACTAGATTACATATATGATACACTTCTTAAATTTGAAAAAATAAAATGAAATATAATATATAAAAAGATAATACACTATATCCTTGAAAACTGATTCAAAGATTTCTTCTTCCAAAATTTTGGAAAGAAAGCAAAATAAGGGTGAGATAAAGTGATCAGTAAGGGTTAAGTACAGATGAATTTATCATTAATCAATAACGAATGATCATCATGTAAATTTAAATGATTGAAACACATTCTAATCAATAAATAACATGAGAATAATATGGAAGTATTGAAAGATGATCATGTATGACATATAAATAATCACATGAGCTTGACACTTGACAATGATATTATAACAAATCAAATAATCACAGAGAATAACAATAGTGATGGAATGTATAATGTTGGAGTCCATGGTATAATGATCTATACTCAAAATAGTAACAATATTCATCTTTCCTCAATAAATTTTACGTCTGTGGGTGTAAAACCATTTTATTTTTATTATAATGCATCCTCCTAATAGTTTAAAATTACATAAACAACATGATGGGTTTTTCACAAATTTATTTCATCCCATGAGACTACTGATACATCGATGGGATTGTATTAATCTATCCCCAACCCATGTAATTCATTTCCAAAACATTATTAATATATTTAATAATCAATTTAAATCATAACTAATGTTCCTTATAAAATATCTATATTGAGTAAAGGATATGAATTTATCAATATTTCAATAATAAATCACTTAAATTTCAATGCAAAAAATGTATGTAAAAATGGTGAATGGTTTAGTAAATAATCAAACCCATCATAAAATATTATGGATATGAAAAATAATTAAAATTGCAAATGAAAAATTATTACATGATAGTGATTGTTTCAAGAAAAAGTTGACATTCACAAAAGGAATTGGGATTTTACGATAACTTTTACCACTTAGTAATTTTCAAGTTAAAAACCCTTGGATGAGATAATTCAAATAAAATCCATAAATAACATGAAGACAAAATGATTCATGATATAATATATCCAAAGAGATATTAGATAAATGACATAAAATATGTAGGTGGTGAATATGACATTAATCTCATAGATGTAAAATGTGAGAGGAAAATCTCATATATTGAGCCTAATATCCCATGTGGGTCTTTATATACCTAAATAATAAAATTATATTGATTATTTACCAGTTTTAGAACATTTTTCATTTTAAGTGTTACTTTTATTTCACATATTAATAATGTATGTACAATTACTTAATCAAATATGTTTTGGTCTGATGTTTTGACCATATTTTGTTTATGTGTCAAAACGATATTGGTAGGTAGACTATAGTCAAGGAGGTCATTATATAAACATATAAAGAATAATAATCATGAAATAATTATCATATTTATATATAAATTATACATGTAAAACCAATCTTGGAAAATGGTTATGAAAAATTAACTAACATTATGATGATGGAGACAGTTGGCCATACACTACGGGAAAAATCAATATTTGCGACGGGTTATTTGCGACTGGAATATACCCCGTCGCAAATAACTCGTCCAGGAAGTTATTAACAATGGGGAAATTTGCCCGTCGCAAATAACCAATTATTGGCAATGATATTTCGTCTCTCGTCGCAAATAGTTTGGTGTGACTTTCACGCCAAACCGCGCGAATATTATTTGTGATGGGGCGATGTCTCCCGTCATAAATAGTTTTGCGCGGCTTGCGCGCCAAACCGCGCAAAAGTATTTTCAACGGTACCCGTCACAAATACCTAACGGCGGTTAATAGCTTTTTGTGACGAAATGTCGTCTCGTCACAAAAAGAGTATCAACAGAAACTATTTGCGACGGGACCTATCGCAAATACCCTTTTAACCGTCGACAGTAAATAATGCGGGCGAGTATATTTGCGACAGGGCCTGTCGCAAATACCACTATTTGCGACAGGTATCCCGTCCCAAATAACCCTGTCGCAACTAATCTAACCTATATATAACCCCACCCGTTTTCCCCCTAATCACTCAGATCTTCAACTTCCACTCTCTTCATTTTTCAGTTTCAAGTAAAAAAATTTACTTTTGTTGAAATTTTTTAGACGAGAGCAATTGGAAGGCACCAATACCTTCGGAATATCAAAGTTTAAGGTATTTATATTTTAATTTTTTATATTTATTTTATTTTTTATGTTAATTTTAATTGTTGTTTATTAGTTGAATTTAAATTAGATTTAAATTGATTTTTATTTATATTTATTTTTACTATGAAATTGATATTGTAAGTGATAATTATAAATAATTAGTCATAATTATATATAATTATATATAATTATATATAAATAGTAATAAATAGATATAATTAGTAATAAATAGATATAACGAGGAATAAATAGATATAATTAGCAATAAATAGATATAATTAGCAATAAATAGATATAATTAGCAAAAAATAGATATAATTAGTAATAGATAGATATAATTTGATATAAATAGTAATAATTGGATATAATTAGTAATAATTTGATATAATTAGTAATAAATAGTTATAATTCGATTTAATTAGTAATAATTAGTAATAATTAGATATAATTAGTAATAGATTGATATAATTAGTAATAAATAGATATAATTAGTAATAATTATATATAATTAGTAATAATTAGATATAATTAGTAGTAATTAGATATAATTAGTAATAATTAGATATAATTGGTAATAATTAGATATAATTAGTAATAATTAGATATAAATAGTAATTAATATATATAAATAGATATAAATAGATATAAATAGTAATAAATAGATATAATTTGTAATAAATCGATATAATTTGTAATAAATAGATATAATTAGTGATGATTAGTAATAGTTAGTAATAATAAATAATAATTAGTAATAATTAGTAATAATTAGTAATAATTAGTAATAATTAGTAATAATTAGTTATAATTAGTAATAATTAGTAATAATTAGTAATAATTAGTAATTAATAGTCAGTAATAGTAATTAATAGTAATAAATAGTAATAAATAGTAATAATTAGTAATAATTAGTAATAAATAGTAATAAATAGTAATAAATAGTAATAAATAGTAATAAATAGTAATACATGGTAATAATTAGTAATAATTAGTAATGATTAGTAATGATTAGTAATAATTAGTAATAAATAGTAATAATTAGTAATAAATAGTAATGAATAGTAATAAATAGTAACAAAGCGTAATAAATAGTAATAAATAGTAACAATTAGTAAAAATTAGTAATAATTAGTAATAAACAGTAATAAATAGTAATAATTAGTAATAAATAGTAGTTATTAGTAATAATTAGTAATAATTTATAATAATTAGTAATAATTAGTAATAATTAGTAATAAATAGTAGTAATTAGTAATAATTAGTAATAAATAGTAATAAATAGTAATAATTAGTAATAATTAGTAATAATTAGTAATAATTAGTAAAAATTATTAATAATTAGTAATAATTAGTAATAATTAGTAATAATTAGTAATAATTAGTAATAATTAGTAATAATTAGTAATAATTAGTAATAATTAGTAATAATTAGTTATGTTTTATTAATAATTAGTAATAAATAGTAATAAATAGTAATAATTAGTAATAATTAGTAATAATTAGTAATAATTAGTAATTAATAGTAATTAATAGTAATAAATAGTTATAAATAGTAATAAACAGTAATAATTAGTAATAATTAGTAATAACTAGTAATAAATAGTAATAAATAGTAATAAATAATAATCATTAGTAATTATTAGTAATAATTAGTAATGATTAGTAATGATTCGGAATAATTAGTAATAATTAGTAATAATTAGTAATAATTAGTAATAATTAGTAATAATTAGTAATAATTAGTAATAATTAGTAATAATTAGTAATAATTAGTAATAATTAGTAATAATTAGTGATAATTAGTAATAATTAGTGATAATTAGTAATAATTAGTAATAATTAGTAATAATTAGTAATAATTATTAATAAATAGTAAAAATTGTTAATAATTGGTAATAATTAGTAATAAATAGTAATAAATGGTAATAATTAATAATAATTAGTAATAATTAGTAATAATTATAATTAATTAGTAATAATTAGTAATAATTATCATTATTTACGAAAAAAAATATTAAAATTATTAAAATATTAAAAAATTTATAAAATATTAAATTTATCAATATTCACCACAGGCTTTGCTCTATTTGTAACATGTTCAAATCTCAAAGGGTTTCTAATTGTCAGGTCATGCAAAATAAAATGTTTGTGTCAGCCATGTCCAATGTAAACATTATAATTTTCCTTGCATGGTTGATCACCTCGCAAGTAGTACTGCAATAGGACAACCCAAGTCATACCCTTCTCACCTATAAGAATTATCTCACATGACTAGTTACATAGACCATTCTTCCTTGAAAATTTAAGGGAATGATTTTGATATCCACTTTTAATTTTAAGTAAGAATGATCTATGTAAAGCGTCATGTGAGAGGATTCTTAGAGACGAGAATGATATTACATTAGTCGTCCTGTTACAACACTACTTGTGAGGTGATCAACCATGCAAGATCAATTATAGAGTTTACATTAGACATGACTGACACAAACATTTTATTGTGCATGATCTAACAATTGGTGACCCTTTGAGGTTTGAACATATTAAGAATATAGCAAAGTCTGTTGCGAATATTGATAATTATGATTTTTTATAATTTCTATTATAATTTTAATAACATTTATATTTTTTTTTCTTAAACATAAATAATGAATTTTTTTATTAGTAATAATTAGTAAACAAAATCTGCTTGGATAATGAAGGAAAAAATTTGTAATCATCTCCACAACGATGATTACCAAATTTCCTTTCATTATTCAAGCAGTTTTCATTTTATTATGTATTGCTAAGTATTGCTAAATTAGTAATAAACAGTAATAATTAGCAATAATTAGAAATAAATTGTAATAATTAGTAATATATTTTAATAATTAGAAATAATTTGTAAGAATTTGTAATAATTAGTAACAATTAGTAATAATTTCTAATATTTAGCAATAATTTGTAATAATTAGAAATAATTATGAATAATTAGCAATAATTAGCAATAATTAGAAATAATTATTTTGACAAATATTTAATTAAATGAGCCGTCAGACAAAACAGTAGTCGTCAATACACTGGAAATTGTGTCACCCTTAATTAATGGTAATTATTGAGTAGTTGTAATTATTTATCTTTTTTTTCAGATAGTGCTTTCATAATTTCAAATTATTAAAAAACAGTGATGATTTTATATTTTATAGAGAAAAATATGGAACAAAGAAGTCAACATCAGTCATTTTTAGATGATTGAGCTTGGATAAATCTGTGCAGAAATCCAAATGGTTCTGGTTTAAATACTATATATATTGAGGGTGTTGAAGCTTTCTTAGAATTTTCATCATAAAAATCAGAATATGTTTCAAAAGTCCCAATTAAGTGTCCTTGTAAAAAATGTGCTCTAAGAACGTTTGACACATTTGACATGGTTGGGGGACATATCATGCGATTTGGTTTTCAAACAGATTATGATTTTTATTATCAACATAGTGAACACAGTTCCAGAGAAGATCCTAATAAATTGATTCTGGATCCATCGCGGTTTCAAAATTTAGTACATGGTGTTGCAGGTCCATCTGTGCATCAAACTGAAACTCACGATATTATTGATTTAACTCCTGAGTTTGTACCATCCGAATTTTATGAGTTGTTGAGGTCTGTTGAGGATTCATTATATCCTGGTTGATAGATAAGAAAATTAGAAGTGTTTACAAAATTTATGGCTATTAAAAAGGTAATTCAATGTCAAACAACTGTTTTGATGAGATATTTTATTTGGTTAAAACATTGTTACCGGAAGGAAATGTGTTGCCTGCAAATTTTTATGAGAGAAAGAGGTTGATTCGTAATCTGAGCATTAGTTATCGGATGATTCTTACATGTCCAAATGATTGCATCTTATATTCTGGAAAAAATGGGTCATTAGATAGTTGTCCCACATGTGGAAAATCGAGGTATAATAAAGCTCAACCAGGGAAGTCTAGATCGATTCAAGTAAAACAGTGGAGATATTTCCCCCTTACACCTAGGTTGCAGCGTTTATTTATGTCTCAGAACACAACATCAATGATGTCATGGCACAAAACCAAGATTTCAACTAATAAAATCTTGAATCATCCATCTGATGGGGATTCATGGGAACATTTTGACCGTTTATATCCATCTTTTGCTATAGTATCCTGAAACGTGCGATTGGGTATTTCTACTGACGGTTTCTATCTGTTTGGTTCTTATGGTAGTTAGTATTCATGTTGGCATGTCTTTATAACTCTGTAAAGATTTCATCCACGGATGTTGATGAAGGATCCTTATATCCTTTTGACTTTATTAATCCCAGGACATCCAAAAAAGAATATTGATGTTTATTTGAAACCATTGATTGATGATTTAAATGCATTGTGGAGTGATGATGTTAATACCTATGATGTTGATGTGAAAAAAAAAATTCATATTAAAAGCTGCATTGATGTGGACGATTATGGACTTTACGACATATGGCATGTTTTCAGGTTGGAGTACACATAGTCCAAAATCATGTCCTTACTGTATGAAAGAAAACAATGCCTTTATGCTCTTCAATGGAACAAAAACCTTTCTATTTTTATTGTCACTGTAGATTTCTTCCAACCGATCATCCTTTTCGGAGGAACAAATCTCATTTCAGAAAAGGTGAAATTGAAAGGGATGCACCACCAAAGATGATCTCAGGTACAAAGTTAAAATCAGTTGTATTTTCATTACCCCCCTTCACATTTGGACCAAAAAAGCCAACATAAAATTTATGGCTTTGGGAAAAAACATAATTCGATAAAACAGAGCATTTTTGGGATCTTCCATATTGGTCTGATTTGTTGGTCAGCCACATGTTGGATGTTATGAAAAATGAGAAGAACTATTTTGATAATTTATTTAATATAGTTTTGGATACACTAGGTAAGACCAAAGATACTGTAAAGGCACGATTAGATCTTGCCCAAATTTGCAAGCGACCAGAAATTGAACTATTTGAAAATGTGAGATCACAGAGTTTAATAAAGCCAAAAGAATCTTATACATTGTCCAAAGAGAGTTGCTTATTATTTTGTCATTGGATTTCAGATTTTAGACGTCTATATGGCTATGCTTCCAATTTGGGGAGATGTGTTAAGAATGGTTATATTACTAGATTAAAAAGTCATGATTTTCATGTTATAATGGAAGGACTTATGCCGATTGGATTCAGAGTTTTGTTGAATTCTATGATTTGGGATTCGATAACAGACATATCATATTTTTTTCAAGACATTTGTGAGGGACAACAGACTACTATGCACTATGAAAATTGGAAGAAGATGTTGTTGTAATTATATGTAAACTGGAAAAAATCTTTCTGCATTCTTTCTTTGACTCAATGGAACATTTGATATTACATTTTCCACATGAAGCTAAATGTGGAGCTCCAGTACCGTTTCGAGGGATATACCCATTAGAGATATGAATGTAGAAATTGATGAAAAAAATACGTAACAAAGCATCAGTTAAAGTCTCAATTACTGAAGCTTATTTTCAAGAGAAAATTGCTTTTTTATGCTCTCATTATTTTTAATCTCAATATCCCTCAAAACATAATCGCATGGGATGATATGAGGGGAATGTTAATGATGAAATGGAAAATAAATTAATAGTTTTTAATAAGAAAAATCTTGATTTTGGTGGAGTTTATGAATGATGTCTTTCAGATGATGAATGTCACAGAGCTCATACATACGTTCTGCTCAACTATGAAGAAATGACATTAGTTGTCCTGTGAGTGCTTCTATCACTTATTCTATAATTTATGTTATAGTATTTAAACTTATTTTATTTTTATGTTATATGATAATCATATCAGGAAATAACTTCCACAAATTACATCAACTGCTCTTGATGAACGTAGACAAAGATATTTTTCTCAATGGTTTCAAAAACTGGTAACATAAATTATTGATGGTTTAATATCAATTCTGTTTATTATTTCTTATATTGATAATTGTTTTACAAATTTTTAAGTGTCTCAATATGCTGATAAAATTGATAAGTGACTGGGTATATTGAGTAACCCACCATCCAAAATGGTTAAATCTTATAATGCATATGTGGTGAATGTTTTCCGATTTCATACACATGCATACGGGGAATAAAAAAAATGAACAATGGAGTTTGTTTGAGAGGATCACATCACAGAGAAACTAAAGTTGACTTTTATGGCATTTTGGAAGAAATTATTGAGTTGTGTTATCTAGGACATAATTATATAAAAATGTTTAAATGTCTGTGGTTGGATACTGAGAGTGGATTGCGTGTTCATCTGACTCATGGAATCGTCGATATTAAATATGAAAGTCTTCTTGAAGTAAACGAACCATATTTACTGGCTCAACAGGCACATCAAATTTATTATGCAATGTACTGTTCTACTTAAAGAGACTTGAGTTATTGGTGGAGCATAATAAAATTGAAATCTCAAGAAAATCAGTTTACTTAAAATGAATGTGGTTCTGCTGAAGTGGAAGGAATTGAAATTTTTCAAAAGACTGCTCAAAATCTATCTGATTCACAAAGAGATGTGAAGGTCGATGATGAAAACCCATAATTAAGGATCGATATTGATGAAGATGTTAATGATGTTACAAATGAATTTAAAATAACAAGAGATATTGAAACTGAAACTCATATAGATATTGATGATGCTGAGGAGGAAGATGAAGACATTGACATTGAAAGCTATGGAGAAGAGGATGAAGATGAACATTGACACAATTAAATGCTAGTTATAATCATAACTAATATATATCTATATATAATATTTATTTTCAACTATCTGATAACAATAATCATTTTGTGTTTCAGATGGACTCTGATCTATTGCGTGAGTTAGAGGAGGCTGAGCTACCTTTGGATTATGGGGATGTTAGATCATCTGACCCTCAGCTTACTGGCGATTTAGGGGGTACACGGAGGGGGCGCAGTCTTTCACGACTGATGATTCATAACCCTATCCCCGAGCGACGTCCACATCTTGGTTTCGATCCACACACATGGAGGTATGGTAACATGTATATTTTAGTTTTCAATTATTAATTTAAATATATATATATATATAGTAATTATTTGATTATTTATTCCTTTTTCATTGTTTTGTGCATGTAGCGATTGGACAGGGGTGTGCTATCTTGCGCAATTATTTTTCTCATCCATGGATCACATGGGAATAGATTACCGTTGATGTGTGATGCGACATGTTCCATCATTGGCTGGCACGTAAATAAATAATATTTATTTTGAAATGAATTTTATTAACAACATGAAATTATAAATTATTTGTCGGGTTTATAGTATCCTATCGATGATAGCATGTGCAACGCTATCCATGCAGCATGGTAGGTTTCTATGTGTGACCGTTTCCGTCAGTTTTTGTACAATTTGAGAAGGAAAACCATTAAGAAAGCAGGAGTGACAAACTTTGATGAGTCATGTAGAGCCCACCGACCAGAGTACATTTCATCTCACCTTTAGGATGGATTATGATTACACTAGTTGGGTGGTGCATTTCAGAGGAGATATTTAGTGGGGCGACAGAACCAGGGGATACAGGAGGTGACACATTGAGCTGGTAGCCGTACATTCAGTTCACATAGAGAGCATCTGGTAAGTATATTTTTAAAATATTTTATATAACATTAAATATAAACAGTTAATTTTACATTTTTATATGTATTCGAGCATCCTAATATTATGGAGTTCGATGTTTATCAAAGGATGTACATTAATCCACCCATAGGAGATATTAGAGGTGATCGCCAACGTCAGATTGTGGTTAGTATTATTTTTTTAGTTTGACAAATAACTGTGTATAATATTTTCACAATTTCAATTTTAAATTGGAATTGATGGAGTCATATAGATCTGTGACCTCTCAAACACAGGATTAGGGTCAGGAGGAGATGACTGAACAGACCAGTGCTCACCATTTCGATGAGGCGGCATGGATGTAGGCAACTCAGTATGGCTTTCAGAAAGGAATAGTAGTTGGTATCGGCTCTCATTTGACTCATGGTACTTATTATGGTACTACAGCGATGTCAGCGTCCAGCTCAAGAGGATATTGTGGAGAGGCATCATCTTCTGGCTCACAGTATCAGGAGCAGTTGTGAGCTCAAGCTGAGCCTATAAAGACTTTGCAAAAGCTGAAAGAAGAGATGTGTCGGCGGCAGCAACAGCATGAGCAGCATTACGAGGAGCAGCTGTGTCAATGGCAGCAGTAGCAGCAGCATCAACATGAGGAGGAGATGCATCGATGGTAGAAACATCATGAGAAGATGGAGTACATGCGCCATCTGACTCGTAGTTTAGGGATGTAGTTTTCTCCACCAACTCCTTCAGCTCCTCCACCTCCTCCAGAAGACGACCCCCTATTGATTTTTTTATGTTACAAACATTTGAGTTTAACATTCTAATATGAATTATTTACATTTTCTGTCATTTATATCGAGGAAAATATTACATAATTTAATTTTTAATATTTTAATATTTTTTTATATTTTTTGGTGAATATTGAGAAATTTAATATTTTTTATTTTTTTATTATTTTAATAATATTAATATTATTTTATTAAATATATATATTTAGTATTATATTTTTTAATTTTTTTTATTTACTAATAATAATAATTATAATAATATTTTATGATTTTTTTTATTTTTTTTGTGAATATTGAGAATTTTAATAATTCTTATTTTTTTTAATAATTGTAATATTATTTTTTCATTAATCGTAATTTTATTAAATTTATTTTTTTAAAATTAATTTATTATTTGTGACGGGACCTTTTGTGACGGGACCCCGTCGCAAATAGTCTAACTAAATATTCTAAAAAACATATTTGCGACGGGACTACTTGCCCGTCACAAATTCTTTTTTGTGACACACCCGTCGTAGAACATTATATATATATATATTTGTGATTGGACGAGGGCCCGTCGCAAAAACTATTTGCGATGAGCCCGTCGTGAAAAAGTTTATATATATATATAATACATATAATCGAAGACTTATTTGTGATGACAACATTTCTCGTCGCAAATTCGATTATTTGTGACGGGCCCGTCGCAAATAATGGTATTTGCGACAGATTTTTCTGCAATGGGACCTCGTCGATAAAGCTTAATTGTGATGGGATCCCGCCGCAAATACCAATAATTCCAGTAGTGATATGTTCCCATAAGTAACATTTCCATTTTCCAATGATCATTATGGAATGAAGGTATGTAAAATTTATATATAAAAATTATAATTATATGTTAAATAAAACATTATTTAATTAATTATAGTTTTATATTTAATTCTTTTGATGAAAAAGTAATTATATTTCTTCGTGGATGCAGTAGTCTACACATGTACGAATGACATTATCACTTTTTCGATGTGTGATAGAGTAATAAAGAAAAAGAAATATTTTATAAAAATAAATGTAACTATGTCATTAATATCATAATTATTTCATTTATATCATATATAATCAGTATATATATATATATCCATAATATTTAGTGATAGGAAATGAAATACAATATTCATGGAGGTAGTTGGTCGTACATACACATGAACGTTGATTCCATTTTCTTATCATAAAAATAGAATGAAAAGTAAATGACATATATGTATATTATAATTCTAGAATATGTTTTGTTCCATATATATCACATATTTTTATTAATCCCATCCTAAATACATTCAATGTAAATCATGAATGAATCACATTGCTTTGAGGAGGTGATAGTCCACACATAAAAAACAATGTTATCATATTCCTAGAAAATGAAAAGATTAAAGGTAAGTGTTATAGAATAATTACACAATTATAAATACATAATAAATAAAATAAATAAGATATATAAACTATAAAAATATAATCATTTCTATCCTTGAAATGTGGTAATGGAAAAACAAACAACATCAACTCGCAAGGGGATAGTCTGCCATACACATGAACGATGATTGCATATCCCATTTGATTGATGTGTGTGGTGGTGTAAGTCACACCCTTAAGATAAAAAAATTACTAGTATATTAATGATACTGATGTTATTATCCAATCAATATATAAGAATAATTTAAGGGTGGAAAAAGAAATAAAAATAAACTTGGTTGTTGAAGAATGTTACCTCTTTTTTGGGTAAATCCTTTTGATTTATACCAAAAGACATCCTTGGATGGATTTCTGAAAAAATTGATTATTATAGGATGAGTGGATAGATTTTAAGATATTATTTTTTATGGGCTTTTACGATTCAAAATTCCTTTATAGGTGTAAAGAATTGTGGAGGTGATTGCCAATTTTTAAGTGGGGTAAAGGATACATTGGGTATTCCTAAAATGATTTATGTTTTTTACACATTTTTACAAACCAAGATGCATAAATTACATAATAAATTATATAATTGGGGTTTATGTTATAAATATTGCAATAAAATGGGTTTTGGGGCATGTTAATGACATTTTTACACGTTATATTCTACGTTTACTAATTAAGTAATCTCGTTTTCACCTTAATCACTGAAATTATTTTTATCATCTTCTACTAATCACAATGGTAAGAAATTAATTTTACTATATTATAATTTATAAATTATTTTTATTAAAATCATGGAATCCATTTTTTCAAATAAATATAACATAAGTGGTATATTTTAATTTAAAATTATTCCCATAAACATGATGGGAGAGTATGATTTTAAAGTTTAAATGTCCAAAAGTTTACAACATTTTTATATCCATAATCAATAGTAAAATGATTTTAATATAAAAAAATTGGTAAAATAATATAAAATAAATATATTTTAATTTAATAACAATTTATAATATAATTCAACCCTATAAATTAATTTGATGAAAATTTAGTTTTCAATTAAAATTTAGTATTTGTCACTATTCATCAAAAAATGAATGTGGTTAGAAAAATACAAAAAATTGACCCAAAGTAAATTTTTTTATTAAAATTTCAAATAATCTGTTTATTATATAATATTAAAATTATAAATGAATGAAATTTTAGTATTAAAACAAGTCTCCCATTAATAGGCGACAAAACTGCCTTTAGAAAAATACTGCTTTTTTATGCATAAAATTATGTTAGTTATTATCATATTCTTGTAAAATATGTTGGATGAATGTAAAAATATGTTATTTCATATATAATATATAAATTTTATTAATATAATTTACTAATAGTTATTATTTTATTTATTGGGATAAAAATAATTTGGATCATAATAATATTTTTTTGAAAAAACATATCGTTTATATTCAACTTGATTTTACATTCACTTTTAATTAATTGGTAAGAAAATAATTATATAAAAATATCTTAAAAATATTTTCATAATTTATTTAATAATTTTCATTTAAAAGTCATGTGGATAAATATCATATTAAAATATAATATTAATTTCATATTGTATTTTTGTTAAACTTGCTTTTCCCTGTAATAAAAGTATTGAAGGTACATAGTATTTGTAACAGCCCAAGATTTTATAAAAAAATATTCTTTTTAATTTTATTAATGTCTTGTGTTGTACGCTACACCAAAAGGAGCTTGCACAACACGCATCCTTGACTTGCCTTGCATTACACGCAATCGCGACCTTCCTCGATAGCGTGTGTAATACGCAATACCGAGTTTCACTAAACAACGATATGCTATTAAAATATTATTAAAACTAGCCGTTATAAATAGTAATAACCACTTTTTGAAATTTTTTAAATTTTATTTTTCAAAATGGAATTCATTTTTAGATTCAAAGTATCGAATTTAGCCTAAGGTGAAATTTTGGTACTTTTCGGATAACTTTCATATTCTGATGAATAGTGAAAATTACTAAATTATAATTAAAAACAACTTTTTTAATCGAAATAATTAATAGTGATAAATCATTAATTTGAGTGGTTTTAAAGTATATTTAGAATATATTTTTACAATTTAATACAATGTTGGTCATTGGATGTAATTTCACATTTAAACTAGACATAAACAAGTGTCAATCTTTTGATAGATATTGTTTCTTAAAAACACGCTATTTGTTTTAACAGCGGGATTTAATTATAAAATTAATTAATGCAACTTTTATGTTATGAATTTGGTAAAATAGACTTCATTTTTGAATTCGGAATATGAAATATAGCTTGGGATGAAATTTTGGCATTGTTCTGAAAAACATCAATTTTTTATGAATAATGAAACTACTAAGTGGTACGTTAAAAACTGAATTTTGCATAAAACTTAATTTTACCGCTTCTGTGAATGGAATTTCGAAAATCCGAGAGACACGGTTAATATCAAGGACTAAAATGTGGTTCAATGAGATGAAAATAATTTTTTGGTGAATAGTAACTTTTTACTTTTTTTACCACAGTTAATAGTAAATAGGGTAACTAAGGGTAAATATGATATTAATATTACCCTAACACAAGTCCTAATTCTATTGGACAAGTGTAATTCGACCAAAAACAAACTTAGGAATAAAATATGACCATTTAGGCCCACTTGGATTAGATTAGGACATTTATTATTAATTTATTTAAAGAAGGGTTAAAATAGTTAAAATCAAAGTTTAATAAGTAAATCATTTTTAATATGGGGTTATACATAAGATAAATTCGACTATAAATATTCATTAGAAATCTAAAAAGATTTCCTACATGATGGTATTTTATTTGTAATTTTTAGACATCAAATAATTTAATTTATTTATGACACAACGATGATGGAGTAATTATCTTATTAATGAAATATTGACATAATTGATGTTATAAACACCAAAATAAATATAATTTGAAACTTTTTATGAATTCCACTAATTTTCTAGGTTACTATGATATATTAATGTTGATTTAATCAACTTGGTTCGAACATTTAATTCTGTTATGACTTTCACAAAAATCATATATCAAATAGTGTCAAAATTGACACAAAATAGTTTTTAAATCAAATATTATATTATTAATTGTTATTTTATTCCTAAAAATATAAGGTTCGGCCAAATGACTTAGATAAGGATATATATATTAATAATAAACAATTTGGGGTTCGTTTGGCATGTTATAGTAAGTTTATTAACCATATAATGTAAGAAAACAAAAAGACACGGTAAAAGTTAAATTATTTAACTTAGAGTTAAATCTAATTGATAAGGTTAAAATAATAACCTAAACTTGTCTAAATCTTATTGGTTGATAGGATTTCGATCCATCCCCACTTTATCTTCGAAATAAGACCCTTTGAACCATTATAAACCGATTTTTACTTTAATATAAAATAATATTTTGAGATATTCCTAAGGTGCCCCTCTTCTCCCCTATAAAAGGACACCTCCTCCCCCTCATCCTCACACCAATTTGAGCACTCAAGCTCGGCCAACCCCTGCCAAAATCCCTTCTCCACTTCCCTATCAACATCCTAGAGGTTCTGGTCTTCCTCAAAGACAAATTCTAGTGCCCTAAGAGGAGGTCTCAAAGAGGCACTTCAAAGAAGAGGTAATTACCGTTACCAATTCTTTCATCTTTATTTCTTCTTCCACTTCTTCTTCTTAGGTTGTTTCATTATGAAGTAATAACATCAGTATCACTAATATACTGATATGTTATTATAAGTATGAAACAACCCTATTTCACCATCTATCCATCCTACGGAAAAAGAAATCACCGCGCGTGCGTACGTACGGAATACCGTCTCCACGCCGTGGTGTAATCTATTTTCCACCACCACCTTACATGGATGGGTATAATGGTGTAAAGAATAACTATACATAGTTATTACAACATCATATTGATTATGATATATTGTATAATCCACTCCAATTCAATTCAATATTTATAGAAATGATATCATCGCTCGTGCGTACGTACAGACTACCGTCTCCACAACGCGATGAGATTCATTCTCCATGTTAACCATTTAAGAATGATTATAATGTATATATAAGAAATAATAATGAAATATATGACATTATAAAGCTACTGGATTTATGTATATATATACATATGTATGTAATCTACTTACTTCCATTTCAAGACAATAAGGAAAGGAAAACAGCGTTCATGCGTACGTACGGACTACCGTCTCCATGAACGGTGTTTTTCATTTTATTTATCTACCTATTATATATATATATATACTGAATATATATGATATATAAATAATATTTTATATTCTGGAAGTAAGTAAATCATGATATAAGTAATAATGATGTCAAGAACAACAAGTCAAAACACCTACGATAAATGAAACGATTTTACCCAAAACGCTTCTTTAACATCGAGTTTACAAAAGAACGGGTAATATAATGTCATAAGTGAACCATATATGATATCATAACAATGAATATGATTCTGTAATAAGTCAATAACATGATTTAAATCATTATACAGGAGGTTCGGACACTTACAAAGCAAGTCGGACCTAAGGTAAGGGAAATATCACAATCTCATTTTTATCCGAGATTGTTTATTCGTAAGTATTTACTGGGGTTTATTTTATCATCCACATCCATGTTTCCTCAATATTTAATATTATTTCCATCCAACTACAATGGTTTAAATCCAATTTTACCCTTTGATTAGTTTTTAGTAAAAGATATGAAAGGAATCTTTTGTCGTTTATCGTACGAGGTACATTTTGACTTTTTGGACAAAAGTACAAAGAATGTTTTTTTTAACTTATACGGCACGAACGGATTTCTACTGTTTTATAAAGCCTTATTTTCATGAAGCTTCCTCTAAAAGATTTCATGACTATTTTCAATAAAATCTCTTTCTTTTAAAATTGCATGATGTTTTGTGAAAAGAAATTGATTTTGAAGAAGAAAGGATATTTTCCTCAAGAATTCAATTCAAGTGTTTTATCAAAATTATTTTCCATCTAAGATAATAAAGGGTTCTGTTTCTATCCATATTTTTACATTGATTTGACTATGTTGAGATGGAATTATGTTTATGAATTCCTTTATCTTATATGAATTGATTTATGATGTCATGATGTTTCAAGAATCCCATTTTTATTACATGGGTTATGCGATGATGTATGATTTATGATTTTGTGGCACACATAAGAAAGGATTCATTAAGAGATGGGTGGGACCTATATCTCCCTCCAATGCATTGGGTAAAGATTTTATATCTCATGAGATAGACATGGCTGGAATGGTAGGTTATACCGGTTCAGTGAAACAGGACTGAAACGAGGATTACTCGATTCAGAAAGGGACTTTGTCCACTAAGATAGTCTTGGCAATGAGTCTTGACTAACAAGAAATGATTCTCTATGATTATGTGTGTATGCCACAAAGTTCCATGTTTTATGTTATGATTATTGTGATTACATTTCACTTCCATGATTTATCCCATGTTATGAAATTATGCTCTCTTTTGCAGGTTATGATTTCCAAAATGTTATGTTCTTATGAATATGATGTGATTGATATTTCTTTTGTTTACCCTTACTGAGCATTTGAGCTCACCCTTTTATGTTTTCTTTTCCCCAGGATATAAAGAACGGTTTTAGGTAAAAAAAAAGGAAGATCTTTATGGGAGATGTTGAAGATCTTTCACCACGATTAGAAGATTATAGTCCGAGTTTCCAAAGACACTAAACTATTACGGTCCTTGTGTGTGTGTTTTTGTAATTTACTAAGTATTCCGCAAAAGTAATGTAAAGTCCATGTACGTCAGGCTTCGGGTCTCTACAGTTGGTATCAGAGGAAAGGTTTAGTCAACCTTTGGAAACTAGGATGCGAAAACGTTAGTGAGATCCCTAGAGATATTTCTAAGGTATGTCTAGGGATGTCCTTAAGGATAAGTATACGTATGAGATACAGTCCTAGAACTACGGTAACGATCATAGAATTTAACCTAAGAAGTTAAATATTTTGGATACTTCCCCTTTAATATGTTGTTTTCTCTAGCATGATTTTTTCCTCTCACAAAATTATTTTTGTGTTTTAGTTAATGGAGGGAACCAAAAGGAATTCGGATAACATTAAATCCAATGGACAAATTGGCGAGTATGAGAAAAAAAAATTGTGTAATGCCTAGAGAGAAAGATGTTGTGATTATGCCGAATCAGTCATCGTGATATATGATTAACAAGGTGAAATTTAGTGGTATGCCTAATTCATCAAAGAAGAGGAAGATAGACTATTATGCATGTTCGCATGTTGAGGAGCATAAAGAAAGGAAGATTGAGATTTCTAAAGAAGGAAAGAAGAACCTTGAGGAATACCTCAAATGGAGGGACCGATGTTATCTGTGTGGAGAAAAGGGTCATAGAGTGACAGACTGTTATGGAGTTCAATGTCTTTTTTGTGGAGAACATGGGCATTACCCAACTCAATGCCCTGACCTAAAAAGTTACTTCTAAATCAAGGAAGGACTTCTTCCAGGACAATCATTGAAGTGGATGGACTGAAGTGTTTATGTATTGGTATTCATGAGTAATGTTGTTGAGGTACTTTTATGGTGTATTGAAATATTTATGTATTGGTCTAATGTGGTATTCAAAGTGATTGAGATATTTTTAATAAGATGATATGCGCATAATGAAGGGAAAACGAGAAAATGAAATGTTTAACAGTATTCATGAGCTCATGATTGATATAAGGACTAAGTGATATCATGGTTTGAGTATATAGAATTTTGAGGATTTTGGTATGTGGAAAGTGTTAACTTTTAACTGCACTCATGTTTTCACTAAGGTATTCAAGAGAATACACGATTAAGGACTTTGAAGGTTTGGAATGTGACCAACAAGTCATATCTTATGATATGTGGGGATCAACGACAGTATTAAATCTCTGGTAATCGTTGTCACTATATTATGAGAGTGGACTGCAGTATTATAAGCCTAAAGATTAGACTGGATTATGTTGGACATAAGTTAGTATTGTTTAAGGATAGAAGATTTTCGATATTATTGAAGGGATGTTATAGTAACGTAGTTTTAGAAAAAGGGACAACCTGCAGGACGGGCGACAGCCCATCGCTTCGGACAAGGCTGTAGGAATCGAACCCACAACCGAAGTGCGACTGGCCTTTATCGCCTACCACTGACCTACAGGAATTCCCTGTTTAGTAGAAACCAGTTTTATTATATTAAGAAGTATGATATATGAAGTATAAGTCCATTTTAGGAACCACATATGATTAATCTCACTATAGAATGACTTATGTATATTTAATAACTTTTGCTAACCTTTTGTTTGAGACAGACGGAATGAACAGTCATTCTATCACATGATCTGCTAACACTTCACGAATAACAAATTCAACTTCATTTATTTAAGAAATGAAGTGGAAATTGTTCAAGGCACGAACAACAGTGAGATTGTACCAAAATAAAGTAAGTATTTATTCTAATTCAAATTTTCAACTTTAGGGAGATGATCTTGAAAACCAAAAATGTTGTCCTAGTGATCTTATACCTGATGAATCAGATGGTACCTTAGATCATCACAAATTTATGGATTTGTGATTACTGGCTTTTCTATAGCCATGTTCTCTACCACTCTCCATCAGAACATGATGGTTAGATTTCTCTTCCATATCCATATTTTCACCTATGTGGAAACCCAGTGATTAGTTTATTTGGGTAATCGTTACATTTCATACTTTAGTTTTTAAAGCCATGTTTTGGTATTCCCTTTTACGATGTGGGTTTCTATTAAAGAAACTTTCAAATAGTAAACCATTTTAACCCCGACGAATTTCGAGGGCGAAATTCATTTTAAGGGGGGTAGAATGTAACAGCCCAAGATTTTATAAAAAAATATTCTTTTTAATTTTATTAATGTCTTGTGTTGTACGCTACACCAAAAGGAGCTTGCACAACACGCATCCTTGACTTGCCTTGCATTACACGCAATCGCGACCTTCCTCGATAGCGTGTGTAATACGCAATACCGAGTTTCACTAAACAACGATATGCTATTAAAATATTATTAAAACTAGCCGTTATAAATAGTAATAACCACTTTTTGAAATTTTGTAAATTTTATTTTTCAAAATGGAATTCATTTTTAGATTCGGAGTATTGAATTTAGCCTAAGGTGAAATTTTGGTACTTTTCGGATAACTTTCATATTCTGATGAATAGTGAAAATTACTAAATTATAATTAAAAACAAATTTTTTAATCGAAATAATTAATAGTGATAAATCATTAATTTGAGTGGTTTTAAAGTATATTTAGAATATATTTTTACAATTTAATACAATGTTGGTCATTGGATGTAATTTCTAATTTAAACTAGACATAAACAAGTGTCAATCTTTTGATAGATATTGTTTCTTAAAAACACGCTATTTGTTTTAACAGCGGGATTTAATTATAAAATTAATTAATGCAACTTTTATGTTATGAATTTGGTAAAATAGACTTCATTTTTGAATTCGGAATATGAAATATAGCTTGGGATGAAATTTTGGCATTGTTCTGAAAAACATCAATTTTTGATGAATAGTGAAACTACTAAGTGGTACGTTAAAAACCGAATTTTGCATAAAACTTAATTTTACCGCTTCTGTGAATGGAATTTCGAAAATCCGAGAGACACGGTTAATATCAAGGACTAAAATGTGGTTCAATGAGATGAAAATAATTTTTTGGTGAATAGTAACTTTTTACTTTTTTTACCACAGTTAATAGTAAATAGGGTAACTAAGGGTAAATATGATATTAATATTACCCTAACACATGTCCTAATTCTATTGGACAAGTGTCATTCGACCAAAAACAAACTTAGGAATAAAATATGACCATTTAGGCCCACTTGGATTAGATTAGGACATTTATTATTAATTCATTTAAAGAAGGGTTAAAATAGTTAAAATCAAAGTTTAATAAGTAAATCATATTTAATATGGGGTTATACATAAGATAAATTCGACTATAAATATTCATTAGAAAGCTAAAAAGATTTCCTACATGATGGTATTTTATTTGTAATTTTTAGACATCAGATAATTTAATTTATTTATGACACAACGATGATGCAGTAATTATCTTATTAATGAAATATTGACATAATTGATGTTATAAACACCAAAATAAATATAATATGAAACTTTTTATGAATTCCACTTATTTTCTAGGTTACTATGATATATTAATGTTGATTTAATCAACTTGGTTCGAACATTTAATTCTGTTATGACTTTCACAAAAATCATATATCAAATAGTGTCAAAATTGACACAAAATAGTTTTTAAATAAAATAAAATATTATTAATTGTTATTTTATTCCTAAAAATCTAAGGTTCGGCCAAATGACTTAGATAAGGATATATATATTAATAATAAACAATTTGGGGTTCGTTTGGCATGTTATAGTAAGTTTATTAACCATATAATGTAAGAAAACAAAAAGACAGGGTAAAAGTTAAATTATTTAACTTAGAGTTAAATCTAATTGATAAGGTTAAAATAATAACCTAAACTTGTCTAAATCTTATTGGTTGATAGGATTTCGATCCATCCCCACTTTATCTTCGAAATAAGACCCTTTGAACCATTATAAACCGATTTTTACTTTAATATAAAATAATATTTTGAGATATTCCTAAGGTGCCCCTCTTCTCCCCTATAAAAGGACACCTCCTCCCCCTCATCCTCACACCAATTTGAGCACTCAAGCTCGGCCAACCCCTGCCAAAATACCTTCTCCACTTCCCTAGCAACATCCTAGAGGTTCTGGTCTTCCTCAAAGACCAATTCTAGTGCCCTAAGAGGAGGTCTCAAAGAGGCACTTCAAAGAAGAGGTAATTACCGTTACCAATTCTTTCATCTTTATTTCTTCTTCCACTTCTTCTTCTTAGGTTGTTTCATTATGAAGTAATAACATCAGTATCACTCATATACTGATATGTTATTATAAGTATGAAACAACCCTATTTCACCATCTATCCATCCTACGGAAAAAGAAATCACCGCGCGTGCGTACGTAAGGAATACCATCTCCACGCCGTGGTGTAATCTATTTTCCACCACCACCTTACATGGATGGGTATAATGGTGTAAAGAATAACTATACATAGTTATTACAACATCATATTGATTCTGATATATTGTATAATCCACTCCAATTCAATTCAATATTTATAGAAATGATATCATCGCTCGTGCGTACGTACGGACTACCGTCTCCACGACGCGATGAGATTCATTATCCATGTTAACCATTTAAGAATGATTATAATGTATATATAAGAAATAATAATGAAATATATGACATTATAAAGCTACTGGATTTATGTATATATATACATATGTATGTAATCTACTTACTTCCATTTCAAGACAATAAGGAAAGGAAAACAGCGTTCATGCGTACGTACGGACTACCGTCTCCATGAACGGTGTTTTTCATTTTATTTATCTACCTATTATATATATATATATACTGAATATATATGATATATAAATCATATTTTATATTCTGGAAGTAAGTAAATCATGATATAAGTAATAATGATGTCAAGAACAACAAGTCAAAACACCTACGATAAATGAAACGATTTTACCCAAAACGCTTCTTTAACATGGAGTTTACAAAAGAACGGGTAATATAATGTCATAAGTGAACCATATATGATATCATAACAATGAATATGATTCTGTAATAAGTCAATAACATGATTTAAATCATTATACAGGAGGTTCGGACACTTACAAAGCAAGTCGGACCTAAGGTAAGGGAAATATCACAATCTCATTTTTATCCGAGATTGTTTATTCGTAAGTATTTACTGGGGTTTATTTTATCATCCACATCCATGTTTCCTCAATATGTAATATTATTTCCATCCAACTACAATGGTTTAAATCCAATTTTACCCTTTGATTAGTTTTTAGTAAAAGATATGAAAGGAATCTTTTGTCGTTTATCGTACGAGGTACATTTTGACTTTTTCGACAAAAGTACAAAGAATGTTTTTTTT
This sequence comes from Viscum album, assembly GCA_963277665.1. Taxonomy (NCBI): domain Eukaryota; kingdom Viridiplantae; phylum Streptophyta; class Magnoliopsida; order Santalales; family Viscaceae; genus Viscum; species Viscum album. The sequence goes on from OY728133.1 coordinate 1,416,462,985, forward strand.
AACTTATACGGCACGAACGGATTTCTACTATTTTATAAATCCTTATTTTCATGAAGCTTCCTCTAAAAGATTTCATGACTATTTTCAATAAAATCTCTTTCTTTTAAAATTGCATGATGTTTTGTGAAAAGAAATTGATTTTGAAGAAGAAAGGATATTTTCCTCAAGAATTCAATTCAAGTGTTTTATCAAAATTATTTTCCATCTAAGATAATAAAGGGTTTTGTTTCTATCCATATTTTTACATTGATTTGACTATGATGAGATGGAATTATGTTTATGAATTCCTTTATCTTGTATGAATTTATTTATGATGTCATGATGTTTCAAGAATCCCATTTTTATTACATGGGTTATGCGATGATGTATGATTTATGATTTTGTGGCACACATAAGAAAGGATTCATTAAGAGATGGGTGGGACCTATATCTCCCTCCAATGCATTGGGTAAATATTTTATATCTCATGAGATAGACATGGCTGGAATGGTAGGTTATACCGGTTCAGTGAAACAGGACTGAAACGAGGATTACTCGATTCAGAAAGGGACTTTGTCCACTAAGATAGTCTTGGCAATGAGTCTTGACTAACAAGAAATGATTCTCTATGATTATGTGTGTATGCCACAAAGTTCCATGTTTTATGTTATGATTATTGTGATTACATTTCACTGCCATGATTTATCCCATGTTATGAAATTATGCTCTCTTTTGCAGGTTATGATTTCCAAAATGTTATGTTCTTATGAATATGATGTGATTGATATTTCTTTTGTTTACCCTTACTAAGCATTTGAGCTCACCCTTTTATGTTTTCTTTTCCCCAGGATATAAAAAAATGTTTTAGGTAAAAAAAAAGGAAGATCTTTATGGGAGATGTTGAAGATCTTTCACCACGATTAGAAGATTATAGTCCGAGTTTCCAAAGACACTAAACTATTACGGTCCTTGTGTGTGTGTTTTTGTAATGTACTAAGTATTCCGCAAAAGTAATGTAAAGTCCATGTACGTCAGGCTTCGGGTCTCTACAGTATTTTGAATAACAAAAGACAACATAGTGTTACATGTACCACAAGATAATCCCAGTGTTGTGTGAAATTTATTTTTAACATGGTTTTGATTATAAAAAATCTATAAAAAAATTAAATTTATTATAAATGGAAAACATTATACATCCTTGACATGATTCATTATCCCGACATCAAAATAATTACATCCATGCAATTCAAACTTGATCTCAGAAATCAAGGGTATTATATATGAAAATTATTTTATTTCAAAAACCCACATCATAAAGAAGAATAATAACACATTTTCTTTATAATAGGGGAAGGGAAATGTGAAGCTCACAAAAAAACTAGGCTTTAATATAGGAGAATATTAGTGAAAACCTAAACATGTAAGAGAAATATAACTATCAATTTTTGATGTAGATTGATAGAGAATGGGTTCACGATAATGTATTTGACCACAAATAAATAAACCATAGTTTTGAATAAGGTTATAGATATCCTTAGAAATGATTATAATAAGACATATTTTTTCTTGAAGTATATTTTTCCTATAGTTGAGGGATTCATTCACTCTATATGAATATTAAGAAATATACTATCTTGATATATTTCAATTTCATAATAAAAATCATATCTTTGGTTGTACATTTGAACTATTTATACTTCATCTCTTAGAAAATTTTGTATCATATGGTTTTGCAACAAACTACTCCCTAAATAATCATGCAAATATCAACATTAATAATTTCACGAATGGTTAAATTCTCTAAAATATTATGATCCAAATCTTTAAAAATAAGGAAAATTAATATCCAAAATTAACTAATCAAACAACATGAAGTGTATCTTAATAATAAAATACCAAATATATGAATACATTCATCATGTATTCTCTTGAAATTTTTTAATAACAAGAATTACCATTAAATTTTATTTAAAAAATTCATTCATCTTTATTACTTAATTAAAACATGTATTTTAGGATATATTCCATTAATCTAAAAATTTCATAAACTCCATAAATGTTAGCATAAACCACTTTTTCAAAAAAACCATTAATATATTCCAAGGTTGTCAGTATTATCAATTTATCATTATCCAAATGAATCATATATTTATTATATAATCATTATCTTAATAACATGAAAATAATAAGGATTGTCTTTCCCTCAACCCTATATTTTCCGAATAGTTAATCTTTTCACTAAATAACTTTTCTTGGTACCATTAAACATATTCTCTAAAATCCATAATTAAATAGTGCTACAATACTATCACTATAAATTTTATAATTATTATAACATGTACATTTCAAATAAAATACTCAAATTACACAATTAATTAATACAAATACTAGAATATTAATTATTCCTCTTCGTCCGTGGTCATAACAGAAGCATTACCATGATCCAAAAGTCTATTTCGGTGTATATTCCTTTAGTGATTGAGACATTGATTTTCATAGTGTCCTATCTCCATGATGTAAATTTATTTTGTGTTGTAAGCCTTTTTAGTATCTTTTTAATCACAAAAACTATGGGATTTCTCTCCACACTTACATGAAACTCCCATTCCATTTATGAATGTACCAAGGGATTCATTCCAATACCATCACATGACAGAAAATAATTATTTATATTATTTCCTTTATCAACATTGTTCCCAATTATCCTCATGTTATAGTTTATACCTTTGACACCATAATACATAGATGATTTTTTACCTATCTCATTACTAGAAGATATTATGTCATTATATGATGATAATTCATTGGATACTTTTTTCATATGAAATATTAGTGCAAGAAAATAAAATATACGATCCTTATTACTCTTTGGATCATGTGCATTGGTGAGGTTTCCATTCCTTCTAATATGATACATTTATAAATGACTAAGTACAATATATTGGGTCATATAATTATGGAAAATAATTTATAATAACAAAACTATTGAAATAGTTAACATAAATTGAAACATTTATCTGTATCTAATATCATAATCATAAACATTATTTCATTGGGATGTTCTTCTATAAATATCCTCAAATTCTATCATAGCATTAGATTTTGTAATATATATTTCTCCTAAATCTATTTTCCAAGGTTTCTACTAAACTCCCTCTAATAACAAATGTAACTCCCAAACCATAGAATCCTATAGCTGATGCCTTACTTTATTACAATCTCATGATTACAAGGAATCAAATTTATAAGTATTGAATGTAAAATTGTCTTGTAAAACCAGATTACAAACATGATTACAATTTTACATTGGGAAAAAGAAAATGAAACATAATACTTAAAAAAATAAAATAAAATATATCCTTGAAAATCATTCAAAGATATATTTCTTAATAACTTGTTGAAAGGTAACATAATAAGGGTTAGCTCAAATTCTTTATAAGGATTTACTATAAGTAAAGATATCATGAATAAATAAAGAATGATTATAATAGAATGTTAAATAACAAAAACACATTCCAATTAATCTACAACTTGAGAATAATATGGAATGAATAAAAGATTATTAATAATGGAATATAAACAATCACACGAGTTTAAAACAAGAACATTGATATTATAACAAATAAAAAAATCAAATGGATTGACAACAGTGAAAAATAACCAATTTTTTACATTAGAGACATCAAGATTGATCCTGAAGAAAATTATTTTCAATATCAATCCTTAAGATAGTTTAAGAATATTGGGGGAAATATATCTGATTTATGTCAAGATATATACTCTCAATAATTTAAAATTGCATGTAATCGAACATAAAGGATTTATTTCCAACTGAATTCATCACATGAGACTACCGATGAATTGGGGTTCATACATTAACCTATCTCTAGCTTAGGTACTGCATGTCCAAAACATTCCTCATATATTGAATAACCAATTTAAATCCTAATCAATGTGCCTTATCAAATAAACATATTGAGTAAAGGATTTGAATTTATCAACATTTCCCAATAAATAAAATAACATTCAATGTAAACATCAAATGTAAAAATTGAATATAGTTTAGGATATAATCATATCCATTATACCCGAATATTGATATTGAAAATATTTATAATTTTGAATTAAAATTTATTACATGAAATTGATAATAATATTTTATAAATTTAGTTAATCCTTTTCATACATGTCATTAAAAGGCAAGTTGATAAGAAACATATTAAATAATAATAATAATAGTATATTTTAGTTTGGTAAACATGGTTTTCTGTGTAATATAATATATCAAATAAACTCAGTATTGTGTGGAACACAAGACAACTTATTGTTGTGTGTACCAAAATCAAATCTCAGTATAGTATGTAGTGTAATATTTACTTGGGGTTGTGTATAATGAGAGATAGAAACACAATTAAATTTATCTTTAATGGAAAATATTAGAATGTTTTGGGGTGTTACAAGTAATTCATATGTTGTTATAGTTTGTCTCAGTGAAAAGTTTAGATAAAATTAATGGTTTGGTTGTTATTAAGAAGAAAAAATATGTTATGTTTATGTATAGATTGTATTATAATAAGAAAACATTGAGGGATTCTATGTCTCATAATATAAAATTTTCATATTTCACAATGTTTTTCCATTTAAAATACAAGGAGAATGAAGTGAAAAGGCTTCAAAAGGATAATATCCTTTTTAATCAGCCTCCTTGAAAGGATGGAATTAGAATAAAGATATTTTTAGCTATGTAAATGTAGTTGATATGTACTATTAAGGGTTTTACTCATGATATAGAGTTACCAAACTCTCTATATAAGAACATGACTATAGTATAGTATTTCATGAATTATCATCCACTAGAATATGGTGAAACCTCATACCTTCTAGTAGCTGAAGGCAAGATTAATGCTCCTAAAAAGATATTTGATGTTTTTGGGTTTTCTAAACAATAAAAGAAAATTAAATCTATAAATATTTTTAAGGTAAGGATGATTTAAGGTGGTTATTAGTTTATAATACGAAGGATAAATACGGTTTTAATGTTTTTCAGTGTAAAATATTTAAGAAACATTTCCTTTATGAGGTTTTTCTTTGGTTGTTTGAATGGGGATGTAATGAAACTTTTTGGAATTACAGAAAACCTACGATGAATCCATTACCACCAATATATGAAATTTTAATATATTGGATAGGTATATAAAAAATATTATAATAGAACATGATAATAAAAGTGTATATTTTTACATAATATTGAAACCATTTATGTGATGATATATGTAGGTTCATTAATTAAAAATCCATGAGAATGTTTTACAGAGTTATTTGATGGCTGAGATTGTGCTTGTTAACTTTTACATTAATAAATCTATGAATTGGTCACGGATTTATGAAATTTGAAAGAATATATCAAATAAATACAAAGGTAAGAGGTCTAGATTTCATTGTTGTGATATGTGTGGTAAGAAGAATCCTAGGTTGTTTCTTATGAAATATAGAATGTTTTATCAGTTTGGAATTTCAATACATTTGGATCATGATTTCAAATAAATAGATCATGGTAATGGTCCTGCCAAAAATGTTAACAAAAAATTGATATGTTTTAAATTCAATGTTGTGGTCTATTATTTTTAAGCATCTATAATGAAAATAAAAAGCAATGGGAATAATCAAGATTATAAGTACATGTTTTTGGAAAATCAATTTGTGTCTACCTCATAAAATTTTGGACTATCACATAAAGGGATGATATGTATACTACTTTCCTACATTGATTATTATTATGTCTTGTTTGATTTTGGGTTCAAAAAATATTTTATTTATGGGGAATTTTCAGTTAAAATGTAAATATTACTTTAATATATAGAGAAATAAATTTCAGTACAAAATCATACTGGAAGTATTAACAGAAAATTGAATTATATAAATTTTTTTTTGATTATATACAGAATTATTCCCCCTTAAAATCCAATTTTCATTCCCATTATAGAGTTTTATTTTATTCTAAAAATGGATTGGATTTTTGTTTTCCATGATAAAATAAATTTATGATTTATGTAAGTCATATTCAATTTTGAAAGTGAGCTTAATTTTGGATATAATGATGAGTTCATACCTATAAAACATATCAAGAATGTGAAAAAATGATTTAATATAAAAATAAATATTTTCTTTCTTTTATTTTCAGAAATATAGATGTCATTATTATTAGTGATGTTCTAGTGGTAAATGAATCAATGCATGTATTTTGTTGATGATTTTAATAGTGTTAATCATGATATAGTGTTTAAATTCGCCACTGAATTACTTCTAGAAGCTAATACAATTTCCAAATCCCATTATCCAATACATCTATTAGTGCCATTAGTATTGAATATTAAGAAAATAGGTTTCATTAAAGTGTTTTATTCATTGAAGCACATAAATATGGGGTTGTCATGTTTTCTTTGTTAAAAATAAGGATAATTATATAAGTCTTTTCATTGATTATATGGAAATCAATAAAATTACATTAAAAAAATAATTGTGTCATATAGATGAATTATTTGATCATATTTAGGGAGAGTAATATTTTTCAAAGATTAATCTAAAGTAGGATATCATTAGCTAAAATTTATTAATGGAGAAATTCTAAAGATTACATTTCATACAAGGTATAAGAATTACATTCCTATTTTTTAGCCTTTCAAGTTGACAAATTAACCTGATATATTCATGGATCTTATGAATAGATTTTTTTATGATCATTTGGATGAATTTATAGTTATTTTAATCAATGAAATTCTAGTCTATTCAAAATGTTATAATGATAATGAGAAATAGATACAGATTTTTCAATAGATTTTAAAAAGAGAAGAATTTATATGTTGAATTTTTCAAATATGTATTTTTGTTATCATATATTTATTTCTAAGTGTATATCGGTTCTAAATATAGAAAAATTGGTGATCCTTATCAATCTACGGTGGAAGAATAGGAGAAAAGACTTATAAATGTCATCGATATTTTATATTTTCTTGGATTAATTAGTCATTGTTGATTTTTTTAAACATTTTCATGGTTATTAATACTAATAAATATGTTAACTCAAAAAATAGTTAAATTGATATTTAAAATGGAATGTGATTTTTTTAGAATTGAAAATAATATTGGTTAATTCTCTTTTGTCATCCTTTCTATCATGAAATGTTCATCTTTTTAATTATAATGAAGCTTTTTTGAATGTAATTGGTCTTGTATTGGTGAAAGATGATTGGGTAATATCATATAATTGAGGGAAATAAAAACTTTTTTAGAATAATTAAACCATGGATGATCTTGAACATACTACAATAGTTATTTCTGTAATGTGCTGGGTCCAGGTGCTGCCCAAAGGTGCCCCAAACGTTGTTTGTAACATAACCTCAAGTGCATTTCCCAAAATTCCAATTGAAGCCAACTATAAGTGAGTTCCACTTTGTGATAATAGGGAAACTATTCCCTCATTGTAAAAGTATACACATCAAAAAAATAGTAAACAATAACGGAAGTCGTAATACCATACAATAGAATTAAATAGAAGAAGACTAATATTATTAAAACAACTAGAGAAAATAAATAAATTATGAAAGTCACATGTATCTTGTAAATTTTCCAAACCAGTCACAATTCTAGAATACAATATAGAAACCAATGGACCTAAAAGAATGTAAACTCGAACAACATCGCAAGCCTTGGCTCGGTCCCATGCTCTCCGTCTCCAACAGCAATCAAGAACATGATGAAGAAGAGATATTTCTCATATCTATACTTTCAATCATATAATATTCTTCGGTCCAACACATGGCCCAAATAGAGTGTGATACAAATCCTAGTAGACAAACAGAAAAAGATCCCTGCCTAAATGCAGTGAATATATATATAGTGGGTAATATGAAAGAATGAAGAAATAATCTTTGAAGTACTCAAAAGTAAACAATCCTATAGTTTTCAATTACAATCATTTACATTGATTATTCAATCCTTTTAATCATGTAAGCATTGGGATCTTTCCTAATCTATGTATCCTCTGTGTAGGTAACACAACAGATTTCTTAGAAGACCATCTAAACAGTCATGTATGACCGAGTCCAAAATTGTGATTTGGGTTTGAAAAACTGTCACAATCATTAAATTATTTGTAAAAGACCCATTGGGAAGCTCTAAATGTATAACCCATTTGGTTCAACTAATTATAGATGAATTACAAATGACACCTGAGGCATCCCTCTCGGTCAATACCCCTTGGTCAACATATCATCAATAAATTATAAATGACCACCTGGGTAGCTCTCAGTGTCAATAGACCTAGGTCATCATAACATTAATCATTTAATTAAATAAAGACCCTTGGAGAATCTCTCATGGTCTATTCCATTCCAGTCAATCATCTACACTATGTCTCTCATGGTCCTATGAAAATAATCTAGATGTCCCCTCAGTCTTCCTGGTCCAAGGCTCTAACAATCCATTAGAAAACATGCATGCATATTATATCCAAGAAACTTATATAATCTAAAACTACTACATGTCTAAAAATTAACAATGCATATCACATACATTCCATATAATAAAATACTCTATCCAAACAATACAAGGAAAGGAATAAATGGAAACCCTAATAGGTATCCTAGAAAAAATGACCATAATTAATCAAAAAAGGGAAACATAACTCTGGGGTGTCCAGTAAACAAGGTATCCCACATTATGCGTAAGAAACTACCCTTTATAAAATTAAATAAACCATAGTAGGGGATAAATAGGGTAAAATTCCATGTCATGAAATACCCCAAACGTGGGTATGAAGAACATTAAGCACATATAATCTAAGAAAACCCAACGAAAGGAACAAACCACCCACCTCAGTGTCGTACGATCAATACACTTGAATGTACACCCTTTAATCGGCCTAAATCGGCGTAGATCTACAAAACAGTGAAAGAACTCCCAACCTTAATAACCCAAAAGAGTGGTCTAATCAGTAATAAATGCTCTATATGATTTGAGAACTCAACGGTGGGATTCCAACTAACCATACATTGTCTCAATCGGAGCTCGGATGGATAATCGGGGGTTTGATCTCTGTTTATCATTCTTGAGTGCTCTTGTACAAAACACATGAAGGAGAAGACTACTCCAGACATGAGACATGACCCCACTCTGATATATCAAATAAAAATTAAACTACACGACATGTTCATTAAATGTACACACCATGTAGTAGCCTTAACTATCCCCGGACATAAGCAGTCTTCTAGGTCACCACATAACCATGTACTCAGCCGTTACACAGTGTGTACACAGAAGTACATAGTGTGTACATAGAAAATACCATTTTATTTATTTTCCAAGAAAACAACCTGAAGACAAGATCCATACATGAAATGATGATTTGGGTTCTTACAAACTCTCCATAAAGCAATTCATCCCTGAATTTCCCTTACAAGGGTGGTGAAGAAGAATCTGTGAAAAACTCTGACCATTGTGATCACACATTAGCCTCTCTCTCCAAAGTCTCGTTCTGGAATTTCCCATGCCGCTATATCACTCGTACCAAGTGAATAAACCATCCATTGAGAACCTTCATGCTATGATATTAAATTTGAATATGGTGGCCCTCAAAGGATAAATCCACCTCTAACTCAACCTCTCCAGGTTGAAAAACATGATACACGCCTAAAAAGTAACATCATAAATGAGAATCCTGAAACATGTCGCGTATATAACAGTTAATCTAAGATAACTGTAACCCATAGAAAAATTGACCGACTCTTTCCAAAATATCAAATGGCCTCAGGTATCTTGGTGAATGCTTCCCATCTCTCCTAATCCTCCAATTTCCTATCCTCGGTGTGACACATAAGAAAACCAGATCTCCAACCTCGAACTCCATAGGTCATCTCTATCGATCAACATAATATATCTACCATGACTGTGCAGTATCCATCCTCTTCATAATCAACTCCACCAGCTCAGTGGTATCCTAGACTAGATGAGGTCCCAGCATATCTGCGTCTCCTACTCCCATCAAAAATAGTGGGGATCGGTAGGGAATACCGTAAAAATCCTCATAAGGTTCCATTTGAAACATTGGCTGAAAATGGTAATTGAAGGTGAACTCCACCTAGTTCATATGTTTCTCCCCCGATCCCCCAAAATCGAGGATGCATGCTCAAACGATGTCCTTGAAAACCTGAATCATTCACTCTGACTAGCCATCTGTCTAGGGATGGTAAGCAGTACTCAGAAGTACTTATGTTCCCAATGCCCTCAGTAGTCCTAGATAGATACATGAAGTAAACCAAGTGTCCATTTATGAAACGATATAGTAAAAAATCCCATTACAATGTACAAACTATCCAATTTATATCTTTCCAGGCTCATCATTACTAAAGGTTTCTTTGATCAGTAGGAAATTTTCAAACATCATGAGTATGTCAACATTGACCCATATAACATCATTTATTATTGGCGACCTTGGTAAACCCGTTAGGGAATCTATAACGACATCATTCCACTTACACATAAGAATGGATAACTTCTATAATAGCCCTATAGATAATTGATTCTATGCCTTCACCTACTGACAGGTGAAATTTCTCATAAAAAAATAAGCTATATCCCTCTTCATGTCTGGCCAAAAATACTGACGATGTAGATCTCAATAATTCTTGGTGACACCTGGATGAACTACACATACATAGGTGTGAAAATCTCCCAATAACTCCTCACGTGTGTCTGTTAACACCGACACACATCCATGAAAATTCAAAACCTCATCCATTCCTGTAGTCCACCCAGAAGTAGGGTCATCATTTGCAGACTCTCCTATAGGAAAAATCCTTCAGAATCTAATAGCTTCCTCAGCCGCACTCGATCTGGTGAATTTTAAGTAATAGCTATAGAAGAAAGAAACATCTACCTCTGTTTTTCATGCACCACCAAATCCATCTTAGGGAACAGTTCCATAAGCTACCGCTCACTCCTTTCTACCTGAACTTCCTATATCTTAGTCTTACAACTCAACGCACCAGCGACTTCGTTACCTTTCCCAGGCATGTTGGCAAGCTCAAAGTCATAAGACTAAAGGTACTCAACCCACCTTAACAGTCTCAAATTCTTATCACACTGAGTAAATTTGTAATTCTGGATTTTGTGGTCTATGTACACCATAAAATGATCTCCTTATACGTAATGTCTCTAACAGTGTAAAGAATGCACAACTGCATCTAGATCAAGATCATGCATTGGTTAGTCCCTCTCATGTGGCCTCAACTACTGAGACCCATATACAACAATTCCTCCCCCCTGCATAAGAATTTATCCCTGCCCGATACCTGATGTGTCAAAGTAAATGGTGTAACTCTTACATAGTTTTAGTAAAAGAAGTATCACTACCAAAGTCAATATCCCCCTTATCTTCTGAAAGGTTCAATTGAAGGAATATGTCCACAAGTACTTCATAGCCTTCTTAGTCAGGCCCATCAGTGGCAATTCTAAGCAAGAAGTGTCTTGAATGAAGTGTTTATAGCAACTAGCCTTCCCCAGAAAACTCTATACCTCAACTATGTTCTTTAGTTTCTCTCAGGAATCTACCACCCTAACATTCTCTGGGACTACTGATACTCCTTTCTCTAAGATTACATTACCCACAAATTGAATCATATCCATACAAAAGTGAATCTTTGAGAGCATAGCATATAATTGATGCTCTGTTAGTGTTCTCAATACGATCTCAAGATGGATTACATGGTTGTATCAAGTTTGAGAGTACACAAACATATCTTCCATGATGTCTACCACAAAATAATCCATGTAAGGTTGGAACACTCTGTTCATCAGTGCCATGAAAACATCAGGTGTTTTCATGAGACTGAACAGCATAACCAAATACTCGTATAGACCATACCTTCTTTGAAAGGTTGTAAAAGGAATATCTGATGGTCTAACACACAACTAAAAACAACTGGATCTCAATTCTATCTTTAAGAACACTTGAGATACTCGAATCTGATCAAATTTATCATCAATCCTCATAAAGGGATATCCGTTTTTTACCATAAACTGGATCATCTTATGATAATCCACACAAATTTTGAGGGTACTATCTTCCTTCTTAGAAAAAAGGACAGGCGAACCCCAAGGTGAAGTACTGGGTTAGATGAAACCATTTTTCGGCAACTCCTCTAACTTGTTTTTAAGCTCCAGTAACTCTAGTGTAGCCATCCTATAAGGAGGAATGGACCCTGATTCCATTCCTAGAACAAGCTCATTTGATAAATCCACCTCTAGATCTATAGGTAATTCTAAAAAGTCATCTGGAAAGAAATATATAAAATTATCCACCACTGAAGGAAATTCTATCAGTGAGGTCACTTAGTCATCCTAACATAAACTAGAAATCTAGGTTGTAACTCCTCCCAACCCATGATGATCAGGTCAAGATCTGATCACCTGGTCATCCCATTTTCCCTTGTGTTGAAAAGATCTGATCTCTGGTGACCTGAAACTCACCCTACAGTTATAGTAATCATCACAGGACTAAAAGGAGACCAACCAGTCCATTCCATGAATGACATAAAATCCTATCATCTATAAGACATAGAGGTCCCATAAGTAGTGACAACCGCCAAATTCAAGAGGGCACTCCTTGCAATGGTGTACACTAGTCTTCCTAATCCTCAATAGAGTGTCTAGAATCATAACATCATCATAAGTAAAGATACAGAGCCCAAGTCTCCACACAATGTAAATGGATATAAAAATATGGGAATCACTTGTATAAAAAAGTATGGAAGCTAAAAATAAAGCAACTAGAATCAATCCTCTATTTGTAGAGGGTCTGGGATTCTGGTCCTTCTAGGTTTATTCCATCCCAAAATTCTGACCTATTCCACAACCATGAGACCATGCATGGCTACCGTAAGATGATCCACCCTGCGGTCACTAAAAACCTATCATCTACATTCCATGGTCACAACCACCTCCTCATCCTGAATAACCTGACAAACTCCAATTACCTAACATGAGATAAAATGGGGGTCATACTTCTGATCATGGAGTCATAAATGTTCCCCTCTCAATAGGAGTTGGTGATAATATCTGGATAAAATGATGAAGATAACCCATCTGGCCGTAAGATCGACAGTCAACCGGGACTCTCTTGAACCGAGGTCTCATGTTCCCACTCTTTCTACTCTAATATCACCTCACCAGGCTACCTGAAGATTCATCCCTACTACAGGAATCATCACGCGAAGGCTCCCTACGGATCATTCTGCTTTCAAATAAAGGAGTACCATCCATAGATGTGGAACCACCCTAGCTCATAGCTCCCAACTGCCTCATATTTCTCTCGGTAATCAATGATTGGTTTACTATAAATGTCACCATAGTCAACCTAAAAACATTCACCTACAATCAGATGTTGTACCTAAGACCATACTTAAATCACTTATCCAGTTATAACTTGTCACCTCCCAAAATATGTGTGAAGCACTGAAGATTTTTCAAGTGAGAAGAGTAATCTATCACTGAAAGAGAACCCTTCTCTAAATTCATGAACTCCCAGGCTCAGTCATCCCCCAATGTCTCTGGGTGTAATTAATCAAATAATTCCCTCTAAATCTCTTCCCAAGCCATATACTCATGATTTCCTACCTGTGAGATAACATCCCACCATATCTTGGAAGAATAACATAGCATATAAGTCAAGAGCCTCAACCTCCTCTCAAGAGGAATCTTTAGATTCTCGATGATAGAAACCATGAACTCCATCCATGAACCTGCAGGTTGTGGTCCTTTATCCCCTAAAAAAGTTGGAGGATGTTGCTATTGGAACACCCATGTCAGCTCTTCCATATACGGGGCAGGATGGGGTGCTTCTTAAATAGTGTACATAATCCTCACAAATGTTTCAGAGAACTGATCATCAACACCTCTGTCTTGTATAATTGCTGGTCCTAAGACGATCATGATGGGGGGATTTTCTTGTAGTCCCTGATCTACGATTTTTGGTGTCTGATCATCACCATGTACATGGTGTATAACTGGAGGACGTCTCAGTGGCATGACTCTGCAAGGTCATGCCCATACCTAAGTACAAGACTTCCAAGGACTGTAACTTAAATGTGAATGAATGGAATAGGAGGAAGGAAAACATTCAAGTATTACAAAAGAGAGTTAACGTCGTGTAGAACCATTACATGGTGTGTTCCCTTGATGCCTTAACATCGGCAAGTACCTCTATAAACCCATTCGTTCATCACCCCATACACAGAGCGTATTCTTATAGAGACATGGAATGTAATTGAACACTCCCTCATGTACATGTACTTCTACATGGATATAACTACACAGTTATACTAATGTATCAAAACATGGTGTGAACTATCTAGACACGATATGCACAACTATTGTTTTATCCACCTGTGTTGGTAGTCACTAGACTAGATACACAGTCGATTACAGCATGGCTTGTACTCCCTGTACATGGAATGTTCTACGAAAATACTACCAACCCCGTGTCTTTTCTCACACAGTCAATCACACTATTAACAACTACACAACGTGTACATATCTTACATGGAATGTACGTAATAATAGTTGTTTCTTCGTGAACCAAATAATACATGGCGTGTGTTCATAACATTACACGATGTGTTTTCTTGGTTTTTTAGATAGTAAGCCTCTGAAACTTCTCAAGAACAACCAAAATTTTAAAATTTATCCACGGAAATCCATATGATGATCAGTGAGAGCCTATACTCCCCATGAATCAAAGATTGGAATCCATATTCATATCACATCTTCAAAAAGATTCAATTAAATTTCATACATGATCCACCAAATTCTGATCCAAAAGGGCCCATACTCATCTGAGGACAAAGCTTGGTGTCCATACAAATGAATCTATACACATACCAATACCCAACAAAAATTAGCCGGTATTTTTCTCATGGTCCCTATCATAACAAAATTCATATCTAGCACAACATCTATCACAACAAAACCCAATCAGTGATGAACCCTTAATGGCATGACCAGAATGCATGAAATGTGATCTCTAAAAAGTGCCCATATGATGAATGACATGGCATAACCTCATCTCATCAGGATGAAATAGAAATAGAACAACAATGATATCAATCTTAACAGCACAAAACAGGTGAATTACCTAATGTTGAAATCAAAACAATTGTAATAATTGAAAAACTAGAAAAATTAAAATATTCAAGGTAACTTGGATCCTCCTTGTACATGGGTTTGCTACACCTGCGCATGGATTATTACCAAATACATATTCCATCCAATACCAATATATTAGATCCAAATATTAATCCCATTTAGGAAAGAAAATCAGTTGGTACCACTTTCTAACGTCCCTGGTATGGGTGCTTCCAAAATGTGCCACGAAACCAGTTGGTCACATAACCTCAAGTGCTTTTCCCAATATTCCTAAGGATGCCAACTAGAAGTGAGGGATAAGGTGTGATAATGGGGAAACAATTCCCTCATTAGTAGATTATACACTGTAGAAAAAATAATAATCAATAGTAGAAGCAGTAATACCATACAACAGATGTAAACAATGGATGACTGATAGTAATAAAACAACTGTGGAAAATATATAAATGATGCAGTTCACATGTGTATAGAAAAGCATCCAAACAATTAAAAACTCTAGAATAGATTACAGAAACCAATGTAATGAAAATCAAGTAAACTCCAACAGCATTGAAAGCCTCAGCTTGGTCCCATGCTCTCCAGCTCCAACAATAATCAAGTACCAAATGAAGAATGGTGATTGACCATATCTATACCTACAATAATATAATCTTATTTGGTTCTACACATGAACCAAACAGGGTGTGAGATGAATTATAGTAGTTAACCACCAAAAGATCTGTGCCTAACTTTTAGTGAATATATATAGAAGGTAATATACAAGAATGAATCAATAATCTAGAAATTACTCAAAAGTAAAAAATCATATAGTTTTCAATTACATTTATTTACATTTATTATTCAATCCATTGAATCATGTAAGCATTGAGATGTAGCCCAATCAAATTATACCATGTGTAAGTAAAAAAACAGATTTCTCAGAAGACCATATAAAAAATCATGTAATACAGAGTCCAAGTTTGTGCATTAGCTTTTAAAAATCATCACAATAATTCAGTTATTTATAAACAATCCAATAGGAACCTCACTATCCTACCCATTTGGTTCCACATAGTATAGATTTATTACAAATGATAACCTGGGTAACTCTCATTGTCAACACCCCTTGGTCAACATAGCATTAATAAATTATAAATGACCACCTGGGAAGATCTCACAATCAATACCCCTGGGTCAACATCACATATATCAATTAATTAAATAAAAACCCTCTAGGAAGCTCTCATAGTCTGTTCCCTTCTCTTCATTCATCTACACTAAGTATCTCATGGTCTTGTGTAAATAATCCAGATGTCACCTCATTCATCCTAGTCCAAAGCTATCACGGTACATTGGAAAACATGCACACATATTATATCAAAGTAGCTCATGTAATCTAAAACTACTATATGGATAAAAATTCACAATTCATATCACATGCATTCAATATAATGAACTACTCCATCCAAAAAATAGAAGGCATGGAAAACAAGGAATGCCTAACATGAATCCTAGACTAAATATCCATAATTAATCAAATGAGGGAAACACACCTATGGGGTGTCCCATAAATAAGGTATCACACCTTACCCATAAGTAACTTCCATTATCAATTAAATAAACCATATTAAATGATAAACATGGTGAAATTCTAAATCAAGCAATACCCCAAACATGGGTATGCGACACTTTAACCATATATAATCCAAGTCAACACAACAAAAGGAACAAACCACCTACCTCAGTGTTGTATAATTGATATACTTGAATGGTTACCCTTTAATTGTCCTAAATAGGCATCGATCTACAAAATAGTGAAAATAACCAAAAATGAATAACACGTGAGAGAGGATGAATTAGGATGAAAGGCTCTAGGGGATTTGAGAACTCATATTTGAGATTCCAATGCACCTGATAGTGTCTCAATTGGAGCTCAGTAAGAGAATTAAGGGTTCAATATTCATTTGTCATTCCTGAGCGCTCTTGTATAGAACACGGGAAGAAGAAGACAATTATGGACATGAGATGCCACCCTGATCAGATATTTCAAATAAAAAGAAAACTACATGGAGTGTGTTTGGTAAATGTACATTCCATGTAGTTTCCTTAATTGTCCACTGAATTAAATGGTCTTCTAGGTCACCACACAACCATGTACTCGACCATTACATGACAAGTATGTGGATGTACATGGAAAGCTAGGTACACGATGTGAAATCATAAGTACATGACATGTAACTAGAGGATACACTTTCCCTCATTTTCCTAAAAAAATAGGAAAATAAGATCCATACTTTAAATGAATATTTGTGTTCTTATATTTTCATTAAAAATATGGAGATATATTTTATATGGGTGAAAATGTAAAACATATATTGATAATGAGATTTTAAATATATATTCACTCAAAAGTGGTTGATCGCGAAGAAGATAATATTTTCATAAGAAATAAAGGAATATGATTTAAAAATTCACTATAATTTAGGTGAATTTAACATGTAATCCAATTTGTTGAGTTGATAGAAAAATACATCATTAGCTATGATATGTTTGGAGCATGATATTTTGGTTAAGGATTTAATGAATTTTGGACAAGAAATTAGGCATACATAAACTCCCACTATTTTGGATCAATTTTTAGTGTAATAAAAATTGTCATATGTAATTAACCATGATCATAAAAAATATTTAGGTTTAAAAGAAATAGTATAGTTGATTATGAAGGTTAATATTCCTGATTTAATCATTTAAATGGGAGTTTTTATAATATTTGGAAAAAGCTTGTGTGTGCCAAGATATCCAAATTTAAAGAAGGAATTATTGGGTTAATCTCATAGATATTCATTTTATATTCATCCCTGATGTACTAATATATACATAGACCTCAGTAATATTATTGGTGAGATGAAATGAGGAATTTCATTAACGATTTTTCTAGGAAATTCATGACCTATGAACAGGTTAATGATGAGAGACAACTAATGAAGGGGAGGTTTTTTCCCTTTCTAGTGAATTTATTGAAATTTTAGAAAATATCCATGGATTTATTCATGTAATTTATATTAAAATCTTTAGGTTATAATACAATTTGGGTTATTGTTGATCAATTAAGTAAATCCTCACATTTTTCTTATATTTAAAATAACATAACATCATATCTGATTTCTAGTATCTACCTTAAAGAGATAGTTTTAATACATGGTGTCTATTTATATATTGTATTGGATCAGGATTCCCAATTTACCTATAATTTTGGAAAAGAGATTTTAATTTAATTGGGTACTGAATTAAAATCAGTATTTCTTTTTATCCTAAATATGTAGGAAAATGAAAATGAAATATTCAGACTCTAGAGTATATGATTTTATCTTGATAAATAAATAACTAGGGATGTTGGGATAAAAAACATTCCTTAGTCAATTTTTTTTTAATAAAAATAGTTTTCATTAAAATATAGAGATGACACTATTTAAGGAATCATATGGAATTATACAACGAGCCCATCATAATAGGATAAATTTAGTGAGGTGAATGGTACAAGTACCAGTAGAATAAATGGTTGAGAAGGTAAATATGATTCCCAAAAACATGTGTACAACTCATTTTAGGAAAAACCATTATGTATAAAACTAGACGAACGATCTCCCATTTTTGGTAGGAGATCATACATTTTCAATGAATATTTCTTTGTAAATGTTTTATGTGCGTTAGTATGAATGAAAAGTTAATCTGATAGTATATTGGTCCCAATGAAATTGTGATAAATGTTAGATTAGTTTTTTTATTGAGAAGCCTTAACTATGACATTATCTGAGGTACATGATGTGTTTCCTATATTTTTATTAAGTAAATATATAAATGATGAATTTTATTTTTTATCCCTGAGGTGGTATAATTGGAAGATTATCCTTATTATGTAGAAAATAAAATTTAGATTCTATATCATAGATATAAGGTGTTATAGCAAAAGTTAAATCGCATAGTTAATGTTTTCCTGGATAAATCACATGATTGAAAAAGTGATATAAGAACATGAAAATTCTATGAGACAAAAATATCCCCACCTTGTTAAGTGATGAATAAAATTTTGAGGACACAATTTCATTAAGGGAGGAGAATGTTAAAACCAAGATAATGTCAAAATACAAATGAATATCCTTTCATAATAATATTCATAATCATAATTTATTGATTCAGATTCATTAAAATAATTTTACACGTTTTTTTAAATAGAAAAAGATATAAAATTATTCTGACTAAAGAGTTTTCCATGTATTATATGGTATTATGTAAAATATAAATTTCAATGATTTAAAAATATTAATATTATAATATGGGATTCATTTTTTATATCACCATATCAATTTTAGATTTGGGTTATTTTTGGGGATTTTTTCAAAAAATATTTCTTTTTTGGTGTATAATGAAAAATATCAATTTTAAAAAATGTGTCATTTATTTTATAGTACAAAATTAGTATGATTATATATTAGATTTTGTAATGTAAAATAGTTCAATTTTACAAAAAATAATCTATTTAATTCTAAATCAATTAGTTCTTTACATTATTTTGATAACAATTAATTTTTGGGCTTAAAAACTAATTTTTAAAAATGGTCTTTGCTGTGTTTTTCAAACATTTATAGAAACTATGTTTTTCCAAAAAATGAGTTTTATAACAAAAAATAAAAATAAATTTTCTTTATCAAGAGGTTAAAATTTATAAATGAGGTTAATTTATCCTTTTTACATAATTAATAGCAACATTAATAAATGTTTTTCCCCTTGAAAAAGGGTTAGACATGTTAATTAGTGTAAAAAATTTGTGTTATGGTTAGAAAATAACATTATATATATTAATGGATGATATTTTTTATAATCTTATCACATTATATAAAAAAATTATATATTTAGTATGAATTTAGAAGGAATAACACTTTATATTATTATAAAAATATTAAAAATTAAAAGAGTGCCACACCTCTCTCTTATAAAACAGAACCCTATATCTTCTCTTATTCAAATACATTGAGCCATTTATCTTATTCAATATATATACAAAGTAAATTATGAAATCCCTATACATTTATTAGATGTTCTGGTCTCACCAAAAGACAATCCTTACAGGCTTAATTTTTAACCGAACGGGGGATTTTCAAAGAGGAGGTATAACACATAACTAAGTGTTTTCATGTTTATATATTCTTTAAACACCTTAATATATTCTATAAACCTGAAGATATTATAAATATATTATCTAATATATAAATAAATTTAATTATTTGTATAGTATAGACCTTTTTCCTCTCCTTTCCCATTCTTTGGGAAATGAAAACATCCCTTGTGCGTATGTGTGAACTACAACCTCCACAAATCGGCATGTTACTTTTTTCATCACTACATCATATGGATATATAAATCTATGGAAAAAATTAATATATATGAAATTTATAACATAAAATTATATAAATATATGATTTCATTTACATTCATACACTTTGATCATTTGGGAAATGAAAATGGTTCTCTTGTGTACTTATAGTCTACAACCTCCACAAAGTGAAGTGATTACTGTATAATTTCCAGTATTAAGGGATAGTTATAAATATACATTAATATATAAACATGATAAAAATGTCGCAATTAATATTCTATATATTATGTCTAAATATCCAATTTGGGCCATAGTCAACAAACCAAATTTGTTTTTGTATTATAAATCAAATGACCTCAAGACATCTCATGTGAACATAAATAATAATTAAATAAATAAGGAATGGTGAAAATTGAAATAAAATAGATAATAATAAGGGAATAATACATTAAATGGTTCTTAAGAAACAAAATAATTAATATATGTTTATTTTATATTACTTATTGTTTGTATGTACTGAGTGTAACTCTAGGTAAGATATTTTTCAATAAAAGCATGTTTTAAAATTTTTAAATTGTTTATTCTCTTTTCACTCCATATCCATGTTCCTAGAAAAGTGTTAGTTATGTTATTAATATAAATATATTTTATATTCAATGTTAGTTTCAAAAAAAATACTTTCATTATAATGTTTTTAATAAAAATCTTTCTAATGTTTTCATACAAGTTTTTTTTGATTTTTTTTCAAAAGTGTGAATTGAAAATTTCTTTAACATATATACCTTGAGAATAATTTACCTCCATCAAAACCATTATTCTTTAATAATATTCCTATTTAATTTTTCATGATTTATATAATAATATCTAATTTCCTACACTTCTTATAATTTTTCACGTGTTTTTAAGGAACATATATTGTTATCAATATTTTAATGTGAGGTCTATATGTGATTCAATATTTTTTTAAATGAAATAAATTATATAATTTTATAATTGAAATATGAAATTATATTTTTTTTATTTTTTTATAATCCTTTTACATTGTTCATGTTTACCATTTAGGCTGATATTTATCATCAATCCAATGGGAAATGATTTTTGTCTTAAAGAAATATACGTTGGAATTATTTAAGTTAGTCATTCCAAATGGAAGAGTGTATATTAGAGTGATAGTAAGAGTAAAATAGAGATTATTTCACAAGGTTTCTACATTAATTTTATATTACTGAAAATTATTTCTCATGTAATTTATTTTATTTCATATGGAATGTTAACAAGATTATATTTAATAGAAATTTTATAATGTTTTTAACGATAAAAAAAAATTTCAAAAAATTATTTTCATCAGTACTCATGTTTTTTAGGAAACCCTCTAGAATATGATTTTCCATAAATATTTCTTATGATATGTTTTATGAAAATAATATTGAAGTTATTTACATTTTGTGAGTTAGTAAAACATTATTTTGAGCTTATGGTTAGTTATATAACATTATTTTTTTACGGGATTCATGTTTTCAGAATTGTATAATGAGTTTATTTCATTATGTACCCAATACTATGATTTTTATTCTCTTACAAAAGTTTCAAATGTTTTTCATAGGTCTGAAGGATGATTAGGAACTATAATATTTTCTATATTCATTCTATGAAGATTCATATTCAAATAAGAATACATGTTTTTAAGGAAACATGATGGTAAAGTTACGAATCCTATTTTTGGGAAAAAATAGACATTGAGTGGAATTATTCACTTTTTTTGAAAGTTTTTTATATAAAAGAGTTTCCTTTTATTATTTAATAATATAAACACAACAGATCATTAGAATATAATGAAATTTAATCCTTTCATTTAAACACATTATTATTGTTGCAATAAGTTATTGGTTATTATACGATCAACCACATATTTTACAAAATTTAATAAAAAACCTAAATAATTTATGAAATGGATTAGATTATCTAAAATAAATTTTTCTTTTGTTCCTCATGATGGGATGTCCTATATCCAAGATGAGAAAAATCCCCATAAAACCTATATGATTCCAACAATCTTCTGTGGAATCATTAATGAAAATCGTTCCCAAAGTGTAAAAATAAATGAGATAGTAAATTGGAACCAAAAAAGTATGAAAGATAGTTTATTTGAACTCGAAATCTACATTGTTATCATTAACAAACCATCTATTACCATGGTGGATCTAAATAGAGAAGCTGGAGGGAGATAACTGGCTAAATTATTCATCTCCCATGTACTTATTAACGTAAAAATGAAGAGGGTTTACCTATATATAAATATTATAAACTTGATTCAAATACTGTGGAGGCAAACTATTTTAATGTGGTTATATGGGAAATATAAAAAAACCCCTCACCCATGTTTCACTTTCAATGCAACCCATTAGGTTTTTCAATAGACCCACCCCTAGTATTTGGAATTAACATATCACATTATATATGGTGACATAGACCTATTGAGTTAGATGATGGTCATATATTCTGAGGATTCTCTATAATGTATCACCAGTTTAAATGAGAAAATACTCCTTATGACAACACCTAACTTCCCTCAATAACATAGCCAGTGGGATACAGTGTAATACTATCCCTCTGAATATTCTATAGAGTATCCCACCATAGTGGGGTTCAATTATCTTCCTCCCTTCCTAATAAAACACATGTAATACTGTCCACACCACAATACCCATAGCCTATAATATGATCAATTAAAAATTTCCAAATTATATAGATTGGTATTCATGTGCCTAATATGGAATTATCTTATATACCTAAATCATATTTTAATCATCGGTCCTTATCCGAAAACAAATCATTGAAATTTCCCAAATCATATAATCTTGATCTGAGTCCCAATTCTTGAAAAAACATCCTATTATAGGAAAAAAAATTAAAATTCAATTTTAATTGAAAACCTATAATGAAACAATTAATTATAACAAAATCCATTAAAATAATTATTTAACTATATTAGATAATACATGGATTATTGATTTTTTATCAAAGAATAAGGGTTGACATTTCTATTAAAATCCCTATATGAAACAATTAAATTCAATAAAAATACTTGTTTAAAATTAAAGACAAATAAAAAATACTTGTGTTATAAATTGTTATAATTGAAGAGTATAAAGGGTAATATAAAGGAATAATGTTGTGAAATAATTTATAAAGATGTCCATATTTAGTATAAATGAGGTTATGTTCTTTCATGGGATTTAGAAAAAATTATTTTGGTTTCTTTTAAAATATCACTTTGAAATTTATATTATTTATGTTTAAATTCCAATTAATTGGAAACATTATGTTTTTTATTTCTACAATGTAATATATAATACTTTCTATAGTTACTTATAGGGTTTTCATGTCTTCTAACCATTTCTCCGCCCATGAATTTAGAAATATTTGAAAATAATGTTCTTAAGTGAAACTGATATTATTTATTCTTTTTTATCACCAATTTTTATATTATAAGTCAATTTTTTAGTCACTATTATTTATATTATTATACACACTTATTTTATTTCTTAAGGTAACATTCTATTAGATTTGATTTTATTTTTAAAAAGTGTGAAAGAAATATTTTGACTCTACTTTTTAGAATTTTATACCTAGATTATTTCTCAGATTGTTTTATTCACACAAAATTTCAATCATTTTTTTCTAGTTTTCAATGAATTTAAATTATTTTCTTTATTTTCATTTATTTTTTTCTAAAACTATTTATTTTTAAATTATTTCCATTTAAATTAAAAATGTATAAAAATTATAAATGGCAGTTCTTCTAATTTTATAAATTATTTTCAATGATTCTTCTAAATATTAGTAATTTATATTTGTGTAAATTAATGTTTATTAAGTTACACTGGTGATTTAATTTAATGATATCATCCACAGTCAGTCATATTATGCCTTATTTTTATGTCTTTTGTAAATTTTAAGGAAAACAATTTTAGTTGAATGGGTTAATTATGATATGAACGATTTATACATGATTTTATGTTAATTACACACAAATATTTATGGTTATTATTATGTAGTGGTTGGGATCATAATTATATATCCCACCAATGCATTGGGTAGAACATTATATCTGAATATATTACATGTATTCGACTAGGGGTGATCCTAATCCACTATGTTTATGGGGTGGGTTGGCATAGTGTTATATATCTATCCAATGCATTGGGTAAAGATTTATTTCTCATGATATGTAGTGTAATAGAATGGGTAGTAATCCCAATCAAATTTGTTTACTGTAATGAGGAGTGAACCAAATACAATATATTATGGGACTCTTTACACTAAGTGACGATGGTATTGGAAGTGATCCTTGACTTAAGAAATGATTTTATATACTTATATCTATTCCACATTCATATGTTATGATTTATGGATTTTGATCATTTTCTCATGTTGCAACATTACAATGACCCATTTTTCATATATTTACAAAATCCATAGGTACTTTTTAATAATTTATGGTCCTTGATTTATTGGGTATGATTTCAATATATAATTTTCATGTACCTTTATTGTGTTCTCATACCCACATGACCATCTTATACTAACATATAATATTTGATTGATATCTATTATTTTTAGTGATTAATAATAAATTAACTTATCCCAATCATATATTTAAATTTACTAATTAATGATGAATATTATAACATATTATATGTCATGGGTGTAAAGTGTGGTATAATTATAGAAAACTGTTCAATAGGATGGTGATTAATTCATTAATTTATCTGATCTACAATGACACTAATCCTTTAGGTTTTAGAGGTACAATTTTTTAGTATATGTAATGCATATTTATGTTAAATTATATAATACAATTACATTATATATTTCAATCATGTCAGTAAATATTTAAATATCAATAAAAGTGGAAAATTGAGGTGAACTTGTCATGATCTTGAAAACACCAACACACAACTTATGGACAAGTTACAATATAATATATTGAGATTAATTAATATTTTTAACTCAATACTCAATTTCATTTTCAATTAGAATATATTCATAATTAACATAAATGAATTTAATTTATTGACGCAAGGATGGTGGGAAAACAAATATTACTTTTAGGTGGGTAACAAAAATAATTCTTATTTTCTCATAGGGGATGAAGTGAATAGTATATATCATCAATGGATTGGACACAACCCTTATAACATATGGTAAATATTTAAATTATAAAATATATGGTATATATTATTAGTCTAAAATGTTATATGCAAAATGTTTTCAAATAATTCATAAGGGGAAAGATTTTGTGATATATTTATTCACAAAAGAAAATTTCAACTTCACACATTCTCGATTTGGATCAGACCATCATTTATAACCCATTAAAAATTTCAATAAAATAAGGATGTAAGTATTTCATAATGTGTTCGAATGATTTTTTAGGTTTATATGAATAATCCTTATTTAAAAAAAATCATGTAATTATCTAAGAGATATTAAAGGTGTGAGGAAAATTAAAAAGAAAAAATTATCATTATTTTATAATCAAAAAATGAAATAGATTATAAATATATTAAATTAGAGATCTTCCATGAGAAAAATGTAATAATTCATGAATTTTCATTTATTATAATTCTACTATAAATTTAAATTTTTATAATGTGAAATCAGATATTTAACAACATGGAAAAAACACTACACATTTAGTGTAGTATCTTAAGGAACTATTGGAAATACATGGTTTAATTAGAAGTGTATACATAATTTTTTTTAATTTATTGAGAAAAAAGCTAAAATAATATATTTTTCAGGGAATTTAGCCAATACTAAAATATTTTAGATTCTTTAGGGGTAAACGCTTTATCCAAAATAAGGAAGGAACACATGGAAAATATATTTATGCAGATGATGAAGGCGTATTTTTCGGTTATTAAATAATGAACAAGTATTAAATGTACATCAATAAGAGGTTTAAAATTATTAGGGAGAGAAATAATGTGGTGATAATTTAGTGTAATTTTGGAAATAAATTTATAAATTTAGATTAAAAATAATTTAATGAGGTAGAGGGTGATTGTGTTACAAAATCAAGACAAACTTAATGTACACTATGTGAGAAAAATTTATAGGGTAAATTTAAGGAATAAATAGATACATAACCGAACTATTCACTTACTCAAAAGAGGAAATTTAGAGATAAAATTTAGGATTTTGAAATTATTGGTGGAATGATTTATCCAACAAAAACACGATTAGAGATAAGTGTCGAGCACATTGTATTATTTTAACTGGTGAAATAAAAATATTCTAATGAAGGTAAGAAACATTAATCATGGGCCATGAAAATGAATAAATAACATGTTTTAATATAGGAGAATAAAATTTAGAGATATTATGATGTGTTTTAATGATCACAATTTCATTAGAATTAAAATGGTATTGAATAAAAAATATGAAGATCTTTTAAATGTGATCTAAAACAAATCAATATAAATATGAAAATGATACAAAGAAATAGATGACATATATATTGAGGATAAATTGGACCTAATTCCTAAACATGATTTGATACTAATATTCTTGATAGGTTATATTTAAATACATTTCAAGATATAACAAATTTATGAGATAATTATATTCTTGAATAGAGTACATAAAGGGGAAGTTTATATTGAATGTATGGTAGGTTATTTCGAGGAGATAAATAAGTATAGTTATATCATTTGAATACAGATTTATAAGGATTAAATTTGGAACCATGATCTTGGTATACTCACTTATATTCATATTTTAATATTAAATATTTCATGATATGTGGTGTTTATTATAACATATTTTAAAATTAAATTATAGAAGAAAAGTTTATTGTAGTTGTATATGTTCATGATATAATATTTGATAGTAATGAGGATGAATTCATTAATGAATTCAAAAAAATAATGATATTAGAATTCATGATGTCAATGATTAGAAAACTCGTTTTCCTTCTTGGTATTAATGTTATTAAACTAGATGTGTATAATTAAATCTCTTAAGAAAAATATTCATTTGATCCCTTGAAGAAGTATGACTTGGAATATTAAAAAATTATTTCAAATATAATAATGGTTGGGGAAAAGTCAAAAATCATGAACATAAAAAGTTTATAGATCTATAATGTTTCTACAGAATGATTGGAATATTTCTATAATTGAAAAAAAATGAGAACAATTTTTTTATATAACATGTTTTGAATAATGTTATCAAAAAATAAAAAGGAGGAGAACATTATGGTATTTCATAAAGTATTATGGTACAAAAAAGGCCACATTGATTACGGATTAATATTTTATGTTGGA
The DNA here is from genome assembly GCA_963277665.1 of Viscum album. Lineage (NCBI taxonomy): Eukaryota > Viridiplantae > Streptophyta > Magnoliopsida > Santalales > Viscaceae > Viscum > Viscum album. Next base: position 1,416,490,849 of record OY728133.1, read on the forward strand.
ATAGAATAACAGCTAAGGACATATTTCCATACATTTTTGGATAGTGGTATTGAGGATTAAAAATCCTCATGTGTAATATAATTTTTTATTAGAAACAATTGGGTAAGTTGGATTATAAAACAGAAGGTCACCATGCCTTTAAATATGAAGTCAGGAAAAACTAAATTGAGGAATGTGGAACTTACACCATTGTATGGTACTGTAGCTTCCATTCATTTAGTTCATGAACAATATCACCAAGGTAAAACCAAAAAGGATATTGTATTTTATGTGTGTCTATGTGATGTAATGAATCACCCAATTTTTTTGGGAATTATCTTATTAAAGTATCTGTTGTTTTGGTAAATCGTGGTGAAACATATAATGGAATATAAGAGCTTTGATTATTAAATAATTTCATCCATACAATTTCACACATTAGACTCATGTAATAACACCCATTATAGAGTCTATAGGGATTCTCCCTGAGCCATTTAATTTACTCATATGTTTTATAGCGATATTATTAATTCCATTAGTTATATATCTTATTTACATCAAAAAATAAATATCTCATCCATTTAATCTTTTGAAGGTACCAATAAATGAATTCAAATGTGTGGGTGACATGTGTGTTAAATCATTAAAACTCTTAATTATTCTGTGAATGATATCACTTCCAAATGAGTTATACAAAACATTTCATAGAACTCTAATTCCTTTATGTCATAAAATAAAACTATCCCACAAATCTTCTACATGATAACTTTATATCATAAAATATGATATATGTAATGGATTATATATAATAATTTTTATTTTTATATGTAGTACTCTATGAAATACAATATCATACCATTCATAGAAGTATATATCAAATATTTCCCTCTGAAGTGCCCTGATCAGTGTGAATCACTGAGAGGGGGAGGGGGTGAATCAGTGATCCCTTAAAATCTTTTTACTAATTGATTCTTAATCAATTAAACCTCTATGGCTTGTTAAGGCCTCGATCCACTCTTCTTATGTCTCTCAACCTTTCCCGGATAATGCAGTAATGAAAAGGCACAGGACACAAGGATTTACAAGGTTCGGCACCAAAGGCCTACATCCTTGCCATTCTCTCCCAGCATGGATTCTCCCATTATAATCTGTTAGTATTACAATGGTCGATACAGAGTCCCACTGTATCTCTCCTGAGTCCCACAGGAGGGTCTTTATACTGCTTCACACAGTGTTACCAGAGCCCCACTGGCCTACTCCAGAATCCCACTGAAGACTTCTTCTCCCTGAGTCCCACAGGGTCTTCTCCTGGCTCCTCGAGTCACACGAGTAGCTCTTCTTCACTGTAAGTTCTTCAAGTATCCTCAGCAGCCTGGGATAAAGGCTTCTGGCCTTGCTCTTCTCTTCTGATCACTTGTGGTTGATCAGGGCTTCTCGTCTAGCTTAGGCTTTATCTCCTTCTTCAGGATGACCTGGCTTCACTCTTCAACTACTGAATGCTCAGACAACTGATATATTTAACTTCAGTCTGGTCCAGTCTCACATCAAAACATCTTCATGCACTGAATGCATGGCAACTCTTCTTCCTCATGCACTGACTGCATGGCCTTCTCAATTTCTTCAAGAACCTCCTGGTCTTGGATTACTCAGATGCACACAAGCTAGTTTGGCTTTGTTCACGTGTGCATGTGCATGCATGAAAGCATGCACTTCCCTTTTTCTCTTCTTGGTGCAGTAAACCCTTAGAGGGTGTAATTCTTTTCAGCACACACCTACTTCTCAACCTTCACACACTTTATGCAATTAGTCTACACACATAAATGTGTGTTCTTCTTTGTGTGGATGTCCTCCCTTTTCTTCTTCTAAGTGTATACACACTTCTTAGTGCACACACCTAGGTTCGGCCTTCACTTGTTTTGTACACACAATTTGTTCTTCGTTTTGCACTCACTTAAGCTTGGCCTCTTTCCTCTTCTTGTTTTGCACACACAGAAAATATGTTCTTTTGTTTGTTCTTCAAAGTGTGCACACACAAGGCTACAGCCTTTCACTTACTTTGCACACAAGATTTATTCTTTTATTCTTCTTTGGTGCACACCCACTGCCACCTTCTTGTAATTGCACACACAACCCGAACCCCTACTGCCTCAAGCAAGCCGTGCAAGAGGGTGCGGCCAATTCTTCTTCTACCACTGCCGCATAGGTCTTCAAGATGCACAAGGGCACGCAAGGTGCGGCATATCTTCACTTCTTGTCCGCGCAAGCACAAGGCACAAGGATCACTTGGCCGCGCAAGTGAAACCTCCTCGGGTGCAAGGTACGCAGGATCTCACTGCAAGGGGCAGCCGCGCAAGTGCGGGCTTCAACCGTGGGCGCGCAAGGTGCATTCGGCCTCGGGTACTTCCTGTCGCGCAAAAGAAAGACGTGCAGGGGACTCCTCACCTCCTTCTTCTTGTCGCGCAAAGGAGTTGCGCGCAAGGGACTCCTTCGGGCCAAGGATGGCACCGAGGACTTCAGCCGCGCAAGTAATTTGCGCGGGGCTTCTTTCTTCACGAGGCACAGAGTGCTTCTCACGGGACTTCTCTCTTCAGAGGATCAGCAAGCAACAATGAGGTCTCGGCCTCTCCTTTTATAGGCAGAGATGCCTCAGAATATCCGCGTTCGATAAATCTTGAATCACCAAAGATATCGGATCTTCAAGATTCTTTGAAATCTTCTTAATTTTCTCCTCGGTTCACCGCGGGTTCTCCTTCTATATTTTTCTCCTCTACGTGCATGCGACTTGGAACGCATGCACGGCCTTCATTAAGGCACAAACCATGCACATCAATAATCCTCATGGCCTCGGCAACTTCGTTTTGCCTCGGCCTTGTTCGAAATCTCCCAAACATTGCATGCATGCTTATTTTATTGCATGGTAAGGTTCGGTGTGGAGAGAAGAGCACGAGGGAGCCTTCAGTTTCATCAGAGGTGGCCGGGAGCTCGAAAACATCTCTCGGGTTGCTCCTGGTTCGACGGAGGCTCGCGGGAGGCTTCGGGTGGCCTTCGGCTGAGCTCGAGGAAGGAGACGAGCTCTCGGCCGTCGGATGCGATGTTAAACGGCCAGGATCAGATCATCTCGCTGCGGATCAGATGTGCGGCTTAGATCATCCGCGCGATCAATCGTGCGGCTGGGATTCGCTCCCGGGGATTTTTGCGCGTCCCACATCGAAACCTCTCGCGGTTTTCACGCGGCTTATTACCCTGGCGCCGCCTCAACCCCTCAGTTGAATCTTCTCCCTCCACAGTGACGCCCCGCACCGTGTTCTCCCTGCGGGCGCGCTCTGCGCCCACTCTGCTCCCTGCGGGCGCGCTCCTAGCGCCCACTATGCACCTCTGGCGCGCGGGATTCACCACCGCGTGCCCTCGGGGGCTTATACACGGCCCCCCTGCCTCTCGGGCTGGCCACATGGGATCCCCCCTTGGGCGTGGAGCCTTAGGCCCACATGTGCCTTGGGGGTTGAACCCTTAAGGCTGGCTTGAGATGGCCTATTTTTTGGCAAAGGACAGAATAAACACTTTGTTGAAAACAAAGTTATCCCAATGTATAAATGCCAACCCAAGTTCTTCCAAGCCAAATGCCACTTCAAATTATTCTTCTCCATTTCTTCATTTCTTCTTCATAAGAATTCTTCCAATCTCCTCAATCATGTATTCATTACTTAGGAATGGAAGTCCCGAAGGTTCTTCTTCTTCAACCGAACTCCTGAATCACTTAAATTCTTCAATGTGCTTCATTGATCTAATCAGAGATCAATTGGATCATCTTCATGTTCACATGCACTAAGTGATAGTGCATGGACTTCATTAATGCACATCATCCACTTAGTAGTTGTGGATGGAACTCCTTTAAACTCCTCATGCATTGTGAAGACAATGCATGGTCTTCAATCAATGTTGTGACTTTGTATCATCAGGATACAAGTTCTATGATCTTAAAGAGCAGCTCAGCAATCGTCATATTTTACTAGAGAATGTTTCAACCACATCTCCTATGCCACTTAGTGAATCTCCTATGTGAAATGCCTCTTAGTATCATCGCCATTATCCATTCATCACCATCACCATCACATCCTTTGACATTCACATCTTGACTCCTTGACATCCATTCATTCCAAGACAACTTCATGCCTCATTGACAACAAATGCAACACACTGCACTTCAATCTCCCCCTTTGTATTTGTTGTCAATACACTCCTTTAGCACATATGAATGGGTCAATATGTGTGCCAATATTTTCTCCCCCTTATTGGCAATCAAATGCAAAGGTGTGGTGTGGTTCACTTTCAAAAATATCTTCCTCTCTTTGAATAGCATCTTCTTGAAAATCACTAAGAGAGGGATGATGCCACATGTTCTTCTTTAGCAAAGAACCTTTAGTAAATCAACTCTAAGTCTACTTGGGCTAACCCGGTGTAGAAAACAAGAGTGATATAACCAAGATTTTTCAATGCTGTCCACATTTCACTATACATGTGAGATCATGCTTAGGGGTTGAATTTTTTCAGATATTCAATGAATTGCTGAATCCTGCACATACTTCACAAAACACATTAGAATGTTCAGGTGCAAAGATAAAGCTTCCCCTTTCATCTACTTTCTCAAGATGATATTAATTTCAAAACATCATCTTCTCCAGATTGGCTCCCTCTCAAGGGGTGCACTCCATTCAATCCAAACCATCCTCCAGCTGAGAATGATCATCATCTTCAATTCCCTGCAATGTTAGCACATGTAAATACCAATGTATAAGGGAATAAGATGGAACCTCCTTGGTTCATCAATGTGAACAACAAGGTTGAGAAGATTCTCTCAACCGAGACGTCCCATTTTCACCAGTCTTCACACTTGCACATTTGATCTTCAATGATGTTTGTGCTGGTGTGGATCTCAACACATCTTCATGTGAAATCTTCTTCTTCCCTTTTGCCTTAGCAATTTCCAGAACTTCATCTTCAGCTCTCTGCAGATCTTTGGCAAGTTGCAACTGATTTGGCCATATGACTAACGAGTCATTTGGAAGTGTGGCCTCAGTTCTGGAAGTTTCACATGGTTCCTTTGATGCTGTCAAGCTACCTCTCTTAGGCAACTTGTTTTCAATCAATCCCTTCTGCTTCTTTTGGATTGATTGTCTATTTGAGTTCAGTTGGCTTCTATTTATTTTCATGGCTTCTTTACAAAGATCCATGATATGTCCTTTCTTCCCACAGTTGAAGCATTTCTTCTTGGTGGTCCTTCTGGATGCATCACCCTTCTTGGATTTAGACTCCAAGGTCTTCTCTTCCTTTTTCAACATCTTCTTGGGAGCATTGTCACCTCTCTTCTGTTTGCTTCCCAAGGATTCCTTCTGAGCCAGGTTCTGTGATCTTTTCTTCTTTTGATCTCTGGATACAGTTGGAGATTGACATGTATCTATTTGACCACTTTTTCACACATCCCAGATGTTGTCAAGAAATCCAAATCTGTTAGCAGTAAACAGATGTCTCTGGACCTGTGGATGTTTCTTCTTTTCCTCTGGCTTGCTCCCCCTTGGCATGGGCTTCCTTTGTGCTTTGACATTTAGTGGATTATACCAACAATCCTTTGCACAGTGCCCATACTTATTACAACACCAACACTGACCCACAAATCTTGACCTCTTCAGTCCTTCTGATTGCTGGGTACTTTTCTTGACAAGTTGTGTTGTTTCAGGAGAGCTCTGCTTCTTCATTTTCTTCATCCATACTTGTTTGGAATTATTTTTCCATCCTGCACTTTTTGTGGAAACACAATTAGAAGCATCAGTACAAGATGGGATGGATGGTACCTTCTATTTAGAAGTTGTTGCACTTTCACTAGAGGATGTATTTCTTTTAGAATCATCCTTCTCAATGCATACTTGTGTAGCAACATTTCTTCTTACAGCTGACTGGGAGGATTCGGCTTTGGGTGATTGCAGATTTGTCAATATCACCTCTAGTTCTAAACTCTTCATGTTGAGGGAGTTCTTCTCATCCTCAACTGTTCTTAGCCTTCCTTCCCATTTCTCTTCCAGCTGTTTTATCTGGTCATCATGCACCTGCTTCATTTCAAGCAATGAGTTGTCAAGCTCCTTCACCATTTTGACTTTTTCTTCAATTTGAGCATCTCTGACAATCATTGAAACTTTGTGCCTCTTCTCCAGTGCATGGTAAACATCTTTGATTATTACTTTAAATAATTCTTTCTCAGAAAGGCTTCTTTGCAATTCTTCAGCAGTATCTTCATATCTTTCATTGCAAAGAGAAACTGTTTCATCTTTAGCCTTCACCAGCTTTCTGAGAGTGTTGGTTATGCCAACCCTTTTAGCCAATTGATCTTCCATTGCATTGGCTTCTTCTTCTAACTGTGATTTTTCTTCTTGAAGATCATGGATGCCTGTAACTATACACTTTGCTACTTCCATGGAGACAGTCTTCTGAAGATATTCGATTGCACTTTGAAGATATTTCATTGTTCCAACTTCATCACAGCTAGGACATGCTTTCTTCATCTTCTTGGCCTGTTTCTTCTTTCTATTTTTCTGAGTCTTGGAAGATATCTCCATTTGAGGCTGGTTGCTCATTTCCTCAAATCTGCACTTCATGTATACTCCCTTGGATCTTTTAGAGGTAACCTCCCTATGATACCAATTGAAGTGCCCTGATCAGTGTTAATCACTGAGAGGGGGAGGGGGTGAATCAGTGATCCCTTAAAATCTTTTTACTAATTGATTATTAATCAATTAAACCTCTATGGCTTGTTAAGGCCTCGATCCACTCTTCTTATGTCTCTCAACCTTTCCCAGATAATGCAGTAATGAAAAGGCACAGGACACAAGGATTTACAAGGTTCGGCACCAAAGGCCTACATCCTTGCCATGCTCTCCCAGCATGGATTCTCCCATTATAATCTATTAGTATTACAATGGTCGATACAGAGTCCCACTGTATCTCTCCTGAGTCCCACAGGAGGGTCTTTATACTGCTTCACACAGTGTTACCAGAGTCCCACTGGCCTGCTCCAGAATCCCACTGAAGACTTCTTCTCCCTGAGTCCCACAGGGTCTTCTCCTGGCTCCTCGAGTCACACGAGTAGCTCTTCTTCACTGTAAGTTCTTCAAGTATCCTCAGCAGCCTGGGATAAAGGCTTCTGGCCTTGCTCTTCTCTTCTGATCACTTGTGGTTGATCAGGGCTTCTCGTCTAGCTCAGGCTTTATCTCCTTCTTCAGGATGACCTGGCTTCACTCTTCAACTACTGAATGCTCAGACAACTGATATCTTTAACTTCAGTCTGGTCCAGTCTCACATCAAAACATCTTCATGCACTGAATGCATGGCAACTCTTCTTCCTCATGCACTGACTGCATGGCCTTCTCAATTTCTTCAAGAACCTCTTGGTCTTGGATTACTCAGATGCACACAATCTAGTTTGGCTTTGTTCACGTGTGCATGTGCATGAATGCAAGCATGCACTTCCCTTTTTCTCTTCTTGGTGCAGTAAACCCTTAGAGGGTGTAATTCTTTTCAGCACACACCTACTTCTCAAACTTCACACACTTTATGCAATTAGTCTACACACATAAATGTGTGTTCTTCTTTGTGTGGATGTCCTCCCTTTTCTTCTTCTAAGTGTATACACACTTCTTAGTGCACACACCTAGGTTCGGCCTTCACTTGTTTTGTACACACAATTTGTTCTTCCTTTTGCACTCACTTAAGCTTGGCCTCTTTCCCCTTCTTGTTTTGCACACACACAAAATATGTTCTTTTGTTTGTTCTTCAAAGTGTGCACACACAAGGCTACGGCCTTTCACTTCCTTTGCACACATGATTTATTCTTTTATTCTTCTTTGGTGCACACCCACTGCCACCTTCTTGTAATTGCACACACAACCCGAACCCCTACTGCCTCAAGCAAGCCGTGCAAGAGGGTGCGGCCAATTCTTCTTCTACCACTGCCGCATAGGTCTTCAAGATGCACAAGGGCACACAAGGTGCGGCATATCTTCACTTATTGTCCGCGCAAGCACAAGGCACAAGGATCACTTGGCCGCGCAAGTGAAACCTCCTCCGGTGCAAGGTACGCAGGATCTCACTGCAAGGGGCAGCCGCGCAAGTGCGGGCTTCAACCGTGGGCGCGCAAGGTGCTTTCGGCCTCGGGTACTTCCTGTCGCGCAAAAGAAAGACGCGCAGGGGACTCCTCACCTCCTTCTTCTTGTCGCTCAAAGGAGTTGCGCGCAAGGGACTACTTCGGGCCAAGGATGGCACCAAGGACTTCAGCCGCGCAAGTAATTTGCGCGGGGCTTCTTTCTTCGCGAGGCACAGAGTTCTTCTCACGGGACTTCTCTCTTCAGAAGATCAGCAAGCAACAATGAGGTCTCGGCCTCTCCTTTTATAGGCAGAGATGCCTCAGATTATCCGCGTTCGATAAATCTTGAATCACCGAAGATATCGGATCTTCAAGATTCTTTGAAATCTTCTTAATTTTCTCCTCGGTTCACCGCGGGTTCTCCTTCTATATTTTTCTCCTCTACGTGCATGCGACTTGGAACGCATGCACGGCCTTCGTTAAGGCACAAACCATGCACAGTAATAATCCTCATGGCCTCGGCAACTTCGTTTTGCCTCGGCCTTGTTCGAAATCTCCCAAACATTGCATGCATTCTTATTTTATTGCATGGTAAGGTTCGGTGTGGAGAGACGAGCACGAGGGAGCCTTCAGTTTCATCAGAGGTGGCCGGGAGCTCGAAAACATCTCTCGGGTTGCTCCTGGTTCGACGGAGGCTCGCGGGAGGCTTCGGGTGGCCTTCGGCTGAGCTCGAGGAAGGAGACGAGCTCTCGGCCGTCGGATGTGATGTTAAACGGCCAGGATCAGATCATCTCGCCGCGGATCAGATGTGCGGCTTAGATCATCCGCGCGATCAATCGTGCGGCTGGGATTCGCTCCCGGGGATTTTTGCGCGTCCCACATCGAAACCTCTCGCGGTTTTCACGCGGCTTATTACCCTGGCGCCGCCTCAACCCCTCAGTTGAATCTTCTCCCTCCACGGTGCCTCCCCGCACCGTGTTCTCCCTGCGGGCGCGCTCTGCGCCCACTCTGCTCCCTGCGGGCGCGCTCCTAGCACCCACTATGCACCTCTGGCGCGCGGGCTTCACCACTGCGTGCCCTCGGGGGCTTATACACGCCCCCCCTGCCTCTCGGGCTGGCCACATGGGATCCCCCCTTGGGCGTGGCGCCTTAGGCCCACATGTGCCTTGGGGGTTGAACCCTTAAGGCTGGCTTGAGATGGCCTATTTTTTGGCAAAGGACAGAATAAACACTTTGTTGAAAACAAAGTTCTCCCAATGTATAAATGCAAACCCAAGTTCTTCCAAGCCAAATGCCACTTCAAATTATTCTTCTCCATTTCTTCATTTCTTCTTCATAATAATTCTTCCAATCTCCTCAATCATGTATTCATTACTTAGGAATGGAAGTCCCGAAGGTTCTTCTTCTTCAACCGAACTCCTGAATCACTTAAATTCTTCAATGTGCATCATTGATCTAATCAGAGATCAATTGGATCATCTTCATGTTCACATGCACTAAGTGATAGTGCATGGACTTCATTAATGCACATCATCCACTTAGTAGTTGTGGATGGAACTCCTTTCAACTCCTCATGCATTGTGAAGACAATGCATGGTCTTCAATCAATGTTGTGACTTTGTATCATCAGGATACAAGTTCTATGAACTTAAAGAGCAGCCCAGCAATCGTCGGATTTTACTAGAGAATGTTTCAACCACATCTCCTATGCCACTTAGTGAATCTCCTAAGTGACATGCCTCTTAGTATCATGGCCATTCTCCATTCATCACCATAACCATCACATCCTTTGACATTCACATCTTGACTCCTTGACATCCATTCATTCCAAGACAACTTCATGCCTCATTGACAACAAATGCAACACAATGCACTTCACCCTCAGTCTCTCGCTTATACTAAAGACTGATTGTATTTCATGACATTTTACATTATATAGAATCATATATGAATACTTTTGAAATTATATCCAAATATACTTTTGGATATCTTATTAAAACCCATTATAAATCTATCATCTATTTCATCATGTACCATATCATATGAAATCAATGTGAACAATTATCCAAAAATCAGTTTTGATAAAGCGTTAAACATTTTTCTAGTATCACATTGTGTTTTTAAAAACTCAATCCCCATTAATTTTACCATAATGTTTGATTACACGATCCTTTATAGTATTGATAAAAAATATGAGTAACCATATTCATGAATGTAAGAAAATGGAGACCTATACCAAAGCATCAATGAAACTCATATTGCAAATGGATTTTGTGTGATCCCTATAAAAAACACATTCCTCTATAGCTCTGTCCACAATCTATATCTTACAAAAGGTTGAATTTCCATACATTTCATTTTTTAAATACATGAAGTGGACCTAATACATAGAATATATCAATCCCATTTATCCTCCCCAAGTGTTCTCAATTATCTAAGTATATACTGACCAAGTTGATGAATACATCACATGTCATTCATGTAGTAGATGATCATGTCACACAATCCTAATAAAAGTAGATAAGAAAATAATATATACCTTCTCTATCTGGCCATACATTTGATCATAAAATCTCAATATTGTTCTTATATGTCGTACACATCATCTGAGAGGAAATCCTCATCTTGGTTAATATCCATATAATGGGATGATCAAAACGTACTTGACCACCCACTCATTAATTATATTTCATGAATTTCATATGTAATATATCAGAGTATAAATATTCTCATTATAGGTATATCACCAAACACATGTAGTGGTGACAATAAATATTAACCATGAACCACAAATATACAAAATACATGGTAAATGGTAGTAATTGTTCTATACTTAGTTGGTAATTTAGTAAACAAAACCCATTTTTTACCTCATGACCATATTACATATCCCAATACTAGAATCATAATCACAAAATCCTTAACATTTCATCATAACCTATAATACCCCTTAATGAACATCGGTTTTGAATAACTCAATGTCATACATTGATATGTTAATTACCATTATAATTAATTAAATATATATAAATATATACATATATAATACAAATATGAAATAATGATAAAATATATAATCTCTTTCATATTACATGATACATTTTATATTGTTCAAATGTTAAAAAATATTTACCAAAAATACATATAAGAACTTTTTGAAAATAACACAATTTAAATATTTTATGATCAACATTATGAATTTTTTTTGTTAAGTGGTTTTGTTAGACTCATTACATTTATAGGTAATTACAATAACATCTCTATGTGACCACTTTATAAAACCTTCCCACGGAACTCTGTATTGAGTAACATCTCTAAAAACATATTTTTTGAATAATGATGTGACTTAGGAATCATATTCATAATGTTTATTTATCTAAACATATTGAAGTTTCCTAACACAAAAACACCCAAATCTATGTTTTCAATAATTTTTATTTTATATTTAAATTATTTATAAGATCATCATCATCAATAATAGAACCCTTTATAGTAAATGCTTCCTTAAATTGTTTTGTAAAAAAATGTATCTCTTTACATTGAATCTTCACTAACATATAACAAAATATTATTATATATTATGTGTTAGACACTTTATTATGATTTACATAATCTTGTATTTTCTATCATTGAGAATCTATATTTCAAAAAATAGTAAATAATATTTTTGAAACTATATCCCTTTTCGAATATCATGCAATGATACACAGAATCCTTTATGTTCTGGATATGTTTTGTTTTCTTTTAATAGGATTACATAACAAATACATAATTTCATTCATATTATATATGGTATTATATGTGTTGAACATTTATTGAAAAGAATAAATAAATATACAACATAAGTTGTTATAATCATATTCTCTCTTATTCTTGGATAAGTACTTTATACTAAATAAAATTTATTTTATATTTTCTCTCCAATTTATTATATCTTATAGATTTTGAATCATTCCAAAAATATGTATAAAACAACTACAAGATTTTATTGACAAAAAAATATTGTTTACAAACCACAATTATTATCCCCTAGGAAGTAAATTGAGAAGAAAATAATATAATCTTCATTATCATTTAAACAAGATGTTAGTTATCCATTTCAACCAACAACTTGATACATAAATAAATTAATTTATCCATAAATTTAAAATATATTATTTCATCATCAACAATTTCAATGATTCTAAGATACTTTATGTTATAGCATTTATAAAGTACACCGTTGGTATGATATTCTATTCATAAAAGAATTATTGAAAAAAATAACATTAATACACAAGGTGGAGTCTTCATATATTTTCTTAAAACCCTTAAATTATTCATTGAAGTTACTTCTCAAATAAATTGTGTTTCCATAGAGAAGGTAACACCATGTTTCCTTGCCATTATGTAGTTGCATTTTGAACTCTCAACAATCTTTCCTCTTATTTTTATTAAAAAACAAATTCACTTTTCCATATTCACCATTATCCTAGAACATAAGGTTGGAACTCCCATGTCCAAAATTTTAATAGACAATATATTGAGGAGATAATGTAATTGTTTTTGATATCATTAGTGTTATGGGTAATAATGAACAACTTGAACCTTTACTGTAGTAATAGTAGAATGAATTTTTGGATAAATCATGTCAAGGATGTCAACTATCCTCCCCAATATGTTAACGTACCCAATCATATTTACTACATGAGTTTTTTATGATGTTATATCATCTGTATTTCATTAAAAGAGATCCTATGTCACCTCATAACTCTCATGAATCACTTTTAATTAATAGAGAGTTTTCAGTTTCTCTATCATCATATATGTATCTATGTTAGAATATTTTACTTCTAACTTGCGGTTCAAGGGAAAAAATGAGGGTAGGGTATTCTAGTGGATCCATAAGGTTATTATCATATGTAGCTCTATCATTTTGTTTTACGGATTCTGTATTCATTTTCTAAGGAAGGTATTTCTATGATCCTTAGAAATGAGCTTAAAATTTAAGAACTGTTATTAAGTTCAACACCAGTTTGAAGAAATTACAACCATTAAATTTATCTTCATCCTAGTTTGATCTCGAGCTCAAGACTAATGATGATGATGATTCCAAGATAAAAAAAATTATTTTATTAATTTAATATGATGTTTTATATTCATTGAATATGGATATTTATGAAATTTGATCATATTTAACTGATGAACCCTTTTAAATTCCTCACATATATTTGTAGATAAATATCCATATTTTATAATGACTTATATTAGTTTAATCATGTAAAAATATGTTGACTATATCTGGTAGAAAAACGTTATCAATCTTATCATATATAAATCATTGGTATTCCAATGAATGAGTATTTACCAAAATCATTGATGATGATTCAATCAATTCAATTCATCTAGTATACTGATGATTAGATTTTACCAGCTAAGTTTATCATAAATAAAATTCATATAAAAATACACCTATCAGTTATGATCACCACATTACATTATTTCCTTACATAATATAATCCATATATTTTCATCATCAACTTGACCAACATAGTTCGATGATCCAACTGCTGACAAGTGCCGCATTGAAATGTCTCTAACAAATAATATTTTGAAGGGGATTTAATCTAACTATCTTTTCTCTGGTCATTCCTTATATATATACACTTTATTTTAGTGATTTATTTTGGATGATTATTTCTTCCATAAAATTAATATTTTGAAACCTTATTTATATAAAACTCTTTACACAAATCACATCCCATGTTAGTAAACCAAATCAAAAGAATATTATATTCCCACATATCTGAATATATCATATGTATAATGTAAAGGAAACTCCTTTATATAAAGGTTTAGAGTTATATGAAATTATTAATCCCCAGGTGAGTAATCATGGAGCCAGAGAATGCCATCCCCCAACTTTTTAGAATAAAAAACTAGCCTTCAGGTGAGTGTCATGTCCGGCCTAATGTACCACTACACAAGTATACATTTATTAATGTATATATCAATTAAATCATATTTATAATACCTGATATTTTTATGTCATAATAAAATTCTCAAATTAATCTTATAACCCAAACCAAGAAAACTTCATGGTAGAAATAAAAAAACCCATTATCACACCTAATAATTAAATCCTTATATGCAAGTGTAAAATTTTATAGTAATTTTAACAATGAAAATCAATAATACATAAGAATTCATAATATAAAAATTATAACATTCAATTAAATGTTGAAAAAAAATAATTTATTTATTTATTAATTTTGAAATTAGATAAAGTGTCTACAAATTAATTATAAATAAACAATTATAAACACATTATAATATTTATTTTTATTATGGAGAAGTGAGTAAATCATGTGGGTGGTGAATTGAGTAGCCAATAATTTTTTTAAAAGGATTTCAAATAAAATTCTGCAAATTAATCAAAATAAAACTATTAATCAAAAAATTAGATTAGTATAAGTTATATCATACAAATGATTTCTCAAAGAGGTATTAACAAATAGTTAAAACGAATTTTTAAATTAAATTGAATTTTGAAACTGATTTACTTAATCAAATACTATATATAAACATAGGTTAAGACTAATTATAAAATTATAAATTGTTTTAATAAATTATACTAAATAAAGATGTTTTAGCTATGGAATATAAAATATGTATAATCAAAGCTAAAATATAAAAAAATATACAAATAAGGGGTTGAATATCAAGATGTAACTTAATACCCTCCACATGAAAAGCACCTACTTCCAAGTATATTTTTTTAAAAAAAAATATATGACACAACCTATATTTTAATTTTTATAATAAATAGAACATAATATATCTAGGATCAAATGCCATTCCACACTTATACATGGGAAGGAAAACAAGGGAGGTCAAACCTGACCACGTCCATAAATTCCAAGGGTAAATAGATAATGTGAAAGCTGTGAGAATATAAAGTATTCTCCAGTTTAAGCATATGAGTTACTGTGAATAGATAAACATAGAAGAATGTCACACTACTAAAAAGTAATGAATAAAACAAAGAGATAAAAAATCCAGATGAGAAATGATTGTTCCACTCAGTATGAATAAGTTTATAAGCTTTAAGGTCCTCATATTAGGCTTTTTGTGTGGCTCAAACAAGTTTATCTAAAATAGAATAAAAATAGAGTGTCACAGAGTTTGGTTTTTCCGTTTGTAGATTCTCTAGAAACATCTATTTAGATATATTGAAACTTTATATGTAAGATTTGTAATCATATATATATATATTTAAATATTCCAAACATGTTTTTTAGTGTTTATGAATCATGTAAAACTGTATGTCAAAAGAAACACAAAAAAGGATATCTTCATAATAATTAACATTGTAACATCAAATTTCCTATTGGATAAAAAATTAAATATTTTATGGATCCCCATACGTATCAAGAACTCTGGAATCTTCTGAATTTATCTTCAATGAATTTGTATAGTGATTTTTTTTAATCATTAGGAAATCCACATGGGCCTATATAATTAACTGTCATAAACTATCAATTGGAAATGTCAATATTTAATGAAGGATAGAACAATAATTTTAGTATAAATGTTAGTGGTTCACCCCAAAATAAAGAAAATACTAATTTTACCATGGTTTATTGGTATCATAATCAGTCATTGCATGAGCATGATATAGTATGAGCCAGTGGTGATATGACTCTTGTAGTGGAAGTTGTCTATAAAAAGAAGAAGTTTGATGGTAGTATGAGTATTGTGGTAGTGAGATCATAAAGGTATAAAATAGTAATGGTAGCATAGCTAATCTATTGTGCAAAGGATAAACTAATGGTGACATGGTTTAACTAACAGTGGCATAGTTGAACTAATTGTGGCATAGAACTTATCCAATTTTCATTACAAAATAATATACTATCAAAAAATATAGTAATCTCATTAGTAACATAAGAATCATGATTTTTGAGCATTAAAAAAGGGGTTTCCACTAATCTCACCCTTTTTATTACCAGAAATCATTGAAATTTAAAAACCATGTATAAGAAAAATATATTCATAAGTTGATGAGTTAGAAGTAATGATATCTACTTAACATATAAAATTTTAATTGTGAGATATTTGAAATAGAAGTACCTGATTAAAATTACAAACATAAACATAAAATTTTTAAATTTAAACTAAAATTCCATAAATAGTTCTCCCCATTATGGGATTATCAAAGAAGATAAGACTATAAGATAAAATGACAATAGAATAAAGGGATAAATAATAACATAGATACTTCAATAAATGAAATAATCCTCATAATTAAATATCAAAAGGAATGAAAGAGAATACATAGAACCTATCAAAGAATAATCATATTCATAATTACTCTAAACTTTTTTGGAGGTAGGATCAACTTGTTCTTTTACATTTCAAGAGGTAGGAGTCCCAGAGGTAGTAGATGAGGGAGCATATGTAGTTTGAAGCATACCTCGGATGATCACTGGTCTGAGATAGAGAACATTCTCAACTAGAGTCGTATTAAATGGTAAATACTATGGTGATATAGCTGATGAATTTGGTAGCGTAGTAAAGGAAGGCATAGGGATAGCCTTAGGTTCCAAAAATTTTGTCCTTGAGAACATAATTAAAAGGCGACATCAAATTCAGAAAGTCCATGATAAATTTTCCAACTCTCTATATAGTAGTGAAGAATTATTTATTATCCTTCACAAAGAACATGTGAAATGGTTCCAAGACATTAATAGGAACTACTTATTTCATGAAGGCTCCAGTTATATGTGTAATTATTAATTTATTAGCTATAAACTTGAATTTATAAATAAACTAAACATTTGAATAATATCTAGAAAGTTGTAACTTAAAATCATTTATGATAGTTTCTCTATCACTTTATTCTTCATTCAAAAACTACCTTACATGTTTATAAACATACTCACTATGTTGATTGATTTAGAGAAGGTCCTCCATAGAGATGTAAGTATATCTCACATGATGGATTTTAACTACACTATGACTATAGATATGATCATCCTACCATCAATAGAGGATGAATGAGGTGGAAGAGTGGATGTACATGTAACAGATCAAGGAAAAGACTCCAACCTCTCTAATAGAGTATCCCAGATAGAGAAAAAAGTTTCCCTTATCTCCTCTGTTGGCGACATCATGGATTCAATCTCCCTATGTAATATTTTATTCATAATTTTATCTTCATGAATTTTAAAAAAACATTGGCTGAATATGAAATATAACCAGCATAATGACTTTCCTACTACGAGTGTCACAAAGTTGAGTAGTTGGAGGAATGTGATCTATTAATTCCAATGAAATATTAAATCAACAATTCTATGAATTTTTTTAAACCAGATATAGACACATAATCTATTGGTATAGAGGAGATAATAGGTAAATCTAAAAGAAAACTCTCTGTACTAGGAAAAATAACCTCCACATGCTCTTATCAATAAGCAAGAACAACATAATGAAATGTTTAATGCTCACTTGAATCGTCAATTTTATCAACTAAAGATCCATTTGGATCAATTCTTGCAACAAATTTAGTAAGTATACCATGATCTATTGTACTTCTATGATCATCATCACTTCCATCATCTTTATCTGGATCTAGATAAAAAATCCCATGAAATTTGGAACTAGGAGATGGATCCCCTTGGATGTATCTCCATACTCAGGTAAAATAGAAGGATCTTTCATGTGAATAGATCTATGGATGGTAGAACATAGATATTTCTTCCCATAAATAGATTACATTTTCTCACCTCCAATAGGGTATGTATCCCTAGATCGTCCAACAAAATAGGGACTCCCCATAGACCTAGCGGATACTGAGATAACAAGAGATGAATGATGTGACTAATCCCTCTCAACACCACCATCATCAGCATCACTGTGACCTTATAACTCATCTGTCCCATCTCCATTCTCACCCATATATATATTATTATAACCATTAATGGCTTCAAAAACATCTTTACAGTTTTCATAAGAACTTTTTAATTTTTGTCTCTAGAGTCATTAGATTATTCATCCTCTCCTTCACTCAAGAGACCCTCCCAAGTATGGAGTGATATAGGTGGACTTGCAGATCCATAATACATGATTGTGATTTTGGAAATGTATGGATCACATCCCTCATTAGCAGAAGCAACCACTTCCACTTTAACTTCAGCAACTCCATCTCTTAATTCATTATCAGAACATTAAGTCACAATCTCACCTAGATAAAATCTTTGGTTAACAACATTATTGGGTCTATTAGGGTGTTCTATATTATTAAAATCCTTATAGAGATATTAATTATTCTCAACCCACTTCTTAATCAATTTATTCTAGTTGAATTTGATAATTTTTAAGTTAATTTTTATAAAAGAATAATCACCACATTTTATATCTACTTATTCTTCCTCGTCAATTAAGACATTGGATTCGAACATAGCTGAGATCAACTTACAGTAAATCAATGAGTTTGATCTAAAAGAGGACATACACATCTCTATCATTGGAACCATAAGTTATCTACAAAGATTACTTTTATCACCACTTTTCATAAGGAATAAAATATACACATAATAATTTCTCATTGTTCTAAAATCCCTTGTCTTGGGACATAGAAAATGATGAATGCACATAAAAAAAAGTCTATAATCACCATATAGATCTATAGAAACAAAACATCTCACTAAACTATTTCTAGTCATCTCTAGTAGTTCATCCTCCTATAAAAACAAGTCATTATCATTAGGAATTGAACCTTGTAATTCATCATAAAATTTTCAATGAGTTACATTAATTTAAAAAAACCATTCTCTAGATGAAAATATAACTACATTACCATCAATCATATTTTTAACGAAATAATTATAAATTAAAGAGAAATACTTTGTGTATTGGTAGAACTAGTGAACCAACCATGGATAAAAATGTCTATCTTTTTAGGAGAACCAATCTATTGATCTTCTATCCTAAGTCACCTTGAGAATCAATGAATTTAATCAAAAAATCCATTACACATCTACTTCTTTCTCGGTAACAACCACAATATTAATTGACCAGGGGTCTTTCATTTCAAATAAAACATGGATTGATTCTGCATGAGATTTATTCATAGCATGCAATCCTTTAAGAGTTGGTAGAAAAGGATTCTTAACTCTCACTATTTCACTGAATTGAAAGGTGGAGGAAGAGTATGAGGATGGTTGAAGGTTATTATAGAAGGGATGTTGAAACGGTTCAGAGGGTGTTCGTGGGTGAGAGAGTATTTTGAAATAGGATTTAATTTGAAATTATCATTTACATATTTTAAATAAAAAATTTAATAAAATATAAATGAATAAATAATATAAATATGACCTATAAAATTATAAAATTGGACTAATTATAAATAAATTGAGATTCAACTGGTAGAATCCCAATAGTAACTCTTTCTAATGGTGGATCACCCAACTTTGGATCATGCATAGTAGATCACCCAATGGTAGCTCACCCAATACTGTATCGCCAATGATGGATCCCTAATGGTGGCTCAACCGAAGTTAGATCCCAAATGCTGGCTCACCCAATGGTGGATCACCTAATTTTGGACCACCAATGGTGTATCATTATAATGGTGGATCATTCTAGTGTTGGATCAACAATTGTGGATCACCAATGGTGGATCATTGCAACGATGGTTCACCAACAATATAAATTTAAAAATACATGATTTATGTAAGATTTATCATAACTATATTGTGTTTGATATAGTTCAATCTCTCATAATTCATCGTATTAGTAAAAATATTAGGAAGATGATATTTAGTTCCAATGAATTCAATAGTTAATCACCATTTTGTAAATAACCTATCAAAAAGTGATGCCTTACATCAAAATATGAAGCCCTATAATGAAATATTGGATTATTGGAAATATTTATATCATTTTTGTCGCAACAATTTATAATGAAATGTCTAAATTGTTATCCATACTATATAAATGTGTGTCTCATTCAAAAAAATTATACACAATAGATTATCGTATCTATGTATTGAGATTTAGTAATGGACAATGAAAGAAAATTTTGATATTTACTACACCAAGATACTTGTGGCTTACCCAAAAGGTGAAATTCTATAGAGTTTTATTTTATATCTAACTTGAAACCAAAAAAATTCAAATCCAAATAATGTACTAAAAAAATATTTTCTCTCTAGAATAGAAGAGTCCTAAATTGGTTATACATTTGAGTTTTAAAAAAATTAGAGGAATATAAATGATATTATTTGGGATTTTCTTGAACTAAGAACACAAAAAAAAACTAAACATAATAATTTTTCAACTAGAAGTTAATATAAATAGTTCCAATAATACCTCTATAATTGGTTTGATCTGTTGACATTTCAGTTACATCAATATCCCTCTTATACATTGTACTTGTAGGTGTATCAATGCTTTTAGTTCTATCTAAACCAAAATGTTATAGATGTTATTTAATATACATGACATGATTTAAAATAATTCCATACTTATTTAGAAAATTTTAAAAACTAATAAAGAATTTATATTAACCCATTAAACAAATTTTTAATTCATTTTTCATCATCTATTAATAACAAGTACACAAAGATTTTAAGAAGTTAAAAAAATATTATTATCAACATAAATTTTAACATATAAAACATCCTTTTAAAATATTTGTTAAAATAGAATATGATCATATATTCCAATTGAAAAGTCATTAAAAATTAGAAAAGATATGATCCTACCATTGAAATCTATAGGATATTATTTTAAACATCATAATGATCTTAGTAATTCAAAAACACTATTTTGAAAATAATTATTTTTAAATATAAGAGATTGTTCAATAAAAACATCCTTATCTATATTGAAATATTTGAATTCTCTATTGACATCAATTTTATATAGATTGGAATCAAAATTTGTTTCATAATCAAGAAGTATCCTAATGGATTTATGTCTAGCGAATAGGGAGAAGGATTCCTCATAGTTAGTAACCTCTTCCTAACTATATCATTGTGTAACTAGTCTATATTTATTTTTAAATATAGTGAATGACTCATAAACTTTTCTTTTATGTAATAAGATATTTACATTATTCATAGTGTCATTAGTTCTATCTACTAGTTCCCAAACTCTATTTATTCCAAATTATTTATGTTCTTCTTTTATTTCTATCACACAAAATCCACCATTGATCGAATCTTTGATGTTCATAGGTTTATGGTGAGACAATAATTCTTGATGTTCAACATGCTTTATAAGAGAAAATCTTGTTTATGTTGTTATTTATAGATCTCCAACCATCAAATAAAAAATACAGTATCAATGACTCCTAACAATTCTAGGAAATAAGGGGATGGAAATATAATTGTCTTCTATAGGTTCAAGTTTAATTTGAGGTTATTCCATAGAACTTGATGATTTTTTTCTTTGTTTAATAGATGTTTTATAAGGTTTTACATTGATATTATGATTTTATAGATTATCCTCAAGGTTTTATATAGGTATTTTAGGGTCATGTGTATCTATTTCATAAAATTTGAGATGAAAATATCCATCCAAAATAGTTTTTGTTTTATTAATAATCTAATATGTTTTACTAGAAGACAAATTACCATGAGAAATTCCTTCATTAATATTGGAAGTTAATTTTTCATACTCATCCATAGTATTAAGAAATAATGCATGTCATCCAAAAAACAATAAATTAATTAAACTTTAGATTTAAATCATCCCATAATTCATAAAAAAATTTCTTTAAGACAAGTCATATTAGAAAACTATTAATTACATAAAAAGTTGTATTTAAATCATCTAGAAAAAAATCAATGGTCACATCATACTCATTGATCCTAGTCTGGGAAATTTCTTGAAGGGTTCTATTTTTCCTTTCCACTATATCATTCTGTTGTGTGGTCCTAAGAGTAAAACATTTAAGATTATGGTTATTTTGGGAGAAAAATCGCACAAATATATGATATTAAAACTCACATCCATGATCACTTCTTAAGATCTTAATTTTACTTCCACTATAATATTCTATTGATTTATTATATTTGATAAAATATGGAAAATATTCACTATTGTGATCTAGATGGAATACCCAAAGATACCTAGAAAATACATTAACAAGAACATAAACATAGAGCTTCACATTTAAGATAGAAAATCTAGAGGGTACAAAAAATCCATGTGGAATAACTCTAGGGGTTGAGAAGTTGAAACTTAATTATTCTATATGAAATAGATTTTGTGTTATTTCCATTTTTTACATCAGTTACAAACATTATCATTTAAGAATTATAGTCTAGGTAATTCCTTGAATTACCCTTTCCTAGTCTTATTTCTAATTGAATGGATATTTTAATTTCCTAGACTCCTATTCCAAATCACATAATCTTTTCAAAAGGGACTTAGAAATGAAATGATTTTAGAAAATAAATAATATTATATAATACTATAAACATTTTCATCTCTTAAATAAGTAATAACTAAATAGTATTTAGAATAAAAAACATTATAGGGATTATTTTCAAATTTAAAATGAAAACCATCATCACATATATATATGAGATGATAAGTAGACTATACTTTAAACCATATATAAATAAATCTTTTTACATTTACATAGAGTTATAATTATCAATTTGGAAAAGGCCAATAATTTTACCGTTGGAATTATCACCAAAAGAGAAAAGTTCACCATCCACATTGATCATATTCTTGAAACATGAATAATAACCAGTCATGTTTCTGGATCAACCCCTATTTGAATACCATAAATTCTTGATCAATCATTATAATAAGGTTTCCTAAAAAATAAATTTTACACCAAAAATGAATTGGGTACCCATATTTTCTTGGGTCCTGTAATGTTTTTATTCAAAGCATTTAAAAACCCATAATAATATAAAAACATTAATTTAAGAATAATTTTAAAATTATTGAAATAAATTGATCAATTCTACTTGTAGTTTAAATATTATTTGTAGTAATAAAGGAGATAAAACTAGAAATAAATATATTTTTAATTATTCTTCTCTATCCAAGTGGATAGTCAATTCTAGCTGTTTATTTAGGATTGCTTTTCACTCTGACAATTTGGGTAATATTACTTATACCATTTTTAAATATTTCTAGTTATTTATTTAGTTTCTCATATTTCAATTTTAACTTATTTTTTCTTTTAGTAATTTTCCATTTTTCTCTTTTTACATAAATGGTCTGTTTTAAAACTAGCATTCAAGGGATTATGCTTCTTCAAAATATTATATTTTTATTTAAGTTCATTAAAAATATATCAAAATATATCATAATAGTCATCTGTATATTTTTTAGACTTGTTTTCATATTTTATTTTTTATCCATAATGATTGGATATAGTAATAGATGAAGATGGAAAGACAATAGATACCACAGTTTTGTTTTTCATAAACACATACTACCTATATCATTCTTTTCCTCTTGTGTTATGTGTGAGTCACTCAATATATCTCCCAATGGACTCCAATTTTATTTCATTTATTTATTTTACCTCTTATCATTTTCATCACACTTATTTTTTATTTTTATCTTAGGATTGTCAGCTTTTACAGGACAATTTTTCTAACATTCATAATAGATTTCCATATGTATAGAATCATCCTTATTTTAGTCCATTATACAGTTACCTATATTGTGAATTAATCCTTTATAAAAGGGATTTATAAATAACTTATTCATCTATAATTTTTTTTAAATCTCCTGGACAAGAGGATTATTTCATCACCATTGTTATCATGGGACTCTTCATCACCTGATCATTCATCTTGTATTTTCTCCTTTTGTTTTGAGGTAGTATATTTGAAGGTAATATATTTTCTTTTTGGTTTATCCTTATCTTATTTATTAAAATTATTTTCCTCCTCATACATCCTTATAATTCAAATATTCTCATTAATAGGAAACTTACTTACATCACATGATTCTCGGATTGATACTGAGGTTCATCTTCATCTATCTTGTAGACACCTCCATAGGTGCATTAATTCATCTTTATTAGAAACATGTTTTCCCTATTAAGGTTTTATATTGAAGATCTCATTGAACATGAGATACATATAAGAACTAGGATTATTTAGTTTCATTTTAGAAGTATCATATTCAATAGTATATGTATATATATTTCTTTGACATTAGATGTTCCTTCATAAGAAATAGGTAAAGTATCCAAATTTCAAAATCATTTTTACATTATTATATTCTATTAAGTTTTTCATCAACCAAAGTATAATACATTGAATTCATTGGTTAAAAATTAGTATTATCAAATTAATCAATAGGATTACTACATGTTTCTCTTGTAGTTTTGAGTAATTCATACATTTCCTCAATTACAGTCTATATTTCAAAACAATTTATTTAGAGATGAATTTTAATTTTAGTCTTCCACAAATCATAGTTAGTGTCATTAAAACAAGGAGGATTTTTTGAAGAATATCCCTCTTATCAATTTTCAATAAATTACTATATTTTGAATTAATATAAATTTAAGATCATTAAAATAAAACAAAATCACAGTTGAAAATATATTTTAATTTCATTTAATACCCAATGTTGGATGGAGTGTGTAACTCAAGAGAATGGTGAATTGAGAACCTAATAAAAAAAATTTTAATTTTTTTTTTAAAATCCCTCAAATTAATTAAAGACTCCTCTTTAATCAGAAAATATAGTAATATATGTATTATCTTTCAAAATATTTCTAAAATAAGGATTATGCCTCCATTAAAACAGAATTTCATATTAAATAACTTCGGTAACAGATTTACTTAATCAAATACAATATATAATCACACATTAATACAAACTAGAAAAGTATATCTTTTTAAAAAATTAAACCAACTAATTTAGTATTAACATTAAAATATAATTTATAGAAATAAAACTCAAAAAAACATAAGAATGAAAATAAGAGATTCAATCTCAAGCCGAGAGTTAATCCACTTCACATGGAAATCACCTCCTACAATGAAATGTTTTATAATAATAATTAGATCCATAATCTGAATTTGGTTTTTAATAAGAAACAGCACACATATTCTCCAAGATCAAATCTCCTTCCATAGTTATAAATGTTAATAAAATATGTATTGAGTTAATAAGGTTTCCTTATAACTTTTCCATTCATCTATATTTTGAAAATTTCAAACACTCTATTTTAAGTCAAATTTCTTTTTCCCTAAAAATTATCATAATAAAGAAAATTGTCTTTCCCCAAGTAAATTTATCCTTATCCTTATTTTCATTGTTCATTTTTTAGTTTCTCAAAATCGAAAATTTTTTATTTCTATGTATAAAAATAGGTTTCACATCTAAAACCTAGGAATCCCAAAAATATTTGTTTATTGAGTATTATGTTTTTAGACTCAGAATTCTCTGAAATTCAGACTCTGAATTCTTTAAAATTCGGACGACGAATTATCTGAAACTCAGACTTTGAATTCCTCATAATTTAGACTCAGAGTTCCTCAAAATTCAGATTTCAAATTCCTCAGAATTTAAACTCCTAATTTCTCAGAAGCCGGAATCCAAATTCCTCAGAATTT
The DNA here is from genome assembly GCA_963277665.1 of Viscum album. NCBI lineage: Eukaryota > Viridiplantae > Streptophyta > Magnoliopsida > Santalales > Viscaceae > Viscum > Viscum album. The sequence continues at coordinate 1,416,516,550 of OY728133.1, forward strand.
AGACTACGAATTCCTCAAAATTCTGACTCTAAATTCCTTAGAATCCGAACTCCAAATTTGTCCAAATTCGGACTCCGAATTCAATATATTTCATGCCCCAAATTGTTTGGAAAATAGAATCCAAACATCCCTTATTTATAGTCTCCATGTTTTTATTTTCTTAGAATCCACAAATAATTTTTCCTTAGACTCATAAAATTATATTTGATTAAGAAACCTTATTTTTCTTAAATTATTAATAGCTATGAAACGATGTTGTAAAATATGTTAAAAACTAATTGTTGTTTGAGTGTCTTTTGTAATGGTACCTCTGAGATTCCTGGAAAAATATGACCATTGAAGGAGGGAGACGACCATTGGATAAATTCCTATAAATAATATCTCATTTGAAAAAGCACATGACAATTGGAAAACTATTGATTGCTATAGAGATTACATGCTGCTGAAGTGATTTCTAGATAGAGAGACTCTCAGGCCTTATGCATACTGAAAATATTGTCCGGCTTACTTCAAGAAACATTGATTATTGTTGTGTACAATCAAGGGATTCTGGGGATATGAAGACATAGGTTCCAACTACCTTGAAGTTTGAGGGATTGTGGGGATAACAATATAGCTTCTGATATTCCTATATTGAGATAACCCTAGTTGTGTGTAAGATATACTTTCTTGAATGTTAAAATCATGGGACCTTTATCCAAGGTTGTATATACCCTAATCCTTACGATAAATGATTTCATACTTGTTACTTGTTTTGTATCATGATTATTTCTGTTGTATTTTGATAATGGAAGATACTATAACATTCTTATACATTCTTGTTATTTTGTATACTCTGATAAGTAAGATTCTATACGTTGTATGGTAGAATCTTTTCCATGTAATGTTTTCTTAAAGTTTCATTTCCAGAACCATATATCCAGAACCTAGTTATATTATAGAATTAAAAGAGGTCATGTGAATTTTTATTATTTAATAGCATTAAACATAGTTTTCCTAAAGGTTAAAAACGAAAGTTTTTAAATTACAATTCACCCCTCTAGTAATTGATCATCTAAATTAATATTTGGATCCTACAACTGGTATCAGAGGATGTCTCTGAAATACTTATATTCACATGTATGTTTTTCTGCTCAATTATTCATTGTTTAAAATATTTTCCTCACTTACGAATTTTTTTACCATGTTTACAAACATTTTCAACTAAAATGTTTTTCGAAAAGATATTTTTATCCAAGATAATAGGAAATAATGTTAGTTTTATTGACAATCTAAATCTTACCAAACCACCTATTTTTTTATGGGAATGATTATGAATATTGGACAGATTTCATGAAGAATTTTGTTATTAACACTGGAGTGAACAACTTTTTTATTCTTACTGGAGATCACAATATTATTGATAAATAATTCAGAACTGTTACAAACTAATAAAATTCAAAATATCAACTAAACAAAAGGTACGCAATACTTTGTCATGTTCCATGACCAGGAATATATATAATTTGATTTATTCTTATGATGTTGCCAACATTATCTGAAATATATTAGAAGTTACTCATTTTGGTACATACAAAGTTATAGAAAGTAGAAGAGCTATGCTTAGAGAAGAATATTATGGATTTCTATTTCCTTATGGAGAACTAGTGTGCAAGGTTCAAAAATGGTTTATGACTATTGTTAACATTTTACAGTCTATTGGTGTGAAAGGTCTTGATGATGAAGCTCTTGTGGACAACATTATAGATAGCATTCCTAATGAGTGGGAATCTAAGAGAACAACTATTAATGAGAATAGGAAAGTATCTCAAATTACTCATAATAAGATTTTTGGAACACTTATTCAACATGAGACATGAATAGAAAGATATGATGATATGAATAAGAAGAAGAATGGTAATGGAAGTATATAATTTACTACTACTAAGTCCAAGACTCATGAATGTGATAAAAGATCTAAGTCTATGAAAGTCACGGTTTTATCTAAATCTAGTGAAAGTGAACATTTTGAGAATGAACTAGCTAATATTGAATGAATTATGAACAATATAGTGGGAAAGAAAGACTTTCAGTATAGATATAAGAATAAAGAATGAAAAAACAATAAAGACTCAAAAGTCACATGTTATGAATGCAAAAGAGCAGGGAATATAAGGCCAAATTTTCTTATGCTTAAGAAAAAGGATAGAAAGGAAATTGATTTTAAGATAAATTGAAAGAAGTATTACAAGGCTAAAGCTAAGAATGTTTTAAAATACAATGACACCTAGAGGTCATATGGTGGTGACTCTTCTAATTAATCCTCAAAGTATGAATTTCTTGATCAGAAGAATTGTGGTCTATTATCCAGACTACCCGTTGAAAATCATTTCCTAAGGTCCAAGGTACACAATGTTGATTCCATAACTAATGTATCCAATAAAGAAACTTAAAGTGATGATATATATTATATGTATTTATATGATGAATCTTCTTCTAAGTAAGATAATATATTACCAACTTATGAATAAGTATCTAGGTTTTCTAAACTTCTTGAGAATAAAAATTAGAAACTCAAGAAAAAAGCTTGTTATGGAAAATTCTAGAAATTCTATTTTGACTAAAGAAGTATCATAACTTTCTAAATATCTTTATATGAAATTTTTTTATTTTAAAATTATTTCAAAAAACCTTGAGGATGTTAAATATGAGAACGATACAATTTCAAAGGATCTTGAAAATGAAATTTCTAAGAAAAACATTTTAGAGGCTAACTCTCGTTCTAAAACTATTTTTGTTGGGGATAAAAACATGGTTATTAAACTAATTTCATAAATGTTTTAATTGATTAAGTGTTTATCAAACATTACCTCTGGTAAATAAAATCTTTGACAAGTTGTATTCTCAAATTTGACTTTTAAGGAATAGTTCTAGTTTTAGTTATACTCACTCAAAAGCAGTTTTCAGTAATAACTATTTTGTTCCTCAAAGTGCTCCATTATGAAATAAATGTCATTGTGGTGGGAGTTGGGCATAAAAATTCTTTAAATAAAACACTCTCTTTAGGTTTTCATAAATCTTATTTTTCTAAGAAAACGTGGATACTTAAAATTTTGATTTCTGGAATTTCTGGAACCAAGAATATTTGGATTTTGAAAGAATATAACACTTATTTCTAGAATAATAAAGAATATACCAAAAAAAATACATGGTGCATGGATAGTGTATGTTCCTAATATATGATTGGTAACAAAAACTTCTTTGAAAAGATTATCAAGACAAAAGGGGGAAAAGTTACTTTTGGAGATAATGATCCGGGAGAAATTATAGGTATATGTAACATTGTTCTTCTTGAAAAATCATTGATTTCAAATGTTTTATTTGTTGAAGTTGTTAATAACAAACTCATTAGTATAATTAAATTATGTGATGAAGGCTACCATGTGAATTTTAGGAATGATAAGTGCTTAGTACACAATTCCAAGGAAGAGTTTATTCTTTAAACAAATAGGCAAGAGAATATATACACACTAATCATAGAAGATATTAGGACCCAAGACCTACCTACTCTTAGTGAAATTGAAGATCATTCTGGGTTAGGGAATAGAATATTAGGAAACTGTCTCCTTAGGAACGTATGCAAACTCTCTATGAAATTACTTGTCAAGGATCTACGAGAGCATACATTTGATTCATCAAAAGTTTTTGATCCTTGTGAATATTGAAAGCAACATTAATCATGTTTTAAATCTATTGGTGAAGTATCAACTACTGATGCATTATAGTTGGTGCATATTGAACTTTTTGGTCTAACACAAATTGGAAGCATTGGAGGCTTGTCTTAGTTAAGGATTACACTAGATTTACGTGGGTCTATTTTCTAGAAAAGAAATTTGAATCATTTTATTATTTCCAAATTTTTAGAGCCCATGTTAAAAATGAGAAAAAACTTCCATTGATAACTATTTATAGTGATCATTGAGGAGAATTTCAAAATTATGATTTTAAAACTTTTTGTAGTAGAAAATGAATTACTCCTAACTTCTCAGCACCAAGAACTCCACAAAAAAATGGTTTTGTTGAAAGAAGAAATAGAATTCTTCAAGGGACAACTAGAACCATGTTCAGTGAATATTCAATTGTTAATCACTTTTTAGCCGAAGCTATAAGTATGTCGTGTTATACTATAAATTGAGTTTTGATAAGACCTTTTACCTATAAACCCCCTATAGATAGTGAAATAGTAGAAAACCTAGACTTTCATAATTCAAAGTATTTGGTATCAAAGTATTCATTCTAAATAATAAAGATATTTTACATAAATTTGCACCCAAATCCGATAATGGAATTTTCCTATGCTACTCCACAACTTATCAAGCATATAATATTTTTAATAAAAACACTTGCACTGTTGATGAAATAGTATATGTTAAATTTGATGAAACTAATCCTATTTTCTTTAAACAACCTCAACCAATATCCTTGGATGTTTTTTTTAAAAACTAATTATCTACCCTTGATAGAAGATTCTTCTAATAAGAATAATTTTCAAGAAAATGTTTCTGAAGCATTTACCCCAAAATATTTCCTACCATATGTTGATGAATAGGTTTTACAAAACCCAAATCAGTTGTTTCTTAAGAATCATCCCAGTGATATCATCATTGGTGATGTAAATCATCCTGTATTAACTAGAATTTCCTTGAGGAATGAATTAGAACATCTAGAATTACTTTTTCAATTAGAATCTAAAAGCACTGAAGATGCTTTAAGTGGTGTAATTGGATTGAAGCCATGTAAGATGAGCTAAATAAATTCGAAGGTAATAAAGTCTGTACCATGGTTGAAAGACCTAAGGAAACTTTTGTTATTGGAGTAAAATTGTTCTCCTGAAATTAATGTGATGAAAATGGAGTCATAGTAAGAAATAAGGCTATATTATTTACTAAAGGCTATAATCAAAAATAAGGAATAGACTATGAAGAAACCTTTTCTCCAGTATCAAGACTTGAACCTATTTGTATTTTACTTGCCTTTGAAGAATTATTTAATTTCAAAAAATTTCAAATGGATGTGAAATGTGCTTTTCTTAATCGTTATGTTCAGGAGGATGTTTTTGTTGAACAACCTCCTAGTTTTGAAGACACGAAACATTTGGAACATGTTTTCAATCTTTCCAAAGCTTTATATAGACTTAAACAAGCCCTTAGATCCTGGTATGATAGACTTAGAAGATTTTTGTTACAAAATAATTGTGTTAAGGGAAATGATGATCCAAATATTTCTATAATGAAAGGTAAGAAAAACTTTTTGATTTTTAAAATTTATGTTCATGACATTATATTCAGTTCTACTCAACAATATTTAACTGATTCCTTTGAATATCTAATGAAATCTTAGTTCGGAATGAGTATGATGGGTGAGTTCACATTTTTCCTAGGTTTTCATATTTCTCAAAAACCAGATGGAACTTATATATCCCAACATAATTATATTAAATATATTCTTAAAAATCATGGATACGACAACACTAAGATTATAAGTACTTCCATCGGTACCTCAAATACACATTATCTTGATGAATCTAGGAAAATAGAAGATCAAACATCATTTAGAGGTATGATAACAAGTTTATTATACAAGACAGCTAGTCATCCAACATAATGTTTTCAGTTTTCTTATGTGCAATATATCAATTCAATCCTAAGGAATCTCATTTAATGGTAGTGAAACGAGTTTTTTTTCTACTTAAAGGGAACCATGGATTTAGGACTCATTTATACCAATGGAAATGATTTTTAAAAATGATTTTAAGATACTGACTTTAGTGGATGTAGATTGGATACGAAAATTTCATCCTAAACATTACCTTTCTTAGGATATTTTTTATTTTATAGGTCATGAAAAAACAATCACTTTGTGGAACTTTCCACATGTGAAGATGAATATATAGAAGTTGGAAGTTGTTGTGCTCAAGTGTTGTGGATTCAACACACACTAACAGACTATGGCATGAGTATTACCAAAACAAAAATACTATGTGATAATACCATTGGCATTTCTTTATATAAAAACCAAGCACATCACTCACGTAAAAAACACATAGATATTAGGCATCAATTCATTAGGGATCACACACAAAAAGGAGATATCATTCTTCAATTTTTAGGAATGCAAGATCAACTTGCTAATATTTTATCAAAATATTTACCCTTCGATAGATTTGAATAAATTAAACAGAAGTTCAGAATGATAAATGTAAGGTAATCTTATATATTAACTTCTTTTTGAAACCTTTCTTCATACAGTACGAAACTCCTTTTGATAGGGGGAGTACATTTTCTTGTTAATCAAATTTTTTTGAAATAATTTTTTTGTAATCTAAATTTTTTTGTAATATAAAATATTTGGTAAACTAAAATTTTTTGTAATCTAAAATATTTCGTAATAAAAATTTTTCTTAATCAAATTTTCGTAATCTAAAATTTTCATAGTCAAATTTTTTCATAGTCATTATTTTTTTATTCAAATTTTTGTCATCAAAACTTTCATTAATTTTTAAATTATTTTGGAATCTAAGGTTTTTCAAGAATAATTTTCCTCATTATGGATAATTTTCCTAGAAATCTGGAAGGTATGTTTCCTTTATTAAATTTTTGTAATAATCTTTCTCCATGTTAGTATTTTCATTTTTTTAAAATTTTTTAGATTCAATTTTCCTTAAATCTGAATGTTTATCTTAAAAACTTCAAAAGATTGGAACCTACCAAATTCATTCTTCGGCTATTATCTCAACTGCCAGTTCTGATAAAGAGTATTTCAACTATTGGATAAATGAATAAAGTTAAACAATCGCCTCATAATCCTATATAAGACCCCCCCCCCCCCCCCCGATGTTTTTCCCACATCGATTTCCAAGACTTAACATGTTGAACCTCTTACCATGTACTTAAGGTCGTTCCAAATCATAAGGTTTTTCTTTAGTTATGAATGTCTCTAGAAGTATCTCCTCAGAATGATATGTCTTCAGTAAAAGAAATCTCCGAGTGGCAGATTTACAGAGAAAGGTTGGTAAATCAAAAATTCTATGCAAAGTATGACTCTATCATTTCAATGAATATTAAGATAAATGGCTAGGAGAGAATATGTATATCAAAACCAAAGGCGTGGGATCTGGTGTATCCATAGTTGCAGATTCTGTTCTATGAGACAATATGTTTCTTCATCAAAGGTAGGAGATATATGTTTTCCTTCGAAAGCTATGAGAAGACCTATTCCCCTTCCTAGAGAAAGCATAAATGTTTTATTGGAATTCCTTATGAGGGTGAAGTAGAATTCTGTACTAAAAAATTACCAGATGTATCCAGATCTTTTGATAAGGAGAAGTCTCTATCTTACATTTCCTTAAAAGGTGTGAAGTCTTCAAAGATAGTTCCTCTATCTACAAACCTATGGATTCTTGAGTTATGGTTCCATGGTTTTATCATTCTGAGAAAAGGGTATAAATACATACTAAAGAAAAGTGATATCTATAATCTAGATTTCTTGGGGAACCTCATGAAGATAAACCTGGACAAGTATATCTTTGTTATGATTGAGAACATCAATAATGGAAATTTGAAATCTCAAATTATTAGATATCCGGCTATACACTCGAATGTTATAGTTCGTTGTCTTGAGTCATTCAAAATTCCATGTAGTTCTATGCTAAGGGATTTCAATGTTATGTTATTGAGTGATGATACTCTATGGAGGATAAAGGTTGGCTTTAATAGTTAATTTAGATATTTCTATGTCTTTTTTGAAGCCGAAATAGATGATTTTTCAAATAAACTGGATGTGGATAAGACTTACAATAAGGTTGGAAGGAAGAGGAAGGAAAAGGACCCAAAAGAAAAAAGGATAAAATCATGTGACTATAGAAACCCAATATGCACCTCTAAAGCCAATGAAGAAAAAGTATTACCCTGATGAAGTGGTTTCCAAGTAGAGGGAAGACATGAAAACTAATAATGAAGGGGAGAATATTTTTGGTTCGGATCCTGCTGAGGAAAAAGCCTTTAAGTTGATGACTGCCATGAATCATGAGAAGCAAGAAAAATAAAATAATCAAAGAAAGAAGATGTGTGAAGGTGAGATAGTTCAATCTCTTCTCAAGGCTCCTGAGAAAGCCTTTGAACAACATCAGGTACCAGAATCATTTTTGAAAGAATCACTACATGTGACTCCTAGAAAGAAGGCGGTGATTTCGGAACCACATCCTGAAGAATAAATAGTTGAAGATGAAGAAATGGAAGTAGAAGGAGAATAAGAAGGCATTGGTGATACAGAAGACACGATAAGGAAAGTGAAGGATTATCATGAGAAAGAGAGTCCTTCTGAGAAGCATTCAATCCCAACATCTGAAGTAGAGTCTTCAAAACATGCTACACCTGGAAAAGAAGATAAGGTACAGGAATAAGTAAATAAATAATCTGAATAAGAAATTAGAAATCATGATTTTATCCAACCCGAGGATATTGTGGTAGGAGATGAGAAAGAATAAGTAGATAAAGATAAAATTGTTCAGTTATCAGATAGTGACCATGAATCACCCAAACCAGAAGGGATCTTTCAGAAAATTTTATAAGGGAAATCATGTGTTGCTTGATACACCTAGTATGTATTTAGTGAAAAATATTGAGATTGGTGATTCATTGAAAAGGAATACTGAATAGTTATAATAATATTCCTCACCCACCAAACACTCTGATTCGGAATCTTCCTCCCTTGTACATGATTTTGTGGTACAATATTTGAAAAAGAAGGTTGGTACTATTACTTAATTTCCAAGTATAGATTCGTGGTTTTAGTTTCTTTAGCACTCATCCAATTAGAAATCAAAATCACTTTCAATTTTTATGGATAAATTTTTCAGATTAGAGGCAGATTTCAAATCCTTTCTCATTTGTTACGAGGATCAGAAAAGGTCATGGAAGAATATTACACGTTGTTCAAGAAAGACAGTAGAAGAGCTCAGAGGTCTTGATGAATTTCAAGATAATGTGACGGATTCTTTCAATATTGAAGAAGGGAAGTTCACTGACCCTACTAAGAGTTTTGAGGAAAAACTGACTCTCGAACAGACAACTCGAAAGAAAGAAGTCAAAGGATTGAATGGAAAGCTTAACTCAGTGGCCATGAATTGGAAGAGAGAAAGGGATATCAGAATTATGTTTAAATAGAAGCTTCTTAAGAAAGAAGAAGTTTTGAATGCTTGGGAAGAATGTCTTAAAGCTCAAGAAGAAAAAATTAGAGCCTTGTATAAGAAAATAGAAGATCGGGATCAGCTGCTTAAGCATATGGAAGAAGACCACAAGGAGATAAAGAAGCATAAAACCATTGTGAAGAAGTTAATACCATAGGGAAAATAAGGATAATTCCATTCCATTATCATCTTTTGTTGTATTTCCTTTATTGTTAAAATTCTTTCAATCATAATGAAATTTTGGTTACTCTTCATATATTTTTTTTCTGTAGTACTAATATTTCAGGTTACAATTTTTTTCCATTCCCTTTATTCATTTTTGAAAACAACAAAGGGGGAGAAATGAATGATTAAAAGAATACTATGTAAGAAGAGATTTTCCTATGTAAGGGGTAGTTCATATAAAGGGGAGTTCATAACAAAGAAGATTTTCATATGCAAGAAAATGTAAAATATCATTCAGGAAATCTAGAATACAATCCTTAGAGATTTCAAAACCTAATGGGGGGTTATTAATTTTCACTTTGATCCATATTTAAAGGGAGATAAGTTTTTATTTACAAGTCCATAAAAATTCTATGTCCTTATATTCTTTTTAGTAAGGATGTTTTTGCATTATAAAAAGTGTGAGATTATTGATTCAATAAGGATTCCTTATTACTTTTCCATTCCTTTATGTTTTGAAAATCACAAACACACTATTTTAAGGCCAATTTATTTTTACCTAAAAATTATCTTAATAAGGAGAATTTTTATTCCCCAAGAAAATTTATCATTATCCTTGTTTTCATTGTTCATTTTATTGTTTCTCTGAATATAACTCTATTTATTTCAAAGCGTAAAAATCAGTTTCACATCTAAAACCTCGGAATCCTGTAAATACTTGGTTATAAAGTCTACTATTTTTAGACTCTGAATTATCTGAATTTCATACTCTGAATTCTCTAAAATTCAGACTCCAAATTATATGAAATTCAGGCTCTGAATTCTATGAAATTCAGATTCCAAATTCTCTAAAACTCGGACTCCGAATTCTCGGAAATTCATACTTCGAATTCCTCAAAATTCATACTATGAATTCCTTATAATCCAGACTCCTAATTCCTCATAACTAAAACTTGGAATTGCTTAGAATTCAGACTTTCAATTTCTCAGAATTTGGACTCCAAATTCCTCAGAATTCAGACTCTAAATTCCTCAGAATTTAGACTCCGAATTCCTCAGAATTCACACTCCAAATTCCTCAGAATTCAAACACTGAATTCTATAGATTTTAGGTACTGAATTTTTTGGAAAACATATTGTGAACATCCATGATTTATAGTCCCTAAGTGTTTATTTTCTTTAACTAAGAACTTCAATTTTTCTTATTGTTCAAAAATTATATTTAATTAAGCAACCTTATTTTTCATACATTTGTTATAGTTATTAAATGATGTCATACAATCTATTTCTAACTAACCATTGTTTTAGTTGAATGTGTACAGGTCCATCCGATATTTAATGAAAAATATGGCCGTTTGAGGAGGGAGTCGACCGTTAGAGAAATGCCTATAAATAAAATCTTATTTTAACGATCTCGTAACCACAAAAAAATCGTTGATCACTCTAGAGATTTACTATAGCTGAATTGATTTCTAGAGAAAGACTATCATGCCTTGTACATATTGAACATCTTGTTGAGATTGCATTGTGTGACTCAAATTATTGCTCTATATAATTGAGAGCTTTTGGGTATAAGAAGACATAGGTTCCGACTACCTTGAAGTTTGAGGGCTTGCGGGGATAGTAAGAAAAATTTCTATATTCCTATCGAGGGATTACCCAAGTTGTGGGTAAGATAGAATTTCTGGAAAATATAAATCATGGGGAATTTTTTCAAGGTTGTTGGATACCCTACTCTTTGTGTTAAATGATTCCTTACTTGTTACATTTTTTGTTTCATGTTTATTTTCGTTGTATTTTGACACAAGAATAAAGTAAAAACTTCTTATACATTATTTTTCTTTTGTATGCACTGATAAGTAATATTCTAAACACTTTATGGTAGAATCTTTTCCTTTTAAATTTTTCTTAAAGTTTCATTTCTAAAACCATATTTTTGTAACCTAGTTAGTTTGTAGAACTAAAAGAGGTCTTGTGAATTTATCTTGTTTATCTCTATTAAACATAGTTTTCTTTAAGGTTAAAAACAAATTTTTTTAAATATACAATTCACCACACTCTTGTAATTTATCATCTTCATTCATATTTTGATCCTACAAATAAAAGAGAACATGCATGAATAATTCCACAAATCATATGGGTACGAATATAAACCGAAAGATGATCGAATATCAGGTATTCCCCAGTTTGAAAAAAAGATTCATTGTGAATTGATTAACAAAGTACAATATCACACTACTCAAAAGTAATGAATTAAAAAATATAGATAGAAAATTAGTAATGAGAAAAGATGATATTGATCGGTTTGAATAACATTATAAGATGGATGGTCCTTATATTTTTCTTGGTAATGAGCTCGAACAAGGTTTTCTGAAATTGAAGAAAAAATACTATCCAAGGGTTTGGTGTTTATATCTTTAGATTATCTGAAAACCATATTCATAGAGATCTTTAATCAGTGTATGAAAGAAATTTTATCTTCATTATGTTTAAAAAATTCACACTTTTATTTTATTATGTATGAAACATGTAAAATAAGATGTCAGGAACATTGAACATGAGGTATATGTTCAATATTAATATATTTGCATCTTCAAATTACACAATATAGAAAAATATTAAATATTTTATTTATCCACATACTGAGCGGAAAATTACTGTACCTCTAAATTTTTATTCAATGAATCCATGGTGTTGTTTAGAAATAATCATTAACAAATCCAAATGAGGCTGTTTACATTAACTTATATAATCCATTAGTTGGAATTATTAAATTTGAATGAATAAAAAAACAAATATGGTAGTAGTGATGATGGTATATCATCCATGAGAGTATCATAGACCAATAATAGCATGGTCGGAATGTAGCATAATTAGTTGCATCATGAGTCAGTGGAACCACAAGCCAGTAGTGGCATAACTCTAGTAGTGGTAGGAGTCTGGATATTGTTGGAATCTGAGTGTAGTAAGAGTTTTATGGTAGATGGATTCTGATGGAATTAGAACTTCAGTGGTACCATAACCTATCTAACAGTGGAATAGATGAACTAATTATGTCCCAGTGGAAATAACAATGCCATTGATAAATTAACAGTGGAACAATACATAGATGAATTCCATTAAAAATTAATATACTATCATAAAATAGTAATATCATTTTTTATCATAAGATTCAGGATTTTAGAGAATTAAAACTTGCAGTTTCCTGAAAATAGTTAAATAAATATAAATTTTTTTATATTTATTCACAATATTAACACTTTCATATTATACATCATATTAAATATCATATAAATATATGATATTTAATTAATTAGATAAAATTTTCAATCAAACATTTATTATGTAAACTATTTAGAAAATCAAAATATCACATATTAAAAATCATGAAAATGTTTTGATAAAATAAAAACAAATTTTTTTATAGGTTAAATAATTTATAAATAAATAATATTAATTTTAAAAATAAAAATTAAATAATGTTGAACATATTTAAATTTTAAATATAATCACTATTATCTTAATTCCTTAATTTTAAATTTACAAAAAATTTATAAAGACACTTATAATTTCCATATAAAAATATTATATTTAAATTAAATATGTTACATATAATTTTTATAGAATATTTTAATATTAATATTTTAAATAATGTAATATTTCTTATTAAATCGTATATAGTCATTAAAAAAATTATTATAATTTTTTATAGTGAATTAATTGATAAAATTTTTTATAAATGAATAAATATTTTAAAATACATATATATATATTTAATTTATAAAAAATTTATAAATTACATAATTTAATATGTAATTTAATTTTTAGAAACTCCAATTTTTCCTTTAAAATCAGTTTGGAAGATATAATGTGATTCATAAAATATTTTTAAAATAGCTAACATTTATGTGCTTTTAGTTACATTTTATTATTTCTATCTCTATCACCACTTATGATAGGTGTATTTTACTTTAGAGTTAATGTATGAAACACTTAGATATTGGATTTTTTATTTATATTATAATGTAAAATAAACAGACATATTGTATTCTCACTTCTACGATAAAGTAAGAAACCCTTATATATGGGTTAACCCTGACATATGTTATTTACTTATACAACAATGAAGATATCATATGTTTTCATTGATCTATAAATAAGTAATTCTTTCATTCAATGGTATGAAACCTTAATTATTGATTGATCCATACCAAAGTGATTCTTTTTATGAAAAGACATGAAACCTTATATATTAAGTAAAACATTCATAAGAAATAAGTCTATGAAAAGGTACAAATCCTTATGTATTGATCCTATTTTAAAATCCACATTGATATCTCTAAGAGGATACAATGATCTGTGTTTCCTCAAATTATATAGACATTTTTTTTAATACAATATCCTGATGTTGTATACTATGAATTACACAAAACTGAGGGATTTGTATCATGTCATTGGCTATAAAATACCATATCATAATCCATGATTAAATTAGATAGAAGAAAATTACCAATATTATATGATGATAGAGTATACAATATGAAATAAAATTCCAATACCTTCATTTTCATCATGATTTCAGGAATCAAAATTAATGGTATGGCTTTGATTACATTGAAAGGTTTTAGTGTGTGATTAAAAATAAATCAATTTAATGGAAATGTTCAAAAATTATAAAAATAAAGACCATCATGATTTTGAAACTAAAAAGATATGAAAAAAATAGAACATGTACGTTACACTCTATTAAAATGTTGTCATAACTTTTCATTCAGTACTTAATTAATATCACCAACGAATATCCAAAATCATCTTCTATTAGAGGTGTATCCATGAGATACAATGAATCACCAAAATATTTTTGGATGGACATTCGAAACTTTAACATTATGCTAGTGACACTTGGTGAAAAGGAGAATAAATGTTGAGAGAATAAGGTAGGATATCATTTCATCTGAAGGATCACACATATCATACACATAACCTAGAATTCTTTATAAAGGATACGATAATTCCCCCATGAACATGAATTTAATTATATTTTTCACATACATACCAATAATGCAATTATTTACATCTCATGAAACCCTCAGCCAATAACTCTTCCAAATATTTAATTTTATGAAATAGATAAAAATGCTATCTAACATATATAATATACTAGTTCTGACTCAATAACACTCAAATGAATTTGGTGAATCCTAGATGCCATAAATGAATCATACCAAGCTATTCATGGAACTGTAATCCTTCAATGTCATTAAATGTTATTATCCCAAGAAGTGTGTATGTGATATCTCTAAATTTAAAAATATTATATACCCAAAAGAAAATATTTTTACACCCTTATATTTTAAAATAATATAATGTTCAACACAATTATAGATATACAACACCAAACCTAAACGAACCTTGAATTTATTATTTAAAAATGACCAGAATAACCTAGATATTAAATTAATAGGTATGAATACAGTTAAATTAATTATGAAATATATAAAAATTTTATACTAAATATAAATATATTGATAAATTTATATCAAATAATAACAACACTTTTTCAAAATTCACTTTATTCTTCAAAAAATTTCTTTATTCAAGAATGGGTTTTATCGCATTTATAGTGAATATATGATAATCAATTTCTTGAAATTTTATAAATTATATAAGTTAAAGAGGATATTATTATTGAATATATCATCTCAAAATTATCTTAGGATGAATTTTTAATAAATTTTTGGAAAATATGATTTTTCAATGAATAGCAAAAAATTAAATTTTTTTGTTGAATACTGTATTTTCATTTAAATAAAGTTCAAAGATCAATTATTTTATAAAAACGGTTTAGTGTAAAATTACATACCTTATATTTCTTAAAAAGAAATGAAGTTCATTGGAATCAATTTATAGTTTGAATTTGGAATAAAAACTTTTTCTCTAATATAGGTTTTTTCCATTAAAAACTATTTTAATGTCGGTAATGTATTTTAATGTTAATAAATAAAATTAAATTATTTTTTTGGATTGTTTTAAAAAAATTTATATTTAATATAAATATTTAAATTTTTTAACATTCATCTAATGTTTTTTCTATCAATGGGGTATGAATTAATCTAGTTTTATGCATAAAACTATATTTTTCTAAAAAGGGGTTTTCATCACATTTTTTGTACTTTTTAAAAATTATTTATAAACAATTAAAGATATCGAATTTGATAAAATTGATTAAATATTTATAATAAAAAGGATAAAATGTAGTAAATAGGTTTGTTTTTTAGGCATTATGAATTGTAACTAAAGTAAAATTTATCACCTCCATAAAGGGTAAATATAGATTAAAACTAAGTTATAAGTCCTTATTTTCACTTATTAATTCATATTGGATTAATTAAATTCTAACCTTATAACTTAGGCTCGTGATTTAACTTTTTTTAATGAAAAACTTTCATTTAATATCACTTAAAATA
Organism: Viscum album; assembly: GCA_963277665.1. Taxonomy (NCBI): domain Eukaryota; kingdom Viridiplantae; phylum Streptophyta; class Magnoliopsida; order Santalales; family Viscaceae; genus Viscum; species Viscum album. Next base: position 1,416,532,408 of record OY728133.1, read on the forward strand.
TATAAAGTATAGAAAGTTACAAAGTGTCACTCTCTTAGTTTTAAATATCAATTATATGTCCACATTGAGAAAAAAGAATGTTTTGAGAGAATATAAATTTATATTTTGTTAATAATGAAAAATTATTAAATATGATAATTTATTTTAAATTTTTTAACAATTATATTGTTATCTTAAATTCTTGTGCAACACGGACACATCATTTCATCAATTAATATAAAAGATAAATGAATTTTAAAATATTAAAAGTAATATTATTTGATGGATTTACAGTGGTACACGTTTTGTTAGATAAATATAACTTATTAGTGATTTTTAAATGGATTATATACAAATTATAACTTTATCTTTATTCCTTTTATTTCAAATTAATTGTATATTATCAAAATTGACTTTAATGATATTTTAACAAAATAATATTTCATTAAATTATTTAAAAATAATGAAAATTTTTAAATTGGGGAATTCACATATCATATGGTCTAAAATGTCATCCTTTATTAATTTATGAGTCAATGGTCACCATATATTTCAAATTATATCCTTTTTAGAGTAGAAAAGTTGTTACAGCGATTATGTTCAAAATATGTTTACTAAGGGGTTAAACAAAATCAAATAAGGTTATAAACACCTCATAAATATGTAAAAATATTATTTTTAGATGTAATTTCAACCCCATAATATTTTATTTTCATAATATTCCCAATTTTCTAGCATTTGGAAAATATAATTATATTTCAATATTTTAATATTCGAAAAAATTCCAAGAGTTCCACCCCACACAATTATGAAAGTTCACCTCTCTTTATTCATCACACCATTATGATCGTTATATATGAAAAATAAAATTCATAAAATCATTTTAAACATTCATAGAAACAAATTAAATATGATTTCCTCCAAAAATAACAACAATAGGGTACTTAAGTGGTGATTGAAATGTGTTGTTTCAATGTAGATGTACTCACCTTAATCGATCGCTTACTTTTGAATTATTCTTTTAACTCCTATAAATATGTTATAATATTCATTAAATAGAAAATTCATTATCCTTAAGATAATAAAATTTAATTATTATTATGTAAAAACCGTTATTTTTCCCTCTTTTCCATCAAATGGAAAGTGAAAGTATCAGTCATTTGTATATACACCATACCATCTCCACGTAACGATACATATCTTTTTTCAATACCATAAAATATGGATTAATATTATGATGGGTTTAAAGTTTATTTGTGATATTTATTTACTAATTCTTAAAATATTATGGTAATATCATATCTAACATCATACCTTCCCAACCGTCTAAAAATGACAACGTTGCTCATGCATACGCGTAGACTACCTCATCCATAGAGTGATTTGATTCATTTTTCATCCCCACTTTTAATAGATGGTAATAAGGATAGTTTGGATTAATATATATATGTATATGGCATAAAAACGATTCATTAAATATTTATTTTTATTTACCTTTCTTTCATTCCATCTGATGAAAAATGGAAACGACAATCATGTGAACATACAACCTACCCTCTCCATGAATGATGTCATTTATTTTTATATCTTTACATTAATGGATGAATATATATATATATATAATTAATTAATATATATTATATGATGAGTATGTACATGATTATATAATATAATTATAATAAATTTAAATTTATTATGGATGAGGTTAATGAATTTTTGAAGAAATTTAATCCTGAGGTGAGGGATATTTGTCTCACTTTTACGCATGTGAGACACATTCCATACTTAAAAATTATTTATTCTATGTGTTTTATATAATTAAATTTAATGTATTCTAGGATTATATTATTAATTATATGTGGATTTACATATCCATTTATGGTTCTTTATTTCCTGGGGCAAACTATTTAAATGTTATGAATTCGATAAGAGTTTATCATCCCAAATTACATTCTTTAGAGAATATTTTATGTTATGAACATATCATAATTTATGAGGTTTATAAAATTACATTTTCAATTTTATATCTTTATTATTCTCATGTTAATTATAATTAATGTTTTATTTTATGTTATCCTTTCATGGGGCTAACGATTCACATTTTACCAAAAAACGTAAGGGTTTTATGGTACAATCTCAGTGTTTATTAAGATGTTTTATTAATAAGTTTATAATGATTAAATATAATGATATACCTATAAAAAATTCATGAATTATTTTTTATTATAGATATTTATTAAAAATAACAACTTTCCTTTAATTTTACTCTCTTTAAGTACTCATGATATTGATAATAGGTTTATAAGGAAAATTGACTTCATTTCCCTCTTCTATTGAAATCTCATTCCCTCTTATATGTCTATTATTTCAAAAAATAGTTTCAATAAATATTATAATATTAAAATATAATTTTTTTAAAGATATTTTTACCCATTATTTATATCTTACAAAAGTTTTGATAATAAATCTTCTTATCATTTCCCAAATGAGGTACTTTTTTATTTTTTATACGATATTTTGAAAGTATTGTTTTATTTTATCATATATAGTGTAAATGGAATATTCCTCCTCTACGACTAAAAAATCCTTGAAGGTTAAATAATATTTTTTGAAGGTTATCTTCAAATAAAATATTTTTATTTAATATTTTTTATTTTTTTAAAAGGTTATTTTTAATTGAAAAGGATATTTTATTTATGAAAATTTCTAGAGATTACTTAAAGGAGTTATCCATATATCATAAAATCTTTTAATAGTACATTTTATTTAATTAGGATTTTATCCAATAATACCACAGTTTTTTTGAGTTAATTATTATTATGAAGATGAGTTATTTTTTAAAATAATTTATTTTCATGGGTTATTCTATGTTGAATTAATGAATGGTTTATAAAACCCATTTTATTTTCAGAGGTTACAATATAATGATATGATGAATGTTATTATGATCGTTTGGAACATATATTTATGTTCTCATTATGTTATGGGTGGTCTAATAATTATTTATACCACCAATTCATTGGTTAATGTTTTATATGCCATAAGATAAATATGGGAAACAAGTAGATATTCGTGATCCATTATGGGAAACATGTTGATGTACTTAAACTGTTGTGTAAAAAAAGTCGATGTGTTTGTTATATTATAGGATGAAGTCAATGTGCTTGATATACTTTTGGAAACATGTGTTGTGGCCTTATCTGTGATAATTTTTTGATCTTGGTAGTTATCATTGACAAAAGAAATAGTTTCAATACATTTTATGGATCCACACTTCTATTACAAGAACTTATGGTTCATTATTGATTAACGATGTTTTCTCACTCTTATTAATCTAGTATTTTTAAATGGTAAATCATACTTCAATGACTCATGTATATGATTTTTTGAAATATTGGGAATAATTGTTTATAGTTATGGCCATGATTTCATACCATTATACTTATATAATCATTTTTATGATTGTCGACTGATATATCCCATGTGTACCCTTAATGAGAATCTGAGATTTTGCTTCCATTTCATTCTTTTCCCAATATTATGAAGAAAGAGTTTATATTGGGTTTTCTGATGAAGTGTAATAAATGGGACATTTTTTCTATGTGGTTTTAAGATCATTCAAAATATAATAATATTGTGTATTCATTCTGCGATGTCACTAAACCTTTGTGGTACATGGGAACGTGTTTGTAAAATTTATTGAATATTCAACTAAAAAGTTATAATATTTATGTGTAAAAATTTTGGGCTATTTTAGTTGGTATCAATGTATAGTTTGAAAAATCCTTTGAGATTACAATTTTAAATTTTTTTTGAAAACTATTCATATAATTTTATGAATAGTATAACATTATCATGTTTTTTAATGACCATGGATAACCTAGGTTGATCCCATAGTACGATATATTGAGAAGAATGTTACATGGTTTATCCATCTAATGAATTATATTTCACGATTATATGATACCTCACTCTAATTATAATATTATTATTTTTACAAATTAATTTTATGGTTCTGTTCACTGGATAAAACATGTATTAATTTTGTTAATGCAGAACGTGAAAAATAATACAATTATTGCACTCTTGAAAAATAAAATACTATTGGATTTAGAATTCAATATATCTTTTTTATTCTCATAAAGTGTTCTTGGTAAATTAAGCATGCTAAACATTCAAATGAGAAAAGGGGGGAACAACATTTTGTTAAATCCTTCAAGATGAAATTATTACCTTTTTAGTGGTTTTTTAAATCCATTTGTCATCGGGAAATAGATTAATACCACTAAAAATATATATTCTATTTTTAGTGATCAGATCATGAAATTAATTTTTTCTATCTATCATTTGGTAGGCGAAGTAAATACTGAGTGTACTCTAATGAAAAATATGAGGAAATATTAAGAAATTGAATCCATATTGGGGGATGAATTTAACATATTATTTTATAATAAGTACTTTCCTCATCTTATTCATTTGAAAATTGGAATGAAATTTCTAGAGAAAAAGAAAAAGGGTAAAAAAATTCTTGGTACCTATTAGGAAAATTTTACATGACATGTGAGGTATACTTCTGGTATTAGAATCCAAACTAAAAGTAAGGATGACTAATTTTTTCAATTAATTTAAATGCTTATAAAAGGGGTATTGGATATAAGATACATTAGTAGTTATGAAGAAATTGCTCGATGTGTACTTAATGTATAAATTGAAATGGTAAATTCATATAATTATGATGGATTTGATAAGAAAAGGATGTTTTAGGCACAAGTAAATTGAAATAATTCACATGGTGGAAGGAAATTCCATCAATTTACATGCCCTAAATGTGGGAAGGAACAACAAGGTAATTTATTAAATGGAATAGGGAGGTGATCTAAATGTGTAAGGGAGGGTTATAAATCTCGTGTATTTAAAAAGGGCAAGATAAGGCTAGATAATTCAATAGAGGAAATAAAGATTCCAAATAGAACTCCAACCATACCTCAATACATCAAATAGAAGGAATATGGGTATTATTCTAACTACTACATAAATATATAGGTTTTTGACGATCATATTGAATGAATTCTTAAAACTACAAAAAAATTAAATCTTATGAAATCAAAATAGTTTTAGTGAATCATGATAATTAGGGAAAACTTATACTCCACTATAGTGTTGGGGATATAATGTTGATTTTTTTATGAATGTGCTCATTAAAAATAATTTGGTTCATCAATTATTGAAATTGTATGTGTTTTTTTATCATTGAATAGATCAATGTATATATATTTTAGAATTATGAAATCACATTTGATATTATAAATCAAAATATGATCTTATATTAGTGCAATAATAAACCCATACATCCAATGGAAATGTTTTTGGTTAACATAGGGTCTTAATTGAGGAATAAAAGGTGAATTTGTTTTTAGGATCATAGAAGTTTTTATTGTGAAATCATTTTTTGAAATAATTATAGATATAAATTTACAATATGAACCATTTTTTTTGGTTAAAAATATTTCCAGATAACCATTACGTTGATCATGGAATGATATGAGTTTGAATCATTCAAATATTTGAGTTTCAACTTTGGACAGAACTATTTCTAAGGTGCTTGAATGTTAACTATTAATGTAATATATTAATATGAAATTTGGATGTTATTTGATAACTTTTGGTAACTATATTCTATTTTAAAGATATTTATAGGTATATGGAAAGAATAATGGATATTATGATTTATTAAATGATAATTTTAGGGATTTTGATATGAAAAATTAATCATTAATATTCATTTCACAGTGTAATAGATGAAGTGGGAATTGATAAAAAAACTGAAGTATGAGATTGTAATTATGAAATGAAAGTAAATAAAGTAATTATATTTTTCCCATCTAATTTATTAGGTAAATTTAGGAAAACTATATTGAGTCAGAAAATATTTCCTATTACCTTGATTTTTAGGATATAATGGCCCCTTTGTCACCTCTCTGGTGTATAGCATTATGATCAATAACAATCTCATAATATTTTACATTATTTTGATCAGTCATCTTTGAAAATTAATTTTATTCTAGGTCTATATTATATCTCTTCACTAATTTTCTCCGATTTGGGAACCTAGTTATGTGTTATTCTAAATGACCTTCATATTATCTTTTTCTTCTTTTCAAGTTGAAGTTATATTATCCCATTTTTTTATATGGGTTTTCAAAAAAAAGAAATTTACAAATATAAAAAACTTCATTACTGAGGAAATTTTCGAAATTAAATGATTCGATTAATTAAGGGTGGTGAAGAATTTATCACCCCAAGATTTCAAAATAAAGTTATGTTCAATACTATACAAGATACATAAGAGTGATCTTAAACAAACAATGAAATGTTATTATTTAAATATGAATTTTATATCCTAACAATTTAAATGGTGGTTATGAATAAGATTAATTAACTTATGAAATTTATATGAAGCTCATAATGAATATAAATATATTGATAAGTGTTGAGTAAATAATCACTCAATTTTTAGTATCATTATTTTATTCTTCAAAAAATATTTTTTTTTTCAAAAACAAATATATTTCTTTTTATGTAGAAGTATGACATTAATTTTTTTGAAAAATTATAATCTATATTTTATAAAAATTATTCTTTTTTTAATTCATCATGTAAAAATTATTTTAGGATTTGTTTTTTATAATTTTATTAAAATTAAACTTTTTCATTAAATAGTAAAAAAACAAATTTTTATTGAAAATTATATTTTAATTTCAAGAATTCACAAAGATACACTTTTTTATAAAAGGGTTTAAAATAAAAATTTGATATATTATTTTCAAATTATCTAATTAACTTCATTGTAATCAATTTTGGGATTGAATTTGGTAAACACGTTTTTCTGTAAAAAATGAAATTTTCAGTAAAACTTTTTTACGCACATATTGTATTTTTATCTTCATTAACTAAATTAAGAACTATAGGTGATTTATTTTAATTAGTTTTATATATTATATATTAAATAATTATATTTTAAATTAATCTAATATTTTTCCTTTGCATGATATAATTATAAATCCAATTTTTTGCTAAAAACTGTATTATTATAAAATTGGTTTTCATCATGTTTTGTGCACTTTTTTCAAATGGATTTTGGAAAATAATAGGAATTTAATTTCTTATAATGGATTCCATATTTATAGTAATGAATTTTTAATTTATTAAATAGATAACAAATATTTTTAGGAATTAAGAATATTAACCATGGTAAAATTCAACACCATGGTAAAGTGTATATTAGATTAATTTATGTTTAACATAAGTTATAAGACCATAATGTGTCCTCCTAATTGTTTTATGATGACTTTAATTAGAAACCTAAAACCTCAGTCTTGAATATTAAGTTTTTACTAGACATTAGTCTTTGAAAATTTTCTCTAAAATATTTAAAACAATGAATGTTACAAAGTATCAATCTCTTAGTTTTAAATAACTATTCTCTGTCCACATTGGGTCAAAAGAATGTTGTGAATGATTGTAAATATAAATTTCTTAAATAATAAAATTATATTTTTGATGCTAATATATTTGTAATTTTTAGTAATTATATGATTACCTTAAAATCTTATGCCACACCAACAAGATATTTTTTCAATTAATAAAAAAAATGATATTAAAAATATTAAAATTAATATATTTTTAGGGATTTATAGTGTTATAATAATTTATTAGGGAAATAAAACACTATATTATTTTTTAATTGGATTATATTTTAATTAAAACTTTGAATTTACGTCTTTTAATTTAATTTAAATAAGTAGTAGATAATTTAGATTAATGATATTTTAACAAAATAATATATCATTAAATTAATTAAAGTAATAAAAATAATGAAAGTGGATAATTTGGTAATCATATGGTCTAAAATGTCATCCCATTTCAATTTATGAGTCGGTTTTCACCTTATAAGTAAAATTATAACCCTTAAAAAGTGGAAAATATTTTATTGTGGTTATGGTTAAAATAGGTAAACTAATTGTTTAAATGAAAATATAAAGTTCAGAAAACTACTTAAACCTATAATTTTTCTATTTTCTAATGGGATTAGACCCCATACTATCTTAGATTCTAATATCTATAATTTTTAAGGCACATGAACGAGATAATAACTATTTTATATTTTAATCTTTTAAGAAATCTCAATAGTGCCCCTCCCTTCAATTATAAAAGGAAACCCCTAATTTCTCTTCTTCAAGCCACATTAATCCTTCTAGATAAACCATACCTGAAAAAATAACTTAAAAATCCTTATACACATTATATATGGGATTTACTCCTTTAATACCAACCCTAGTGTCCTCCATAGGTGATCTAAAGAAGTTATTCCCAAGATGCAGTAATAACCATAACAGAAAACTTCCTTTTCAATTTTTATTTTCAGTCCTTTAATGATGTTATATTATTAATTAAAACATAACATAAGTTTTATAAATATTATAAAATATTATTATTATTTTTAAACCACCACTATTTTTCCCTCTTTTCTATCAAATGGGAAGTGAAAGTATCTCTCCTGATTACGTATGACTTACTGTCTCCACATAGCGATACAATTCATTTTATATTACCATATTAAATTTATGAGTATTATGATACGTTTAATTTTTATATATCATATTTATGAACTAAGTATAACTATTTAATGATAATATATAATATATCTTATTACCTTCCAAGTAATAAAAAAAATAATGTGCATATGTGTAGACTACCAACTCTATGATGTGAAGAGATTCATTTTTCATATCAACTATACATGTATATTAATAAGGTTATATTTGATGAATATATTTGAATTATATGATATAAAAAATATTATTTAAATTTGAATTATTTTTTACCTTTATTTCTTTCCATCTGTCAAAAAATGAAAATACTGTTCATGTATATGTATAGCCTACCATCTCCATTAATTATGTAATTAATTTTTTTTATGTATAAATTTATATATGAATATAAATATATAATAAAGATATATGATATAATTATAATTTAGATTATTCAATTAAATATTTAAAATAAATTTAAAATTATTATATAGGTGGTTAATGAACTTTCAATGTAAGTCAATCTTGTGGTAAGATATTTTCTTCTCACTTTTCTTTCTGTGAGACCCATGCCATATTCAACACTTGTTTCTTTTATATAGTCTATATAATTCACATGATATTATTTTAGGATTAGTATTATTTATTTTATGAGTATTTACAAATCCATATAATTTTCTTTCTTTTACGGGGCTTATGATTCAAATGTTACCAAATCGGTAAGCGTTTATCGTCTCAAATTGTCTTATTTGGGAAATATGTTATGTGATGCACCTATCTTATTTTATGAGGTTTATATAATAACCATTAACAATTAATATCATTTTTATCCTCATGTTAATTAAATTTAATTTTTCATTTGATTTTAATATTTCATAGGGCTTTTGATTCAAATTTTCCCGAAGTGGTAAGGGTTTTATTTCACTGTCACATTTTTTATCGGGATTTCTTATAATTAGGTTAATAAAAATAAACAATTCTGATATAACTCTCAATAAACTCATGAATTTTATTTTCATCTGGTTATTTCCTAAACAAAAATTTTTTCATTTCATTTTCTCACCATAAGTACTCATGTGACATAAAATATGTTTTATAGAAAACATGTATTATTTCTCGTTTTGGGGAAAATATTTTTTGCTTCTATATCTATGTTTGATAAAAATTTATTATAGAATATTTTATTATATTTTATTATGATTTTAAAATCATTTTTTCCCATGTTTTAATTTTTACAATATGGTCTATGAGTAATTATCTTGTCATTTTTTGAAGGGGTACTTTATTGTGGCTTTTTCATCAAAAGTGTGAAATGAAGGTTTTAATATAAACATATATGACATGAATAGAATATACTACCATCATGATGGAAAAATAATTTAAAGATAAAATTATATGATTCCAAGGTTATTTTCAATAATTTGTTTCATTAATTTTTTGTAAATATTAATGTCTGAAAAAAGTTTTTTTTTCAAACTGAAAATGTTATATTCCTGAAGAAGCATTCTAGTGATTCTTTAAAGGGGTTATTCATAAAATATAAAATCCTTTGATGTTACTTATGATTTAAAAAGGATAATAACCAATGATGCCATTCATATTATCTCTTTGTGAGGTTTCTAATTATGATTCTGTGAATTTTATAAAACCCATTTTTTCAGTGTTAGTACTATGTTGGATTAATGAAATTTTAAGGATACCCATTTTATTTTTATGGGTTATGATTTGATGATATTTTGAATCTTACTATGATCTTGTCGCACACATATCTATGGTTTTCAGTATGTGATAGGTGGGATCATAATTATAGGTCCCTATTATTCATTATGTAAGGCTTTATATATTTTGATATAACTATAGAAAACAATTCACTATGCTTGATCTATTATGGGAATCAAGTCCATGTTCTTAATAAATCATGGGAATAATGTTGATTTACTTGATCCATTGTGGGAAACAAGGTTATGTTCTTGATCCACCACAAGAAACATTTTTGAGTCATTATCCATTATTATTTTCTGATATAGGTAGTTAACCTTGACATATGAAATGGTTTCTATATTTTGGATTGGGAAACAGTTCTATGACATGAATATACGGTTCATGATGGATTTATGATATTTTCTCACTCTTCTCAATCATGTATTTTGTGATGATTAATCTTCATTTGATGACCCATTTTTATGATTTTATTGAAATACTGGGTATGAATTTTGTATGTTATAGGGATGACATCATACTCTTGTTCTTATATTATGCTTTCATACGATCATAGATTGATATCTCCCTTATTTTCCCTTACTGGCCATCTGAGCTCACTATTTATTATTGTTTTTCCTAATTGATGGATAAATATTTTTATGTAGGGTTTTTCCATAAATATTAGTAAATGGTATGTTCTTTTAGGGAGATTTTGAAGATATTTTATATGGTAATATGATTGTTTTTCTTGTCTCTAATGTCTCTATACACCTATGGTCCTCAGGAATGTTCTTGTGAAATTTATTGAATATTCATCTAAAAAGTTATAAAATTTATATATAAAAATCATGGGTCATTATATATATATATAATTATCTTTCTGAGAATATTTGATACTATATGATATACCATATCATATAATACAATATCATAAGGCTTTAGGTAACATTCCCTTTATATAACATTTTTCTCTACACAATTACAGAGAAATATATTTTTACAATAAAGTAATATACTCAACTAATATAGAATAATATATATTTTAAGTATCCTATAAAATAGGTGAAGATGACTATGGTGATTTTATGGGATGATGAAACTATAGTGAAACTTATAAAATAATCCAATACAACATTATGGAAAAAATAACATTGAAATATAGTGTCTTTTTGAAGGAATTTGAAACCCCATGAGGGAAATGGATAATGGTAATGACAGATTTAAAATTGATCTCCTTAGTTAATTTATTATAGACATTATTCTAATTTATGGAGGATAAAAATTCATCATATTTCTGTATCAAATACACTAGAAAACAATATCATGAACATATATATAATTCAAATAATACATGAACACAATATGTTTTACATGGGTCACCCACATTTGGATATGTCCAAGGATAATACACTTTATATTGTGATGGTGTGATGAGAATCCACTACAACTCACTATTATATGGATATAAAGATTAGGTAAGGTAACTTCTCACTAAGAATCACTACCTAGATACAATTTTTTGAAGAAGCTCACTACATCACAAGGCTCACTGCTTTTAGAATGATTTAGTTAAGATCACTTCTCACTAAGGACCACTCCCTTTTCTTCTCCTCCATTCACTACTTTGGTGAAGGTATCAGATTATAGAACTATATGTCTTCTTCTTAGATAATTTTCATGAATTCGACTTTTATAACAATATAATGAATTCATATTCTTGAATTTTCATCTCCAAATAGATGTTATGATATTCTCTATGTGCATCTCATAATCCACTACAAAATATGTTGAAATACTTTTTAGAAGAATTTTAAAAATAATCGTTATATATAATCCACACAAAAATAATAATCCATGTATAATATTTCAATTAATGGAATTATTATTTTTTATATCTTTTCATTATTAAATTAATAAACTAGATGTATCCATGATTTTCCAAAACACTATATTCGTTTTCCCTACTCTAATTTATACATGTTCATTATAAATTTTGATATGATATTCACTTCAACATAATTTTCAAACAAAAAACTTTATCGGAAAATATCATTATTTTTTATACTCCATTTTCACCCCACAACACATATAATTTAGACATGCATTAGAGTATATGTTCTTTACATCCTTTCTCCTATCTTGGATTACAAGATTACTTCTATTTACTTTCTCTCTATTTTTCCTATACTTTTTCTCTTTCAATTCTAAATATAATATTCATAAAAAATATATAATTATTTAAATTTTAATTTTTAAATTCATATATAAGTTAACTTTATATATCAGGAATTTCAATTCAATCCTTTATAAATTCCTTAAGTAAATCTCCACTATTTAATTAAAATATGTAGTTACTAGTTTAATGTATAAATACATAAATTCTATGATATTTCCACATAATTAATTTTATTTGAATCCTATATAATACCTAAAACACGGCATGACTGACTGATTCATGGAATCACAAAATATTTTCTTCTTAACCTTCTCTCAAGTACTCTATAGGATAGATTATGTAAAAAAATTCTTTTCTCAAACCATGTTATAGTGATGAAAAACGAAAATATCCAAATAATTAAATCCTTATTTGATTTATAATGAAATCATCATTATTGGGTTCCATTAAATTGGATTTTATGGAAGATTTTATCATGGAACGACTCTTTCATTCATAACATGATATTTTTGAAACAAAACCATTGAAATTCACCTATGATAATTTAGGAAATGATCAATCCTGTCACAACATGAATTATCGTTACAATATCTCTAAAAATGTATCCATGTATTATTCCTAATTCCTCTGGTTTTTCATGGTGTGAATGAATCCCATGGATCTCTAAATGGACCCTATGAAAATATAGTCATGGAATGAGGTATAATGCCATAACATGATCTATCATTTTATTCATACTTCTAGATTATCCCCCATCCACATTCATTAAACTCAATGAAATAACTACTAAGTTATCACTCTTTTAAAATATTCAATATAATTGAATAATTATGTTAACCATTACTAGTATCCAATTATTGGATTCACAATAGTTAAGGATTATCTTATATTAAAAAAATCTAACACTCCCACTCGCAATTAACAACATTGACATAAAATTGGAGGGTGGGATGTGAAAGAACCAATACAAAAATAAATGGTCTATAAAATGATGAAAATTGAGGTTTTCCACAAAAATTATTCCCATCTAGTCTAGTGTAATATATTTAATCCTAGAAAAAATTTTAAGTGTATCATAATGTCCCCCTTTAGAAGAAAGTATATTGTCCACAATATTAACTTCATTCTAAGTATATCAGACCACAACATAATTCTTGATAATTATTATGTACCTATTCAGTATCATACTGAATTTAATCATTATAGATACACCAAAAAATTCTCATCTATTTTACAAAATCAAACTCATATCCTTTTCATTATACCAATCCTCACGTAAGATTTGTTTTAAAATACTGCAATACCAGAAGTTATTCTCTTCCCAGATTGATTTTTGTTCATTCAAGTTACTATCATTTTACAATAAAAATGAAAAGGTTATTCCAACATCTTTACTCCCATATTTATGATAATATTGACTATTTTATTTTCATTTATATTTTTCATTTCATAGACTCTCCCTTCCTTACAAAATTTCATATTTTCCTTCAAGAATTAACCCTTTATTTCTCTAAACACGATTGTAATACATTTATATATTTTTTACACCATGGAATAATAGTCCAATATCATAATATTAGTGCGATTTTATTAACTTCTAAAATTATTTATTTTGAATAGCTACAGAGGTATCAAAACTATCTACTCCCCCATTCAGAATAGGCCATTTCCAGTAGAAATTTAAGAAAGAAAATCATCTTGTCACACCTCTATGATTTCACTATTAATAGAGAATATATTATTACATTATATATAAATTAAAATATAATTATATACCGCCTATTGGGATATGATATTTTAACTTTGAAAAGTAAACTTTTGTTACAACTTCAATAAAAAATCTTTTTCCCTGATCTCTAAATTCTTCTCAAATAATTTCAATGAGTAAATTTAATAGAAATAAATGAACCATTAAAAATTATAATAATCATATTGAGTCAAAAATTAGTGTAAGGAATGTGAGTTAATTCTAATAACATCGATGATGTCCATATCACTCACCATCATCCATCAAACCCTTACAACATGAAAAAAAGAATTTTTTTGACAAAAAAATGTATGTGATATTAAAAACATTTACATAAAACTGTTAGTGAAAATGAAGTTAAGAACCAGAGTGTGAGATATAAAATATTTTCAATTAATTTATAAAAAATAAAAATTGGATTCTTGGGGAACAATTTTATATCTATGAACTTCCTTTTTATTGGGGAATTCTCCGTTATCATATGACCATTAACAATTATAGTAACCCAAACACATATTTATCATATTAGTTTTCTTCTCAGTAACATTTTAGTAACATGAAATAAACTTATATTCTACCAAATTATTATTTCAAAAATAATTGTAATAGGTATTCCATTATTAATATAGCTGAATCTCAAAAATCCCATCTATATACATATTCTAGGGTTTACAACACTTTATTGAGGACTTATTCCTCTAATAAAACTATATAGATTGGATTTATATCATTTGGAAAAACTAAAATTTTGAATTTAAACACATTTAAATTCAAATCATGATTTATTCCATATATATTTCTTCCTTCAAGCATGAATATGCCAATTCCTATTTTATTATTCGTGATGCATTCTTGATATCAATACTGATACCACTGGTGTATCATGTTTGTCCATAATACAACATGAATTTCTTCCTTACTGTATAAATACCCATATTTAACAATGTTATTTTAGTCTCTCAGAAAACATATTATTTGAACCTTTAATTATTTTACTATTGGTGATACCACTTATAGAAACATATTTTAATATTATTATCTAGTAATAATCTTCATTCAATAAACATACATTGCATATTAATATTTTCAATGAATACACACTCTCACTATGAATCTATATATTTTGAATGGATATAACCCATGGAAAATATCTCCCCCATAATCATACATTACTCTAATTATTTCATATTGAAATTAAGTTTATGTGGATATGGATAACTATAACATATTCAAATAGGAGATTCTAGTTATCCATAGAATGTAAACCCCTTTATTTTTTCTTCTTTCCATTCCCTCTTAGTTTTATGTCATTCAACAAGCCCCATAGAGAGTTTTACTCCTAAAACTATTCTCCCTCATAATTCCTCTTATTTTACTTTTTATATTTTTATATTATTGTAATATTATCAATGATTATACTACTGTAATCTTCTATTCTTTTAATTACATGTCATTCTGAATTATTATTGAATAGTTTGGTATTTACATCCATAGATATAATCCTCTCATTTGTACAATTATTCTTCTTCAATGAACTATCTTCACATTACATTCAAATATTAAATCACCATTTAAGAGATAATCCACCGTTATTTTTCACTTTCATAGTAGTGGTGTGAAAAAAACATAATCATGCCTCTTGAATGTCTTCTATAATGATCAAAAGAGAAACAAATCATTTATTATTTTCTCTTAATTATTTCTTAAAATCTTTACAGGAAGGTTAATTTGAGTCACCATGCTTTGGTAATTGAGGTGCTACTTTATCCCTTCCATCATCACTATTTTATCAAACTATTAATCCATTCTCAAGTGAGAAATGTTGTTCTAAATTTTATGTTTTTAATTGAACTTTTTCTTAGTATAATTTATAAAAGCAAGTATTGTGTTTCCAATCAATCTATAATATCATCATATATTATTTTTCTAAATGACAGTTTCAATGAAGAATCTATCAATTATAATCGAGGTATTTTATTTTACCTTATAAAATTATAAAAAATAGCTTCATGAATCTATTTTTGGATGGAATAGATTCATCATAATTCCATTATTATCTCCTTTATGTAATACTTTTGGTGAAAGTAATCTTGTAACATCTGTAATTTTTGTTTCTACAGTATCTCTCCACATGACTTGATTAAAAAAAGTATTATACCTCCTAAAAACATACATCTTATACAATTATATAAGTTGGGTTGTCTATTCAATATTTATTAATCATATGTTGATATTTTTAGGTTACAAACACAAACTAATGGTGTGTTCATCTTTTCAAAAAAATAAAATTGTAATGAAACCTTTCTATGAGAACCTTTTTCCCTAGATTTAGCATGACTAATATGTATTTCTATAAATTATTGATTTTTATTCTTTATAAAACTAACTAAAATCTCTATGTGAGAATCAACAATGTTTGATACATTCTTCAAATCTGGAATCACTCTCTCATGCTTTAAAATTTGTAACTCTTTCAACAATTATTGACATTATATGTTCTCCATGTATGAATAAATTTCACTATTAAAAATAATCATCAATTACTAATATTGTTTCTAAGGGTATAAATTGACCACTTAAAGAATTTTTTTTTCTTGATTGAATGAATCTGATAATATTTTTTTGTAAGTAATTTTATTCCTTCACTATCATATAAATTTCATTAATGAACTTTTTTGAATACTTATATTCCTCCATGAAATTTCCATTTACATAATCTAAATTAGCTACATAATTATATTTTTATTAACCTTCATCTATCAAGAATTGTTCTTTAGTCCTTAAATATTGTATCTCATCTTGTATTTCCAGAAATAGTATTTAGATTTACCAAATGTTTTGGTTGTGTAAAAACCCATCTCAAATCACTCTTAACAGTAACTAGGCTTGCTATCCGTATGACCTCATGAGAGACTCCCCATACTCCATTGGTTTTTGAAAAGTATTGGGGGTATAAGATGATACATTGGGTAGATTATACCCCATGTTGTAGAGTGTGAAATAATTAGATAAAACAACTCACCAAATATCATCCATCATAATAAACAAAATGCATAAGTAGTGAATATAAACCATATTTATAAGAAATGAAATTCTATAAATGACCGAACAATTATGCTAAGAATATAAATCTAACCACCATTGGTCCAATAACATATACATACCCATAGAAAAAGGAAATTAAATATACCAAGCTCTCAAACTACGCTAATCCTCTCCACATCGTGATCTATTGATATTATTCTAACTATCCCACGCATCCATTATATCCCAAGACTTAGACCAAAATATTCTAACAATAACCATGTTATAAATTATTAGCATCCCATGTGGAATGGCGGCTTGAGTATGGTGTGAGTAAAAAACTCAGTAGGTTACTGTAATAATTATCATGTACAAACCCATATATGTTGTCATATATTTATGTGAAATTAATATATAATAAAAATAAATAATTTCATAGTAAAAAATAAATAATAAAATAAATTATCTCCATACCTAATTTATTCTGATGTTGGAGTGTCACTAAGAGTGTCACATAGACCATATTTCTATTCTGTCATCATCATCCAATGGGCATAAACATATAACATGGTCTATACGAAAAATCTATCATCAAACCATAGGTCAATGAGCCCTATAGAAAATACCTTCCTTGGCCAATATTGAGGTATATTTGAGCATCGTCACATAATCAAGGGAAAATATATCCACTCACATGATATGCCATGTTGACACCTCCACTAATTAGTAGTAGTCTAGAAGATTTCGCTGGAATCCCTTATCCTAAATCCCTCTGGATGAACCCCATGGTGTCACTTAGGTGTTCATCACTGTTAGACCAATGGGTTATTCATTAGAGGGTGTGGCCCTAAAAAATACTAGACATCTAGAAATTATTGATTCCTAGGAGACCTATTAAATCAATGGTAATACCCTCTCATTACTCTACAATAATTATAATGTGCCTTCAATACTCAAAGATCCAATAGAAAACCATCAGGGGTGAATCAACCAAATATTAGTGGGGTATTCTAGGAATCATTCATGGGGATACAAAAATAAACCTTCAGATGTTTAAAATCTATTATCTAAGATATAATTTATCTAGACATCTCATACCACAAATTCAAATATCAGGAATTCATAGTGGTCTACTAGTATATACATTAAAATTATAGAACTCAATCATTTTCATTTGAATCACTATATCAAAGGAGCCCCAACCATCATGGGTATTCCTGTATACATGAAATAAGATATCTCTAATGTTGGATCTTAGGTAAAATGTCTATAAATCCACTCCTACATCAATAATATATTTTGATTCTAAACATGATGGGAATCCACTCAAAATATGTTTTGAGATTAGACCCCAACTATAGTTGGCATCTTAGTGTCTCATCCATCTCATCAAGAGACTCAACGTTATCTTTGGCAATCACATCATTTTAAGACCCAATGGTTTATTCCCAAGTAACATAGGAAATCATATATCATAATTAAGAATAAAATAAATATCACCAAGGATAGTCTAACTCTCATTCTCATCACTGTCATCATTTCCCTATCAATATTTTATGTCAGTTTGGGTTCTAGGTGACACTAGAAATGATCTCTACCCATATCCGCATACACCCTCTTAGGGTCATTTTATCATCATGGTACCCAATTTGGTCCCTACATAACTTCTCATAAAAAGAACCCTTATATGGGTCCTTGGTCTAAAATTAGGTCTCTTGTCAACTAATGAATCACTAAGGATGGTGCATCCTATAATAACTTCAATGGAGTATCATTCCCTCACCTTTTATATTATTCTCAACATGTCATCAATGGGCAAGAACATATCTAATGCTGCATATCATTCCTCAAGGTCTCACTATGTTGGTATAATCACTCAACTAATCCTCCTTGTCTATGGTCTATCCACTGAGACTAGGAATGTCTCAATTCAAGGCATTGACCATAAGTGACTATGATAATCAAGTCGGTGACAAGGCCCATTTAATACTTTTCACTTTGTTCATCCTAATCAAGTAATCACATTTTTTAATTAAAATTTTAAATTAATCACATATACATTGGAGTTGGAATGACAACACACCCCATATATCCTAAAATGATATAAATTATAAAGGGAAACTACGATGACCACCTACTACAAATGGACGCCTTTTCCCATTTAATCACTACTGGTCAACTCTTGTATGGGATCATCCATGTCCATCTGGCTACCTTCAAACCAACTACATCCCTATATCATACTAATAAATCCAAAAAATAAATTAATAACATTTTATACTTTGTTAAAATATTAATTAAGTTGTCATAAATTCATTAAATCTAACCAGGTCACACTATCATACTGAAACCATATGAAATGGCATGTGGTACACTCTTGATAGGAATCCATACCTATGCTATGAAAAATCCCCAAATAAACGCACTTATTCAAAAATACAATAATATAATTTCAAGAGAGAACCCATGAAAAATATGAAGTAAAACATACCATCACTGAAATTATGTGTGATGGAAATTCAGCCTCATATTAGGTTATCCTATATATATGCTTTGAAAATCCCCATGAAACTTCACTAATTCTACTGTACTGAAGTTGAATTGATGTAAAAACCTAAAATAAAAACTCACAAAATCATAAACAAAATGGAGGGATAAATAACATGGAATGATTGAGGAGGAATATATTACACATTTATGTTTCATGATCACAAATAAAACCTTCCCAAACATGGGGGAAATGAGGCACTAGGAGGTTCAGCTGATGCCTCCCCATGAGTCCTGTGCATCCAATGATGAAGGGGAGAATCTCCCTTTTTAATTTTAGAAACCCATATTCCATGATTTGAAAATGAGGTACTATTCTTAATGTGAATGTACTGCTATAACTATTTTCGACAGCCATAGTCACCCATTTGTCATATGGTTTACACTAGAACTACTAGGATTTCCACTAAATCATAAATTAAATCCAAACCCTTCAATTATAGATGTTCCAACACTAAAAAAACACATTATTATTCTCGGTTCTCAAAATAAACCATCTACCAAATGGAATAGTTCAAATTTTCATTGAAATCCATAACAAACCGGACAAGGGGTTTTATAATCTCTTTGTAATAACTATTTTCAATCTAAAAAGTCACATCAAAATTAATTCAACACACCCACCCCACTCATGTAACCAATCAATGATTAGTTCTTTATTTTCTATTCCGAAATGTGGAATGATCATTTGTTGTGAAACTATAATAACCTAGAACCTAACTCATCAAAAGTTGACCTTCCACCATCTACCACAAATAATATAAAAATCTGTCATTTTAATACACCATTTATTCCTAAGACACCATCATGGAATCATTTACTTAACTATAAATCATGTGTAACTCCTTGACACATGGATTTGATCATAATAGTATATTATGAGTTAAAATTCCCCCACACCATAAACATTTCCTACATAAACATGTCTGGTAGTGGTACAATGACCCTATCAATGTAGTTTCCATCTCAATTAACCCAAAAAATAAAATAAAAAACTCTCCATAAGTTAATAAGAATTATCGTCTTGAATTATATTCTAAATTAGATGAGTAACATCTTCTTACACACATAGCCCATATATATCATAGTTTACTGAAAATGGGTTATCCAAACTATAGAATACCCCATCATACCAAATATGACGTACCTAAATCATGGTACCATATTTTATTTCACATCAAATAATTTTTTTCTCATAAAACATTTTCACTATATTTCACTACATGACTCACCCCCAAGACCATGTAATGAAATTGGATTTTAACCCCTACAACATGTCAGGAAACTAGTTAACCCCCTGAACAATGTCATGAATCAGAAATTCACATCATGAAACATAATTCTAACACATGGTAAATATCATATCATAACTCCAATTAAGTAAATATATAAAATAACTCATCTAAATCTTGAATCATGTACTTATATTGTACTAAATAAATCATATTTATAGCTCATCAATATCCCAACACACCTAGATAATGAAATGACTTGTAAAACCACACCAACCACCCTGTATAGAACAATGGTTATGCTTAAAATGCTCATGGTCCATACAAAACCATAAAAAATAATCGAACATGTGTATGTTCAGATGTTTTGATGGGAGAATTAGTAGAGGGGTACATGAATAGATCTTCTTATAATCAACATATATATTAAATATTAATTTCTGAATTTCGGTGGTAAGGAAATCATTATTTTAATAATAATTATAATGGATTTGTGATGATTTTATGCATAAAATTAAGGATAAAAACACAATTTATTTTATATTAGTTGATATTTAAATGATCCAATGACTAGTCTTTACTAACCAACCAATGGAGTAAGAAACCCACTATGAAAGAGATAGAGAGATTTTTTACCAAGTAGAAATCTAACACTATAATTTCATATTAGACAAATCACAACCCCATAATTTATGAGGAGAATCCCCAAAAAACACAAAAATTATTTTGTGAGAGTAGAAAGAATCCAAGGATTTCTATAGGGAAATACCAAACCTATGTGTTTTAATTTTTGTTCCAATGTAATTAACCAAGGGAATAATTTTTAGAGGTAGTATAACCAGTGAGACAAAGGCTTATTTGGAGACCTCTACCCAGTCATGAAATAGATAAGAAATATTATAACCAGATTGAATTTGAAAGAATTTTGTTGCTAAAATAGTTGATGTAGGCCCTTTGAATGGTGTAGATGATGTATTTTAGGTGTTCCATAAAAGGTAAAGTGAGTCACTTCATGGATAATGAAGTAGAAGAATATTTTTTACTTCCTTGAGAGTTTGTTTCAAAATATATGTAAATAGTGTGTTGAAGATCACTTTTATTGATTCGAGTATTATCAGATGTAGTTATAATTTATTAATAAAAGCATTTTTCACTCCGTTAAATATTATTTAAAAACCAACAATCCAAATACTAGCAATATAAAACAATTTAAATTCAAATAACACAATTATCTAGGAGAGATAATATTATTTTCAAGAATAATGGAATAAAAATTAGTTCAATTTAAAAAATGAAGGCCGATTCAAACCATTATTTTATTACCCATATAATTATTCTAATAAGTCAAGTCAATCTCATAAAAATAATAAGATTTTTTAAAAATTTATTATATACATTTTAATTTAACACAATGTGTAATTTAAAAATTAACTAAAGTATTTTAAATAAAATTAAAAGATTTTGAATATGTTTTATTACATTAATAATATTTTAAAAAAATAGTTATTGAAATACATTAACTCAAAATATTAAAATATATATATGATTTAAGTGTTTCGTAAGAATAATGAATATATTTTAGAACATTTTCAAAACATATTAAAATATTTTATTAAAACTTTTCAAGGATTATATAATTTAAATTAATTTTTGAAAATTATTAAAAGAAATCAAATAAACAAAATAAAAATGCATTTAATTAAAATATAAAAAATGAAGAAAATAGGAGTGTGTATTTTTTTTGAAAAATAATTTTATGTGGCAGTATGATAGATATTTTTACTAGTGGTAGGTTACAATATATACCTTTTGGTAGAAATAATTTTCAATTAGTACCATTGAATATAAAATGTTGTGATACCACCATCATTGGTAGTGCTACTGGTAGAATAAGGCATCTGTTGAAAATAAAATACCATCTACCAGTGATATTTTCAAAATTGATCTGCCTTTAACATTTTAAATTAATCTATCATTTTTATTTTAAAAATAATCTATTGTTCGATTCAAATCAAAATCTAGAATTTACTTGAATATTAATCTATTATTGGTATTGAATACCAATATATGATTGGATGCAAACATAATGTAATGTTTCTACTGAAAGTATATTTTCCACTGGCTTGAAACATAATCAATCATTGTTATTGAAAAATAATATACTTTTGGGAAAAAGGATCTACTTGTGTGTTGTTTTTTGAATAAGTTTCTAATATTCATAGAGAATTATTAATTGAAAATGAAAGTACTACAATCTATCATATTGGAGAAGCTGAAGGTTATTTCATGAAGTAAATATGGAGGTAGGGGATGATGAATGTAATTCATCATTTCAAGTAAAGCACAACATACTGTCTTTATTGAATTTTGAAATAACCAAAAAGAAATAATTAGATGTTGTCTCACAAGACTAGAATGATTAAAATTTGGATATATTTCTAATATATACAAAATTTCTTCAATCTGAAAATAATATTATGATATATGATCGAAAAAGTGAAAACATGATTTAAAAACTATAAAAAAATATTTTTGTACAAGAGCCTAATTTTGAGGTACGTAAACTGTGTTGCTAGAATATCATATAGTTTAATAGAATATATAAACTCATATTATATTTATAACCCAACCAAAATATGATATATTCCAATTTTAATAAAATGATCTATCAATTAAATTAAATATAGTTTAAATTACGGGAATTTATTAATTCCGTAACTATTGCATAAAAATCATACATTTTTTGTATCAAAATTTAAACATGTTAGATAGTGACATAGAATTCAACATAGTTGAATAAAATTTATATAAACATTTTATATTTTAAATTAAATAGCAATTATAAAATTCTGATCACCAAATCTTGTGTTATAGTAAAAACACAATGAGCTATTAAAGAGTGATTTTCACATAAAATGTTAAGAGGGTTTTTCAACATTCATAAATTATAAATATTTCTTATAATCTCAAGAAATAAAAAAATTCCATAAAATTTACAAACAGTTTCCCACATTTTTTTATTACAAAACTGAAATTTTGAATCCAAAAAATTCTCACCATTTAATTAAATAAAAATAGATAAATTTAATTCTATTCAAACAAATATTCATAATAGTTAATTATCTCGTTTTACACATTAGGAATAAATATTATTTATTATAAGAATAAAAAATCCCCCTAAAATCATTTCATATGAACAAATTATAATGCTCATAAAAAAATAATAAATAAAAAAGTAAATACCCCTGTATGGAATATAAAATTAGGAAGAAGAAAAGCTCCACATGATTTTATGCTTTATTTAAACAAATTCACCTATAAGGAATTATTTGAGAATATAAAATTTTAAATAGTCTCTTTAATTATATTAAATTAATTTATTTAGAGTATCCACCATTTTATTTAAAATTGATTCACTTGTGTCATAGTCCTATGAAAATAAAAAACCCACATTTTTCTAGTACCCATGTTATTTTTGGTCTAATTGGGTTACTAAATGAATTATTTGGAACCTAATAAAAATTAAAACATATATTATATGGTACATGAGAAGATAAATTTTTATGAATATAAAATGTATAAATTCTAATTGATTGATGAAAATATATTGAACATTTATTGGCATAATGGCTATAAAATTAACCTTTTGAACAAGTAAATATAGAAATCTTACAACGAGAAATTTTAACAAAAGTGGTATTTTACATCGTAGTAGTTTGATGGTTAAAACCAAATCAAGATTTATATTTTTTTAGTTTTATATTTTATACAATATTATAATGGTATTATTTTCATTAAACCAATGTAGATAATGTTTCTTTTAAAATAAAAATTCTACTTCTCAAATTAATATCCTCTTTCTGAACAATTTCAATATCATTATAAATAATCTATTTTTTTAGAAGAAGAAAAAATTTATTAAATTGTGATTTTACCTCTCAACTTTAGAAAGATTATTTTTCATGTTCTTAATTTTCATTTTTTCTTTATAAAACTCAGAAATAAAGTTTTTAAATTTATCATTTTTATAAATAATAATTTTTTTATTTATAATCCTATTTTGATCTTGTTGATGCCCACCAAATGAGAATCATGAAATCTACAAGGAAATAAATACATCAATTATAGGTATTATTTTCTATAGAAAAAATGGAATAAAAGGTGAAAAAAATTAGTTGGATCATATAAACCATCAAAAGACATCTGATTAGGTGGCCTTAGAAAGGTAATGTGAATTAGAAATTTGCAGTACATTACCTACTTTAGATTACAAGGATCCAATTTGATAACCCTTGTTATTGTGAAGGAGTCCAAGACACTCACTGATCATGTAGAGGCTGCTATAAGAGTTCCACCAAATCACATGGCTTGTCAATCAGTCCAATGATCACAATCATCCAAAACCCATATCAAATAAAAGATGAAAATATACAAAAGGCAGAGTCCTTATGTATTCATTGATTTTTACAAGACATGCTCATACGATTCTCTAGAAAGCAAGGAACCCTATAGAAATTTCCACCTCATTATGAAATATCCTATTTCTATGTCACCATAATCATGTGTAATATTTTGGACATGTCCTTTTGATTATGAACTACCCCTTAATCCCCATAAAAATAGAATTATTTTCCATGAAAATTCTTGTGTGATACTGTGAGACACATTATTAGACATTCAATGCGTTGCAGACAAAGTGGGTGACTGTATTCAATCACACTAACAAATCTTCACAAGAACCCAAACCCTTGTCAAATATAAAAGGAAATAAAAGGGTAAAAGGATGAAGCTTCTTGAGAAGTAGGGATACACTTGACTTCATGTGAAAGGTGTCATTTTCATTGAGAGGTCACAATTGATCATGTGAGGGCCCCTTAACAAGCCAACATGGTCTCATAAAGGATATTATACATGGAGAGATAATCTCATGAAGGCTCCCTTGACACACCTGTATCATCTCATAAGACCCCTCGACATGTCATCCTAATCTCATGGAGCCCCCTGGAAAAATACCTTTGTCTAATAGAAGACCCTAAAAAGTCACATGTTATCACATAAAAACCTTTCAAAAAACATCCTAATCTCACAAAGACCTATATAAATATAGGTCTAGCCTTGTGGAAGCTCCATGATATGTCTACAGGGTTATGTGAACCCCCTTTGATTGGAATAGGTCTCATAAAAATGGAAAACATGGGACATTATTGTGGTTGTTGTCATCAAGAAACACAATGGATGACCAATGATAGGATTATGTAAAGCATGTGAAAACAATCCCCTCCACCAAATCTATCTCGAATCTCTGAGATATGCACCACACAAGGAGGATTATACCAGGGATATCGAGGCCTATAAATACCTCCACCACATCACACAAAAAGCACCAATCCATGACCCATCACACATGGGAGCACAATAGAGGATTTATCGGACCGACCAATCACTTGATCATAAAGGTCTTACTCCAAGTAAAATATGTGGAATGATCTAATGGATCACATGGTATGATTAGGTGCTTCACTTATTCACTATATAGACCATGTGATGGAATGATGGCATGCTACCTAGAATTTGTAGAGGAGGTCCCATATATCAACTGGGTCACATGAATCCTAATATACTCTAATAATATACATACCTAAGGGAGATAATAAATAATGGTTAAAAAAATGAATAAAAAATGGGAAAATTATTTGAGTAAAAATTCACTGATCTTTGTGCACTTTATATGACTCACCCAGATCCTAAGTCATGCGATGTTTACTCATAATTCCATTAGGATCATGCAATGTCCTCCAGATATGTCAATAATGTTTGTTATAACCCTGCAAGAAGGTCATAAAATTGTTGATAATTATTTCTATCTTGATATCCAAATCTAGAGATTTCTTCTAGGCATGTAACACATGTTATGAAGCAGTTTTGGGAGAAGTTTGTTAGGTCTAGAGATGTCACAAGGACATGTATGCCTTAATCATGTGGAACCCTTCATACACGTCAGCTTAAATCATGTGAATATGTTCTGACATGTCCTTAAATCACCATGAAATGTCCAAAAATACCCAAGCATATCTTGAGGCAGCCTCTAGATATTCCATCTTGGATCATGTGACACCCTCCAAAGATGACATTTTTTATCATTAAATATCTTCCAAACATGTCATACTTGATCATGCGACGTACCAATGAAAATTCAACTGAATATTTTTATTTCATTTAGACATTTTCCATATACAAACAAGTTATATCTAGACACTCTCAAACATGTTAGAAAGATAATCTGACATGTCAGGAAGACAAACAGGTTGTGTTAAGTAGGCATCCTATGATATGATAACCATGTCCTATTGATATATATTAGGGAATCCTCATTGATTAATCCCTGATCAAACTAAACTATGAGAACTATTATTCCATCTATAATCGAGATCCATATAATTTATTCTTATGTCCCAAGCTCCAATGTGAATACACCTCAATGTACTTCCTCCCATGTCTTGAGCATTACAACCATTAAGACCTAATCTATCTCATGGGTCGATCGATATCACTCATCCACCAACGAACTAAGGATGGAATTGAAATAAAATTAATCTAATCCCATCTATAATTGGGATAGATATAACACCTTCCTATGGACAGAGCTCCATATCAAACATCTAAAGGGTTGTCCCAATGCATATGTCCCATATCCATATATAGTGAGACTATTTCGATCCATTTTTTCTTACATTTAGCATGGTTCACATGGGTTTCGGGATTTTCAATGGTCATATCATTTGAATAATGAATCTACAATATCTAGGGAAACCACATTGTGTAATCCTTAATCAGTGGTATGATATGACTTCACCCATACAAGGGAATATACCTTAGTGAATATCCTAAGGGAGTGATAAATCTATGATGACTATGACTCCGGGTATAACCATGATACATGTGATTCCACCCAGAGGCTCGATCTCAAATACTCAATGAATAAGTTCCATCATATATTTCATTACAACATATCATTAAAATATACATGATTTCTGAAATACATATGTATTTATTCCATTAAAGAACAAGATACGTAGGACACCTCATATTGGTTCAATCCCATTTTCAAAATATTAATCACCTATTTAGATGATATCACGTTTCAAAGACCATTGTTTTATGAAATTAACATAAAAATGAATACCCATTAATGGGAAATGGATAAAGAAATATAGATATATATATTGAATCATTAATAGTTCTCCCTATGCACATAGTGGGATTAAAAACATGTTCATTTTGTTAGGGTAATCAGTCCCATATTAGGATTAGGAAGATATTCACGAACATATCTAACATATATAATAGAGTCATAATGTTGGAAACAATCCCCCCTAAAATAGTGTGATAAGCCTGACCCCCCATCCTCTCAATTAATGTGAGATTTTAAATGCCAATATTTTTTTCACCTGGATTGACCATCAATCTTTGGAAGGTAAGTCGGTACTAAGTTATGGGTGTGATAATCATTAAGAGTTTTTTTGGAGGATAAACATGAATAGTGACCCCAATGTGAATGATTTAATAATAATTAACACCCCCCCCCAAATAAAACATTTGGACCATTTTGTCCTAACAATATTCATGTGATCTTTCCGACAAAATAAAAATGGTGAACAATACATGAATATCTCAAATAATAGAACAATTGGTGTACCATTAATTCGGAAATTTCTTTTCATATTATACAAAAATAAAAACGGTAAACCCGAAATGAATCACTCAAATGAGTAACTAGTACTCTGATGATATAATTCTATCCTCACTAGGAAATGACCACGTGAGTAGAATGGGCAGACAGAGAATAAGAAAACAAAATTGTGCAACCCATGCATATCTCACTAATAAAATATCATACCAATGATGTTTAATAGATAAATGTTCTTGTTCCTTGCTATTTATGTGACTATAGACACTATTGTCACGAAAAATACTTATAGCAAGAACATTTCTTAATCCATTGACCATTCTAGAAAAACAGCTACAACTATAACCCATATGGGAAATAGAAATACCTCACCCACCCAACACCTTCATCATCATGTGGCGAATGAAATGATAACAGGGTACCATCGACGTGGTAAAATCCCGACCCTTTAGGATGCACACAAGTGTCTCTAATACTGAAATTGATGATTCTATATCATCCAATGAAATCTAAATTAAATCTTGTTGCACTCATTTCCACCACTAGCTAATTCATAAGCTTATCCATGGAGTGTGAGTATCACCTCCTTCAGTATCTGATGTAGGTGGGTCAAAGAGTCATATAAAAATCTCTTTTGGTAAAGTGATGAATGAGGAGCGATCCTATCAACTACCATCACCAACACCGTCACACTAGTTCCCTTTAGCAAGCTGATGAAGGTATGACATATCACATTTACACCTATGACACCGACACACAAGAAAATGGTAAGACACAATAGGAGTAGAAAGATTGGGATAACCGGTAGTGGGATCATACCATCGCTTATACTAATGTATCCCTCCATATTTTTTTGGTTGTAGCCAACTATCATGCTCTGATTCCAACTCACATGAAACAAGTCTATATTGATATATTTATAGAGAAATGGGGGGGGGACATCCCTACCCCCATGGCTAAAGCCCATCATCACATTCCGATGGAACATGGTGGATGAAACTTTCCTCATATTCCAAAACACTTTTCTAAAGTGTCTCTAAATATTATCTAGAGATGAAGAAATCCATTAACATATTCTATCACTAGTAAAAATACTAGTACAGGTTCATATTCCTTTCCCTATATTCAGAGTATATAAATACTGAAATATATTTGAACAAGTGGTTTATCTAGATATTTTTCAAATTCTTTCCTCCATCCGGGGGGATAATTGGAATATTTCAATAAATGATGAGGCACCAAAATGGTATTATATTACACTTCTAACCAGGTTTAACCATGTGAAAGAGGAATGTTCCATAGGATAGGTTGACATTCTTACTAGTGATTATCAGAAGCATACTCCAGGATCACATGATAGGAATCATATCCACATTCCCACTGGGGCACGGAATGTGAGGGCATCACATGTCACAAGATTAGCTTATATTCTTATTGAAAAAGACCAATGTAATACTCTAAATTTTCGTGATTTGGATAATATCTACATTCTGGATGATAAAAACATGGTGAGAGTTGAAAAAACCATAGGTGAGGCTCATATTCTTATTCATGAATCTAGTTGACGTATTCTAGTAGCTCATAGAAACCATTATCATATCCCTATTTATTATGATTAATGACTGCCCCAACATTCATCAAAGTATGTACATGAGGAGGCTCATATTACTTCTCCCATTCTAGAGGTATACCAGTATATTTTATCAGGGAATGAATATTTGAATCGGGCTCATATCCCTACATCAGCTAGATTTAATGTGAATATTCAAATGACAATCCATTAGGAAGAACATATTCCTAAAAATAATGAATAATATCATTGGATTATTCTAGTAGTTTACTATTAGTAGGCTCATATTCCCACAGTAGCAATAGGTTATCAACATAATCTAGAACCCATCATAATGAAGGCTCATATACCTACACAATATCAAATGGTAAGTTTTCATATTCTATATATGAAGAAGAATGAGTCTCATATTACAAACCATCTTAACTTCAATATCCTTTAGGTTTTTTGAGATAAATTCTCAACACTCCAAGGGTCTATCAACTCTTCATCCAATGAAACAGGTGATTATGACCACAATAGTCATACCCATGGTAGTGTAAAGATTGATCGCATAGAATCTACTCTTGATATCCTTTGTGTTCTACCTCACCAAAGTGATATATGCCACAGAAAATGAAATCCTCCCCATTACTAAACACCTCTATAAATAGTTGTATTCAAAAACCATACACCATCATATATAGATGTACTCAGAACAAAAGGTTCAACCATATATAGTTCCCCATCAACTACTATAAACACTACACCCTGGTCAGTAGACAACCCCAAGAAGAATCTTCATTGGTATAATTAGATATAGGCATGTATGTATAAATAAGTAAAATAAAACATTGAAATTGGGAGAGATTTAGTCAACAATAACCTCCCATCCATGTTATCAAACCTCACTACTTCTGACTATGAGATCCCAAATGTGCTATAAAAGGAGTACATTACATAACTACCCAAATATATGTGGGAAAATCTTTTCAAATTGAATTATAGACATATCTCTTTTCCACGATATGAGGATATCTTCAAACCCTCAGGATACTATATAGTAACCCATCCCTGACTGCTATATCCATAGACCAAGACCCAAAACTGGAAAAGGAGAAAAGAAATCTACAACATGATTTCCACCATTGGATCACAAATCTTATGTAACTGATCTCTAAAGCCTCATGAGGTATTTGTATTCAAGGATGGGGAAAGTATATATTTTTTCACATTACTCCACACCTAGAATAAAGAAACTCCCCATCTTTAGTGTCATATAATTTCATATTCTCTTGTGAAATCAGGGGACTTGTTGATGTGCAAGCCAGTTCATCACTGAAATAGAATTCCAATGCATCAAAGATGCCATGAAATTAGGAATGAAGGGAGAGGTTTGGTAGATGATCAATGAACTAGTACCCTCAAAGAAATTGTAACAGTCCGAGATTTTATGAAAAATATTCTTTTTTATTTCACTAATGTTTTGTGTTGTACACTACACCAAAAGGAGCTTGCACAACACGCATCCTTGACTTGCCTTGCGTTACACGCAATCGCGACCTTCCTCGATAGCTTGCGTCGTACGCAATACCGAGTTTCACTAAACAACGATATGCTATTATTAAAACTATCCGTTATGAATAGTAATAACCACTTTTTGAAATTTTATAAATTTTATTTTTCAAAATGGACTTCATTTTGGATTTGGAATACCGAAATTAGCCTAGGGTGAAATTTTTGTATTTTTCTGAAAACTTTCAATTTTTGATGAATAGTGAAACCACTAAGTGGTGGGTTAAAAACTGAATTTTGCATAAAACTTAATTTTACCGCTTCTGTGAATGGAATTTCGAAAATCCGACAGACACGGTTGATATCAGTAAGTAAAATGTGGTTCAATGAGATAAAAATAATTTTTTGGTGAATAGTAACTTTTTACTTTTTTTTACCACGGTTAATAGTAAATAGGGTAAATAAGGGTAAAAATGATATTACTATTACCCTAACACGTGTCCTAATTCTATTGGATAAGTTTAATTCGACCAAAAACAAACTTAGGAATAAAATATGACCATTTAGGCCCACTTGGGTTAGATTAGGACATTTATTATTAATTTATTTAAAGAAGGGTTAAAATAGTTAAAATCAAAGTTTAATAAGTAAATCATTTTTAATATGGGGTTATACATAAGATAAATTCTACTATAAAGATTAATTAGAAATATAAAAAGATTTCCTACATAATGATGTTTTATTTATAATTTTTAGACTTTAAATTAATTAATTTATTTATGACACAACGATGATGCAGTAATTACCCTTTTAAAGAAAATATTAACATAATTGATGTTATAAATGCTCAAATGAATGTAATTTGAGACTTTTTATGAATTTAACAAATTTTCTAGGTTACTATGATATATTAGTGTTGATTTAATCAACTTGGTTCGAACATATAATTCTGTTATGACTTTCACAAAAATCATATATCAAATAGTGTCAAAATTGACACAAAATAGTTTTTAAATAAAATAAAATATTATTAATTGTTATTTTATTCCTAAAAATCTAAGGTTCGGCCAAATGACTTAGATAAGGATATATATATTAATAATAAACAATTTGGGGTTCGTTTGGCTTGTTATAGTAAGTGTATTAACCATATAGTGAAAGAAAACAAAAAGACACGGTAAATGATAAATTATTTAACTTAGAGTTAAATCTAATTGATAAGGTTAAAATAATACCCTAAACTTGTCTAAATCCTATTGGTTGATAGGATTTAGACCCATCCCCACTTTAGCTTCGAAATAAGACCCTTTGGAACCATTATAAACCGATTTTTACATTAATATAAAATAATATTTTGAGGTATTCTTAAGGTGCCCCTCTCCTCCCTTATAAAAGGACACCTCCTCCACCTCCTCCTCACACCAATTTGAGCACTCAAGCTCGGCCAACCCCTGAAATTTTCTCCTCTCCAATTCCCTAGAAAAATCCTAGAGGTCCTGGTCTTCTTCAAAGACCAATATTAGTTCCCTAAGTGGAGGATTCAAAGAAGCGTTCCAAAGAAGAGGTAATATCCGTTACCGATCTTTTCAATTTCTTTCTTCTTCAACTTCTTCTTCTTTAGTTGTTTCATGATAAAGTAATAACATCAGTATTACATACATACTGATATGTTATTATAAATATTAAACAACTCTAATTCACCTTCTATCCATCCTACGGAAAAATGAAATCACCGCGCGTGCGTACATACAGAATATCGTCTCCACACCGTGGTGTAATCTATTTTCCACCACCACCTTACAAGGATGGGTATAATGGTGTGATGAGTAACTATTTATGATTATTATAAAGTAATATTGATACTGAAATAATATATATGTAATCCAATAGAATTCCACGATCATAGGAACGATATCATCACTCGTGCGTACGTACGGAATACCGTCTCCACGATGTGATGCGACTCGTTCTACATGATCATCATTACATAGTAATTATATAAATGAATTGAATGAATAAATATGATATATGTTACACTAATACCATTCTGGATATAAGGTATCTATAACCTTAAATGAAGAATAAGAATTTATTCGGCAAAACACGCATAAGAACAAAAGGCAATAAAGACCCAAGTAACAAGTAACAATGAAATATTACTAACTAGAAGCTAATAATATGACCATATATGATATCATATCAATATTTATGATTCTACAATAAGTCAATAACATTATTTAAACCATTATACAGGAGCTTCGGACACATACAAAGCAAATCGGACCTAAGGTAAGGGAAATATCACAATCTCATTTTTATCCGAGATTGTTTATACTTTGAAATTTACTAGGGTGTATTTTATCATCCACATCCATGTTTCCTCAATATGTAATATTATTTCCATCCACCTACAATTTCTTAAATCCATTTTTACCCTTCGGTGAGTTTTTAGTAATATGTATGAAAGGAATCTTTTGTCGTTTTTCGTACGAGGTACATTTTGACTCTTCCGAAAAAAGTACGAAGAATGTTTTTTTAACTTATACGACATGAATGGATTTCTAAAACATTATTTCCAAGAAGTTTCCTTTACAAGTATTCAAGTTTATTTTTAATCAACATCTTTTAGTTTATAATTGTATAACACGTTAAGAAAAGAAAACTGTTTTTGAAGTAGAAAGGATATTTTCCTCAAGAATGAAGTTCAAGTATTTTATCAAAATTATTTTCCATCTAAGATAATAAAGGGTTCTGTTTTTATCCCTATTATTACATTGATTTGATTATGTTGTGATGGAATTATTTTTATGAATTCCTTTATCGTATATGAATTGTTTTATGATATCATGATGTTTAAGATTTCCATTTTTATTACATGGGTTATGCAATGATGTATGGTTTATGATTTTGTGGCACACATGAGAATGGTATCATTATGAGATGGGTGGGACCTATATCTCCCTCCAATGCATTGGGTAAAGATTTTATATCTCATGAGATAGACAGGGCTGGAACGGTAGGTTATACCGGTTCAGTGAAACAGGACTGAAACGAGGGTTACTCGATTCAGAAAGGGACTTTGTATACTAAGATAGTCTTGGCAATGAGTCTTGACTAACAAGAAATGATTCTCTATGATTATGTGTGAATGCCACAAATTTTCATGTTTTAAGTTGTGATTATTGTGATTACATTTCACAGCCATGATTTATCCCATGTTATAAAAATTATGCTCTCTTTTGCAAGTTATGATTTCCAAAATGTTATGTTCTTATGAATATGATGTGATTGATATTTCTTTTGTTTACCCTTACTGAGCATTTGAGCTCACCCTTTTATGTTTTCTTTTCCCCAGGATATAAAGAAAGGTTTTAGGTAAAAAAAAAGGGGAAGATCTTTATGGGAGATGTTGAAGATCTTTCACCATGATTAGGAGATTACGTTCCGAGTTTCCAAAGACACTAAACTATTACGGTCCTTGTGTGTGTTTTTTTGTTATGTACTAAGTATTCCGCAAAAGTAATGTAATGTCCATGTACTTCAGGCTTTGGGTCTCTACAGTTGGTATCAGAGGAAAGGTTTAGTCAACCTTTGGAAACTAGGATGCGAAAACGTTAGTGAGATCCCTAGAGATATTTCTAAGGTATGTCTAGGGATGCCCCTAAGGTTAAGTATACGTATAGGTTATTGTCCTAGAATTGCGCTAATGATCTTAGAATTAAACCTAAGATGTTAGATATTGAAGGTACTCCCCCTTTATTATGTTGTTTTCCCTAGCATGATTTTTTCCTCTCACACTATTCGTTTTGGGTTTTAGAAAATGGCTGGAACCCGAAGGAACCGTGTTGATCAATGCAATGGACAATGCAATGATTGCCCTCCTGAACAAACAAATGTTATGGGAGATGGAGTGCAAAATCATATTGCTATACTTACACAAGCTATGAATCATTCTGGACATCCAAATGAGCAGAGAAGGGAACAATATTCTATTAAGTCCTTCATGAGGCAACGTCCACCTTCTTTCAGTGGGACTTCCGATCCACTTGTTGCTGAACAATGGATCAGCACCACTGAAAAGATATTTTCAGTTCTTCAATGTTCTGAACATGATAAAGTCATTTTAGCAGTATATCGTTTCGAAGGTGAAGCTGATCAATGGTGGAATCTTATCAAGAATACAAGGCAAAGAGATTAAATTGAGTCCATGGAATGGGACGAGTTCAAGAACTTATTTTTCAATAAGTAATTCCCTCGTATTCTTCGACCAAAGATGGATAAGGAGTTTCTTGAACTAAAGAAAAAGGATGATGAATCTGTTGGTATATACGAAGTGAATTTTACAAGACTTGCAAGGTATGCATCTGGCATTATCATCCAACCTGAAAGTAAAGTTGATCGATTTTTCAGTGGCTTAAAACCAAGTCTTCGAAGGGAATTAGCTATAAGAGACTTCAGTAGCTATGAAGAAATTGTGTGTTGTGCTATCAAGGTAGAAATGGAAGTTGGTGTTACATATCCATCTCATGGTTTTGACAAGAAACGAAAGATGGAGTTCAAGGAGAAATCTCAGAATAATGGTGAAAAGAAGATGAATGTTTCCTTATGCACAAAGTGTGGAAAGAAGCATGGTGGAGATTGTCTTAAAGGGACTAGAAAATGTTTTAAGTGTGGAAAAGAAGGTCATCGAGCAGCTGGGTGTCGAAGTAATGGAAAAAGGGTTTCTAATGATGTGAATAAAGCAAACACTGCAGAGAACGCACCACCAACACTTCAATGCTTCAAGTGCAAGGAAATGGGGCATTATGCTAATAAATTCCCTAATCCAAGGGTTAGTGATGATCAACATGAGCAACCACTGAAGGCAAAGGACAAAGGGAAGTCACATGTGATCACTATTGGCAATGTTGAATATGACAACGATGTGGTGGAATGATTAAGTGTTTATGTAATGGGATTCCAAAATAATGTTGTATCATTGAGTATTTTAATATTTATTGATGTGGTATTCAAAGTGATTGAGATATTTTTTGGAAATAAGATGATATGCGCATAATGAAGGGAAAACGAGAAAATGAAATGTTTAATAGTATTCATGAGCTCATGATTGATATGAGGACTAAGTGATATCATGGTTTGAGTATATAGAATTTTGAAGATTTTGGTATGTGGAAAGTGTTAACGTTTAACTGCATTCATGTTTTCACTATGGTTCAATGGGTATTCAAGAGAATACATGATTAAGGACTTTGAATGTTTAGAATGTGACCAACAAGACATATCTTATGATATATGGGGATCAACGATGGTATTAAATCTCTGATAATTGTTTTCACTATATTATGAGAGTGGACTGCAGCATTATGGGTAAGCATAAAGATTGGAATGGATTATGTTGAACATAAGTTAGTATTGTTTAAGGATAGAAGTTTTTTTTAGAAAAAGGACAACCTGCAGGACGGGCGACAGCCCATCGCTTCAGACAAGGCTGTGGGAATCGAACCCACAACCGAAGTGCGACTGGCCTTTATCGCCTACCCCTGGCCTACAAGAAGTCCCTGTTTAGTAGAAACTGGTTTTATTATATTAAGCAGTATGATATTTGAAGTATAAGTCCATTTTACGAACCATATGTGATTAATCTCACTATAGATCGACTTATGTATATAATTTTGCCAACCTTTTGTTTGAGACAGATGGAATGACCCGTCATT
The DNA here is from genome assembly GCA_963277665.1 of Viscum album. Lineage (NCBI taxonomy): Eukaryota > Viridiplantae > Streptophyta > Magnoliopsida > Santalales > Viscaceae > Viscum > Viscum album. Next base: position 1,416,569,870 of record OY728133.1, read on the forward strand.
CTATCACATGATCTGCTAACACTTCACGAATAACAACTTCAACTTCATTTATTTACGAGATGAAGTGGAAATTGTTCAAGGCATGAACAACAGTGAGATTGTACCAAAATAAAGAAAGTATTTATTCTAATTCAAATTTTCAACTTTAGGGAAATGATCTTGAAAACCAAAAATGTTGTCCTAGTGATCTTATACCTGATGAATCAGATTGTACCTTAGATTGTCACAAATTTATGGATTTGTGATTACTGGATCTTCCATAGCCATGTTCTCTACCACTCTCCATCAGAACATGATGGTTAGATTTCTCTTCCATATCCATATTTTCACCTATGTGGAAACCCAGTGATTAGTTTATTTGGGTAATCGTTACATTTCATACTTTAGTTTTTAAAGCCAAGTTTTGGTATTCCTTTTTACAATGTGGGTTTCTATTAAAGAAACTTTCGAATAGTAAACCATTTATAACCCCGACGAATTTCGAGGGCGAAATTCATTTTAAGGGGGGTAGAATGTAACAGCCCGAGATTTTATGAAAAATATTCTTTTTTATTTCACTAATGTCTTGTGTTGTACACTACACCAAAAGGAGCTTTCACAACACGCATCCTTGACTTGCCTTGCGTTACACGCAATCGCGACCTTCCTCGATAGCTTGCGTCGTACGCAATACCGAGTTTCACTAAACAACGATATGCAATTATTAAAACTAGCCGTTATGAATAGTAATAACCACTTTTTGAAATTTTATAAATTTTATTTTTCAAAATGGACTTCATTTTTGGATTCGGAATACCGAAATTAGCCTAGGGTGAAATTTTGGTATTTTTCTGAAAACTTTCAATTTTTGATGAATAGTGAAACCACTAAGTGGTAGGTTAAAAACTGAATTTTGCATAAAACTTAATTTTACCGCTTCTGTGAATGGAATTTCGAAAATCCGACAGACACGGTTGATATCAGTAAGTAAAATGTTGTTCAATGAGATAAAAATAATTTTTTGGTGAATAGTAACTTTTTACTTTTTTTTACCGCGGTTAATAGTAAATAGGGTAACTAAGGGTAAAAATGATATTACTATTACCCTAACACATGTCCTAATTCTATTGGATAAGTTTAATTCGACCAAAAACAAACTTAGGAATAAAATATGACCATTTAGGCCCACTTGGGTTAGATTAGGACATTTATTATTAATTTATTTAAAGAAGGGTTAAAATAGTTAAAATCAAAGTTTAATAAGTAAATCATTTTTAATATGGGGTTATACATAAGATAAATTCGACTATAAATATTCATTAGAACGCTAAAAATATTTCCTACATAATGATATTTTATTTAGAATTTTTAGACTTTAAATAAATTAATTTATTTATGACACAACGATGATGCAGTAATTACCCTTTTAAGGAAATATTAACATAATTGATGTTATAAATGCTCAAATGAATGTAATTTGAGACTTTTTATGAATTTAACTAATTTTATAGGTTACTATGATATATTAGTGTTGATTTAATCAACTTGGTTTGAACATATAATTCTGTTATGACTTTCACAAAAATCATATATCAAATAGTGTCAAAATTGACACAAAATAGTTTTTAAATCAAATAATATATTATTAATTGTTATTTTATTCCTAAAAATCTAAGGTTCGGTCAAATGACTTAGATAAATATATATATATTAATAATAAACAATTTGGGGTTCTTTTGGCTTGTTATAGTATGTTTATTAACCATATAGTGAAAGAAAACAAAAAGACACGGTAAAAGATAAATTATTTAACTTAGAGTTAAACCTAATTGATAAGGTTAAAATAATACCCTAAACTTGTCTAAATCCTATTGGTTGATAGGATTTAGACCCATCCCCACTTTAGCTTCGAAATAATACCCTTTGGAAACATTATAAACCGATTTTGACATTAATATAAAATAATATTTTGAGGTATTCCTAAGGTGCCCCTCTCCTCCCTTATAAAAGGACACCTCCTCCCCCTCCTCCTCACACCAATTTGAGCACTCAATCTCGGCCAACCCCTGCCATTTTCTCCTCTCCACTTCCCTAGAATAATCCTAGAGGTCCTGGTCTTCTTCAAAGACCAATATTAGTTGCCTAAGTGGAGGATTCAAAGAAGCGTTCCAAAGAAGAGGTAATATCCGTTACCGATCTTTTCAATTTCTTTCTTCTTCAACTTCTTCTTCTTTAGTTGTTTCATGGTAAAGTAATAACATAAGTATTACATACATACTGATATGTTATTATAAATATGAAACAACTCTAATTCCCCTTCTATCCATCCTACGGAAAAATGAAATCACCGCGCGTGCGTACATACGGAATACCGTCTCCACGCCGTGGTGTAATCTATTTTCCACCACCACCTTACAAGGATGGGTATAATGGTGTGATGAGTAACTATTTATGATTATTATAAAGTAATATTGATACTGAAATAATATATATGTAATCCAATAGAATTCCACGATCATAGGAACGATATCATCACTCGTGCGTACGTACGGAATACCGTCTCCACGATGTGATGCGACTCGTTCTATATTATCATCATTACATAGTAATTATATAAATGAATTGAATGAATAAATATGATATATGTTACACTAATACCATTCTGGATATAAGGTATCTATAACCTTAAATGAAGAATAAGAATTTATTCGGCAAAACACGCATAAGAACAAAAGGCAATAAAGACCCAAGTAACAAGTAACAATGAAATATTACTAACAAGAAGCTAAGAATATGACCATATATGATATCATATCAATATGTATGATTCTAGAATAAGTCAATAACATTATTTAAACCATTATACAGGAGCTTAGGACACATACAAAGCAAATCGGACCTAAGGTAAGGGAAATATCACAATCTCATTTTTATCCGAGATTGTTTATACTTTGAAATTTACTGGGGTGTATTTTATCATCCACATCCATGTTTCCTCAATATGTAATATTATTTCCATACACCTACAATTTCTTAAATCCATTTTTACCCTTCGGTGAGTTTTTAGTAATATGTATGAAAGGAATATTTTGTCGTTTTTCGTACGAGGTACTTTTTGACTCTTCCGAAAAAAGTACGAAGAATGTTTTTTTAACTTATACGACATGAATGGATTTCTAAAACATTATTTCCAAGAAGTTTCCTTTACAAGTATTCAAGTTTATTTTTAATCAACATCTTTTAGTTTATAATTGTATTACACGTTAAGAAAAGAAAAGTGTTTTTGAAGTAGAAAGGATATTTTCCTCAAGAATGAAGTTCAAGTATTTTATCAAAATTATTTTCCATCTAAGATAATAAAGGGTTCTGTTTTTATCCCTATTATTAAATTGATTTGATTATGTTGTGATGGAATTATTTTTATGAATTCCTTTATCGTATATGAATTGTTTTATGATATCATGATGTTTAAGATTTCCATTTTTATTACATGGGTTATGCAATGATGTATGGTTTATGATTTTGTGGCACACATAAGAATGGTATCATTATGAGATGGGTGGGACCTATATCTCCCTCCAATGCATTGGGTAAAGATTATATATCTCATGAGATAGACAGGGCTGGAACGGTAGGTTATACCGGTTCAGTGAAACAGGACTGAAACGAGGGTTACTCGATTCAGAAAGGGACTTTGTATACTAAGATAGTATTGGCAATGAGTCTTGACTAACAAGAAATGATTCTCTATGATTATGTGTGAATGCCACAAAGTTTCATGTTTTAAGTTGTGATTATTGTGATTACATTTCACTGCCATGATTTATCCCATGTTATGAAAATTATGCTCTCTTTTGCAGGTTATGATTTCCAAAATTTTATGTTCTTATGAATATGATGTGATTGATATTTATTTTGTTTACCCTTACTGAGCATTTGAGCTCACCCTTTTATGTTTTATTTTCCCCAGGATATAATGAAAGGTTTTAGGTAAAAAAAAGGGGAAGATCTTTATGGGAGATGTTGAAGATCTTTCACCATGATTAGGAGATTACGTTCCGAGTTTCCAAAGACACTAAACTATTACAGTCCTTGTGTGTGTTTTTTTGTTATGTACTAAGTATTCCGCAAAAGTAATGTAATGTCCATGTACATCAGGCTTTGGGTCTCTACAGTTGGTATCAGAGGAAAGGTTTAGTCAACCTTTGGAAACTAGGATGCGAAAACGTTAGTGAGATCCCTAGAGATATTTCTAAGGTATGTCTAGGGATTCCCCTAAGGTTAAGTATACGTATAGTTTATATTCCTAGAATTGCACTAACGATCTTAGAATTAAACCTAAGATGTTAGATATTGAAGGTACTCCCCCTTTATTATGTTGTTTTCCCTAGCATGATTTTTGCCTCTCACACTATTCTTTTTGGGTTTTAGACAATGGCTGGAACCCGAAGGAACCGTGTTGATCAATGCAATGGACAATGCAATGATTTCCCTCCTGAACAAACAAATGTTATGGGAGATGGAGTGAAAAATCTTATTGCTATACTTACACAATCTATGAATCATTCTGGACATCCAAATGAGCAGAGAAGGGAACAATATTCTATTAAGTCCTTCATGAGGCAACGTCCACCTTCTTTCAGTGGGACTTCCGATCCACTTGTTGCTGAACAATGGATCAGCACCACTGAAAAGATATTTTCAGTTCTTAAATGTTCTGAACATGATAAAGTCATTTTAGCAGTATATCGTTTGTAGGGTGAAGCTGATCAATGGTGGAATCTTATCAAGAATACAAGGCAAAGATATGAAATTGAGTCCATGGAATGGGACGAGTTCAAGAACTTATTTTTCAATAAGTACTTCCCTCGTATTCTTCGACCAAAGATGGAGAAGGAGTTTCTTGAACTAAAGCAAAAGGATGATGAATCTGTTGGTATATACGAAGCGAATTTTACAAGACTTGCAAGGTATGCATCTGGCATTATCATCCAACCTGAAAGTAAGGTTGATCGATTTTTCAGTGGCTTAAAACCAAGTCTTCGAAGGGAATTAGCTATAAGAGACTTCAGTAGCTATGAAGAAATTGTGCATTGTGCTATCAAGGTAGAAATGGAAGTTGGTGTTACATATCCATCTCATGGTTTTGACAAGAAACGGAAGATGGAGTTCAAGGAGAAATCTCAGAATAATGGTGAAAAGAAGATGAATGTTTCCTTATGCACAAAGTGTGGAAAGAAGCATGGTGGAGATTGTCTTAAAGGGAATAGAAAATGTTTTAAGTGTGGAAAAGAAGGTCATCGAGCAGCTGGGTGTCGAAGTAATGGAAAAAGGGTTTCTAATGATGTGAATAAAGCAAACACTGCAGAGAACGCACCACCAACACTTCAATGCTTCAAGTGCAAGGAAATGGGGCATTATGCTAATAAATTCCCAAATCCAAGGGTTAGTGATGATCAACATGAGCAACCACTGAAGGCAAAGGACAAAGGGAAGTCACATGTGATCACTATTGGCAATGTTAAATATGACAACGATGTGGTGGAATGATTAAGTGTTTATGTAATGGGATTCCAAAATAATGTTGTATCATTGAGTATTGCAATATTTATTGATGTGGTATTCAAAGTGATTGAGATATTTTTTGGAAATAAGATGATATGCGCATAATGAAGGGAAAACGAGAAAATGAAATGTTTAATAGTATTCATGAGCTCATGATTGATATAAGGACTAAGTGATATCATGGTTTGAGTATATAGAATTTTGAGGATTTTGGTATGTGGAAAGTGTTAACGTTTAACTGCATTCATGTTTTCACTATGGTTCAATGGGTATTCAAGAGAATACATGATTAAGGACTTTGAATGTTTAGAATGTGACCAAAAAGACATATCTTATGATATATGGGGATCAACGATGGTATTAAATCTCTGGTAATTGGTTTTACTATATTATGAGAGTGGACTGCAGCATTATGGGTAAGCATAAAGATTGGAATGGATTATGTTGAACATAAGTTAGTATTGTTTAAGGATAGAAGTTTTTTTTTAGAAAAAGGACAACCTGCAGGATGGGCGACCGCCCATCGCTTCGGACAAGGCTGTGGGAATCGAACCCACAACCGAAGTGCGACTGGCCTTTATCGCCTACCACTGGCCTACAGGAAGTCCCTGTTTAGTAGAAACTAGTTTTATTATATTAAGCAGTATGCTATTTGAAGTATAAGTCCATTTTAGGAACCATATGTGATTAATCTCACTATAGATCGACTTATGTATATAATTTTGCCAACCTTTTGTTTGAGACAGATGGAATGACCCGTCATTCTATCACATGATCTGCTAACACTTCACGAATAACAACTTCAACTTCATTTATTTACGAGATGAAGTGGAAATTGTTCAAGGCATGAACAATAGTGAGATTGTACCAAAATAAAGAAAGTATTTATTCTAATTCAAATTTTCAACTTTAGGGAAATGATCTTGAAAACCAAAAATGTTGTCCTAGTGATCTTATACCTGATGAATCAGATGGTACCTAAGATTGTCACAAATTTATGGATTTGTGATTACTGGATCTTCCATAGCCATGTTCTCTACCACTCTCCATCAGAACATGATGGTTAGATTTCTCTTCCATATCCATATTTTCACCTATGTGGAAACCCAGTGATTAGTTTATTTGGGTAATCGTTACATTTCATACTTTAGTTTTTAAAGCCAAGTTTTGGTATTCCTTTTTACAATGTGGGTTTCTATTAAAGAAACTTTCGAATAGTAAACCATTTATAACCCCGATGAATTTCGAGGGCGAAATTCATTTTAAGGGGGGTAGAATGTAACAGCCCGAGATTTTATGAAAAATATTCTTTTTTATTTCACTAATGTCTTGTGTTGTACACTACACCAAAAGGAGCTTGCACAACACGCATCCTTGACTTGCCTTGCGTTACACGCAATCGCGACCTTCCTCGATAGCTTGCGTCGTACGCAATACCAAGTTTCACTAAACAACGATATGCTATTATTAAAACTAGCCGTTATGAATAGTAATAACCACTTTTTGAAATTTTATAAATTTTATTTTTCAAAATGGACTTCATTTTTGGATTCAGAATACCGAAATTATCCTAGGGTGAAATTTTGGTATTTTTCTGAAAACTTTCAATTTTTGATGAATAGTGAAACCACTAAGTGGTAGGTTAAAAACTGAATATTGCATAAAACATAATTTTACCGCTTCTGTGAATGGAATTTCGAAAATCAGACAGACACGGTTGATATCAGTAAGTAAAATGTGGTTCAATGAGATAAAAATAATTTTTTGGTGAATAGTAGCTTTTTACTTTTTTTTACCGTGGTTAATAGTAAATAGGGTAACTAAGGGTAAAAATTATATTAATATTACCCTAACACATGTCCTAATTCTATTGGATAAGTTTAATTCGACCAAAATAAAACTTAGGAATAAAATATGACCATTTAGGCCCACTTGGGTTAGATTAGGACATTTATTATTAATTTATTTAAAGAAGGGTTAAAATAGTTAAAATCAAAGTTTAATAAGTAAATCATTTTTAATATGCGGCTATACATAAGATAAATTCGTCTATAAATATTCATTATAACTCTAAAAAGATTTCCTAAATAATGATAGTTTATTTATAATTTTTAGACTTTTAATAAATTAATTTATTTATGACACAACGATGATGCAGTAATTACCCTTTTAAGGAAATATTAACATAATTGATGTTATAAATGCTCAAATGAATGTAATTTGAGACTTTTTATGAATTTAACTAATTTTATAGGTTACTATGATATATTAGTGTTGATTTAATCAAATTGGTTCGAACATATAATTCTGTTATGACTTTCACAAAAATCATATATCAAATAGTGTCAAAATTGACACAAAATAGTTTTTAAATCAAATATTATATTATTAATTGTTATTTTATTCCTAAAAATCTAAGGTTCGGCCAAATGACTTAGATAAGGATATATATATTAATAATAAACAATTTGGGGTTCGTTTGCCTTGTTATAGTAAGTGTATTAACCATATAGTGAAGGAAAACAAAAAGACACGGTAAAAGATAAATAATTTAACTTAGAGTTAAATCTAATTGATAAGGTTAAAATAATACCCTAAACATGTCTAAATCCTATTTGTTGATAGGATTTCGACCCATACCCACTTTAGCTTCAAAATAAGACCCTTTGGAACCATTATAAACCGATTTTGACATTAATATAAAATAATATTTTGAGGTATTCCTAAGGTGCCCCTCTCCTCCCTTATAAAAGGACACCTCCTCCCCCTCCTCCTCACACCAATTTGAGCACTCAAGCTCGGCTAACCCCTGCTATTTTCTCCTATCCACTTCCCTAGAATAATCCTAGAGGTCCTGGTCTTCTTCAAAGACCAATATTAGTTCCCTAAGTGGAGGATTCAAAGAAGCGTTCCAAAGAAGAGGTAATATCTGTTACCGATCTTTTCAATTTCTTTCTTCTTCAACTTCTTCTTCTTTAGTTGTTTCATGATAAAGTAATAACATCAGTATTACATACATACGGATATGTTATTATAAATATGAAACAACTCTAATTCACCTTCTATCCATCCTACGGAAAAATGAAATCACCGCGCGTGCGTACATACGGAATACCGTCTCCACGCCGTGGTGTAATCTATTTTCCACCACCACCTTACAAGGATGGGTATAATGGTGTGATGAGTAACTATTTATGATTATTTTAAAGTAATATTGATACTGAAATAATATATATGTACTCCAATAGAATTCCACGATCATAGGAACGATATCATCACTCGTGCGTGCGTACGGAATACCGTCTCCACGATGTGATGCGACTCGTTCTACATGATCATCATTACATAGTAATTATATAAATGAATTGAATGAATAAATATGATATATGTTACACTAATACCATTCTGGATATAAGGTATCTATAACCTTAAATGAAGAATAAGAATTTATTCGGCAAAACACGCATAAGAACAAAAGGCAATAAAGACCCAAGTAACAAGTAACAATGAAATATTACTAACAAGAAGCTAAGAATATGACCATATATGATATCATATCAATATGTATGATTCTAGAATAAGTAAATAACATTATTTAAACCATTATACAGGAGCTTCGGACACATACAAAGCAAATCGGACCTAAGGTAAGGGAAATATCACAATCTCATTTTTATCCGAGATTGTTTATACTTTGAAATTTACTGGGGTGTATTTTATCATCCATATCCATGTTTCCTCAATATGTAATATTATTTCCATCCACCTACAATTTCTTAAATCCATTTTTACCCTTCGGTGATTTTTTAGTAATATGTATGAAAGGAATCTTTTGTCGTTTTTCGTACGAGGTACTTTTTGACTCTTCCGAAAAAAGTACGAAGAATGTTTTTTTAACTTATACGGCATGAATGGATTTCTAAAACATTATTTCCAAGAAGTTTCCTTTACAAGTATTCAAGTTTATTTTTAATCAACATCTTTTAGTTTATAATTGTATTACACGTTAAGAAAAGAAAAGTGTTTTTGAAGTAGAAATGATATTTTCCTCAAGAATGAAGTTCAAGTATTTTATCAAAATTATTTTCCATCTAAGATAATAAAGGGTTCTGATTTTATCCCTATTATTACATTGATTTGATTATGTTGTGATGGAATTATTTTTATGAATTCCTTTATCGTATATGAATTGTTTTATGATATCATGATGTTTAAGATTTCCATTTTTATTACATGGGTTATGCAATGATGTATGGTTTATGATTTTGTGGCACACATAAGAATGGTATCATTATGAGATGGGTGGGACCTATATCTCCCTCCAATGCATTGGGTAAAGATTTTATATCTCATGAGATAGACAGGGCTGGAACGGTAGGTTATACCGGTTCAGTGAAACAGGACTGAAACGAGGGTTACTCGATTCAGAAAGGGACTTTGTATACTAAGATAGTCTTGGCAATGAGTTTTGACTAACAAGAAATGATTCTCTATGATTATGTGTGAATGCCACAAAGATTCGTGATTTAAGTTGTGATTATTGTGATTACATTTCACTGCCATGATTTATCCCATGTTATGAAAATTATGCTCTCATTTGCAGGTTATGATTTCCAAAATGTTATGTTCTTATGAATATGATGTGATTGATATTTCTTTGTTTACCCTTACTGAGCATTTGAGCTCACCCTTTTATGTTTTCTTTTACCCAGGATATAAAGAAAGGTTTTAGGTAAAAAAAGGGGAAGATCTTTATGGGAGATGTTGAAGATCTTTCACCATGATTAGGAGATTACGTTCCGAGTTTCCAAAGACACTAAACTATTACGGTCCTTGTGTGTGTTTTTTTGTTATGTACTAAGTATTCCGCAAAAGTAATGTAATGTCCATGTACGTCAGGCTTTGGGTCTCTACAGAAATGGGGATTCATTTCAAATACATAAGGTGAATTTGAGACCAAAAAAACAACTTCCCATAAATAATGACTTCCATCATGGGCTATCATTGGACATAACTCATACACGAGCACAGTTTCACCAAATAAAAAAGGATGAAATAGAGGAAACCATAACATAAATCTAAGAGAAATCCCAGCCTACTGGGCCAAGGGAATATCTACCACAACCTCCGCCCCTCATAACATCAATCCCAAGAGGATCCAGGACATATTAGAAACATCTAAAAACAAACCCCAATCCACTCTGATGTGGAATTTTATTCTCAAAATCCATCAATAGGTTCTTAATACACCTAGAGGGTGTTGGGGAAATCAACATAGGATCCAGATCAACTCAAAACCACTAGTATATGGGCATTTATATCTCAATACCCATCCAATGATTCATAAAATCCTTGACCGAATGCATATGATTCTCAAAACGAGGACCAATATATACCAGTTATGGCCTGAACTAGGCCTCATCCCATATGGATGGGGAATTTTATCATCATCATCATTATAGATGGAATTTGTCTTCTCCAAGTGGGGAGGTAAATACTGATTGTAATTATCCCATCTATTCCTCTTATCACAAGATGAATCTATTATATATGAGGTCCAATTAAAAAAATGATTGGAAACTCCCTCATTGTCACATGTAATTGACCAAGATGGGAGGAACATATAGTGATGGAAATCAAAACCCATAGGGTTCATAAGTCAAAATATTCGAATATGGAAAAGGGCTCGAGAAACCACCCTAATTGATATAGTGTAGAATCCTCCTATTGCATTGTGTGTTTTGGGATAATGAAAATTTTATAATAATCATATTTAAATGATGTCACTATCAACATAATGAATAATGTGGATCAATATGAAAATATAGAGGGACATAATATGGAAAATACACCTCAAGAGGAGTATCTAGATGCAACCACATAGGTTGCACATACCCAGAACCAGAGGAGAATTAACAACCTAACACCTCATAATATTGAGTTTCCACTTATCTAGAGGAACACTTCCTTGGATAAGGATAATGAAGTGTTAATATCCAAATAATCACCAGAAGAGATTAAATTCATTCCATAGAGGAGCAGTTGGAACAATATGAGAATGAGATATAAAATCATTGACGAATCAGTGATGATCTACTTAGGGGAAACATTACCACAAGGAATTTTATTCTGGCTAAGACAAATATACCTCATATTATATATCAATAAATAGCATATCCCCAATCAAGTTTGATTTGTTACCACCATACTGGCTTTAGATCTTGGAAGTAAGTATATATAAATGAACATGTTGAGAGTGATCATGAATTCCCTCCATTACAGCGATAGGTTATACCTCTCTAGGGAAATCATTTAGTCCAACACAAATTTATAACTATTGGGAGATGAAAACAAGTCCACCAAATCAATCTCCAACCACTCCCTATCGATGAAAGGCATCTTAGTCAATAGTACCTATGGATCTACTCAATGGGATTCAATCACTGGATACTTGATTAAAAGCAATGGAATGGTGACATGCACTGATGCATCCTAATAAAAATACATATCTCAACTGGGTGGGTAGTACTTTCCCCCACCCTGTTTTGGTAATCCTACCATCTTTACCACTGATGATGTGGGAGACCCAGAACAACTTCTCAATCACTTCATGTCCCTATGGGACCAGATTATGGGCCCTCGATATCTATAGGAGGTGACAATAATGAGTTGTTTGTATGGACTCGGATTGGTCTATCCTTTGTCTTGTAAAATATCCTTCTAGAAGGACCCTTTTCAATATGGGAGACCATCATTGTGAATTCCTTTTCTTTTTCTGTTCCATGTTGAGAAAAATTACAATTTTTACCCTAAAAAACTATAGGCCAAATGAAAATTAGAGGGTGTACAAAATCATAAATTGTTGGAAAGGTGTAACCTATTTACATAGAATCCCTCACTCATAGGTGAAATTGATGGAAATTTTTATTAAAACCATTAGGATGTGCTATAGAAACAACTAATCTGGATCAAATATCCATGAAGATTCTCTATGTTTTCTAAAATTGAACAATTTTTTGAGGTCACCATTCAACGAATATGATCTAAGTCTCAACTAATGGCATTTGTATATGGGAAAAGTCTTGGTAGGATAGAGAATACCATTATTTTCTGACAACCAGAAGCAGTGCCCATTCAAGAACCCAGGCTGGTCTTGAACCACCCAAGGCCACATATCGAGTAGATGTAACAACAAAATTACTCTTACACAGAATAAAAAATGAGATTAGGGACACTCAATATTTTAAGAATTCATAAAAAGGGCTAATATTTCTGTAACAAGTAATTCCACTGTAACTTCCTTGAATCCCTCGATAATAACATTCTCAATTCATGATATCCCTAGAAGCCTTATGAGGTCAACCTCATAGACTGTCCGACTAAAACACTTTCCATAGAAGGCTAGGTGACAAAATCAAGGATTTTTCAGATATGAACAGTTCATTGAAAGGTTTTTTGATTATGGGGAGGTGATTTTGAGGGAAGCCCCTATAATGGTGACCTGCACAATTTGTGTCTTATTGGAATAAGAAGTTAATTGGAAAAAAGTGATAGAAAACCTTGGAAAATATTTTAACAATTGAATGGCTTAAAAAGACAGCTGACAAAGATCCTTCGACCGAAAGAACATAAATTCAACGACCCATACTGGTTCCATCCCCTGGTGAGGTGACATAAATAATTACAACAAAATGAAGATGAAGCCATCAAATACAGGAAGAGATAAAATTTAAAGAGTCAAATTCAGCACCAACAATAACTCTAACTCTTGAAGATTTCATTCCCGAGGTATAGTAACCACCCCACCAAATAGAACCCTAATCGGCAGTATATATTAAATTTAGATCTATTAAAAAAATACCATTGGCATAAACATTCTCTAAAAATGAATATTCCTTGTATTATGAGTTCCCTATACCAGAATGGAGATCTGAAGGCTGTAGTGGAAGGATACAAGGGAAACACAGGTGTGGTCCGAAGAAATATCTCACTCACATCTCTATAGAAGACTAATTTACAATCATGGACCATGGTAAATCTATCCAACAAGCCCAATAGAGCATTGAATGTGGTCCAAAACCATCCAATGATCATCTATAACCTGTCTTATTATATGACTACCTCGAAAGTGTAAGGTTGTATAATAAACCTAGATGATTTGTAAGGCTAAATCAACCTATTCAATTAGTATATAATACACCTTAAACCCCTATAAATTCCCTAGGCCCATATACCTCAAATTACCTAGCTCCTCATCTACATTATCAGGTGAAATCCCACATTCGGAAGCAATAATTAGTATGAAAAAAGTATGAAATTTTGAAATATCTAGAGATTATCCCATCCAAGATATTAATCCTATATGTTCTCTATCATCAAAAACCCATAGAGGGACTCGTTGAAGTCCTTCAGATCCAATAGGGGATCATGGTAGAAGTCATTGTAGTCAAGGTTTATCGAGTGGATACCATGCCATTGGAATGACATGTCAAAATCCCATTCATATAATAGGATCAAGATGAGTTCATCCATGGACATATCTGAAACCTATATGTTTCAGGAAGACACAACAATATCGACATCTAGAGGGATCTAACTGAAAATGTTTCCAGTATCAACCTCATCCAAATTCAGACCCTTTTATGTTTGGTATAAATGTAATGGGACCTATCTCCCACAAAGTTGACCATTCAAAAGTATGATAAGAGTTATAAAATTCTCATCTTGAAGATCATTCAGTAATATTTGTTTAGTAATTTCATATCTAACATTGAATTCATAGTTATCTAGTAAGACACAAAATATAATATCCTACATAGAAGGCTTGGGCTTCACAACCATGTAGAAGTTCCTTCCACATTCTATCAGTGTTTGAAATACTCTATTGATGAAAAGCTAAAAATTATACATATTTTTTAGTCAAAAATTCCTCATGATGATGATTTTATATTAAAAATGTTTATTGATGAGGTTTTATGTTTTGAACAAAGTTAAATTAGCAAATATGGTCTGAAGAGTTATCACAAATGTTAAACCTTATATCACACAATGTGAGAAGGATAAATGTGATCTCATGCAAAACTCATACTTGTCTTTAGAACAATCAGTGGGTTATGAAAATAATTAAAATAAAAAAACACTAAAGGGGGAAATACTTAATTTTGATCTCAGAATGGGATATTAAAAAACACATTATTTTAATTGAGTCTCGCTATAGGATATCACATATCACTCATGATCTTTCATGGATCTCATAATGGTATATCTTGTAGAACTCATGATTTTGTTTTGAGCTCGTGACTAGATATTTCAAAGAGTTCAAACAGGACTTCCCCCATCTCTCACGAAAGCACTTAAAGATAATGAAAAATATAAAAATAATGAAGGATCTCAGGTTCATTCAAGATCTCACGAATCACATGTTTATCTTTGGAACTCATTCTCATATATTGTATAAAGAGAGAATGTGGACTCACAATAGGGACTTGAGCTAGAAGGTATGCAGAGTGCCAATGTTGTAACACCCTGATATATTATGAGAAATAATTTTTTTGTCTTATGTTATATGAAACACCAATAGATTCTTTCACTACACACAACACTCTCTTGGCTTGCGTTACACGCAAGTACAACCTTCCTCGGTAGCTTGTGTTGTACGCAATACCGAGTTTCACTAAACAGTGATAAATTATTATAATATTATGAACTAGCCGTTTTGAATAGCATTAAAGGAATTTTTAATTTTATAACATTATAATTCATCTTACACATTTTCTATAATGATATATGAAATAAAAAACAATTTTTCATATAAAAGAAGTATTTTTCAAAAAATGTAGTTTTACCGCCTTTGGATGGCGCACCCATTTTAAATATAATTTTTGAAAAGTTTATAAGTTAAATTTAATAAAATTAACTTATTATTTATAATTAGGATACAAAAATTTACATTGGATAAATTATTGATACTTTTCTGATAACTTTCATATTTTGATGAATAGTAAAAATACGATAAATTTTTTCTTAAAAACAACTTTTTTCATCAAGATAATTTCGATAGTTAAATGATAAAATTTATTGGTTTTAAATTATTAATATAGAATAATTTTTACCATTTAATATAATTCATTTCATTACCATTAATTTTATATTGAATTCATAGGTAAAAAATTTTCAATCTTTGACAATGTTTTAACTTTTGAAACTAATTTTCTTAACAACGGGATTAATTTTAAATTAATTACTGAAAATTATGTGTTATAAATTATGAGAAATAGATTCCATTTTTGGATTCAGTGGGTCCAAATTATGTTAATATGTTACCTTTATTTTTTTGACATTATGAATAGTAACTACGGTAATTTTTATTTACTACAGTTAAAGGTAAATTGGGTAATTAAGGGTCAAAATAAGATTATAAAATTACCCTAACACCACCCAAAATTATATTTGATGAATAAAAGTCGAACCATATCACCTAAGGGTCATAATAGATTCGTTTCATGGACTATTGACCCTGAAAATGATATAATTATAATTAAAACCAAATAAAGTGACAACATGTCACTCTCTTATATATTTTAATTGTAATAATTTTAATTTAGTTATTAACTTCATAAAGCTTAGAACATTAATAGTCTACATAAATATAATTATCATATCTAAATCATGTGAATTTATTTAGAATTTTTAGGGATTAAATATTTATCATTAATGATGACACAATAGTGATGTTGGAATTATTTTATTGATTTAAATATAAAATAAATGGTTTTAAAAATATTAAAATAAATATTATATGAACTATTTAATGTGATCCACGAATTATATATATGAATATGAAATATTAGTAATCTATTAAATATTTTGGTTAGAATATATCCTCTGTGTAGAATTTATTTAAATTCAAATAATTGAATGGTGTCAAAATTGACACTATTGTTATTTTATAAAAATAACATATTACAAAATTGTTTACAAATCACAAAAATATTTAAAAATTATAAATTTAGATTTATATATTCTAAAATGTCATAAATTATCCAATTAGGGACAATTTAAAACACATAAGTAAACATTTATATCAATTTAAAATTTAGAATATTATTAACACAAATAAAATTAAATAGATTAAATAAGGATAAATAAATATGATATGGTTTAAAATAAATTCACAACATGTCTAAAATTTATTGGTTGATTATATTAAAACTCTATCTCATCTCATATTCTAATTAAGTCATTTTTGGAGTTTTCTAAGTGAGGTTGGAATTTATTATAAATTAATATTTCTTATGTTTTCAAAGGTGTCTCTCTCCTCCCTTATAAAAGAGAACCTCCTCCCTCTCCTCCTCACACAATTTTGAGCCTTCAATCTCATCCATACCCTGACCATTTAGCTTCTCAACATCTCTAGTTATATCATAGAGGTTCTGGTCTTCTCAAAAGACCAACTCTAGTTCCCTAAGAGGAAGTTTAAAAGAGGCACGTTGAGGAAGAGGTAATCTCTTCTACCGATTCTTTCTAGTTTATTTATTCTTATACTACCACTTATTTATTTGTTTCATTATAAAGTAATAACATCAGTATAACTCATATAATGATATGTTATTATAAATATGAAAAAAAACCTATTTCACCTTCTATCCATCCTATGGAAAATGAAATCACTGTGCGTGAGTATGTACGGAATACCGTCTCCACGTCGTGGTGTAATCTGTTTCACACCACCACCTTACTTGGATGGGTATAATGGTGTAAATAATAACTCTATATTATTATTATAACATGAAACTGATTATGTGATATTATATCATCAACTCCAATTCCATTTATATAATTATGGGAACGATATCATAGCTCGTACGTACGTACGGCCTACCATCTTCATGATGTGATGGGACTCGTTCTACATGATCTTCATTGAATAATGATTATATAAATGAATTTAATGAATATATGTGACGTATATTATTCTAAAAAATTGTTTAATTGATGTTGTTATAACCTATAATGAGTAATAAGAATTTATTCGACAAAAAACGCATAGGAACATAAAGCAATGAACACCCGAATAACAAGTAGCAATGAAATATTACTAATAAGAAGCTAAGAATATTGCCATATATGATATCATAACAATGAGTATGATTTTGGAATAAGTCAATGAAATTATTTAAATCATTATACAGGAGTTTTGGACATGTACAAAGTATATCATACCTAAGGTAAGGGAAAATCTTGCAATCTCATTTTTATCCGAGATTGTTTATACTTCAAAATTTACTGGGGAATATTTAACATCCACATCAATGTTTCCTAAAAATGTAATATTAATTCTATCCTACTATAATTTTTTAAATTCAATTTTACCTATTGGTGAATATTTAGTAAAATATAAGAAAGGAATATTTTTTCATTTTCAGTACGATATACCTTTTGACTTTTTTGGCCAAAGTACGAGAAGAATGTTTTTTTAACTTATACGGAATGAATGGATTTTTATGATTTCATAAAAAATTATTTCGATGAAGCTTAATTTACATGTTTTCATGTTTATTTTTAATTAACTTCTTTTAGTTTATAATTTTATGACATGTTAACAAAGGAAAAATGATTTTGAAGTACAAAGGATATTTTCCTCAAGAATAGAGTTCAAATGTTTTATCAATATTATTTTCCATATAAGATAATATAGGGTTCAATTTCTATCATTATTATTAAATTTATTTGATTATGTTATGATGGAATTATTTTTATGATGTTCTTTTATCTTATATGGATTATGTTGGGATGGCATGATGTTTAAGAATCCAATTTTTATTACACGGGTTATGCTATGATATATGGTTTATGATTTTGTGGTATATATTTTAATGGTTTTATTATGAGATGGGTGGGACCTATATCTACCTCTAATTCATTGGGTAATGATTTAAATCTCATGAGATAGACATGGCTGGAATGACAAGTTAATCTAGTTCAGTGATAGAGGACTAGAACAAGGAGTGAACTCGGTACAGAAATGGACTTTGTCCACTAAGATGGACTTGGAAATGAGTCTTGACTAATATGAAATGATTTTCTATGATTATGTTTGTATGCCACAAAGTTTCATGTTTTCTGTTATCATTATTGGGATTACATTTCAATACTATGATTTATCCAATGTTATGATATTACGATCTCTTTTTCTAGTTAATATTTTCAAAATGTTATGTTTTTATGAATATGATTTGATTGATATTTCCTTTGTCTATACTTACTGAGCATTTGAGCTCACCCTTTTGTATGTTTTCTTTTCCCCATGTCAGGAATAAGGGTATTAAATAGGATATGAAAAAAGGGACTCTAGATATGATGAAATAAAAGGGAGACAATATAAATGATTTATAAACCAGTTTTTTATGTTTCCCAGTTTCTAAAGACACTATACCTTTACCATCCTATCATGGTTTTATTATATATTGTAATAAGTATGATTCAATTCTACAGTAATAACAATATATAATAATTATGGGTCGTTATAGTTGGTATCAGAGGGAGGTTATAGTCAACCTTTAGAAACTAGGCTGTGAAAGCCTTAGTAAGAACCCTAAGGATATGTATAAGCATAGAATTCAATATTAGTGTTTTAGAAATGGTCATGAATAACCTATGATAATACCTAAAGTGTGAAATTTTATTCTTTATTATGTGGTTTTCCTATTATGAATAGTGTTTATCACACTATGCTTACTGGTTTTAGTCAATGGATGGAACCCAAATGAACCATGTTAATGCTGAATGTGACAGGAAATGAAATGATTGTCCCCCGGGAAATACAATGATTGTCTCCCCCTAGGAGTTTTGCCTGCCGGGTCTCCTCCCATCTATCGGGACTGGCCAGCCACCGGCAGGTCTTTGTAGTATGTGGCATCTCAATTTTAGATCTATTGGTGCCTCTGTTCCAGGCCCCTCTCATTGCTACCTCTTTGAGTATAGGTTCTGAGGTGTACCAGAGGACCTTGTTGAAGGTATCTCAAGCCTCACTGGGGGCCCCCAGAGGTTTCTCACCTCCTGCACGGGTGGCCTTGCCCAATCTCTTGCAGCTTCCCCCCAAGGGCTCTCCCCCTAGTCTTTCAGGTTCTTGAGAGATTGGGCCTCGGTCTGCAGCTCGTCCTAGAAGGAATCAATCCCAGGGCACGTCAGGCAGTCCAATGTCTCCCGTGGGGGAGTTGGATAAGGAGTCAGGGGTGTGTAAAAGATCCAAAGGTAAGTTTCTTCAAGGGGATTCTTCTTCTCACTTCATGTTAGCTAAGGGCTCTAGAGCCAGCCCCAGGGAGACCTCTTATAAATGACTCCTGTGTTAATCTATAATGCCCGAGGGATTGGCGCCTGGGTTAAGTCTGACTTCATCGCTTCTTACATATCCATTCATAAGGTGGAAGCGGTGGCCGTTCTTGAGCACAAATAGCAATCTACAAGAATTGGAGAGTTTTCCATAAAGTTGAGGTTTCCTGGAAGCATGCAGGCTGACTGAGTTAATAGACATATCTGGGTTTTTTCGCATAAGAGGTGCACTGTTGATCTAGTTCAAGTGGTGGAATAGTTTATCACTGTCAATATAACACAGGGTCGGGTTTCCTTCTTCGCCTCTTTTGTTTATGGGAGCTACAATATGCACATCTGGGAGTCTCTTTGGGAGGGGCTTGGAAATTTTGACCCTAGAACGGAACTGTGGATTATGTGGGGGGGACTTTAACGTGCTGGCGGATCTGGATGAAAGGATGGGTAGAGGCCTGTTTTCCCAGAGGGCTAGCCTAGATTTTACTCACTTCATAGAAGTTAAGGGTCTGTCTGATCTGGGGTTTGTGGGAGACCAATATATGTGTTTCTAACAACCAGAGGGTGCCTTATTGATCATGGGGTCGTTTATATCATTTTCTGGAAAACATGAAAGCTATTTCTACCTTCTCCAGCGTGAATGTTACCCAATTGGTTAGAGGAATCTCAAACCATTCCTCGTTGCTTTTTAACTTGAGTGATTTGTAGGGGCTGTAGGAGTCATTCAGGTTTTCTCAGTTATGGGTTGACAGCACGGGCAACCATAACCTGGTTAGATCGGTGTGTGTTGTACCTTCTCAACGTAAAAAATTTTCCATCTTACATGGTAAACAAAGGAAGTTGAAACTTAATCTTCTTTCATAGTCCCGTGATCTCGTTCCCCTGGAGGAAGCTTTGATTGGTGTTATGAAGGAAGTTGACCAGCTTGAGAGCAGTCTGGAGGAGGAGTGGGATGAAAGGGTTTATGAGGATAATTTGGGGAAGAAAGGGATCATGGCATACTTGATCCTCAAATAGGAATGCTTTTCCCATGAGAGATCTTGGATCAAATGGATTAAGGTTGGCGACATGAACTCATCTTTATTTCATGCTCGCATCAAGGAGAGTAGAATGCTGATCAGTCCGAATATATTGCTGGAGGATGGCTCCTTCACAAACGACAGTGATGTTGTGGGAGGAATGGCTTAATATTTTTTCCATGATCTCTTGGCTATCCCCAATTAAAACATGCTTAATGGGTATCCATCGGAGGATACTGAATTATTTGACATGACTCCTTGTATTGTGTCTGATCAGTTTAATGGCAGTATGGGTGTGGTGCCTGACGAGGGTGAGATCAGGGACACACTCATGCACCTCAACCCGGATAGCGCTGCAGGCCCGGATGGGTTACTGACTTCTTTTTATAGGTGCTCTTAGGATATGGTGAAGATGGATGTGATTAACGTTGTTCAGGATTTCTTTAGAGGAGGCAGCCTGTCCCGTGTTACGAGTGCCACAGCCCTGGTTCTCTTGCCGAAGATCAAGAGACCATCCTCGATCTCTCAATACCATCCAGTGAGTATATTCAATGTTCCATATAAGATCCTAGCTAGAATCATTTACTCTAGATTGGATACTCATTTAACTCGATTGATATCCCCAGAACAACACGGTTTCATCACAGGGAATTATATTCAAGAATAAATCTCTCTTGAGCAGGAGATGGTCACCGACATCAACATCAAATCGAGGGGGTCCAACATGGTTATTAAACTCGATATGAATAAAGCCTATGACCAGGTGGAATAGAGCTTCATTAACAGAGTTCTTTTAGGTATGGGTTTTAGCTCTTGGAACATTGATATTATTTTCCGTTGCTTCATTTCTTTGTGGTTATCAGTATCTTTCATGGGAAAATCCTATGGTTTCTTCAAGAATACTCGCGGCCTCCAGAAAGGGGACCCCATATCGCCGACTCTGTTTATTCTCTTTCAGGATGTCTTTAGTCACCTTATCCATAGGAGCACTAGCAATGGGGGAATTCTCCCATATCATCATTGTTTGAAGGCTCATATGATATCTCACCTAATGTTCATCGATGATACCATTCTGTTTTTGAATACTATGAGAAGATCCTTGATCTTCCTTAATAGAGTGATGGAAGGGTACTGTCGCTGGAGTGGCCAGTGTGTTAACAAAGGGAAGAGTGGTTTCTTTATTTACAACAGGTGTATGACCGACAGGGTGGCGTCTGTCAACAGGATTCATGGCATCCAGAGTGGGGAGTTCCCTATGGTGTACCTCGGCGCACCCATCTCACCCTGAAGGCTTCACATACGGGACATTGATTCTCTTCTCACCAGGATTATGTAGAGAGTGTTGAACTGGAAGAATATTTTCCTATCTATTTGCAGAAGGGTCGCCCTGGTGAATAGTGTTCGGCTAGCTTCCCCAATCCATGGCCTCTCCTCTATCAAGGTGCTTAAGGGTGTTATTATCTCCATTGATAATATTATCACCAACTTTATGTGGGATTTTTCATCGGAAGGGAAGAAACACTAGGTGGCTTGGAACAAAATGGCAAGGCCAGTGGTGGAAGTAGGTATCAATGTGTGAAACCTGAAGAATACCCTCTACTACATGAATTCAAGGCTTGCTTGGGGAGTTCTAGAACGTCATACTCTCTTGGGAAACACCATGCATGAGTCTTCTCTCTATCTTAGAGGATCTGTGGAGGGGTGTCATGCTTCCCTTTGGTCAATTATTGGACCCATCATTGATGTTCTTCAGCCTTTCTCCCATTGGATGGTTGGGAAAGGGGATTGCTCCTTCTGGCACTAGGATTAGGGTGGAGGTGTTATGGCATTTCCCAACTGTCCCGTCACTGACATCTTGTTCAAGGTCGCAAGTCTCTTCCCAGTGTTCATAAATACTGTTCTTGATAGGAAATAGCTAGAATCTTTTCACCTCATAGAGCTCAATCGAGAGGAGGAAAAATGCATCTTCACTGCGGCCTCCTCAGGTCTTTTCTCTCCGAAGGATTTTGGGAGTCTGTTTCATGATCAAGCACAGTCAGGGGGCTGGGATGAGATCGTGTGGGTAAAAAATATCCCCACCATTTACAACTTTCTGACTTTGAGGCTTCGAAATAGAGCCTTACCTACTAATGATAATGTCTTTAGATGAGGTATCACCCTTGTGTCCAGATGTGTGTACTGCAGGTTACATAAGGAGGAGAGCATTTCTCACCTGTTCTTCGGCAGTGATTGGGAAAGAGAGGTGTGGCATGACCTCGGGGAGTTCTCTGTGGGGCTCTCTCTAGATGATGATATCCCCTCATTCCTTGTAAAACGGTTTCATGGTGACGAGGGGAGTGGACCGAAGAGGGTGGCCCGAGTGGTGGTCCTACATGCAGGATTCTAGATTCTCTTGAAAGTGCGGAATAAGTCAAAGCATGAGGACAGGACATCGACAGCTCATGTCATTACCGTCTGGGCTAAAAACTTTCTTCTCAACCTGAACAAGGTGGTGTGTTCACTAAAGGAAGCTCTTTCTTTCCACCGTTTACAGGAAAGAGCTAGGATAGGGTCTTCTTCCAACAACAGTTCAGGCAACTGGGTCAGATGGCGTCCTCCTTCAGGGGGTTTGAAACTCAACATAGACTGTTGTTATGTCCAAGGGCTCATGAGTGGAGGAGGAGTGTTGAGGGATACTAATGGTTCGGTGTACTTGGCTTATTCGGCCAGACTGGGCCAGGGCTCTCCCCTCCAAGAGGAGGCCTTGTTCCTCCTCACAGGGATCAAACTTTGTAGTCAAAAGGGTCTGGAGATCACTGAGGTCGAAACTGATTCCTGAATATTTTATGATTCCTTGAAAGGTAGTGGTGCTTCTCCCTAGGCAATCTGCTATACTATAAGGAGATGAAAAAGCATGCTCAACAACAACGTCAGGGTGATCCATACCTGGAGATAGGGGAATTAGGTTGCGTACCACCTAGCCTTAGTGGATTTACCTAGCATGGCGGAGGTGTTCTTTCACAAGGATGGAAACATCCATCCCAATGGGGTGGCTCTTATTAAAGGGGACGCGCTCGGGCCTCACTATTTCAGACCCCCTTAGTTTCTCTCCTCGGGCTCTGTCCCATCTCTTTTGTCCTACCCCACTTTTAATAAAAATTACTTGATGATGATGAAGGAGAAACATTCAGTTGAATCTTTCATGGGGCAGCGTCCACCCTCATTCAACTGGTCTACAGATCCATCAGTGGCTGAACAATGGATCAATACCACAAAAAAGATATTTTCAGTTCTTCAATGTTCTGAACATGATAAAGTAATCTTAGCAGTATATCATTCGGTAGGTGAAGCTGATTAATGGTGGAATCTTATCAAGAATACAAGGAAAAGAGACGAAATTGAGTCCATGGAAAGGGATGAGTTCAAGAAATTATTTTTTAATAAGTACTTACCTCATATTCTTCGAACAAAGATGGAGAAAGAGTTTCTTCAACTAAGGTAAAAGAATGATAAATATGTTGGTACCTATGAAGAAAATTTAACAAGGCTTTCAAGGTACACTTCTAGTATTATTATCCAACCTGAGTGTAAGATCGATTGATTCTTTAGTGGCTTAAAACCAAGTCTACGAAGGGAGTTATCCATAAGGGGCTTCAATAGCTACGAGGAAATTTTTTGATGTGCTCTCAAGGTTGAGATGGATATTGGAGTAACCCATTAGTCATATGGGTTTGATAAGAAGAGGAAAATTGAATTAAAAGGGAAATCTAAATACCACACTAAAAAGAAGATGAGTTTTCCCTTATGCTCAATGTGTGGAAAGAAACGTGGATGCAATTGTCTTAGAGGGACAAGTAAATGTTTCAAATGTGGAAAAAAAGGTCATCAAGCATTTTAATGTCGCAATGATTGGAAAAAGATGTCTGTTGATGCAAACAAAGAAAAGGATACACAGAATGAACCTCCTACACTTCAATGTTACAAGTTCAAGGAAATGAGGCATTATGGTAATCAATGCCTTAATCCAAGGGTTGTTGATGATGATCGATGTTAATAAACTCTTAAGGCCAAAGAAAAATGAAAGTCACATGCAATATTTATCGGCGATGTGGAGTACGATAATGAAGTGGGGAAAGGTACACTTATCATCCACTCTGAAGTAAGAAATGTTTTACTTGAATCTCGATCCACCCACTCTTTTATTTCTGAAGAATTTTCTAAGGGTATTATCATACTACCTTAATAATTAGTTCTTGAGTTAGCTGTGACAACTCATAATGCCACAGTGGTTGCATCAAAAGTTTATAATTCTTCTCTAATTGATGTTTTTCGGAAAGTTATTCCTGTAAAACTTGTGATCCTTCCTATAGTGGAATTTTATGTGATTCTTGGTAGGGATTGGATTTCCTTATTTAGAGATTATATCAATTTCCAATGAAGGGAATTTACATTTCATATTCCTGGTCAATCTATGATCATCTATCGATGTAAGGATGAATATAACCTTCCAGTGGAAATTTCTTCCATCTTATGGGTCTTGATTCCAATAAATGAAGGTTATTTATCTCAAATGTTTGGAGAGAAACTTACGATTGAAAATATGCCCATTTTACAGGAGTTTGATGATGTCTTTCCAGAGGAATTTCCAGGTCTTCCACCAAATCGTGAAGTTGAGTTTTCAATAGAACTCATACCGGGTGCTATGCCCATTTCAAAAACACCTTATAGAATAACCCCAATTGAGTTGCAAGAATTGAAGAATCAACTCCAAGAGAATCTAGATAAGGGATTAATACACCCTAGTGAATCACCTTGGGGAGAACCTGTTCTATTTGTTATGAAGAAAGATGGATCAATGACACTCTGTATTGATTATCGAGAACTTAACAAGATCACTACCAATGCATTGATGACTTAGTTTACCAACTACACGGAGCTCAATACTTTTCCAAGATTGATCTTCATTTAGGGAATCATAAATTAAGGGTCAAAAGGGATGATATACCAAAGACGACTTTCTGTAAAAGGTATTGACACTAAGAATTTAAAGTGATGCCATTTGGTCTTACTAATACCCATGATATCTTCATGGATCTAATGAATAGAGTCTTTAGAGACTATCTTGATCAGTTTGTGGTAGTATTTATAGACGATATTCTTTTATATTTAAAGAGAAAGGAATAACATGAAGATCACTTGATAATTGTATTGAAGACCCTGAGAAAGGAGAAGCTTTATTACAAATTTAGCAAGTGTGAATTTTGGCTTCAAAAAGATTCATTTTTGGGTAACATAATCTCAAAAGACAGGATATGTGTGGATCCAGAAAAAATTGAGGGTATCAAAAGATGGTCGAGACCAACAACAGTAACTGAGATCCAATGTTTTCTTGGTTTGGAAGGGTATTATCGATGTTTTGTGAAAGATTTTTCACGATTATCTAATCCACTCACCAGGTTGACTTGAAAAGGAGTTATGTTTGTTTGGACGGAGGAGTATGAAGAGAATTTCAAGGAGTTTAAAAGAAGGTTATCCAGTGCACCTGTGCTCACACTACCTTATAGTGGAGAAAGGTTTGTGATATATAGTGATGCATCCAAGAAGGGATTGGGGTGTGTTCTCATGAAAAACAATATGGTTATAGCTTATGCCTCACGACAGTTGAAAGTCCATGAGCAAAATTACCCAACTCATGATTTTGAGTTAGCTGCGGTAATCATTGCATTAAACATTTGGAGGCATTATCTTTATGGTGAAAGGTGTGATATTTATACTGATCATAAAAGTGTAAATTATATCTTCACACAAAAGAAGCTGAATATGAATCAAAGAAGATGGTTGGAGCTGATTAATGATTACGACTGCTCGATTCATTACCACCCTGGGAATGCAAACAAGGTGGCAGACACATTAAGTCGACAAGACCATGCTAGCTTATACATGATGAGGATCACAAAAGATCCAATATTTATGGATTTACAAAGGATGGATCTGGGAATTATAATGGTAGGGGAAAAATCTTATCTTTCTCAAATGAATGGTCAACCATCTATACATGTGAAGATTAAAGAGGCATAGAAAGAAGATGCAGAGTTACAAAAGAAAGTGAGAAATGTTCCTGAATTCCACATCAATTATGATGAAACAATAAGGTTTGGGAATTGGGTTTGTGTTCCTCCAATACCAGAATTAAAGAAGGAAATATTGGATGAGGCTCATAGTTCTTCATTTTCTATTCACCCTGGAAGAACGAAGATGTATAGGGACCTGAAAGAGTACTTATGGTGGGATAGAATGAAAAGAGATGTTTCTAAATATGTCTCTCGATGCATGGTTTTTCAACATATTAAAGCTGAGAGACAAAAGTATAAGGGGATGTTACAACCATTACCCATACCAGAATGGAAATGGGAAAAATCACTATTTACTTTCCAATGTACTTCCTAAAACATCCAAAGGAAATAATACTATCTGGGTTATATTTGATTGTCTTACGAAGTCGGCACACTTCATTGCTATTAGAGAGGATTTCTCTCTTAATCAGCTTACCAGGATATATGTAAAGGAAGTGGTAAGATTGCATGGAGTACCACTTTCAATTATATCTGATCAGGATCTAAGGTTTACCATGTAGTTTTTCTGAAGTCTTCAACATACTCTAGATACAGAGTTGAGTTTCAGCACTACTTATCATCCTCAGACAGACGGTCAGTCTGAGATGACAATTCAAACTTTGGAATACAGGTTGAGAGCTTTCTCTATGGATTTAAAAAGTGGTTCAAATCAACACATAACTTTGTGGAATTTTCTTATAATAATAAATTTCACTCCAGTATTCACATGGCTCCTTATGAAGCACTCTATAGAATGAAATGCAGAACTCCAACTTGTTGGGATAAAGTTGGGTAAAGAAAGCTATTAGGACCTGATCTTGTTGATGAGATGGAAAAAAATGTTAGATCTATTCAACAACATATAATAGAAGCTCAGAGTTGACAAAAAATATATGCCGATAACTGACGAAAATACCTAGAGTTTGAAGTGTGTGATAAATTGTTCTAACAAATATCTCCTTGGAAGAGAGTAATGAGATTTGGAAAGAAGGTCATGCTGAGCCCTAGGTATATTGGTCCTTTTGAAATACTGGATTGTGTTCGGAAAGTAGCTTACTGATTGAAACTTCCACCGAATCTCTCTCAAGTTCATGATGTGTTCCATGTATCTTTCTTGATAAAGTACATACCCGATCCTTCACAAGTACTAAGCTCATAAGTGGTACTTCTGGAGAAAGATCATTCTTATAAAGAACATCCAATAGAGATTCTGGATCATAGAGAAAATGTTCTACGAAACAATACCACTCGCTTGGTTAATGTTTTATGGAGGAACCACCAATTAGAAGAAGTTACATGAGAACTTGAGGATCTGATGAGGGAGAGGTATCATTATCTGTTTGTTACGAAGTGAAGGATTTAGAGGGTGAAATTCTTCTTAAGGGGGGTAGAATGTAACACCCTGATATTTTATGAGAAATAAATTTTTTTGTCTTATGTTATATTCAACACCAAGATAATCTTTCACTACACACAACGCTGTCTTGGCTTGAGTTACACACAAGAGAAAATTTCATCGATAGCTTGTGTTGTACGCAATACCGAGTTTCACTAAACAATGATAAATTATTCTAATATTATGAACTATCCATTATGAATAGTGTTAACTAAAATTTTAATTTTATAACATTATAATTAATCTTAAAAATTTTCTAGAATGATATATGAAAACAAAATCAATTTTTCATATAAAAGAAGTATTTTTAAAAAAATGCAGTTTACCACCATTTCATGGAGCACCCATTTTAAATAAATTTTATGACAAGTTTATAAGTTAAATTTTGCAAAATAAACTTATTCTTTTCAATCAGGATATAACAAAATTTACATTGGATAAATTTTTGATACTTTTATGATAACTTTCATATTTTGATGAATAGTAAAAATACGCTAAATCTTTCTTAAAAACAACTTTTTTCATCGAGATAATTTAGATGGTTAACTGATAAAATTTAATGGTTTTAAAGTATAAATAGAAGATATTTTTACAATTTTATATAATTCATGTCATTACCATCAATTTTATATTTAATTCATAGGTACAAACATTTCAATCTTTGACAATGTTTTAACTTTTAAAACACGTTTTCTTTACAACAGGATAAATTTTAAATTAATTACTGCAACTTATGGGTTTTGAATTTTGAAAAATGGATTCCATATTAGGATTCATTGGGTCCAAATTATGTTAGTAAATTACTTTTATTTTTTTGACATTATGAATAATAACTATGGTAGTATATATTTACTACTGTTAAAGGTAAATTAGGTAATTAAGGGTAAAAATAAGATTATAAAATTATCCTAACACCTGCCAAAATTCTACTGGATGAATAAAATTCGACCCATATCACCTAAGGGTCATAATAGATTCGTTTCATGGACTATTGACCATGAAATGTATATAATTATAATTAAAACAAAAGAAAGTGACAACATTTCACTCTCTTGTATCTTATAAGTGTAATAATTTTAATTTAGAGATAAACTTCATAAAAATTCGAACATGAATACTCTCAAAAAATATTATAAAATTATCTACATAATTTGAATTTATTTATAATTTTGAGGGATTAAATAAATATCATTAATGAAGGCACAATAGTGATGTTGAAATTATTTTATTGATTGAAATATAAAATAAATGGTTTTAAAAATATTAAAATAAATATTATATGAACTATTTAATGTGATAAACGAATTTTCTAGATGAATATGACATATTAGGAATCTATTTAATATTTTTTTTGAATATATCCTCTATTTGAAATTTATTTAAATTCAAATAAATGAGTAGTGTCAAAATATACACCATTGACATTTTATAAAAATAACTTGTTACAAAATTGTCTAAAAACAACTAAAATATATAAAAATTATAAATTTAAATTAATATGGTCGAAGATTTCAGAAATTATCCAATTATGGACAATTAAAAACACATAAGTAATTATTTATAACAAATTAAATTTTAGAATATTATTACCATAAAAAATGAAATAGATTAAATAAGGATAAATCAATTTGATAAGGTTTAACATAAATTCACAACATGTCTAAATTTTATGGGATTGATTATATTACAACCCTATCTCATATCATATTCTAATTAATTCATTTTTTGAGGTTTTTATGTGGGTTTGTAATTTATTATAAATTAATATTTCTTATGTTTCCAAAGGTGCCCCTCTCCTCCCTTATAAAAGGGTACCTCCTCCCTCTCCTCCTCACACAATTTTGAGCCTTCAAGCTCGGCCATCCCATGATCATTTCTCTTCTCAAAATCTCTAGTTATATCATAGAGGTTCTGGTTTTCTCAAAAGACCAACTATTATTCCCTAAGAGGAAGTTTAAAAGAGGCACGTTGAGGAAGAGGTAATCTCTTCTACCGATTCATTCAAGTTTCTTTCTTCTTCTACTACCTTTTATTTATTTGTTTCATTATAAATTAATAACATAATTATCACTCATATACTGATATTCTATTATAAATATGAAACAACCCTATTTTAACTTCTATCCATCCTAGGGAAAACGAAATCACTGCCCCTGCGTACGTACGTAATACCGTCTCCACGCCGTGGTGTAATCTGTTTTCCACCACCACCTTACATGGATGGGTATAATGGTGTAAATAAAAACTATATATGATTATTATAACATGATTATTATTCTAATATACTATATCATCAACTCCAATTCCATTCATATAATTATTGGAATGATATCATCGCTCGTGTGTACGTACGGCCCACTGTCTCCCCGGTGTGATGCGATTCGTTCTACATGATATTCATTGAATAATGATTATATAAATGAATTAAATGAATATATATGATATATATTTTTATAATACAATTCTTTAAATTATGTTTCTATAACCTAAAAATAGGAATAAGAATTTATTCGACAAAACCCGCATAAGAACATAAAGCAATGAACACCTGAATAATAAGTAGGAATGAAATATTACAAATAATAATCTAAGAATATGACCATATATTATATCATAAAAATTATTATGATTCTGGAATAATTCAATGACATTATTTAAATCATTATACAGGATTTTCGGACACGTACAAAGCATATCAGACCTAAGGTAAGGGAAAATCTCACAATCTCATTTTTTTCCGAGATTATTTATACTTCATAATTAACTGGGAAATATTTATCATCCACATACATGTTTGCTAAATATGTAATATTAATTCTATCCTCCTACAATTTTTTAAATCCAATTTTACCAATTGGTTAAATTTTAGTAAAATATATGAAAATAATCTTTTTTTCGTTTTCAGTATGAGATGATTTTTGACTTTTTTGGCCAAAGTACGAGAAGAATGTTTTTTTAAATTATACAGTATGAATGGATTTTTATGATTTCATAGAACATTATTTCCATGAAGCTTCATTTACAAGATTTCATGTTTATTTTTAATAAACTTTTTTTAACTTAAAATATAATGACATGTTATAAAAGGAAAAAAAAATTTGAAGTAGAAAAGAAAATTTTCCTCAAGAATGGAGTTCAAATGTTTTATCAAAATTATTTTACATATATGATAATATATGGTTATGTTTCTATCCCTATTATTACATTGATTTGATTATGTTATGATGGAGTTATTTTTATTATGTCCTTTTATCTTATATGGATTATTTTGTGATGGCATGATGTTTAAGAATCCCTTTTTATTACATGGGTTATGCTATGATATATGATTTATGATTCTGTGGCATATATAAGAATGGTTTCATTATAAGATGGGTGGGAAATTTATCTCCCTCCAATTAATTGGGTAAAGTTTTATATCTCATGAGATTGACATGGCTGGAATGGAAAGTTAATCTGGTTCAGTGATATAGGAATGGAACGTGGGGTGAACTCGGTTCAGAAAAGGACTTTGTCCACTAAGATGGTCTTGGAAATGAGTCTTGACTAATATGAAATTATTTTCAATGATTAAGTGTTTATTCCACATATTTTGATGTTTGATGTTATTGTTATTGGAATTACATTTCACTACTATGATTTATCTCATGTTATGATATTATGAACTCTTTTGCAGGTTAGGATTTTCAAAATGTTATGTTCTTATGAATATGATATGATTGAAATTTCCTTTTTCTGCCCATTCTGAGCATTTGAGATCACCCTTTTGTATGTTTTGTTTTCCCCAGGTTAGGAATAAGTGTATTAAGTAGGATAGGCCAAATGTTACTCTAGATATGATGAAATAAGCGGGAGACAAAGTAGATGATTTATGAACTAGTTTTTTATGTTTCCCAATTTCTAAATAAAATATACCTATGCGGTCCTATCATGGTTTTTTTATATGTTGTAATAAGTATACTTCAATTTTGAAGTAATAAAAATGTATATTAAGAATGGGTCATTATAAATGTTGAATGGGGACACACACCTAGAACTCGTGCAATGCTTTAATGAAAATCTTGAGAAAATCTCACACCCGAATCTCATAGAGCGTGTGATTCCCATGAGTTAGATGGTTTTACATGATTCATGAAGATTAATGTGGTGGGTTTGTTCCTATATATACGCCTAACCCATCCTTAAATATTGATTTTGTTTCTTGGAAAATATTATTCTGAAGCACCGTCAAAAAGAGGTTTATGGTTATATCTCACGAAGGAGGTTAGTGCTAAGAGTTCATGGGGAAGGTGGTTCATGCCAAGAGTTCATAGAGAAGAAGGTTCAAACTAAGGGTTCATGGTGAATGAGTTTCTCATAAGGGTTCTTAGAGAATGAGGTTCACTCTATGGATTCACGGCGATTGATGTTTGGGGATGGGGGTCACAGTGAAGGATGCTAACATAAAGGAGCTGTGAAGGAATTTTCATTGAATAAAGCATTGTATATATACCAAATAAATTATTATAGAGTGAATGAATGGGGTTCACTCTAGGAACTTGAACAAATCATAAAAAAGGGTTCTCTCTATGCGAGATGTGTAGAGTAGGAATCGTGTAATGCATAAATAGGGGTTTTCTATAGGGGACTCTTGCAGAGTGAGACTCACAAAAGGCACTAGAGGTTCTTGCTCTAGGGGATTCGTGCGTGGTGTGACTCACACAAGGCACTCGGGGTTTGTTCTAGAGGAATCGCACAAGGTTCTGGGGATCCATACAAGTATCTCGAGCTAGAGTACGCACTAGGATCTCACACAAGGACTAATGTGATATACTCTTTCATAGGGGAATCATAATAGAGTCTTGAAT
Source organism: Viscum album (assembly GCA_963277665.1). Lineage (NCBI taxonomy): Eukaryota > Viridiplantae > Streptophyta > Magnoliopsida > Santalales > Viscaceae > Viscum > Viscum album. The sequence goes on from OY728133.1 coordinate 1,416,603,093, forward strand.
ATGGGGATATGTGCATATATTATACTATTGGAGGTACCATTTTAATATCTGATTTTATAATAATAATATAGAGGATATAAACTATTTGAAAATACTTATTTATGGTGTTTGTTCACTAATACATTATAGGTAGTGAAAGGAAGACATGAAATCACTTGAAGGCCTTTCCAATGTGGAGGTATTTAAGTTTCCCATTGTATAGAGAAGCCTATTACAGTTTTCTAGAAATTGGAAGTGTTTCATATAGGTGTTTTCACATAAGTGAAATGTAAACCCAAAAAGAGCTCCAAAAGAGCATTTATCTACAATTGAAGATTCATTCACTAGTGATAGTAATGGGACCTACATATCCACAAACTGTGGGTTAATCCCATCTAAGAGTAGTGAGTGGTGGAAAATGAAGAATGTGATTCTTTCCACTATCATGGAGCTAGAGAAAGTGATAATGAGAGTGACCCCTAGGAAAGTAGTGAGATGAACATAAACCTTGTAAAGGAAGCGAGCCTAGGCATTTATGTGATGTATCCAGAACCATGTATTATTAGTGACACTTAGTGGATTTTGTACACTAGCATGTTGTTGTTTCATGATCCATATATGTATCCAAATGATGGTGAACCTTGTAAAAAACTATGTCATTTTGTATGCTTTACTATTTTAACATTAGTTCAACATCATCATATAAAAAATGAAAGAATTATATTTTCATAATTACATAATAGAAAATCAGGTCACCCATATAATATATAGGTCAATATCCAATGGGTAATAAATAAATAATGAAAATAATATCCATCCCCTAATTCACCCTTCTTTTAGGGTATCTAAGCCCATTTTGGACTTAACAATTGGTATCATAGTATATGTTATCTTTTTAGATTTTTTTTCTTTGACAAGGATTACTCTAATATTGGAATTTAAGTTTTATTTTTAAATCATCTTGGTGTTCCATATAAAATAGAAGAACTAAAAAGAAGAAAAAGAAGTCAGTTGGTGTTCATTTGTGTGGAAGTGTCTTTAAAAAAGAGTAATTCAATTTAAGGAAACCAACAATGTACTGAAGAATGGTTTAGTTGAATCAAATAGTTAAAAGATATACTCACATAATTATTATATATGAATGACTAAAGAACCTGATATTCCATTTGTTGCTGAAACTATTGATGATGAAGCTACTCGAAAAGGTAGAAAGTGGATGTTTTCAATGAAAAAAATGAGTTGGATCATAAATTTCATGAAGAAATTAAATATAATGATATTTGAATCCAAGTAAAAAATTTAAAGTAATCAAGATAAAAGGATTAAATAAAAGGATAGTTGAAGTGGCTACAGATATAGGAGATAATAAATATTCAAAAACCGAATAACTACAAAACATGTCTATAACGATTGAAAAGCACAAAGATAATAAAAAGGGAAAGAGTCAGAACTCAGAAAAAAATTAGATTCTGAAATCCATAAATGATGATCTTTCTACAAAACTATCTAAACTAGATTAGGTGAAGTGGATGATACAATAGGATAATGCATGTTGTAATGATTGTTTTGTTTAGATGAATTCAATGTTAAAAGAGAAATCCAAAATGAGGGATAATATCTCCGGATAATTGGAATATTTGATGACTAGAGGGAGGAATATCAAGAGATAACTTAATTCTCAACAAGAATCAAGGGATATGAGGATTAAAAAAATTGGAGACTAGATAGAATCAGTCATAAAATAATTGGAGAAATCTAATATCAAAGGAATGTCCAAGTTGAAGGATGCTTTACACTTACCATTTGATTATCCTTCAGTCGGTCATAATGAAGTTAAAATAAAACATTCTACATCCGATGAAAACCATGAAATTATTGTCTTGTCCCAATGTCCATTCAGTTTTGTAAAATATGGTATTGGATATGATGAACCATCTCCTATTAATAAGAGTTACGTATTCATGAACAGTTTCACAAATTTGAAAAATGTTGTATATACTCAAAATAGATTAATAAAGAATTTAATAGCATGTCATGATAACATGTGCTATTTTTGTGGGATGTGTGGGCATACTTCAGGTTTTTTTGTGGATTTGGAATATATTTCATGCTATGAAGATTGAAATATTTATAAATCTCTAAATAAGGAGAATATTTTGGAGAAATTTAAAAAAATTATCTAAAAACAATTATCAATGAAATGATATTATTGTAGAAGGCTGGTAAACACAATGAGTATGTTTCTATAATCCAAAGATCTCAATGTCAATAGAAAACATATCCATATCAATATATGAACCAAGAAATGATGATGTGAGGAATTCCTTTAATAAGATATGATTTATATGTGAAAATCATGGTAATATGACAATATATTGTAAAAGGGAGAAATAATGGAAGGAAAAGGAACACATAAGGATATTCACAAAACTGAAAGTGTATAAATAAAATGCTTATATTGTATGAAAAAATTATATGTTGAAAAATAGGTTTACAAACTCAGGTGAATAACCCGGAGCTCAATGAAAGGCATATCAATCACCTACATTGTTACACTTACAAAAACAGTCTTAGAATTCATGTGAATGAACCTGGATGAAAAAGGGAGGATATACTTCATTTTTTGTTAATAAGAATGTAAATTCAATGGATGACTCAAATCTAACAAAAAAGGGTGCAATGACTTAGATAACTGATACAAAAAAATGAATAAAAATGCCATGAAACGTTCACATGTCATGCCACATGGTAAGAAGTTAATTCAATAGAATGATTCTTCCAAAAAACATTAAATTGAATCACAAGAACGTATCAATGGGTTGTCCAATTAGGATAAACCACAATCCAATTCTTGAGGTGTCCATAGGTTCCCCTCTCCCTATGTTTATAAATGATATTAAATTATCTTCAAGTGTTTTTTGTTTTTGGGGAGATATGATCCAAGGGGAAATGATATCAAAAGATGCAAAGTGGTGAAGTGATGTACTCTAAAATATCAAATGATTCAAACTAGTTACTAGAGTTGATGAAGAAATATAGAATAATTCCATGAAAGGAGTTATTTGTTCTATGGATTTTTGATATATATGGAATTAATTGAGTGACATGGACAGGGATGGTGTTATTAAATTTATCTATTATTTCCAACACAATGTTCTGGTATAGTATTTTTAGATGTTTTTTGATGGATCATTAAAATGTGTCAAATGTGATTAAATAATTCTTGAGAAGAATAATGTATGTGTGTCTAAATAATGTTACCAACAACATGAATATTTTTACATCATGGGGGTATTATATATCCTAATTAGATGCATGATCTAAATGGTATAGAATGGATGAAATTTTATGTTTTCTAACATCAAGAAGATCGACTGGGGGAGATGTAACAACATTAACGTATTTCATGATTATCTATTTTTTTCTAACAATATGGTATCGGATGATAATTATTAGTCTACCAAGAAGTTGTGAGAGAAGACCTATTGTGTTTCCAATTAGTGGTCTCCCAGATACAAAAAGTAATTCCATCTTCTAAATCATCTAAAAATTACTATTAATGACTTATATCAGTTTAATTCTAGAGGTTATTTGAGAATAATGTTTTGAGACCAACATATAATAATGTCATTGGGACCAAATGGGTATTTCTCAACATGTTTAAAGATGTTGGTACAATTATTCGAAACAAATAATTACTAGTGTTTATAGGGTAATCCTTGATAGAGGTAATTGATATTGATGAAATATTTTCACTATTTTTTAAGATAGAGAAAACCAAATTCTTCTTTACCCTAATAGTGAAAAGAAGGTTCATATTTTTCTCAATAGATTTTAAGCCAACATTAATGAATGGGGTTCTAGAAGAAGAACTTTAAATTGAGTAGCCATATAATTTTATCATTAATGAAGATAAGAATAATGTTTCTCTCTTGAATAAGGCTCTATATGAGTTGAAGAAAGCACTAATATCATTGTATTCAAGACTAGATCTTACATTAAGGAAGCCCAGTTTTTATTTTGGTGGAGTTGATTACAATATTTATATAAAAATGATAGTACTAAATGAATTATGGTTCTAGTATATTCCAATGACATAATATGTGGTTGATCAGATAAAGTACAATTGAATCAGTGATACATGGAAAGAATGTCACATTCATTTCTCATTCTAAATATGCCATGTAGGTTATGAGAATATTTGGAATGTGTAGTTTCAAGGAGATGAGGAATCTGATGGATACCTGAATGAAACTATCATAGGATGATGAAGGAAATTTAGTTAATGTCATAGAATAATATAAAATCATTAGAACTATATTGTACTTAATAGTGAAAAAATGAATATTTTTTTCACATTTCAAGAAGGATGGTAGAAAATGTAATCCAAAGAATATCCAATTTTTTCCCATAAAAATAATACTTTATTATATCAATGGCTTGGTGGATTTCAGTTTGATGTAAAATGAAAAATATTAGAAAGAGTTATGGGGATATAAAGATACATATTGGGCGAGACCAAACGATTACTAAAAGTTAGCTTTATGTGGTGAATTATATCTTGTAAAATTTTGTATTAATTGGCTATGAAGGAAACAAGATTTCATTTTGCTGAGAACTATAAAATCCAAATAAATTGTTCTACCCAAGTATGCACACAATTATTGTGGATGAGGAAGAAACTTGATGATATGGGAGTTGATGTGAAATCTCTTATCAGAATCCATTACGAAACTCGTGTTCTATAAATCTAAATATATATATAGTCCATAACTCAAGGATGAAGAAAATTGAAATAATGTATCATTTTATCAATGAAAAGGTGGATCAAGGGATTATGATGTTGGATTATGTGCCTATATAAATACAGGTTGCTGAAATTATGGATAAGGCATCACCTAAGAAAGCATTTGAATGGAATCATCATGCTTCTAGAGTTTAGTTGACTACCCTCACTAGAAAAAGTGTGGATGTTGAACCCCCTCTCCCCAAGGAATGGTGTGTTTTTTCATAATCTATCCATCTATGTTTTTTACCCAACTCTAGGACACAATGAAGTGATTATCGGGTTCATTGACAAAGGGGGAGAAATTGTGGTTATAAACAGGTAAAAAGTCTTAATCCAGATAGGGGAGAAGCTGATAGGGAGAACATTGAAGTAGGTGGAGCATGAAATCTGACATTGCTAAAGATGATTTTTCAAAGGTTATATATCAAGATATATGAGGTACATGATGAAAATAGTTGAGTGGTTTTTGAATCAAGTAATAAATGATGAAATTTTCCTACTAGTCAAGTTTCTCATGTTGAATGTGGATCATGTGGGCTTAGAGTTTGTGTTGAGTAAATCTATGATCACTATGAGAATCTTAATTACATTTTTGGTGGAATATGGAAGGGGATTTTATATGGTATCAAAATGTAAATAGTTATAAAAACCCCAAAAAGGGAGATTTTTGGGAAAAAATCCCTCATTATGGTGCTTTTGGGTTTATTTTGTTTTTTGATAGGGTTTGAGGTTTTAGAAAAAGGATGATTGTCAAAGAAGGCATGATAAGATAGAATGATTGCTGAACCAGATATCAAGAAAAATATGAATGATAAATATGATCTTCAGTTACACTAACAGCTTTATTAGGAACAAATGATAGGTTATAAAAATCATTGGAAGGAAACAACACTGACAGTTAAAAGTATTAATTATGATATCACAATGGGGTATTGAAAAACATGTGATTGTCATATTGTATTAGAGTGTGTTCTAATGAGGCACTCATGATTGAATTTAGATCTCATGATGGAATCTCATGCAACAGACAACATTTTATATAGAGCTTGTGCCTAGATCATGCACATAGCGCAAATAAGACTAACACCTAGTTGTTATAAATCCGTATTAAGATAAAAAAGTCTGTAAATAACAAATGATATCATGGCCATTAAAGATTTCATGAATCCCAGGTTTATATTTGAAACTAAAGCTTAGATCTCGCACAAATCGTGAAAGCGGACTCGTACCAGGGACTCGAGCTAAAATGTTCACAGTGTGCGAATGTTGAAATGGGACTCACGCCTGGGTCTCGTCCAAATAATTAATTTTAACCATGAGTTGTTATCTCACTCGGATCTTATATAGAACATGATACCCATGAGGTGGAAGTTTGACCAAAATTAGAGGAGTTTAAGGCAGTGGTTCTATGCCTATAAATATTCCCTGAACTCTCATTAAAAATTGGTGATGTTGTGATTAAAATTTTTATCTGATTAAATTTTCAAAAGTGGTTTACAGTGAAATATAACTATGGAGGTTCACACCATGAGTTCATGGTGAAAGAGGTTCCTGTTAGGAGTGTGTTTTTATGTAGGTTACCGCAAGGGGTTCACAATGAAGGAGTTCCATGTAAGGGATTCATGGAAAAGGAGGTTCATGGAAGGGGTTCATGGTGAAGGAGGGTCATTCCAAGGGTTCGTGGCGATGCTGATTCATGGAAGGGGTTCTTGGTGAAGGAGGTTCACAAAGAGGACTCATGAAGGAAATTTTCTTGTCTAAAGTGTTGTGTGTGATCATAAAAAATCCTTTTTAATGAATTAATGAGGTTCACTCCAAGAAATCCTACAATGCACAAATAGGGGTTTGTTCCTGGGGATTCACACTGAGTGGGACTTGTGCACAGTACAAATAGGGGTTCATGCAAGGGGACTTGCACAATGAGGGACATGCGCAAGGCACTAGGGGTTTGTGCAAGGGGAAACATGAAAGGTGGGAATCATTCAAGAAACCATGTGTTCATGCTTAGATAATCATAAAAGGGTCTAGGGTTTTGTTCTAGGTTCTCTCGTAATGGTATTTGTCGGGATCTCGGGCAAGGAGCTATACACTGAGGTCTTACATAAGGGTATGACAATAGAGTCTTGCACATAGGGATACACTACTATATTACCCTTCGAGATGTCGCATTGTAATATATGATTTTAGAAGAGGAATATAGAGGATCTACACTATTAAAATATAGTTGAATAAGGAGCTTATTCACTAATACATTCATGGAAGTGAAAGGAAGACTTAACATCACTTGAATACCTTACCAAAGTGGAGGTAATTGATGTGTAAACAATAAAGAGAAGTATATTTCAGTTTTCTAGAAAGTGGAAGTGTTTCATCCAAGTGTTTTCAAATAAGTAAAAGAGAAACCAAAAAATATATTCAATAGAGAATCTACCTATAATTGAGGATAAATTAATTAGTGATAATAAAGGGACCTATATTTCCTTATACTTTCGATGAATCCCTTCTATTGTAGCTAGTAGAGTAATAGGAAGAAGGAAATCCTTTCCACCAATAGTGATCTAGAGAAAGATGAAAAGAGAGTGACCCTTTAGAAAGAAGTGTGATAACCCTAAATATTTTAAAGGTAGTGAACCTAGGCATATAAGTCATCTAGGCTAAACCAGGTAGTTTTAGTGAGCCTTAGTGGATTTGGCGTGTCAAATCATTGTTGTTCTATTATACTTGGATGTAGCCCAGTGAGGGTAAACCAAGTAAAAAACTTGGCATCCTTTCCTTTTATTTCCTTATTTAATTTCAATGGATCATCATCTGATAATGGAGGAAATAATTAGATCATCAAAAATACATAATATAAAATAATTTGATCCTTATAATAATGAGTAAATGATCAAATGGGTCATGAATAATTAAAGAAAATAATATCCATACCTTGATTCAGCACCACTATCAAGGTATCTAATCCCTTTTTGTACCAAAAATAGTGATATTTTCCCACTTAGAGTCTTGGAAAGACACATATGTCGTGGTACGATTCTATAAATGGGAATGAAAACAACCAATGGTGGATGACAATATATAGACCATAACCCCTAATGGATTTTCAACCACACATGTGAATCCCTAGAGTATGTTCGGCAGTGATTAGGTTCTACCCATAAATCTAGTTAAGGAAATTGGCACAATAATTCATGTATGAGCTTATTTTCTCTCCAATAACAATTTCAAAGGAAATAATCAGTTTCAGAATATCGTTGAAATTAATCTTGTAGTAGGGGATGAAAATGTATATTCTTAGGGGATCTCTCACCCAGATATCAAAAAATACACCCATATATTACCTAATCCACTAGAAAATGACTCCATATAATCAGCGGTGGAATTGGAATAAGAAGACCTCAAGAATACCCCTCCCCCCACGTTAGAGGAATGTTTCTCCACCAACATTGATGATCTCAGAAAGGAAAATATTGAAACCGAACAACACAAATGAACTTCATTGATTAGTTCCACCATAACCCTTGAGGATAAAGATATATATATTTAATTTCTAAATTATAAATTCTATGTGTTAACATGGAATTATATAGAAATTCCTAGGATGAATATAGATGTGGATATGCACCATATCATCTTACCCGAGGACAAACATGTTTCCAAGATGGAATTCGGGAGGATTCACCATTTTCACTCTATCAATGTATAGGTGTATGTTAAAAATTATCCAAAGGAATATTTGTATGAGTATTGAGATATCCAAGATGGATCACCAACATCATCCATGTCAAGAAAAAGAATGGAAGAATTAGGTTCTGTATCGATTTCAGAGCCCATAATCGACACTTCCCAAAGGATGAATTCCCATTATCAATCATAACTATTATTCAATGAAAATAATGGATTACAATCCATTTCCATCATCGATGGATAGTCATGGAATAAAATGATAAATATGCCCCAAGAGATAAGGAATCTACTTCCATTATAGTGCCTTATGGGATATTTTTCTATTAGTCCTTGACTTTTGGATTAAAGGAAACTAATTTTACTTATCAATATTCCAGGAATCATATCATTATTCCCATTCTAAGATAAGTAAAAAATTCTATATTAATTACTTAGTGGTGAAATATGATCAACAATGTGATAACTTCATGGATCTTCTAATAGCCTTTAACAAGATGCTTCGGCACATTCTGAAGATGAATTTGTTGAAATGAACGTTCATGGTAACATTAGTGATGTTCCTTATCATATTGGTATTCTACCATTGAATTTAATATGACCCATAAAATACTAGTGATATTCTAGAAATTTATCCCTGAGGAAATTAGAAATAATTGAGGAGAATCTAGTGGAAACTCTCTTACATTCATCATTTCATAACCAAACTGGGAATAACATCTCTCCCTTTCACCATGATAATGATATATGGAATCACCTATCAATGAGACAAACACTTCCATGAAGGCTTTATAATTCTCATGTAGTACATGTTGCACCAACTAATCTAGAAGAAGTCGATAGAGGGAATGCCACTGATCTTATATGTATCCTCCATGGAATGATCTCTTAGAGCTCTCCATTCAAGGAAAAATGATTTTGGGAATGAAAACAGTCTCTACTGGCTAATATAAATGATTCTAGGAAATTATACATGGTATTATGATGTTGAGAACATAAAATCACACTCATATTTTTATTGAAATTGAAGAGGCATTACTTGCAGCACCAAAAAATCCACCAGGTCACTCACATTGACCCACTCAAGTAAATTCTCTATTGTCCAATGTAGACTAAGAATATGACCTGATGGGAAGTTATCACACAAAAGTATGACATTCATTTCGTGTCATAGGAGTTAGTGAAACGATAAACCCTTGCTAATTTGTTTAGAACACATCTCACCATGGAAAGTATAGTAGTGGACACCAAGAATCCAAATGAGGAGTTTTTTATACCTAAGACACTCCCCCAACACGGGAGATGTATTTATATGGAACATATGCATGTCCTATTAGTAGTAAATTTGAAAATATGAAAATAAACCTAGTTGGCTTTCATATTTTATTTTTTTTATCCAAAAAAATAAAATCTTTTATACTCATTATCACTATCTAAAGGCTTCATGAAAAATGGGGTTCAATACCAAGAACTTATTTATGTGTTGGAAGTATCCCAAAAACTACATATAACCTACTTGGATATAAAATGAGATTCAGATATAGTGATAATCAATATAAATGGATAATATGGAATCAAATTGGATGAATTATCCACTCTCAAAAATCAGATTCATATAGGACTGTGTGTAATTCACCAAAAAATTCCATGCAATCTAGGTTCATGAAAAAATCACCCCCAAACCCTCAGAATTGTTACATACAGAGAAATATTCTTATATGTTTTTCTGTATAGGGAATAGATGTTGCGGGGCTATATCTCCCATATGTAGTTGAGAAAATTAAGTACATCCTTATATCTCACAACTTATTTAACAAGATGTCTTAGGAAATAATAATAAAGGAATTCAGGAAAATAAAAATCATAAATATCATAAACATAATAATATCCATTATCATCAATAGGTTTATAGTCCCTCACATGATAATAATGGAAAACTACACCAACTTCTTTTCAATAGAGTTGATGAATTTGTACCAACAGTACAACATTGATTCCAATATCTCATCCCTCTTTAATACAAGTGAAAATTGAAATATATAGGCCTTTCATAAGATTATTTCATATATACTTGAGAATATGGTGAATGAGAACATTAATTCATAACCAAAGAATATCCTCAATGATTAATGGGAATAAAATACCACTATAAATACAACTACACAAGAGTCTCTATATTCAATGGTATATGGAACTGAGGTAGTGGTTCCCATAGATGTCCAGTTTCCCATGATTAAAATAGCAATTTATGTATAACTATCAAATGATGATAAATTGAAAAGGTTGTTGGATGAATTGTGACAACTCGATGAGAACATGTTGTATTCATCGGAATACCTCAATGTCTATCAGAATCAGATCACAAAATCCTTTAATAAAAATTTCCACCTATATTCATTCATTTAAATGAACTAGTATCACCCCTTAAAACATTAATGATTCATGGGAAGAAACCTATGATGTTGGGACCAAAATTTTAAGGTCCTTATATTATACATAAGATCTATCAAAAAAGAGCCTACACACTGACCAAAATGGATGGGGAACATATCTAAACAAACCCAATTCGTGGTTTCATAAGAAATAATTTTCATGAATTTTATTAATTGTGTATAGTCTTGAAGACACGATGTAAAAACTGTATGGAAATGGTCCATGAAGTAAGTCATTAAATTGAACGACATCTCGCATCCAGAACACATGGTGTTAAAATGTATTGGAATACATCTTAACAACATGATTTAAAACTGTACAGAATAACTCATAACTGCACAATGATAAACCACAGTAGAATCATCATCTCAAATATGATTCACCACACACAAGATAGATCTACAAAAAAAGAGAAATGATGATCCCTTGTCCCTATGTGTTAGTAAGATCTGAAAAGGTATTATACTATAAAATAATTTTTTGTGGATTGATTCCGACCATTATAGGATACATAGTGATTCCTTATCCTTCATTAATCAGCCCATCCAAACTATTCTACTTCATTCATGTCAAGTCACCTTTATCCTTACCACAAGGTGTTAAACTGCACAACTATCTTACTTAGTGTATAACATTAAACTAGATGATTTTCACAAACTACATACATATTGATTTTTATTATAATGATATACATATGGAAGCAAAGATACTATATCTTTTCCCATATTTTAAATGACACCAAACACACATTTACTCTCTCTTATTTCATTTTTTTCATAAAATGAAGCCATTTTAATTCGTTGTTTCTCACATCGAGCATACCTCATATGGAATTAAGAATTTTTGTATGGGGTTGAACCGATAAATGAGAAAAATCATTTTATGATAGGCTTAATATGGTCCTAGAGGCATGAACTTAAAAGGAACACCATGATTCCTCACTGTATGACGTGAAACTACACATTTGATGTCTATTGCATGACACAAAACAACTCATTGTTGTGGACTATTCTCAATAGGACCATGAGTATTGGTACTGGGATACTACCGTATCTTTGTTCAATAACATCTTGTTTATTAATTCCTATCATCGTAGTATACATTGTTACTCTTGAAAATCAAATCCTAGGCCCAATTGTTATAATATATTTGAACATTTCCCCCTATTCGTATTGGTTAATCCAATGTAGAGAATTTCCATTTCATAAACTACATGTGGCCCAATTCCATCCATTGTAGTATACATAGTGGTTCATAGACCTCCATTATGGGACCAATTCACAATATTATTTTATCACAATGGGGGGGTAGGGACTTCCATAACGCATGACATAAAACTACAATGTTTTTCAAGAACTACATATAGCTTGATTCTTGTCATCAAAGGATACACAGTGATGCCCAAATATCAAATCCTGGTCATAGCTTCAACAATCAATAAGAAAAATTACCCCTCTTTGTATGGGTCACACCTACAGAGAGAGAGAGAGAGAGTTTCCCAATAAGGAACTATATGTTTCATGATTCCTTCCATTAAGGATATATAGTGATGCCCAAACCTCCATTCTTTGTCCTAGTTGCAATATACCCTTTTCACATCAGTCATAATGTATCGTTGTATCATTACATAATACTACATGGTTTCTCAATAAATACGTTTGTATTGATAATTATCATCATAGGATATGTAGTGATTCTTGGATCTCAAATATTGGGCCAAACCACAATAATCAACACGAACAATTCCCCCTCTGCGTATGGGTCAAACCTCTATAGATCGTTTCCCACTCATGAAATATTTGTGGCTTGATTCCTATCATCACATGATACATAGATACACCCAAATATCTTATTTTTAACCCATCTATAGCACTCAATAGGAATAATTTCCCCTATTCATATGTGTTAGACCTACATATAGAATTTCTCCTTCATGAACTTTGTGAAGTTTGATTCCTATTTCTGTAAGATATGTAGTGACACCTAGATCTACGATTATTTTGTCTAGCAACGATTAAACAAAAATATCCCTCATCCATGCATATGGGTTGGACATGTGAAGGGAACATCCATCCAAGAACTATGTACACATTGATTCATGCCATCACAAGAGTTGTAGAGACACCCAGATCTCCAATACTGCATTCATTCTTTAATATATAAAAAAAATGAACCCCTAACTACATATGGTCTAAACCTATGAAATAAATTCCACATCCTCGTGAAATTAAACTACATGAAATAATAATCATATACATGTTTTCTACGATAATCGAGTCATACAAGATCATATTTCTTATGCATGAGTCAAATCTATGTACGACTAGAATTGGAATGTGATAAATCTAGCCAAGAAAGGTCCCTATATATAGATATCCACCCATAAACCTATGCATGGTTAAAAGATGATCCAAGTATCTAAATTCCCTAATAAATGAAAATTTCCACTATGGATAACTCACATAATTTTCACAACAGTTACCATGTCCTTACCGCAAGATGTTAAACTGTATGAAAAGGAAAAACTCTTTACCACATTGTATAAAATTGCTAATAAAATATCCTAGTCGTAGGACATTAAAAAAAATCAAAAAAACATCCCCAATTTTTTATGATAAAATGTGTAGGCCATCACCCATCATAATTCCTTATAAAAGGACCATGAGAGCATGACCCATGTCAACCAGAAAATGAGGTTCTTTATTATCTTTTAATAACCTCAACCTATAAATCAAAATTCATGTCTTATGTGCCTTGAGATACGAACAACCTTTCATGAAACTTGGAAAATGATACATAGCTTTAGGAGACATTATGTTTGACTACGAATGTATGCATATGGGTCATGAATATGAGCCTACGGTCATCAACCAATTGCATCATTATCATTCAAAAAGGATGTTATGATTTTTGTGATACTGACATCAACAAGTTTAAAAGCGACACCTTAGTGTTTTTTGAGACATCCCTATTATGATTGTACCATATCATTACATGTGACATGAGATCATTGAACCATAATTTACTATATTTATACCCATACTATTTAAATGGATTCAACCTCATCAATGTCATTTAACAATGTTTTTTTACCCTTTCTCAAAGTAGGAATGTGATAATTCATTCCCAAACCTTTTTATGGCCCACACACATTGACTTGAAATCATAGGGTGTAAGGGAAAATCTTCAAAATTAAGAGATAAGCTACCCAAACATGCCAGAATACATCCTCAAAAGATTTTTGTTCATACCAAACATTATCGCCTTGATATTTGACTTAATGGAAATCTTTAATGTCCCTTTTAAATGGGTGTGGACACAACTATTTGACCATAATATTGATGCATAAGGGATTTATCCTAAAAACCAAATGTATATTTTCGTTCATGGAAAGGAACTCAAATAATTAAGATCCCTAATTACCCTATGAGAGAACCATGTTCCTTAGGGTGTTATGGTTCATTATCAAAATGTCTTCCCCATTCCATATTCCTCGACTCAAACTTTTGGGTTATGGATTACTGGACCCATACTCTAACAACCCATATGGAATTACCATCTTTATATTCTCTTTGTCGAACCATACCATTACAAAAGACATTCACATATCCTGGAAAGAGTTTGGTGGACTATGTTTGAAAATGTTACTAATTCAAAACATCCTTGACCCACCAACCGTAGGCATATCCTCCATACAACAAAGGATCTTGAATCCTCATGAACCTTGGAAACAGCGCAACAAAACTTAGTGCCTTACTGTGTTGTGGGTCATTCTAGACATGTAATCCCTATATTCCAAATTCTAAAATCATGTCATGTTAGAATGAATTTAAAATACATAGTATTTGATGTCATGGAATAAATAAATTTAATTAAACAACATATTTACTTCTTTATTTCATAATGTTAAACAATTTGGAAAATTTCTTAATCACCTGACATTATACTGCATAGAAAATTCTACATTGCAAATGGTATAATTACAACGATAGATGGTCCGAGTGTAATGACTCTAAACTATAGAAATATAAGGTCTGAGATTAAAGGCCCAAAAATAAGAAAATAAAATGTGTCAGCTATATAAACCTAAACTAAAGCATAATAATGGTCAAGTTTGTAGAATTGAAACAAACATATTGTTCACCAGGATAAAATCCTAATAAAGGAATATAAGAAAAATTCAAGTTTCTACTTTTTGGGAATGTTATTTCCATTGTATATAAAATATTTAGAATTCATAAAATGGATAAGAAACAAAACATGGCTGGTTGAAAACCCGTAAGAAGGAAGCCTAAGAAAAAGCCATGTCTAGCCTGCTAAGCCTTGCATTATGTTCATATTACAAAAAAAATAAGTTTATAAGAAGAAATAGATATAAAGATTTTGAGGCCCATAATATGGCCTTAGAAAAATAAATCAATGAATGTTATTTCCACTAAATTCAACCAAAGATAGATAATTCTCCCTCCAAGAAATTTTTTACCCATGTTTTTCATTTTTAATCAGATAATATCAATATAACTAGAGAATAAAAATTAGCGAGGGATATCATTTCATTAGGAATTAATAAGAATTTCTCATGAAATATATATTGTGATTAAAACAAGAAAATATAGGTATTCATCTTTACATGATATTATATGAAGGATGTGTATTGTTGATGATTCATAGAACATTAGATCAATAAAATATTAAGAAAATCATGAATGATTGAAAAGTTGAAAATTTTACATCATGATTGAAATATCTATTCATTAAAACATCAAAAAG
The DNA here is from genome assembly GCA_963277665.1 of Viscum album. Classification (NCBI taxonomy): domain Eukaryota; kingdom Viridiplantae; phylum Streptophyta; class Magnoliopsida; order Santalales; family Viscaceae; genus Viscum; species Viscum album. The sequence continues at coordinate 1,416,618,745 of OY728133.1, forward strand.
GATGAATCTCTTCATTTTGGATCTCCTCTAGGGATTTCATAAAAAAATTGACCCGGTTGTAGAATAATTTGATAAGATGAATTTTCCATATCTTAAGGAGTCTGACAAGAAGTGTCGAGAGACTTCCAATGTGTTTCCCATACTGATTCATCTATTAAATCTTGAGGTTTTGGAGTATATATAAGGATAGATAACTACTAAACACCTTTCAGTGTAGTTTCTAATGAGGATGATGAAGACAAAAGATTAGATTTGAGTAAGCTGTGATCTATTCATGTTTCTCTATGTATGTGGTCAAGAAATATATTTGGTTATGTAACTAAAATATGATATGATGTCTATGTTCCAACATCACTAAATCATCCCTCACTTGTTCAACTTGGAGAGTCCCATTGAAATAATGAAAGCACCTTTTGCTAATAGATAGTTCTTACCATGCCAAGATGATTTGTCACATGATTTCATATAAGTGTTAGCGGTCAATGACACCTACTCCCCAAATAAATAAATAGCCAAAGAAGAAAATTTAATTGATCAATAATTGTTTCATGGAGAGTCTAAATTATTAGATATTGAATCTTCTCCTAGATTATCATGTGTTGTGTCTTGTCCTCCTCAACTGCTAGAGTAGGTATGTAAAAACGGGTAACAAGTAACTAAGCTAAAGAAGAAGTGATATATAAGTCCCCATATACTAATATATCAAATTATTCATCATTAAAAGTAATATATTCTAGGTCATATTCTTCCCCAATAATGGGATGTGGTTGCTTCTTCAAATACTCACATGAATCTTGAATCATCTCCATTGTTGTGACCGAAAAGGGGCTGGTGAGGCACATAGTCTATCAAGGACTACTCTATTAATCACACCACCTAGATATGAATACTCACAAAAATGATAATAGTAATAATCATGGATGGTATGGGTTTCAATTGGAGGAATGATGATCTCAACATTGGTCTATCCATATGCTAATATAAGCCAATATTTTGAATAACCTAGATATTTTTTCCTATGCACAAGCTAGATGAGGGGTGAGGAGAAACCGTTTAGGAGAAGGTGAATTAGAGAGAGAATAATTAAGGGATATAAATCATAAAAATAACCAAATCATTTATCCTGGTTAGGAGAACCCGATCCTAATGAAAGATATTGAATGACTATTCATCAAGAGAGTCATCCACATTATCGATAATTGGACCGACCCATGCCAGATAAGGCATAAAAATGAAGCATTCAGATGATATTAGTATGTTAGTAACCTAATTAGGGCCAAAAATAACTTCCTCAATGAAATATATTATTTTAATCCTAAGTATAAATAGGGAACCAATGATCTTGATAGTGTTGTAGTATAGGTTGAACCCGAATTGCTCCTCTATATTTCCAAATAAAAACTGGAAATGACCACCAAATCTATAAGGGATGTTTCCCAATAGAATATGGAGAAAAAGATGGTAATGGTGTGAAAGATTCAATACATATAGATTGAGATGATTCGCCTCTTCTAACAGAGCTTCAATCACTAGTGTGCAAACTCGTATTCTTGGTCCTTCATCCCCAGCCAGGAAAATCCACATGTTCACGAACATGGAAATTAAACATGCCAGCCTATGGATCTGTGATATATTCATCATCACCTGATTAACTAATGATTTATATTCTCTAGATTCATGTATTTCCCAATATTACATAGTTCTATCAAAGAGCATTCTATAAGGCCACCGGTGAGGGCGTATAACTGTCAAATGAACACCGCTTATATAGGGTGAAATGTTGATACAATATTTAAAAGATAAAAGTGAGAACAGATTCAAAACATTAGATTTTATATAACAATGTTGATAATATCCCTTTCCAAGACAAGTGTCTTTGTGGGGTCATCCTATATTTCCACAGTATAGATGAACTCACCATACATTTCACTAAGTGGGGATATCCTACCATGTCTGTTGATATCCTAAATAATAATTCATGATTCACTATGGGATTGATGTACTTATTTGGTACCAGGGAACCTACTCTTTTTTGTTCTATAAGAGTATTATACTATTAGTAGGAAAAGTACTGAGAATCTTATGTGGCCTCCTAAAGATGGATATTGTGTAGCTGGATAGAAAATTCAGAACAACTCTGTCTAACCCAAAATGGACACACCCATTCATCAAAAAAAAATCACTAGGATTCATGTCAAAATTTTAGCTCCATTATCTACCCATATTGTTTATGTAAGAGAAAAATAGGATCGTATGAATTTTAGAAAGGGGTTGGTGGGTGAAATCACAATTGTCTAGGCCGAGAGGGAAGTTGTAAAACATATATGGAAAACCCTGGTATCGTGCCACAACCAGTTCCCCATCCTCAGAAACCAAGTTATAAATAAAAATAAGGGATTTTGACACCCAAAAAGATTTGATATTTTATCGAAGACAAGTAATGGAAACGTCATCAAGAAGGATAAATCACAACACATGAATCTGGTGAGACAAAAGATATCATTGAAGTTTGGATGAGAGAAGTATCTTCAAAACCTAATTCTCAGAATGTGTGTTATATTGAGTGTTAGTGTTATGGTTCCATGTAATAATGTCCCTATGGGTCGCCAAAGTGTAAGATTCATTTGATCCAGAAACTATCTGAACAAAGTAAAGTTAAATGTTTGAGAAATATAAAAACAAAACATCATCAAAATAGGTTCATAACTATGGAAGCATCATTCAACTAACAAGACCCATAATGGGGATTCACGATCTCATGACCTAGTACAGGTCACATGAATTTCATGGACTTTGTAGAACTCATGTTCCACATAATCTATATGACATCTCATGGATGCATGAACAATCATGAGACTCATGATCATGTGACCATAACATGTTCACCTGATCCTCATGATAGTCGAGTGGTGAATTGACCATACTAGTAGATCATGAGAAACCTAAAATGTTAATTTACTACCAAAGACTTTGGATAAAGATCAATTATGTACCAATATGTGATTTTGGATTGTATTGAGAAAGTGCAGGGGTAAAGCAGATCTCGCAAAATAGTTCCCACGAAATGGGATTTCAAACATGTATCATGATCAATTCTTGTGGATGTTCTTATAAAGGGGTCATGTTACAGAAGCAATCATAATAGATTTGGAGAGTTAAAGTAGTAAGTGAATGAGATCCCATTAGCTTCCCTATTTATAGTTAATTGTCATGGAAAATAAATGGTCACCCAAAAGACCATATGTTAATGAATACATCGATTAGCAGTATCCCCAAAGACATAGGTGGGAATTTAATTTCTTTAGAACTAAGCCATTGTCCATGAAAATTCCCCTTCTAAGGGTCTGGCGGGATTTATTGAAACCCAACAAATGGGGATCGAAAAATCATTATGGGTTGAGATACCATATGTATTGGTAATATTCTCTATACAAAAAAAGGGATATATGGTGGGAAAAATCACTAGGATCAAGAAAATACATAACTAATAAGTGATCACATGAACATCAGAAGGTCATTTAAATGGTTGATGAGTAGGGAATGGATTTATTTAGATCACATATACCCCCCTTTTAAGAACCCCATTTTCTTGTAAAGGTCTCCAATACACTGGAAAATCATGAGGATACATCACGAATAGTTACTCAAATTCACGATTTTTCAAATGATAAGTGATAGAAAATCATCCAAACCCATTCTAAAATTAGGGATGAAAATATATAGAATGCGGAGACCATATGAGTTTTTTTATCTTCAAACGATGAACTCATGCGGGTCTCAAGACACCATGTTACCCTTGTGATATGTCATACTTATTACAGAAGGGCGTGATAACATGTCACCACCATCATGTAAAGGATTCCAAACATGTATGGTTGATTCTACACTACCCCTTTAGCTCCATATAAAAAATATAATGGTCTTCCATAAATATGTGTGTGCTACACTATGAGACCCATTATTGGTTACACGAAATATCATAGACAAGGAGGGTGATTGTCTTTGAAAAAAATCACACAAAATTGTGTGATCCCCATCCCTTGTAAAATAAAGATGAAAATAAATGGTGAAAATGTGGAAGCTTATTGTAGATCATGGACACACTAGCCTTCACATGAAATGGGTGAAATTCCATGGGCATTCACCATTAATCAGGTGATTCCCCCCTCAATAATCAATTATGGTATCACAAAAGCATTTAGTCATTACAACCAAATCTCATGAAGGGTCCCTTGACAAGGAAACATGATATGTCGAGACCCCTTGATATGTCATCCTGATCTCATAGAGGCCGCATACCAAACCACCATTATATCAAGTGGGACCCTATAAAAGTCATATTATGTCATATGAAATCTGAAAAATAGGAATCCTGAAGATATGAAGTCCCCTGAACATTCTAGACAAACCTTCTAAAAGTTCCTTAACATATCCTCATGGTTATGAAAGATCTATTTGATTGTCATGGGCCTAATAAAAATGTAAAAGGTATGAAATTCTCATAGTCACTGCCATCAAGTGGTGTAATGGATAACCCAAATTACGATCATGTGAAGCAAGTAAAAAAATCCCTCCATCAAGTATAGCTTGATTCCATGAGATATGAATAACATAAGGCATAATATAAATGGGGGTGGTGATGCCTATAAATACTTTCCCATAAGCATGAAAAATCACTAATCCATGATCCATCACATAGGATATCACCTAGGATGATTTATATGAGTGAAAAACCATGCGATTGAAATGGTCTTCCATTAGGTAAAATCAGGGGAATGACTTAAGGGATCACAGGACATGAATAGGCGTTTCACATGATAACTATATAGATTAGACAAAAGACTTATGGAATGTTACCCAGATTATGCAATGGAGGTCCTACATATCATCTGGGTCATGAAAAACCTAAAATAATATAACAACAATGTTACCTAAAGAAAATATGCAACAATTTCTAGAATAAAGACTAAATCATTCGATACTTTTGTAAAGAAATATTCATTGATCTTCATGGGCGTCAAATGACTCACCTAGATCAGGTGACATCATCAAGACATGTTACTCAACATATACGATGTTCATTTGATATTCCATTTGGATCTTGGAATTTCCTCTAGATGTGTTGATAAATTAGTTTGATTCCCTCCATTTAGGTTATCAATGTCTTTCAAAGTCCTTTGGACTTACCATACAAACCTTACATTGTCCTACGTGTATATCTACCTTGTTATATGGGACTTTTAAGACAAGTCATTCATGTCTTGTAATGTAACCATGACATGTTGACCTTGATCATGATGTTCCATATAGACATGTTAGACTAGATCAAGTAACATTTTTCAAACATGTATTTTAAGCACCAAGACACTTCTAGATATCCCCTAGTAGATCTTGTGGCACCCTCCAGACATATCATCCTGGATCATGTGAAAACCACAAGACATATCACCCATGATCACACAACATCCTCCAAAGATTCTATCCTTTCTTTTGAAATACCCTCTCTAAAAATAAACTGAATAAAGTGATTGCCTTTGGATGTGACCTATATTCAACCAATACATGTTGATACACCCACAAACTAGTCAGGTGGAAAATCAAACATGCCAGGAATATAATCTGACCATGACATACAAGAATCCCAGGACCTAATAACCATTTCTAGTAAAAATATACGAGGGACACCTCATTGTGAAAACCCCGATAAAAATAAACTAATAAAACTCTGATTCATACTATAATTAAGAAATGTATGGTTATTTCCTAAGGCTAGAGATCTAACTTGAATCTTCCTTGGAGTATGTCCCTCAATCACTCCTACATTCCATCCCTATGGACCAAATATCTCCCGTGGGACTATCATTATTACACATACAGTAGCTGTAACACCCCCGGTAAATAAATAATATGGCATTTTTTTATTTAGCCCTATTTGTGAATAAAATGTTAATATTAATTTAAAGGGAACGCTATTCTCGATGGCTTACCCAACACACAACAATGAGTTCCTTTGAAATCATACGTTGCACTCTAATAATAAAATAATTTTGTTTTAAATAGTAGTTAACACATAGCCGTTGTAATGACGGAAATGAACAGAACTAACTAAAAAATTATTATATATGTTTTTCAAATATTTTTATTTTTACAATAAATTTTAGAGGATTAAAAATGCGAATGAATCCAATTTTAAGTGTAAATATTTTAAGATTATTTAAAAGGTCAATTAACCGCCTTTTGATGGCGAACCTATATTAAATCCACCTTTTGAAAATTTTAGCTGTTATATTTGACAAAATAAAATTCTTCTTTAGAATAGAGACATCAAAATTTACTTTTTTTAATTTTTTGGTATTTTTCTGATAAAGTTCATTTTTTAATGAATAGTGAAAAATGTTTTATTTTAATTCAAAACCTCCTTTTAATATAATTTATTTATATGATTAGATTATCTTTTGAATTGGTTTTAAAGTGAAATTAGAATATATTTTTACCATTTAATCCAATGGTTGTCATTGGAATTAATTTCACTTTGGAATTAGACTTAAACTAGTGTCAATCATTTAATAGATATTGTTTCTTAAAAACACGCTATTTGTTCTGACAGCGGGAATTAATTATTAAATTAATTAATGTAAATTATATGATTTGAATTTTGTAAAATAGACATCATTTTGGAATCTGGAATATCAAATATAGCTTAGGGTGAAGTTTTGGAATTTTTCTGAAAGACTTCAATTTTTTATGAATAGTGAAACCACTAAGTGGTACGTGAAAAAACTGATTTTTCGTTTAAATGAAACTTTACCACTTCTGTGATTTGAATTTAAAAAATCCAACATACATGGTTTTCATTAGGATCTAAAACGTGGTTCAATGGGATTAAAATAATTTTTTGGTGAATAGTAACTTTTAAGTATTTAATCGCGATTAGAGGTAATTAGTGTAATTTAAGGTAAAAATAATGGTTTAATAATATGAAATGACCATGAAACATGTCCTACCCTTATTGGATGAGTCATGGCCGACCAAGAAAATCCATGGATCAACATGGGGACCCCATGGAGCCACTTTGGTAGGAAAATGACATTAATACCTTTTTATTTAAAGTAAAATTAAAAGGTCACAAACATGTGTTGTTCTACTAAAACAATTTTTACATGGGGTTATACAAGTCATATGTTTGACTATAAATATTCGCTAGAAATATAAAAAGATTTCCTACATCAAGATTTTATTTATAATTTTTATACATTAGATAAATTAAATTATTTATGACACTATGATGATGCAGTGATTACCTCATAATTTAACGATTTAAATAAAATGAAAAGATAATGTAAAATGTAAGACCTACACATGTCAAAAACCAATTGGATGTGTGGATTTAGAACTATTATCACCTTATCCTAGAAATATATAATTGTGGGACCTTTAAAATCCTAATATCATTTTATAATAATGTTACTTTTCACGACTTTCCAAGAGTGCCCCTCCTCTCCTCTTATAAAAGGCCCCCACCTCTACCACCTTACATACACCTCTCAAGCCTTTGGATTGGCCAAAACCTGCACATTTTGTCTCTACACATCCCTCTCTTACTCCTATAAGCCTCACATTTGGAATAATTATATCCAAGGAAGCCTTTGAGCTCAAATCAAAAAGTGTTTCCAAATTTAAAGGTAAAGCCTTCCCCTAGTGTTCTTTTGTTTTATTTTGCTCCTCCAACCCCATAAACTCTTTTTATTTATTTCTTTTGTAAAAACACCAGTATCTTAAATATAATAGGATTTTGTTATGATGAGTATTAGAGATACACTAACACACACCTCCGTCTAATGTTTAAAGAACATACTGTTTATGTGGATGGCGAATTACTGCCTCACGAAACGATGATTGTTCAATATTCTTTTAACAACTTTAAAGGTGGCCATTATGATGTCACTGTATTTTATATATGATATATATGGTATTTATGTTTTCTATATGCTTCTGTATTTTATATTTAAAACATACTTTTATTCTTTTCATGTTGAGAAAATGCGATAATTTCATATGAGGAAGTGTGGACTACCGCCCCCTCAAGTGATGTGACTTGTTCATGCAATACATGGAATGTATAAAGAATGAAATTGATGAACTTATGTGATCTATATAACATATATATTATACTATAATTATAATATATACATATATCTCATCTATTTTTACTTTTATTAATGTTCCAAAGAAATGAAAGTAGCGTTCATGCATATGTACGGCTTACCGTCTCCATGAACATTACATTTCATTTCTTATCTCCAAATGTTATGTAATGTTATAAGTACATATAGATAATGGATATATATGTCATATATTACATCTAAATGACGGATATAATTATTTAATTATAATATATATATCTCTCTTTTAACTTTAATTCCATTAATATGACAAAAAATGAAAGTAGCGTTCATGCGTACGTACGGCTTACCGTCTCCATGAATGGTGCTTTTAATTTTTTAGCTCCAAATGTTATGGAATAGTATAAAATGAATATATACTGGATATATATGATATTTAAAACATAAATACTATTCTGTAGATGATGTACCTATAATTACATGGAAAATTCTCTTCCAACAAGTTCAATTTTTACTCATGTACCAAACATCGACAAAAACGTCTGATATGAACTCACTTTATTAACCAATTATTATAAAATTATAATATGTGGTATGAAATGAATAATAATCTTTAAAGGATGACCTTAAGAAATTATAAATTGGCCAAATTGTATTATCCAGGAGATTAAAAAATGATCGAGTCATGTCGGACACGAGGTAAGGGATCCTACTCCTCTCTTTCTTTTTAAGTACACTATTTTATGTCATTCCTTTTAAGATCATCTTTCTTATGATTGGGATGTTATTTTATATTACTCTTACTTTAATTTTTATGTTCATATGATGAGAGACCCTATTTTCTCTCATCAATCCATTTTGGAAGTTTTGAGTGGCGCCATTAGACTACCGAATTTTCGTAAGAGATCTAACCTCTCTCTTTCTTTTTAAGTACTCTACATTATGTCCCTTATTTTAAGATTCTATTTGTTATGTTAGGGGATGTAATTTTATATTACCCTTGCTTTAAACTTTATTTTAATATGATGAGAGACCCTATTTGATCTCATCAATCCATTTTTGTAAGTTTTAAGTGGCGTCGTTAGGCTGCTGACTTTTCGTAAGGGATTTTTCATCTCACTTTTATTCCTGTGAGATTTATGCTACATTTTCCACAATTTCCTTTGATTGGTGCCTGTACTACCCATTATTTTACACTTTGTGCAATATAATTTTGTTTATGAGTATTTACATCAATGTTGTATTGTCCTTCTTTCATGGGGTGTATGTTTCGAAAGATACCCAAGTCGGTAAGGAAACCTTTCACCCTCCTCTTTTTAAAAGACTTATTTTGTTATGTCTTTTAATTCACATAATATTATGTTGGGATATGTTCTTATATATCCTTATTGATGTAAATTTTATGTCCATGTGATGATATACCCTTTTTATCCCTCATCAACTCATTTTCTGAATTTTGAAGTGACGCTGTTAGGCTGTCGTATTTTTGCAAGGTAACTTCTTAACCCAATTTTAATTCTTTGGGATAAACTTGTACTCCTTGAATATGTCATTCCATGAATATGTGTGAATAACCTCTGATTTTTTTATACTTAATATCCACTTATATATGGTGTATTCATTTGTCAGATATAATTATGTAATTGATTTATCCTTAATCCAAGGATACTGTCTTTGTATGGGTCTCCGTCTCAATCTCCTTTCATTGAGGCATATTTTGTTTTATACACAACCTTCTTTGATACAGTGTATAAACCCCTTTGACTTTTACATTTATCAGAAACGAATGTTTTTTATACAAATCGTTTTACTAAATGACAAAAGGGAATGTTTTTGTCGTACGTATGCGGAGACAATGACTTCTCCACCCCCGTGACCATTATTTGAGTTTCGGATTCCTCTATAAGCCATAACTTTTTTTAAAGAAAAATAAATACCATGTTTTACTTTTCTTCTATTTTGGTATTAAAAATGGTTTTCATAATGTTTTTATTATATCAATGTGTTGTATTGTTATCTTGTGATTGAAATGTGGAAATGTTATGTTTCCTTTATGTATGTTTTATGTGATACGATTATGTTATGGTTCTTGGGAATTGTTAAGAAGACGGGTGGTTCTATGATAAACTAAGGGTGGGTGAGCCCGATATAGCTCTACAATGCATTGGGTAACGCGAAGGAGTTAAACGTTATGGTTTCTCCGATGAGATTTACGGAATATACTGTGATGGGTATTCCAAACGTAACCAAGAGGGTTACTCCCTACGTAAGAATATTATGAATGCCACAAGTTACCTTTATGCCTTATGATTTCTATGTTTTATTCATGATTTGATGAGGTATGTTAATGTGCTTATGTTTTATGAGTAAAGTATGATTTTATTGATTCTTATGTATACATGTACTCATGTTTCCTTTCCATATTTTTATATCCCTTACTGATATTTTTATACCCATCCCAAGTTTTTGAAATGTTTTACATAGGACATAAAGATGAATAGGTTCAAGGTTGGGATCATGGAAAGACATGCTATCTAAAACATGGAACTAGACATGTTTCTTTTAATATTTTTTTATTTATTTATGGAAACTTAGTAGAAGTGTCTTATTTGTAATCGTTTGAGATGTAATAGTTGTGTCCTAATTCTCTAAAAATCTAAACCTGAAAAGATCCTCAATGTGAATTATTAATTTAATTCAATAATAAGTAATTTTTAAGGTCGGGGCCTTATAGTTGGTATCAGAGGGCGATTTAGATAACATTAGAGGTTAGTTTATTCTCTAAGCATAAGTGACATTACCATAATGGCTAGGATTTCAGAAGGAGTCATAGTTTTTAGATATCGTGAATGAGTAAGTATGTCTTATTCTTTATCATCCTCATTAGTACATGATGGTTTTTTTGATATACTCACACTGACATTTCTATTTTTATTAAATGGATTGATCTAGAAGGCACCAAAGTGACAATGAGTTTGAAGGAAACTATGGTGGTTCTGTGATAAAGAGACTGAATGAAATGGGGGATTCAATGAGAAATCACGTGGTTATTCTAAACCAACAATCAAGGAGTCTTGATCAACCACTTTAACCTTGGTAAGTTATCCAATACATCATGTACAAGATGGCCAATCGATGTGTGAGTTCAAGTAATAATTATAAAGGTAACCATTGGGGTTTATATGATCCTTACTTTTGAGGTAATTATGGGTTACTATATGATGGAAGATGAAAGGAATGAGATAAACATGAGGTTAAAATATGTTATGATTATTTTTTAAAAGATTTTATCTCATTTTGGGGAATTTTTTATGAATTATATAGTTTTGGAAGAAGGAAAACACGCAGACCGTGTGACAACCCGTCACGTCAGACAAAACTGTGGGAATCGAACCCACAACCAAAGTGCGACTGGTATTTATCACCTACCACTCGACTACGTGAAGTCCCTGGTTAGTTTGACTAATTATTTTTAGTTAGATGATTTTATGAATTAAGAGTATGTTTATTTTGGTTTATATTTGGAAATGATTAACCTATCATGGAGGATATGTGATTAGGTTAATTACTTTTCAGTATGAGACTTTAAGAGAAACTAATGTTATTTGGAGATAAGTGTTAATTTGTACCTTGGAAGACTATGTGATTAAATCCTTCAAATATTTGGTTTTCAATCTTAGTTTTGTTTAAATTGAATAATTTTATGGACAAATTGTTTATCAAATGATCTTTGTTGAACTTTGGGTTCTGTTGGAAAAATTTTGGATATTAAGAATAGATTTTCTTTTTATTAAGGGTTATCCTTTTCTAGATTATCTGATCTTGTTCTAAAAATTTTGGTTTTGGAAAGGGTCTAAAGACATGGGAAATATATAGTTCTCTATTGTGGATTAGGTTATTCTCTATAAGTTGATTATAGTACTCTTAATGTGAACAAGTCTTCCTAAATACTCATCATTTGGGAAAAGTATGAGTTTGTGTAAGAAATCTAGTAAAAGTAGAAAGTCAACATGAAAAGTAAGTATGTTTCCTTAAGATCAAGAATAAATTCCTCAATGAAAATAAACATAAAACAAAAAATGTTTTCTATTAACTTTTCCTTCTGGGGAATCGAATATCATTTAACCAACCACAAGTTTGCGATTTTCTTGTGGTTAACTTTCTCCTAAACATGTTTTCTATCACTCTCCCTCAGAACATGACCATTTTTATTTTCTTCCATATCCATGTTTTCCTATATGGAATCCTAGTATGGGTTAACTCAGGTGACCTCTGTACTTCCCTTTCATTCTTTTAAAGTGATTTTTTTACTGACTCTTGTTCCGATGTGGGACCTTCAATGATGTTTCGAGCCCAATTTTAAAATTGCGATGACGCAATTCCCAAAAGGGGGGAAGGATGTAACACACCTGGTAAAGAAATAATATTACATTTTTATATTTATCCCTATTTGTGAATAAAATGTTAATATTAATTTAAAGGTAATTCTATTCTCGACGGCTTACCCAACACACAACAACGAGATCCTTTGAAATCGTACGTTGCACTCTAATAATAAAATAATTTTATTTTAAATGATAGTTTACACCTAGCCGTTGAAATGACGGGAATAAACATAACTAACTACAAAATGATTATATATGTTTTTCAAATATTTTTACTATTTACAATAAATTATAGAGGATTAAAAATGTGAATGAATCCAATTTTAAGCATAAACATTCTAATATACTTTAAAAGGTCGATTAACTGCCTTTTGTTGGTGAACCTCTATTAAATCCACTTTTTCAAAATTTTATGTGTTATATTTGACAAAATAAAATTCTTCTTTAGAATCAGGACATCACAATTTACTTTGTGTAAATTTTTGGTATTTTTCCGATAAAGTTCATTTTTTAATGAATAGTGAAAAATGTTGTATTTTAATTCAAAACCCCTTTTTAATCTAATTTATTTATATTATTAGATTATCTTTTGAATTGGTTATAATGTTAAATTAGAATATATTTTTACCATTTAATCCAATGGTGGTCATTAGAATTAAATTCACTATGAAATTGGACTTAAACTAGTGTCAATCTTTTAATAGATATTGTTTCTAAAAAACACGCCATTTGTTCTGACAGCGGGAATTAATAATTAAATTAATTAATGTAACTTATATGTTTTGAATTTTTTAAAATAGACATCATTTTTGAATCCAGAATATCAAATATAGCTAAGGGGGAAGTTTTGGTATTTTTCTGAAAAACATCAATTTTTGATGAATAGTGAAACCACTAAGTGGTAGTTAAAAAACTGATTTTTCGTTTAAATGAAACTTTACCACTTCTATGAATTGAATTTCAAAAATCCAACATACATGGTTGTCATTAGGATGTAAAATTTGGTTCAATGGGATTAAAATAATTTTTTGGTGAATAGTAACTTTTAAGATTTTAATCGTGATTAGAGGTAATTAGTGTAATTTAAGGTAAAAATAATGTTTTAATAATATGAAATGACCATGACACATCTCCTACCCTTATTGTATGAGTCATGGCCGACCATGAAAATCCATGGGTCAACTTGGGGACCCCATGGAGCCACATTGGTAGGAAAATGACATTAATACCTTTTTATTTAAAGTTAAAATTAAAAGGTCACAAAGATGTGTTGTTTTACTAAAACAATTCTTACATGTGGTTATACAAGTCATATTTTCGACTATAAAAATTCACTAGAAAGATAAAATGATTTCCTACATCATGATATTTTTTTATAATTTTTAGACCTTAAATATATTAAATTATTTATGACACCATGATGATGTAGTGATTACCACATTATTTACCGATTTAATTAAAATGACAAGATAATGTAAAATCAAAGACATAAACTTGTAAAAAACCTATTGAATGTGTGGATTTCGAACTATTGTTACCTTTTCAAGACTTTCCAAGAGTTCCCCTCCTCCCCTCTTATAAAAGGCTCCCACCTCTACCACCTTACACACACATATCAAGCCTTTGGCTCGGCCAACACCTAACCATTTTGTCTATCCAAATCCCTATATTACTCATAGAAGCCTCTCTTTTGACATAATTCTTTCCAAGGAAGCCTTTGAGCTCAAATCAAAAAGACTTACCTGATTTAAAGGTAAAGCCTTCCCTACTGTTCTTTTGTTTTATTTTGCTTCTCCAACCCCCTAAACTCTTTTTATTTATTTATTTTGTAACAAAACCAGTATATTAAATATAATAGGATGTTTTTATGAGGATTATTCTAGCTACACTAACACACACCTTCATCTAATGGTTAAAGAACATATTGTTTCTGTGGATGGAGAATTACTGCCTCACGAAACAATGATTGTTCAATTTTCTTTTAACACCTTTAAAGGTGGCCATTATGATGTAACTGTATTTTATATATGATATATATGGTATTTATTTTTTCTATATACTTCTGTATTTTATATTTAAAACTTACCTTTATTCTTTTCATGTAGTGCAAATGCGATAATTTCATACGAGGAAGTGTGGACTACCGCCCCCTCAAGTGATGTGACTCGTTCATGCAATACATGGAATGTATAAAGAATGAAATTGATGAAATTATGTGATCTATATAACGTATATATTATACTGGAATTATAATATATACATATCTCATCTATTTTTACTTCAATTAATGTTCCAAAGAAATGAAAGTAGTGTTCCTAAGTATGTACGGCCTACCGTCTCCATGAACGGTACATTTCATTTCTTATCTCCAAATGTTATGTACTATTATAAGTACATATATATAATGGATATATATGTCATATGTTACATCTAAATGATGGATATAATTCTGTAATTATAATATATATATCTCTGTTTTAACTTTAATTCCATTAATATGACAAAAATGAAAGTAGCATTCATGCGTACGTACGGCCTACCGTCTCCATGAACGGTGATTTTAATTTTTTATCTCAAAATGTTATGGAATAGTATAAAATGAATATATACTGGATATATATGACATTTAAAACATCAATACCATTTTGGAGATGATGTAACTACAATACATGGAAAATTCTCTTCCAACAAGTTCAATTTTTACTCATGTACCGAACATCGACAAAAATGTCTGATATGAACTCACTTTATTAACCAATTATTATAAAATTATAATATGTGATATGAAGTGAATAATAATATTTAAAGGAGGTCCTTGAGAAATTATAAATTGTCCCAATTTTATTATTCATGAGATTAAATAACGATCGAGTCATGTCGGACACGAGGAAAGGAATCCTACTCCTCTTTTTTTTTAAGTACACTCTTTTATGTAATTCCTTTTAAGATCATCTTTATTATGATTTGGATGTTATTTTATATTAATCTTACTGTAATTTTTATTTTCATATGATGAGAGACACTATTTTCTTTCATCAATCCATTTTGGAAGTTTTGAGTGGTGCCGTTAGACTGCCGAATTTTCGTAAGAGATCTAACATCTCTCTTTCTTTTTAAGTACTCTCCTTTATGTCACTTCTATTAAGCTCTTATTTGATTTTTTGGGGGATGTTATTTTATATTCCTCTTTCTATAAACTTTATTTTAATATGATTAGATACCCTATTTGATCTCATCAATCAATTTTTATTAGTTTTAAGTGGCACGGTTAAGCTGTCGAGTTTTCGTAAGGGATTTTTCATCTCACTTTTATTCCCGTGAGATTTATGCTACATTTTCCACAATTTCCTTTGAGTGGTGTATGTACTACCCATTATTTTACTCTTTGTGTAACATAATTTTGTTTATGAGTACTTACATCAAGGTTGTATTGTCCTTCTTCCATGGGGTGTATGTTTCGAAAGATACCCAAGTCGGTAAGGGAATCTTTCACCCTCCTCTTTTTAAAAGACTTATTTTGTTATGTCTTTTAATTCACATGATATTATGTTGTTATATGTTATTATATATCCTTATTGATGTAAATTTTATGTCCAAGTGATGAGATACAATTTTTATATCTCATCAACTCATTTTCTGAATTTTGAAGTGACGCCGTTAGGCTGTCGAATTTTTGCAAGGGAACTTCTTAACCCAATTTTGATTATTTGTGATAAACTTGTACTCCTTGAATATGTCGTTCTATGAATATGTGTGAATAACCTCTGATTGTTTTACACTTAATATCCACTTATATTGGGTGTATTAGTTTGTCACACATAATTATGTAATTGATTTATCCTTAATCCAAGGATATCGTCTTTGTATGGGACTTCGTCTCAATATCCTTTAATTGTGGCATATTTTGTTTTATACAAAACCTTCTTTTATACAGTGTATAAACCCCTTTGTATTTTACATATATCTTAAAGGAATATTTTTTATACAAATCATTTTACTAAACGACAAAAGGGAATGTTTTTGTCGTATGTATGCGGTGACAACGACTTCTCCGCCGCCGTGACCGTTATTTGGGTTTCGGCTTCCTCTACAAGCCATCCCTTTTTTTAAAGAAAAATAAATTCCATGTTTTAATTTTCTTCTATTTTGGTGTTGAAAATGGTTTTCATAATTTTTTTATTATATAAATTTGTTGTATTGATATCTTTTGATTGAAATGTGGAAATTTTATGTTTCCTTTATGTATGTTTTATGTGATAAGATTATGTTATGGTTCTTGGGAATTGTTAAGAAGACGGGTGGTTCCGTGATAAACTAAGGGTAGGTGAGCCCAATATAGCTCTCCAATGCATTGGTTAACGCGAAGGAGTTAAATGTTAAGGTTTCTCCGAAGATATTTAGGGAATATACTGTGACGGGTATTCCAAACGTAACCAAGAGGGTTACTCCCTACGTTAGAATGGTATTAATGCCTCAAGTTACCTTTATGCCTTATGATTTCTTTGTTTTGTTCATGATTTGATCAGGTATGTTAAAGTTCTTATTTTTTATGAGTAAAGTATGATTTCATTGATTCTTATGTATACATGTACTCATGTTTCCATTCCATATTTTTATATTCCTTACTGAGGTTTTTATGCTCATCCCATGTTTTTGAAATGTTTTACACAGGACTTAAAGATGAATAGGGTCAAAGATGGGATCAAGGAAAGACATGCAATCTAATACATGGAACTAGACATGTTTCTTTTCAAAGTTTTTTATTTATTTATGGTGACTTAGTAGAAGTGTCTACTTTGTAATCTTTTGAGATGTAATTGTTGTGTCCTAATTCTCTAAAACTATAAACCTGAAAAGAACCTCAATGTGAATTATCCATTCAATTCAATAATAAGTAATTTTTAAGGTCGGGGCCTTATAGTTGGTATCAGAGGTTGGTTTAGATAACTTTAGAGGTTAGGGTATTCTCTAGGCATAAGTGACATTACCATAATGGCTAGGATTTCAGAAACAGTCATAGTTTTTAGATAAAGTGAATGAGTAAGTATATCTTAGTCTTTATCTTCCACATTAGTACATGATGGTTTTGTTGATATACTCACACTGACATTTCTGTTTTTAGTAAATGGATGGATCTAGCAGGCACCAAAGTGACAATGGGTTTGAAGGAAACTATGGTGGTTCTCTGATTAAGAGACTGGATGAAATGGGGGATTCAATGAGAAATCTCGTGGTTATTCTAAACCAACTATCAAGGAGCCATGATCAACCACTTGATCCTTGGTAAGTTATCTAATGCATCATGTACGAGATGACCAATCGATGTGGGAGTTCAGGTAATAATTATAAAGGTAACCATTAGGGTTTATATGATCCTTACTTTTGAGGTAATTATGGGTTACTATATGATGGAAGATGAAAGGCATGATATAAACATGAGGTTAAAATATGTTATAATTATTCTTTTTAAAGATTTTATCTCGTTTTGGGGAATTTTTTAAGAATTATATAGTTTTGTAAAAAGGACAACACGCAGACCATGTGACAACCCGTCGCGTCAGACAAAGCTATGGGAATCAAACCCACAACCAAAGTGTGACTGGTAGTTATCACCTACCACTGGACTACATGATGTCCGTGGTTAGTTTGACTAATTCTTTTTAGTTAGATGATTTCCTGAATTAAGAGTAAGTAGATTTTGGGTTATCTTTGGTAATGATTAACCTGTCATGGAGGATATGTGATTAGGTTAATTACTTTTCAATATGAGACTTTAAGAGCAACTGATGTTATTTGGAGATAAGTGTTAATTTGTACCTTGGAAGACTATGTGATTAAATCCTTTAAATATTTGGGTTTCAATCTTAGTTGGGTTTACATTGACGAATTTTATGGACAAATTGTTTATTGAATGGTCTTCTTTTAAATTTGGGGTTTGGGGGACAAATTTTGGAGATTAAGAATAGATTTTTTTTTTATAAAGGGTTATCCTTTTCTAGATTATCTGATCTTGTTCTAAAAATTTTGGTTTTGGTAAGGGTCTAAATACCTGGGAAATATTTTGTTCTCTTTTGTGGATTAGGTGATTCTCTAGAAGTTTATTATAGTACTCTTAATGTGAACAAGTCTTCCAAAATATTCATCATTTGGGAAAAGTATGAGTTTGTGTAAAAAAATCTAGTAAAAGTTGAAAGTCAACATGACAAGTAAGTATGTTTCCATAAGATCAAGAATAAATTCCTCAATAAAAAGTAACTTAAAACAAAAATGATGTCTATTAACTTTTCCTACTAGGGAATCGAATATCATTTAACCCACCACAAGTTTGTGATTTTCTTGTGGTTAACTTTCTCCTAAACATGTTTTCTATCACTCTCCCTCAGAACATGACCCTTTGCCTTTTCATCTATATCCATGTTTTCCTACATGGAATCCTAGTATGGGTTAACTTGGGTGACCTATGTACTTATCTTTCTTTCTTTTAAAGTGATTGTTTTACCGACTCTTTTTCCGATGTGGGACTTTCAATGATATTTCCGAGCCCAATTTTAAAATTGCAAGGACACAATTCCCAAAAGGGGGGAAGGATGTAACATCCCAGGTAAATAAAGAATATGAAATTTTTATATTTATCCCTATTTGTGAATAAAATTTTGATATTAATTTAAAGGGAACTCTATTCTCGATGGCTTACCCAACACACAACAACGAGTTCCTTTGAAATCTTACGCTGCACTCTAATAATAAAATAATTTTATTTTAAATGGTAGTTAACACCTAGCCGTTGTAATGACGGTAATCAACAGAACTAACTACAAAATGATTATATATGTTTTTCAAATATTTTTACTTTTTAAAATTAATGTTAGAGGATTAAAAATGCGAATGAATCCAATTTTAAGCGTAAACATTATAATATTCTTTAAAAGGTCGATTAACCGCATTTTGATGGAGAGCCTCTTTTAAATACACATTTTGAAAATTTTATGTGTTATATTTGACAAAATAAAATTCTTATTTAGAATCGGGATATCAAAATTTACTTTGTGTAAATTTTTGGTATATTTCCGATAAAGTTCATTTTTTAATGAATAGTGAAAATGTTGTATTTTAATTCAAAACCACTTTTTAATCTAATTTATTTATATGATTAGATTATCTTTTAAGTTTGTTTTAAAGTGAAATTAGAATATATTTTTACCATTTAATCTAGTGGTGGTCATTGGAAATAATTTCACTTTGAAATTGGACTTAAACTAGTGTCAATCTTTTAATAGATATTGTTTCTTAAAAACACGATATTTGTTCTAACAGTGGGAATTAATTATTAAATTAATTAATGTAACATATATGTATTGAATTTTTTAAAATAGACATCTTTTTTGAATCCAGAATATCGAAAATATCTTAGGGTGATGTTTTGGTATTTTTCTGAAAAACTTCAATTTTTGATGAATAGTGAAACCCCTAAGTGGTAGTTAAAGAACTGATTTTTCGTTTAAATGAAACTTTACCACTTTTGTGATTTTAATTTCAAAAATCCAACATACATGGTTGTCATTAGGATGTAAAATGTGGTTCAATGGGATTAAAATAATTTTTTGGTGAATAGTAACTTTTATGTTTTTAATCGCGATTAGAGGTAATTAGTGTAATTTAAGGTAAAAATAATGTTTTTATAATATGAAATGACCATTACACATGTCTTAACCTTATTGGATGATTAATGGACGACTAGGACAATCCATGGGTCAACTTGGGGACCCCATGGAACCACTTTGGTAGGAAAATGACATTAATACCTTTTTATTTAAAGTTAAAATTAAAAGGTCACAAACATGTGTTGTTTTACTAAAACAATTTTTACATGGGGTTATACAAGTCATATTTTTGACTATAAATATTCAATAGAAATATTCAAAGATTTCCTACATAATGATTGTTTTTTTATAATTTTTAGACATTAAATAAATTAAATTATTTATGACACCATGATGATGCATTAATTACCTCATTATTTAACGATTAAAATAAAATGAAAAGATAATGTAAAATCTAAGACCTAAACTTGTAAAAAACCTATTGGATGTGTGGATTTAGAAATATTATCACCTTATAATATAAATATATAATTGTGGGATCCTTAAAATTCTAAAATCATTTTATAATAATGTTACTTTTCAAGACTTTCCAAGAGTGGCCCTCCTCTCCTCTTATAAAAGGCCCCCACCTCTACCAGCTTACACACACCTCTCAAGCCTTTGGCTCAGACAACCCCTTCCCATTCTGTCTCTCCACATCGCTAAATTACTCCTAGATGCCTCAATTTTGGCATAATTCTTTGCATGGAAGCCTTTGAGCTCAAATCAAAAAGAGTTCCTTATATAAAGGTAAAGCCATCCCTAGTGTTCTTTTGTTTTATTTTGCTTCTCCAACCCCCTAAAATATTTTTATTTATTTATTTTGTAACAACACCAGTATCTTAAATATGCTAGGATTTTGTTATGAGGAGGATTAGAGCTACACTAACACACACCTATGTCTAATGGATAAAGAACATACTGTTTCTGTGGATGGCGAATTACTGCCTCACGAAACGATGATTGTTCAATATTCTTTTAACACCTTTAAAGGTGGCCATTATGATGACACTGTATTTTATATATGATATATATGGTATTTATGTTTTCTATATCTTCTGTATTTTATATTTAAAACATACCTTTATTCTTTTCATGTTGTGAAAATGCGATAATTTCATATGAGGAAGTGTGGACTACCGCCCCCTCAAGTGATGTGACTTGTTCATGCAATACATGGAATGTATAAATAATGAAATTGATGAACTTATGTGACCTATATAACATATATATTATACTGTAATTATAATATATACATATCCCTCTTATATTTTTACTTCCATTAATGTACAAAAGAAATGAAAGTAGCATTCATGCGTATGTACGGCTTACCATCTCCATGAACAGTACATTTTATTTCTTATCTCCAAATGTTATGTACTATTATCAGTACATATATATAATGGATATATATTTAATTTATTACATCTAAATGATGGGTATCACTCTGGAGTTATAATATATATATATCTCTTTTAACTTTAATTCCATTAATATGACAGAAAATGAAAGTAGCGTTCATGCGTACGTACGGCTTACCGTCTCCATGAATGGTGCTTTTAATTTTTTATCTCCAAATGTTATGGAATAGTATAAAATGAATATATACTGGATATATATGATATTTAAAACATCAATACTATTCTGGAGATGATGTACCTATAACTACATGGAAAATTCTCTTCCAACAAGTTCAATTTTTATTCATGTACCGAACATCGAAAAAAACGTCTGATATGAACTCAATTTATTAACCAATTATTATAAAATTACAATATGTGATAGGAACTGAATAATAATATTTAAAGGAGGTCATTAATAAATTATAAATTTACAAAATTTTATTATTCAGTAGATTGAAGAATGATCTAGTCATGTCAGACACGAGGTAAGGGATCCTACTCCTCTCTTTCTTTTTAAGTACACTCTTTTATGTCATTCCTTTTAAGATCATATTTCTTATGATTGGGATGTTATTTTATATTAATATTACTGTAATATTTATGTTAATATGATGAGAGACCCTATTTTCTCTCATCAATCCATTTTGGATGTTTTGAGTGGCGCTGTTAGACTGCCGAATTTTCATAAGAGATCTAACCTCTCTCTTTATTTTTAAGTACTCTCCTTTATGTCAGTTCTTTTAAGATCCTCTTTGTTATGTTGGGGGATGTTCCTTTATATTCCACTTGCTGTAAACTTTATGTTAATATGATGAGAGACCCTATTTTATCTCATCAATCCATTTTTGTAAGTTTTATGTGGCGTCGTTAGGCTGGCGAGTTTTCATAAGTGATTTTTCATCTCACTTTTATTCCCGTGAGATTTATGCTACATTTGCCACAATTTCCTTTGAGTGGAGTATGTATTACCCATTATTTTACTCTTTGTGTAATATACATTCATTTATGAGTATTTACATCAATGATGTATTGTATTTCTTTCATGGAGAGTATGTTTCGAAAGATACCCAAGTCTGTAAGGCAACCTTTCACCCTCCTCTTTTTAAAAGACTTCTTTTGTTATGTATTTTAATTCACATAATATTGTGTTGGGATATGTTCTTATATATCCTTATTGATGTAAATTTTATGTCCAAGTGATAAGATACCCTTTTTATCTCTTATCAACTCATTTTCTGAATTTTTAAGTGACGTCGTTAGGCTGTCGTATTTTTGCAAGGGAACTTCTTAACCCAATTTTAATTCTTTGGGATAAACTTGTACTCCTTGAATATGTCATTCTATGAATATGTTTGAATAACCTTTGATTTTTTTACAATTAATATCCACTTATATTTGGTGTATTTGTTTTTCACACATAATTATGTAATTGATTTATCCTTAATCCAAGGATACAGTCATTGAATGGGACTTCGTCTCAATCTCCTTTCATTGAGGAATATTTTGTTTTATAGACAATGTTCTTTTATACGGCGTATAAACCCCTTTGACTTTTACATTTATTCGAAAGGAATATTTTTTATACAAAGCATTTTAATAAACGACAAAAGGGAATGTTTTTGTCGTACGTATGCGGCAACAACGACTTCTCCGCCGTCGTGACCGTTATTTGAGTTTCGGCTTCCTCTACAAGCCATACCTTTTTTTAAAGAAAAATAAATACCATGTTTTACTTTTCTACTATTTTGGTATTGAAAATGGTTTTCATAATGTTTTTATTATATCAATGTGTTGTATTGATATCTTGTGATTGAAATGTGGAAATGTTATGCTTCCTTTATGTATGTTTTATGTGATACGATTATGTTATGGTTCTTGGGAATTGTTATGAATATGGGTGGCTCCGTGATAAAATAAGGGCAGGTGAGCCCGATATAGCTCTCTAATGCATTGGGTAACGCGAAGGAGTTAAACGTTAAGGTTTCTCCAAAGATATTTAGGGAATATACTGTGATGGGTATTCCAAACGTAACCAAGAGGGTTACTCCCTATGTAAGAATGTTATGAATGCCTCAAGTTACCTTTATGCCTTATGATTTCTATGTTTTATTCATTATTTGATGAGGTATGTTAATGTGCTTAAGTTTTATGAGTAAAGTATGATTTCATTGATTCTTATGTATACATGTACTCATGTTTCCTTTCCATATTTTTATATCCCTTACTGATCTTTTTATGCTCATCCCAAGTTTTTGAAATGTTTTACATAGGACTTAAAGATGAATAGGGTCAAGGATGGGATCAAGGAAAGACATGCTATCTAAAACATGGAACTAGACATGTTTCTTTTAAGAGTTTTTATTTTTTTATGGAAACTTAGTAGAAGTGTCTACTTTGTAATCTTTTGAGATGAAATAGTTATGTCCTAATTCTCTAAAACTATAAACCTGAAAAGATCCTCAATGTGAATTATTCATTTAATTCAATAATAAGTAATGCCTAAGGTTGGGGCCTTATAGTAGCAGACTGGGGATGCAACTTATCTAGGAAGACTATGATTACTTTGATAAGAAGAATACATATAACACCTTCCTATGTCCCAATATCCATATCAAACCTCAATAATATTTTCATAGTGCATAAATCATTCATCCATATGTCGTGAGACTGACTAATTTCTATCCATTGTTTCTGACATCAAGCATGAATCACATGGGAATGGGGATTTTTAATTTTAATAACATTTTTATCATGAATCTCCTCCCCCAAGGGAATCCATAGTGTGTAAGCCCTGAACAGTGGCATGATATGAATTCCCTTATACGAGGGAATATACCTCATGAAAAATCATTGGGTATTGATTAAAATATGATGAATCTAGGATACCTATGATTCATCCCTAAGGATTTATATTGAATACATAGTGCATGTGTGCCTTGATATATGTCCTCTCCACATTATGTTAAACTTCACAGTTAAAAAAGCTATGTGGGTTTTGATTCCTATCATAAATAGGATATGTAGGATCCTCATTAATGTTAAATCCCATTATTATAATTTTAATAACATCTTTGGATGATAACACATTATGGAGTTGTTGGTTATATAGATTTAATATACAAACAACTACGATTAATAGGAAATGGATGAAGAACATTAGATATATATAAATGGACTCATCAATATACACCATTTGCATATTGGGGGATTTGAATAATGATCATTTGGTTAGGGTATCCAATCCCATATCATGTCTAGGAAGAGATTCTTAAACATATCTTAAATATATATGAGAGTTATGGAGTTGATAAAAATTCCCCAAAAATGATGTGACAAACCCTACCTTCCATAATATTGACAAATGTGAGTTACTAACTACAATTGGGTTTGAAAACCTGATTGACTACCTATATTTGGAATGTAAGACATTACTCATTTACGGGTGTCAGAATAGTTGTGAGTTTCAATTGATGATAAACATGAATGGTCAATCCAATGTGATTGAATTCATAGATATCACCCCCTGCACATAATCAAACTAGCATACGCTTTTTTCCCATCACTATGCGTGTGATATTTCAAAAAAATAGATCCTTAGATAAAATTTCATACTTTTTAGTATCATTTTTTATTTTAACTTGAAATTCATCACCTAAAACACTTAATTATTTAACTTTAGGATTTTCATGATTAGAACTAAAAGTAGATTCAAAATCATAATCATAATTTGAATAACTAGTAACCTTATTTTCTATTTCCATTAAAAAATAAGTATATTTTACCATATATTGAAAATGATATGTTTCCATATAGTTGTATCCTATTAGATATAGTTTTTAAGTCACTTTTTTTAATTCAATTATATTTACTAGAGTCTGATTATTCAGTTCATATCCAACTAGCATGATAAGAACATTTGATTTTCTTTTTTATACTTCTTATATTTTACTTCTCATTTCATATATTTACAATCATATTCAGTATAGATGGGTATAAGACATTCTTAAAAATAATATTTTTTACCATTAATACCTTTGGTTTTGAATCACTTCTTATTTCCCTTCCTTTTTCCTTATTCCTTT
The DNA here is from genome assembly GCA_963277665.1 of Viscum album. Lineage (NCBI taxonomy): Eukaryota > Viridiplantae > Streptophyta > Magnoliopsida > Santalales > Viscaceae > Viscum > Viscum album. The sequence goes on from OY728133.1 coordinate 1,416,644,378, forward strand.
TTAATAGTATTCTTATTCTTCATGAGCCCTTGAATTCATTTAGAAACATGGCATAGATCATTATCTTTTTTTGATCTAAATGGATTTTAGGAATCATTGGAAGAATTAGTAAAAATATATTTAGATTTAAAATCATCTCACTTTCTTCTATCATATGAATTGATATCATTTTTCTTTAATACAAGGTCTTATTGAAAAGGAGATTCAGTCTAGTCATATAAAGTTTATTGTGAAAAATAATTACTTTCTTCAATGGATAAATTCATTGAATGTAACTATTTAGTAAGGATAAAAGTATTCTTTCAATTAGTTATAATAATAAATTGTTTCACCATGTGTGACCATGGTGTTGTAAATCTTTTTAAATATGTTTAACATCTCATTCACACTTTTTTTGTTAAACATTCACAATTAATGAAATTCATCCTTGTGAATTCCAAGATTAATTATATATAATTTTATAGTTCCTTGTTATGTGAGATTTAATGTCCTCTAAATAATAGATGTAGTTTTACAAGAAGATATATGTCTGTACCCACTTCTACTAAGAGTTCAATAAATATAATTAATGAATTTGTAATTTAAAACATATTTTTCACAATCTTTTTCATATAATGTTTCATTTTCCACCTCACAAATTTTATAGGGTCGATTCACAAATGTCCAATATTAAATACATATATTTTTTATGAATACACCAATCTTAACATTCCAATATCAGTAATCACTTCCATTTAAATGTGTTTTTCTCAATGAAATAATGATTTCAATAACTTGAATTTCCATAAAAATGAATATATATTTCCTTAATATTGTTAAAGAATAGGATACAAGTTAGCTCAAATAATCACATAAATTTAAAAAATGATAAAAAAATAATTTTAATGGAAAATTAGAAGAACTAAGGATTCTAAAAAGGGTATCCCCTAGATACAAAGTTTCAGAATCTAGAACAAGAATAAAAGATCCAATGAATTCATAAATAAGTTCATCCTATAATACAATTGTTAGGTATTGTTTCAGAATAACTAGATAATCTAACTATACATTAAAGAATGAACCACAGAATCTAATTTATTGGTATTAGATTAGAACAATCATAGAATCTTACTATCCTTTATGGAATGACCCTATAATACAAATTTTTAGGATAGATACATTGATTGTAGAAGTACCAGAGTGGGGGGGCGAATATGTCTTTTTGAAATTATCAGAGTTATTAAATAGTAAATGAAAAAAATTGGTGGTTTAATAAAAAATTATGTCTTTAAAAAATAATTATAGTGGATGTGTGATGATTTTACATAAAAAATTGAGATATGAACACCAATAATATTATAGCTGTTCAGATCTGACCTATCCTATATCAACTCTTAATACACTAACCTATGGAGTATGTCTCCCACTATAAAAGTGAAATGGTGACATTTTCAATGGGGAAATATCAACCCAAACATTTATGCAGGATCAGTCTGAACCCATGATTTTTTTATCAGAATCCCCAAACCAATACACTAAAAATTTTGTGGGAGTATCATGAAACACAATATTTCTACAGGGGTTGTCCAAAATTATGTTTGTCACTTCTTATTCAGGTGTGAATAACAAATTGAATACTTTCTATAGGTAGTATATCCTATGAGAGAAAGTATTATGTGAGGAACTATACAATGAAAAAAAATATACAAAAAAGACTAGATAAAAGCATAAAGAATCTTGTTGATTAAATAGTTGATGCATGCCCTTTAAATGGTGTAAATGGTGTAAATTAGGTGTTTTTTTAAAGTAAAAATACATATCATATTTTAGAATGAAGTTGATGGAGATTTTTTCCATCGTTGAGAGTTCATTAAAAATGATATAAAGAGTGTTTAGTAGATCACTTTTATTGATTCTTTTAAAATCAGATGTAATAGTTTTGTATTATTCCTATAATCCTTCACTCTTTTAAATATAATCTGTGAAATATAACTCTACAAAATCTAATCAGGTAGTACAATTCAAATTAAAAAAAAAATTTCTAGGAGAGAAAATATTTTGGTCATGAATAATGGTAAAATAATTTGATTGAATTTAATAACTAATTACTTATCAAAACCATTTTGAATTACCCATTCAATAATAATAATAATTAAATTAAATATAGAAAAATATACAAGATTGTATAATAATTTTAAATACATTTAAATATAAAAAAACATGTAAATTAAAAATTAATTATACAATATTAAATAACCTAAAATTTGTTTGAATAATTTTTTCTCAACTAAATATTGATTTTTAATAGAGTAAGTCAAATAAACTAGCTCAAAATCTTAAAACATAAATAATATGCAAGTGTTACGTAAGAATAATGAATAAGTTTTAATTTTCTAGAAATTTTATATATTATAATAAAGATTTCAATTGATTATACAATATATATTAATTATATAAATTAATAAAAAAAATATAATATTCAAAAAAATATATATGCAATTAATAAAAATATAAAAAATGATGAAAAAATAGTATGAAAATGTTTTCTAGAATAATAAAATTAACTAGAGGTACAATAGATATTATAACTTGTGGTATGATGCAATTTATACCTACTTGTAGCAAGAATTTCCTACCACTACCAGTGAAGAACAGGTGTTGCGCTTCTACCCTCACAGGCATAGATATCGGTAAAACATTTACTCTACCAATTAAAATATTATACTATCTACCATTGATATTTGATAAATATAATGTACTATTTTTATTTTAAAATGATCTTTATCGTTATTTTAAAATTAATATTCCACTGGTGTGAATAATTAATCAACCATTGGATTGAAACTTAATCAACCTTTAGTTTTGAAGACTAATCTACAGCTTCTTGAAACTTAATCTACAATTTTCATTGAAAATTAATCTACCATTGTATTGAAACATAATATATGGTTGGTATTGAAAATAATATATCATTAGAGAAAATGGATGTGCCAGTTATACTTCTATTTGAAGAAGTTACTACTGTTGATGGATCAAACATGCCCTAATATAAAAAACCTATCTATTAGAATAGTGGAGAAGCTAAAAGTTCTTATATAGAAGAAAGATGGAGGTAGGGGATGATGAATAATAATTCATCATTCAATTTAAAGCATGAAAAATGTTTTATTTGAATTTCTAAATCATCTGAATGAAAGAATTATATATTGGTCCAGAATAATTAAATTAATATAATTTCTAGAAAATTGCTTATAATAAAAAAATTCTTCAATCACATAATAATTTTATAAAATATTATTGAAAAAAATATGAAAAACATGATTTGAAAACTATTGAAAATATTTTATTAATTCATCCTATTTTTGATGCATGTAAAAAAATTAAAATTATAATCATGTATAATTAAATGTATGAAAAATTCTGGTATTTATAACCTATAAAATATCAAGTGATTATGATGTGAATTGAAAGATATATCAAAAAATTGGAATTTTTAAAATTCCAAATTTCCAGACTAGAGCATGAAGTTCTGACAATTTTTTATCCTCTTAAAAAAATTCATACATCCGTTTATATTAATGAAATTTAGTGAAATGGGTTGAATTTACTTTTAAATTTTTCTTTAAATAAGGAGATATATATAACTCATGTTATATAAGAATAACCAAAGAATACTTAATAACCAAATAAGTAGAAAAATATTGTCCATAAAAAAAGAATAATTCATCTTTGGATAAAAATGATAACATGGTAGAGATTGATTTAGACTTTGAAATAGTTGAATAAGAATTATATATACTTTTTATCATTAAAATGAAATATTTATTATATAATTCTTATCGGTACATCTCATTTTATAGTAAAATCACAATGACCTTGTAAAATGTGATTTCCACTTAAAAAGATAAGTGTGGTTTGTAATATTCATAAATTATAAATATTTCATGTTATAAAAATATACAGAATACATTAAAGAAAAGTAAGAAAAATATCATCCCTTTTTTTATTACAAACTCGAATAGTGGAATTAAAAAGTTCACTCCCTTTTAATAATTAAACAGAATGATAACTACTAATTATATTTTAATAAATACTAATAAAAACTAATTATCTGATTTTTAACATTAATCCTAAATATGAAATAGAATATTGATTCATAGAATATAAAATCTCCCTAAAGACATTTTATATGATAAAATTATATATAACATGCTCAAAATAAAAAATAAAAAATAAATATACGCTATAATGGAATGTAAAATATGATAAAAGAAAAACTAATCCTGGATTTATTCATTATTTTAAAAAAATCATGCAGTAAAAAATTATTTGAGAAAAATAATCCATGTCATTTTTTGAATGAAATTTTGTTTATATATTATCCAACATTTGATTTAAAATTGAAGCATAAGAGGAAGAGTCCTATAAAAAATCAAACACAATCATTTTTAGGAACCCAACTATTTTAAATCCAATTGGGTTAGTAAAAACAATTTCAGTACCCAAGAAGAATTAAAACATTTATTATATAGCACTTGATAAGATAAATTTTTATTGATAGAAACTATAGTAATACCGAGTGATTGGGGAGAACAAATAGAACATTCGTTGAGAAAATGTGAATGAAATCTAAATTTAAAAAAAGTAACACTAGAAACCTTCCCAATATAATTTTAATCATATGTGGTATTATACATCAAAGGAATTTGATGAATATAAAAACAATACAGAATTTCCATTATTTAGTTTCACCATTTCGACCATATTATCACTGTTTAATTTTCATTGAACAAGTTAAAAAAATTTCTTCTAAATTCACAAACCATGTTTTTAGATTAACAGTTTCATTCTAAAAAATTTTGAGGTCAGTAAAAATAACAATCCTTTCTAGATGAAAAATAATTTCTTAAAATATGATTCTTATTTTCAACTTTAGAAGCATTTTTTTTCAAAATAATTTTTTTTTTATTTTTCATTATCAATATCAAAAAAATAATCTTTAAATTTTTCATTTTTAGAAATAATTTTCTTCATTTATTTGGAATCCTTTAAATGATTTTTATTCAAAATTTCATACTTTTTGAATGATTTTCAATTTCAACATGAAATTCATCAGATAAATTAATTAATTATTTAACTTTAGAATTTCCAAGATCATAACAAGAAGTGGATTCATAATATGAAAAATAAATAGAGGAATTACAAACCTTATTTATTATTTCCATAAAAAACAAACTAATATGTTTTACCATATCTTCAAAAGTATTGGTTACCTAAGGGTGTTTTCCTATCAGAGAAAGGTTTCTTGTCTCTTTTTATCTTTATAATTCTTCAATGGAGTTTGATTCATTAGTGAAACTCTAGAAAATAAGATAACAATATTTGATATCCCTTTTGTACATATTATCTTTCCATTCTTATTTAATATTTAGACACTAATATTTGGTATGGATGGGTTTTCTACATTTATAAAAAATTATTGTTTTACCTTTTTAGTTTTTTTCTAAAATACTTCTTGTATCAATTTCTTTCCCATTTATAATTTTTGGTAGTACGATTTTTCTATATGATCCCTTGAATCAATTTAGAAACATTTCTTAGATTATAATCTTTCTTTGAGCTATAAGTATATAAAGAATAAATATAAGAGTTAGAACAAATATATTTATATTTAAAAGAAACTGCCATTATGATATCAGACTAATCAACGTAATAGTTTATAAATTCAATCTTATAATTTAATAGATAAACATTCATATTATCTATAGATTTTTTTTAAAAATATTTTATTTCATTAGTGGATACATTCATTGAATTCCACTTCTTTAGTAAGGACCAAGTTTTCTATCAATTAATACTTCATTATTCTTGGCTTCACAAACTGTGACCATGTTATTGATGATATTTATGAATCTATTGAAAACCTCATTCACTATATCAGGAACAGATATTGTAAATTATTGAAATTAAGCCCTGTGAATTCCATGTTTAGTTATCTAAAAAAATTTAATTCCTAGATTAGTGACTTTTAAAGTCATCCAAATTTCAAGATATGTTTTTCAATAATATAAATGACTACATACACTTCTAATAAAAGACAAGGAATAATAATTCATGAATTTTAAATTTAAAACATATCTAATAGAAACACTTCTAACTAATGTTTCAAGTTTAACTTCAAGTATTTTATAATTTTGTGCCATGAAATTATAGTATTCAATACCAATTAGTTTCATGAATACATCCATTTTGTCCTTCCACTATCCATAATCACTTCTATTGTAATGAGGAGAACTAAATGAATCTATCTCATGAGAATCCATCAAACTACAGAGATCTTTTCTTAGTCTTGATGAGGACTGAGATAAAAGTTATGTCAAATAATAATATAAATATTAAAAAAGTTAAAATGAATCATTTTAAAAAAAAAATATCTAAAATAGAAGATACCTATAAAGGTATCAGTTAGATACAAAGTTGTGCTAACTTAAAAAGGAATAACATAGCCAATATATCCTTTATTAAGGTCCTCCTCTGATACAAATTATAAGGTATTAGATTAGAATAATTGGATAATCTGCATTTCCTTCAAGGAATGAACCTATGATACTAATTGCTAGTTATCATATTGAAACTAATAGAGAATTGTAATATCCTTTAATGAAAGTCCATCTCATACTAATTGTTAAGTCAGATATGTTTATGGATGAAATACTAGAGGGGGGATAGAACATCTTAAAATTATTTGAGTTATTAAAAATTAATTACAATATCATGGGGGTTTTAAAAAAAGTTATTTGTTTAAATAATAATTATAGTGTATGCGTGAAGAGTGTTTGTAGAAAATAATGGAGATGAGCACAAATAATTTTATAGTAGTTCAGATAATAATGATCCAACATCTACAATTTTTACCCCAACCAATAGAGTATAGAACCCACTATCAAAGAGAGAGAGATATACTTTTATAATGGATCAATATAAACCACAACATTTACATATTATAAATCCTAACCTAGGACATTGAGAGGAGAACCCCCATACCTACACACATAGACTTTTTCATTAGAAGAAAGAAACATAGTATTTCTATAGTATTATCCCAAACCTAAGTGTTCTAATTTTTCATTAGATGTGCATAGCCATGGGAATACATTTTATGGGTATTTTATCCTATGATAGAAATTATTCGATGACAACATATTACCATAAAAATAGGTTATAATGAATAATACAACTACATAAAATCAGAAATAATGGTTTTGATCAAACAGTTGATTCAGGTCATTTGAATGGGGTTGATGGCGGCCATCAGGAATTATTGAAAAGTTAGAATACATGAATTCAAGGATAATGAATTATAAGAGTTTTTTTCTTCCTTGAGAGTTTATCACAAAATATGTCATCATAGTGTTTGTGATCAATATTATTACTTTGAGTTTTATCAAATGTATTCATCATGTATTATTCCATGAATGGTTCACCCCGTTAAATAAAATATGTAAAATATGACAATCCAAAATCCAACCAGGTGAAACAATTCAAATTCAAATAAAATAATTATCAATGAAAGAGAATTTAATTTTTGGGAATATTGGTAATAAAAATAGATTGAATTTAAAAACTATATATTCATTCAAAACATTTTTAATAAACCATTAAATGATATTAATATGGTAAAAAAGTCTAGATATGGCAATCTTGGTGCCCCATAAGTATAGTATAAATTGATTATAGAAGTCCCCTATTTTATCAGATCTGTCTTATTGGCTGGAGGAGTGGTTGTTCAATACACTCAATAGGTTGAGACAGAGATCAGTGAGTCTCATCGATATGAAATAAGGAAAATTAGTCTAGTTGAAGAAAGATATTCAAAGAGGGTTGGAGATATACTAACTATGATGATGGTGGGTGTAGTAGATGACAAGCGTCGATTTGTAGTGTTGGATGTTCTGATGAATGATCCATGATTTGTTAGTCTATGAGCTGGATCTGGATCAGACAAGATGTATAAGATGATGTAAGATTCGAATATTTATTGATGGATTTGATGATATTTGTTGAGTGTTCACATAAATCTATGGTGGTGGTGGTTGAAATGAGTGACTTTCAGTATACAGAAGTGGTAGATTCCAAGATAATCCATGCTATGGAGGTAGTTTAAGAATAGAATTGTGCTCTCTAATTTTATGTATATTTAGTAGAGTTAGGGGATCTATCATTAATATATGGTTTATTTATAGGATACGTATGGTAGGCCATGTCAATTCAAAACTATGGAAGCAGCTAAGGGGGGAATGAATTTTGATAGCCTTTCAACTATCATGAATCCACAGGTCTTTCTAAAACATATCTCAATCAAAGTAATTTTAATTTATAAAGAATGTTGTTATGTAATGATTTATTATTAAAGTATACACCACTTAGGAGATTTCAAACAAGGAGGCCATTCATGAAAAATACATGATTTGTAAGCACTCAATCATTTCCAAATTCATTCTTCCTTCTGGAGGAAATACTTGGAAAACTAATTATCTAGTATAGAAAATAACATATGTGTGAGGTTTCCATGATTGGAGATGTATTCCAATGGATTAGTGTTTCTATGATAACAATTTTTCATCAAAGGACCTAAAGCGCAGTGTTTGGGGGATTAGATCATTTATCATACAGCACGTATTTATTTTCTTTCAAGATTTGGATTTTAATTTCAATCCAATTATTATAAAAACTTTTTGATCTCAACTCTGGATCAAAATTATTAGCCATAACTAGATATTTTGGCATTTTAATATTTTAATTGATATAGCCTTTTCCAGGGGAATCCTTATCAAAATTTATAAGACCGATAAGATCTCCAAATATGGTCACTCTTCCTGGGTTCTAGTAGTGGTATACTTCATCAATTTTCTAATTAATAACATATTATTATCTTCGTTGGATGATGATATCTCTATAAAAGTTTACTATGAAAAACTACATGATTTATTTGATGTTTTTTAATTTATCGTCCATGTAATAGATATGTTCTTCAAGAATATTATTTGTTATTTTTTTGTTAAAACGACATATTAGAGATTAATGTAGAATGAAATTGAGAAGGTAGGAATTTCAGAATAATATGGTTTATATTGTTGTAAAATAACCTCCTCTTGAAAGGTACAAAGAGAATCCTAGTGATGGTTCTATTTGAATGGATGATAAATCTATTAAAATTTTTTGTGGTCGTGACTCAGGAAGATCTATCTAATGAACAAGATATAAAGAACAATTTATGTGAGGAATGAAGGTCTATTTTGGTTGGATAATGTCATCGAAGCCAAATTTCATTTTAAAATTAGTTAGATCAGGTTTTGAAACCCATAAATATTGCAATAGTGGTGTACCCCAACCCAGGTAATAGTGATAATTTTTCAAACATCTAGGTGGAAATTAATAAATTAAGGGAATCATAGAGAATTCATGGAAAATGGGATGATATACTGGATGATCCTCTAGAAAATATATCCATTATTCAAATATTGATTAAAAGGAAAAAAATTATTATAGAGGATGAATAGTTCCAACATGTCCCTCCATGGAAATCAATATGTATGAAATACTACTCACATTTTAATCCCAGCATGGTTACAAGGTCTCATAGACACCGAGATTCAGAATCAGATTTGTATGATGACTATGATTCATATTATCGATTAAGTTATTATTCTTGATGATTCCTAAAATTTATTTTCATGGAATGTGGGAATATCTCATTGTGTGACCCAGCCTTAATTCTACATCTTTTCTTTGTATTTTTACAAAACATTCATTGCATTTACATGTTAAAAAAAGTCAAGGATTTCCCAAAACATCATATTACTATTTGAAAAAAAAATAATTATATACATTTTAATTTCATGTAGTGTGTAATTAAAAAAATTATACTGAATTAAATTCAATAAATCATGTTTTAAAAAAAATACATTAAATAATTATATATAAAAGTTTAAGTCAAACAAATAACTCAATATTTTAAAACATAAATATATTTTGTGTTTCACATAAGAATAATGAAAAATGTTTTACTTTTCAAGAAAACATAAAATATAATGATAATACATTTCATGTCTTGGATTATATAAACAATATATTAATTTAAATATTAATAAAACAATCAAAATAATAATAAAAAATTTAAGATATTTATAATATCGAAAATTATGACAAACAGATTAGGGAAAATTTTTCCAATTCAATAAAACTAACTGAAGTTAGGATAAATATTTTAACTTATAGTAGGTTAAAATTTATATATACTAGTTGCAATAATTTTTTTAACAATACCATTGATGAACTAATTTTGTATTGGTACCATCATAAGTGGTTTATATCGGTTGTGTATTGAATCTCTAATTGAAAAGAAAATACAAACTACCATTGTTATTTTAAAAAATAAACTACCATTAGTATTTTAAAATTTTAAAATTCAAAATTTCTACCATTGGTATTTTAAACTAATTTACTGTGGGTTGAAAACATTGCCTAAAATTGGGTTGCAATATTCTCTAAAATTGGTTTTGAAGAATAATATAACATTTTATTGAATCTTATTCCAAGGCCTACGGGCCATGTAATTCTTACTCCTACGGACCTTGTAAGGGTTCCACCTCACCCCTCGAAAGGTGGATTATCAAAAATCATTAAAAAATGAAGGCCTTCGGGCCATTAGAGGTGGAATATATTGTTAGCTTGAATTTAAACTACATATGGTTAATAAAACTAATATACCATTGGAAAAAAAGGATATACTATTAGATAAAAAGAATATACCAATGGTGCTTCTATCTGATGAAGTTGATTTTTTTATAGAGAAACCCTATAATAAATTGAAAATCCAATTCAAACACATGATTTAGAATATGAATCTTCTTCTATGGAGGAATGATGGAGGTAGGGGATGATGAAAACTATTTCATCATTTCTTGTAAATCAAGATACATAACATGTGGTATAATGTTTAACTATCCAAACAATATAATTAAATGTTGGTATTAAAATATTAAGTTATCATAATTTTATGTTATTTGAAAAAATAATTTAATATATCTTCAATATAATAATTATATTATGATAAATGATTGAAAAATAGTGAAAACATGATTTGAAAACTAAAAAAAATATTGCAGTAATTCAGAATATTTGTGAGGTATCTAAAATTATTTTTCATAATTTCCTGGATTAAAAGGATATAAAAAACATTCATTGATTTCTATCCCAAAAAACATATAGTGATTCCAATGTGAATCAAAAAGATATCAAATAAATAAAAGTGGATTCCTTTTTTAAAAATTCTAGATTTCCAAACTGCTCTATAAACATTAGACATTTTTTTCAGCACTTAAACTACAAATTATTACATGCATTTATTCTAATTCAATATTGATAACTATTTTCATTTACAAAGGAAATATTTGATCATTATAGAGATCTATATATCTCAATTTATAAAATAATAACCAAATAAAACTTGACTACACAATAAGAAGAAAAATATTTTCCATACAAAATTCATGTATCATGTATGGATCAAAATGCGAACATGCTATAGATTGACCAAGACATCTACGTAGTTGAAAGAAATTAGACAAAAAATTATATTTAAAATGAAATATGAATTATAAAATTACTATTACTACATATCATGTTATTTAAAAAATATAATGAGCTAGTAAAAATTTATTTTCACATAAAATGATATGATGTTTTTGTAATATACATAAATAATAAATTTTTCTTGAAAAAGCAAAAAATAAATTCAAAAACATAAAAAACATACCTGACCATATCAATAATAACTAGGTTCCATTATGGGACATCAATAAGCTCTCATCCCTAAATCAAAATATCTTTATTTATAGAAACTAAAAAAATTCCAAGCATAACGATTGTGAGGCACTCAAATGGACAATGATGGAATCCCCACCATAATGATTTACTTACACTACTCCTTGAGTGACACCTCAAAAAGTTACATCACTAAACTAATCTATATCCTTTTAATCCATATTAATTTATCACATTCAACATCTAACTCATTTCAATTGATGGATTTACCATTCCATTTCACCTAATGCTATTTTGATATATCCTCTACTTGGGAGGGACATTTCACATTTCTTCAAAGCTTAGGTCTGTAATTCCTACAAGTGTTTCATCAACTGCATCAAACCTCTACGATCACCTTTCCAATCATCAATGTTTTATTTAAAATGTACCATGTGAAATTAACCCCTTTGATTCATATCTATACCTTCATATATGTTGTACAATTTCATACCACTCGGCCAAATCAACTATATCAGGCTATTGTGATTTATACACCATTGAAACTGGTTGGGAATTCCCTACACCATTCCATATCATAAATAAAAAAGTATCCCATAAGGCCTCATTTGATGGCCAACCATTCCTTCCATTTCGAGGAAAAATATATTCTTAACCATCATTCTGTTCCATTCTATGTCACAAATGTCCACCCACACTCTCACTATACAAAAAAGACATTTATAAAAAAGGGCTAGGAACTTGAACGGTACATCCCCAATAAGAACGTATAAAAACAACAATCTTACCACCCATGGTTCACAATCTATCAATATATAAATTAATAAACATGAATCCATTTTAAACATGATAAGACCTCTAATATATCGATTTAATAACCTGAGGTAACTACCCATGCTACTGACCCTGATGTCCCCAAAAAACCGGGTCCAAAACCTATCAAGGGTCTCACTTAAAGAACTCAATATTCTTACTCACTAACATTGATTTGTAACTCAAGGATCTCTAGGAAAACCCACCCACCCCATAAATTAAATCTTTAGTAGTAGTCATAAATCATGGGAAGAACCTCATCACTCCCATTGTTAATCATACAACATGTCATACCACCTTAGTAGGCTACTTAGGAATTGATTCTTTGAAAACATCTATACACATGACTTATCCCTCAAGAATTTAAAACTCAAGATGATCCCCCCTTACAACATTTGGGTTCGTCGCTATCAAGGAACCCTAATCATGACGTTTTGTTCAATATAATGTCATTATAAGATATATGGGGGAACCCCATAGAGGTTTTTATAGGTAAATTACTTAACTGAATCCAGGGAACTCAACCTTATAAAACATCTCCACATTAGACTACTTCATATAGAGTTTAGCCACTACACTTCAATTATTGATAGAATCATTTGAGGCGATTTGTATATAAGGAATGCATAATAAACAGATTGGTTAACATGAATAACATTACAATCTATATGGTAAAACACCATATAGGTAGTTACTGTTACCCTATATTACCAAACCTACACAAAATAACCATTACTGGGTGTACCTATAAGGAAAAAACTACACTTACTAACCCCCAGGGTCTCCACTCATCCCCTACTGAGGGGACCATACCACTATCATCGCCAAAATATTTATGAGACCTGCAACTAGAGTAAAACATTTATCGTTGTTAGACTAACCGAGTAAAACAAAACCAATTAATTATATTAAGAAATTATGCTTACATAGTTATTGACACTTTAAATATATGGTCCTAAGTTATTAGTGAAAATAATCACACAAGTAGGCATATATCATGTGGACCTTATATGTATGATATGATTCATGACACACCTATTTCATCTATAAGATAAGATCTAAAATCAAATAACAATCATATTAAAAATGGTCCAAGAGACAAAGTCTATAAAATAATCATAAATCCAAAGTATCATGTGAATTACACTTGGTCAAAATCACAATAACCATAACAACACAATAAAATAAATCTAATCCCATACCCATGGAAACCTAGACCAATATCAAGAAAGGTTTTTATGATAAACCATTTCAGGTTCCATCATAAGCTTTAATACATTCCTATGTTTCTTGTCAACAATGTTCAAAAATAGTAATACAAAAGGGGAAAAATTATCTAATACCACTTTTTAATGCCTCAACTAGGTACACTATAAAACTTATCTAGATCTGTTCATTTTGTAATATTATATGCACCTCCTTGTAAGATAGAGCCTACCTATTAGTTGCACTGGTCTAATATGATATCATGGGGAGAATATTTTCCCTATATCATAGTGTTAAATATTATGAGTAACAAAATAACAAAATCTCATCCACCATAATAAAAGGTATTTATATTCCAAAAATATAAACTAGACATATTGTAAATGAAATGTAGTAAATGACTAAACAACCATGCCAATCCTACAAAGCTAACAGCCTACTAGATTGGTCAAATATATAAACCCACAAAAAAGGAAATAAAATATGTTGTGACATCTGACTACTCTATGCCTCTCTACATATTGATATTCTCATATCATCTGAGTTATCCCACTCATCCATGTTATCCATGACCTTTTCCCAACCTGTGTCTTTAATAACAATGTAAGCACTACTCATGTACCAATGTGAAATGTTTTCCTGAGTAGGATGTGATTAAAAAAGAAATAATGGAACCACAAATGTTGTCCCACACTAACCAGTATATGCTCTGATAAGTTCATGTGATGTTCTAAACTAAAATAAATAAATAAATGCAGAAAAATCAACCACCTCAATGAATAGTTCAGAACATTGTCAATGTTTATCTGAGCATGTTAAGTAGACTGTGCCTCAACAGTTTCTATGTTTCCCGATGGATGTAAATAGACAACATGGTACGTGCCCAAAATCCATCATCAATTCTCAGGTCCATGAACCTGATCAGTCATACCTTCCTTGGAAAGATTAGGATTATCTCTATGAAATATCATCACTATTGGGGAAGCAATATCTACTCCTGAGATCCTATTATCAAACCACAACTAATGTATAATAGATCTTGGGGTGTTACCGACATCCCTAATCCTTAATACCATATTATTAATAAAATGGAAGTACCTTGGAATTCAATACTGTTAAACTGGAATATGATTTCTCAGAGGGGGATCCCTATAAATAATATTTTACCATGAATGAATGATTCCTAGGTGACTCGAAAATCCAAGTGAATACCCACCCTATATCCCATGGTTAATATCATGGGCATTCAAAACTCATGAATCCTTTGCTAAACCATTAGGGTTGCATCTACCAGATTATATGGGGTATCCTAGGCATTTATCTATGGGAAACATCAATCACACTTTGTATTTCCAACAACCAGGCTCATGGATATACACCCCCAATCTTCTCAAACCTCTATTCAAATCCTTGGATTCACAGGAATTCATAATGGTCTAATCGTATCTTAATTCGAATCCCAAATCATGGTCATTCCCAATGGTATCCTTGTATTAAAAAAACCTTACTATCCTGAGAATTTATATAGTTGTTCAATCACCAATCTATGTGTTTGGATCCCAAGTACCACCTATAGGCATCCAATATACATCCACTATATCCTTGGATACTAGCTAAGCTAGGCATCCACCCCAAATATGTTGTGAAACCAGATCTCAACATTATTTTGAATCCCATGGTCTCATAAATCTCCTCATGTGACTCTTTAACATCTTATGAAAGCACATAAGTTCTAGGACCAATATTAGATTCCCATGTTTTGTGGGAAATCACCTATCACAATTAACAATAATGTAAAAGTAACCTATTTTGGATGAACTCCCACATCAACCACTCCCCACACTACCCCATTTGGATTACACATTGGTTAGGGTTATAGTTAACACCTAAAACTATATCTACTGATATTCATGGAAACCATCTATGGGTTAGTCTATTAAGAGGTCACCCACTTAGGTCTCCTTAAACACTATTCATGAGAGGCTCCATCTTGATGGTCCTTAGTCTCAACTAATGTTTTAGGTTAATAGTTGACACACTAAAGAAATCATGTCCCATGAAATCATCAATTGAGACAACCTAAATGAATAAATGGGGTTCTCAATATAATCAATAGTCGTGAAGATGACCCACAAACTATCTCGGTTATCATGGTCTAATTACGTCAGCCACTCACCCGACCCATCCTCCATGACCGTAGTATATCAACCTTGGATTTGAACATCTCGAGTCAAGGCCTCATCCATTGGTGATATAGGTGGTCCAGCTATTGTTGAGGCCAGTCACATGCTTAACACAATTTATATACTATTCTAGGAATCTGATAATAAATTAAAAAATTTTAATTAATCATATTGACGCTCTATGTGGTGTGACCAAACAACCCATGAATTATAAATAAGAATAAATGAAATATGGAATGAATGTGTAAAACCAGCCTAAAAGTGAAGTACTTTACCCTATAGGCATAGCTTGGAAACAATTTCTTATGATCGTATATGTCCATTTAACCATCCTACAACCACCTGGGTCCCTATCTCATTACAATTTATGATTTTTTTAATTATTATAATTTTATAATTAATTAATTTAATTAATTTAATAACTCATAAATGTGTAAAATCTTGGGTATCTCACCATACTAAAACTATTGAATATGTGAT
Source organism: Viscum album (assembly GCA_963277665.1). Lineage (NCBI taxonomy): Eukaryota > Viridiplantae > Streptophyta > Magnoliopsida > Santalales > Viscaceae > Viscum > Viscum album. The sequence goes on from OY728133.1 coordinate 1,416,660,865, forward strand.
GGTTTCAACTCCTGATATTTACCCATGCCCATGCTTTGAAAAATCCCTAAATTAACTCATTGATTCTATATAATAATAATTTATTTCTGGTTAAAAACCCGTCAACTTTTTTCGGATAATGTTCCTTTTCTGAAATAACTTGTGATGAAATTGACACCACTTATTGAGTTCTCCACTAGAAAGGGTTAGAAAATTACCCATAAAAAATGGTCAATTCAACTATACTCTGGTAGAAAATTACATAATTTTCTAAAATGGAAACATTGAATATTAGAAACGACATAGGGAAAAATAACACTAAAGGATAGATAATGAATATACCAAATACTATTTTCATCTGATCACTCCCAAAACCATTAAAAACTAGTGATAAACAAAGGAGGATGATGTCTTTATGAATCCCCCTATGCATATCATTCATCCGATAAATAATGGGAGGAAATTTAAAATAAAAAAGATTTTTTTCCATGATTCACGGTGTTTCATAATGTTTTACCCCATGAATTTTAGGGATCTACTCCAGGGTTCCAAGCTCACCCACATTCACCTCATGATTGTACTCCATGAACCTCATCCATTTGGTGAATCACTATTCAGAACATGAATGGCCTACTACAAATGTTTTAGTAGTTTGAATCACCACTTTATCATCATGTTCTCACTTGAATCCCTATGTATTCTAATTCATCTTAAACAACATCTGAAACCATCAATTATTGACATTCGAACCCCTAGAAACTCATTTCAATTTCATGTTTTCCAAATGTTTCATCCTCTATATGAATAATTTTCAAATTGCCTCTCAAATCCATAACATATCTAAACATGGGGTATTATAGGTTTCCCCCTTTCTATGATTACCATTCCATAATTTTAGAGACATATAATTTGAATCATCAAGTATAAAAATAGTAATTATAGTATAATTTATTTTTTAAATAAATATGGAATCTATTTTATTTACCTCATTTGGAATACCTAATTTCTAGACTACAATATACATTTTTTTGTTCATGTTGTTTCTAGGATAATTAAATCCATCTTCAATAATATTCATATCCACATTTTCATCTAGTTTATATTCTGTACCAATAGATGAAACATGTTATACTTATTTCAAAATATATTTTATACCATACAACTCTTCTTGCATAAACCACATTTATTTAAAAGAATTTCAGCGGAACATCTTCATGAATACAACTTCTTTTAGTGTTTCCGTTAATAATTTCATATCAAAAGAATCAATATCAATATTTCTTTGATCAATATCATATACTATTACATGATAATTTATAAAAAACCCTCCCGCATAAATAATTTAGAGATATTTAATCATATACATTCATATAAGTCATGAAATCTATTTTTTAGTTAAAAAATGATTTCCCAAATATATTGGATAATTTAATATTTTATCCGTATCACTAATAATCCTATGATCATAACAGTATAAATATATATGGATGAATCCATAACAGAAATTATTTTCTTTGATACCACATGTAGGAACAAAGGACACCCTATAGAGAGAGGGGTGAATTATAGTTTAGATAGATTCAAACATTTTTTTTCCATAATTATTTTATTTGAAAATATTTTCCTTTGTTAGTGTGAACAATATTCAACCTATTTCCTTCTCAAAAGCACCTTAAATTAATATCAAGAACACATATATAATGAATATAATGCATGAATACATTCATTTTACATGTTTCTCCTAAACTATTTAATATTTAAGGAGAATACCAAAAAAGCCCAAGAGCCAGGTGCATGCCTGCTCCCAAAAAATTAAATAAAAAGCTTAAACAGTACAAACCACTCAGGAAGGGGGGGCCTTACACAACCTTGTAAACATAGTGCCAATTCTGTCATTGTGAAAAAAGCCATTGTAATATTCAGGGAGGAAAAAGGGCCAACTAGAACTTACCTCAAGGAGCGATCTTTTTGATAATGCATCTGCCACTTGATTCACTTCCATGTAGACGTGGGAAACCTCTAGAGGAAGTGATTGAACAAGTTTTAAAGATCCGATCCACGTAGGGAGCATCCTCCATGGAACCGTCCTTGATCGCTCTTTAAGAATCTTCACAATAGTAGAGGAGTCCGATTCAATCCAAATCTTCCACCAGCCATAATGAACAGCATACCTTATGGCCTTTATCATTGCCCATAACTCTGCCTCAAGAGCATAGTCGTTGCCAATGTAGTGAAAGAAGCACCCCTTTACAAAACCTCGGCAAGTTCTAAACACGCCACCACATCCAGTAGGGCCCGGCGCGCCAGAAACTGGCCCATCCATATTCACCTTCAAGTAATCATTGATTGGAGGAATCCACCTAATATATTTCAGCATTTTCGGCTTCCTCTCCTTGCCACTCACACCAAGTGTCCTCAATAAGATAAAATCAGACATGTTATTGTGCATACATCCAGTTTGCTTATCCGAAGCAAGCTTGATACTGCGATGAACCGCCATCATTCCCTCCTTGAAGGAGGGCCTGCCACCATTGAACACAATATTATTCCGAGCCTTCCAAACATAGGAAATGACAGACACAACAGCAACGATAAGCAAGGATTGAACCTGCTCGCTATTTTTTTCATGAATAACAGAATTTAGTAAATTATCAACCGATGTTAGGTTCAGATTACAGTGAAAGATTTCCATAATAGTCCGCCATAACCATGCAAAAAGATAGCAATTGATAAAAATATGCTCCATCAACTCATCAGCAGCAAGACAGAGAGGGCATACCAGGGCCAGAATCAAACCTCTTCTTTGAAGAGCAGATTGAATTGGCAATCTGCATTCCAAAATGCGCCATATGAGAAGAGAATCAGCCGGTGGGATAAAGGCATTACTCACCGCCATCACCCAGGCAGGTGTCGGATTTGAGTTACCGCACTGCATAGCATAAGATAGCTTGCTGGAAAAGATGCCAGCCAAGTCAGGCTCCCATATCAAGGTGTCTGTGTCCATGAACTCATAAGCAGACAGCTCGGCCTGGAAATTAGCAGGTAACAGTGCTTGAGCCTATGAATTCCCTTGCAGATCAGCAACAGACAGGTTCTGCAGATTCAAAGGAATAGAAACAGAATAAGAAATGGGGCATGACATCCACTTTGTCGTCCAACTGTTCAGTTGAGAGCTGGAACAAACAAGCCATTTGGACTGCCGCATGATCTCGAAATAGGTACTCCTAATTGCAGCCCAGACAAAAGATCTAAGGTACACGTTCGGCCTTCGCCAAAGCCTGTCAACAAATATGTTATACAAAAACTCCAAGGAAAAAATCAAAACCATCGAGGAGTCTCCAGGTGAATTTTTGAATCAAAACATCATTAAAAACCCTTACATCCTTTACTCCCATTCCACCATTTGATATAGGCTTGATACAATCCGTCCATTTAACAGTAACCATTTTTCTCTACTGAATTGATCCAGTCCAAATAAAGTTCCTGATCATGCCACCAAGATCCTTGAGCAAAGCAGCATGCCATTTATAAAGTGAGAGAGAATACACAAACATTGATGTGACAACTGAATTCACAAGGAAAATCCTGCCAGCCTGTGACATTGATTTCCCCTTCCAACTGGCCAGTTGGTTAGTGATTCTCAGGGAAATATCCTCCAAATAATCCCTCTTCACTCTTCCCTAGAACATAGGCAGTCCAAGATAAGTGAAGGGTAATGAACCCCTTTTAACTCCAAGTCTTCTAGCCACTTTATTCTGCTTTACAGTCCGGACACCTTCACCAAATACAACAAAGGATTTGCTCCAGCTTATGACCTGACCTGAGACTTCCTCATAATGATTAAAAATAGATTTTATAGATGGGATGGTTTTCCTATCAGCTTTAGAAAATAGCAGAATATCATCAGCATAAAATAAGTGAGAGGGAGTAAAGCAGTTCGTTCCATACACCATTCTCTGATAGATCCCAGAATTAACAAGATCATGGATGCAGGTACTCAAATAGTCCTCATCCATGGAAAACAATAATCCAGATAAAGGGTCACCCTGCCTTACACCCCTAGAGCATTGGAAGATCCCCCTTGGAGATCCATTAACCAATATGGATAACCTAGCACTTTCCAAAATGACTTTAACAAAACCAATAAATTTACATGAGAACCCATGCATATTCAGAACAGAAAAGATAAAGTCCCATCTGATAGTATCGAAAGCCTTTGAAATGTCCACCTTGAGTGCCATATTACCATGCCTGACCTTTGATCTCATAATGTTGATACATTCTGAAGTAGTGAATAGACAGTTCTGAATATTCCTGCCAGGCACAAAGCCAAACTGAATAAAGGAGATTAGGGACCTAGCAATATCACCAAGTCTTGTTGCAATGATTTTACTAATGACTTTGGGAATGGAATTCCCAATGGCTACTGGTTTGAAGTCCTTGATATCAAGAGCATTATCCTTCTTGGGTAATAAGGCAATGAAATTTGAGTTCATTCCAAAAGGCATATAGGAATGATAAAATAATTCCCGGACTGCTTCTGTCACTTCCTTGTGGAGGATATCCTAGTGAAACATGAAGAATTTTTTGGTGAAGCCATCCGGCCCAGCCACACTATCCATATTCAGAGAGAAAAGGGCATCATGGATTTCCTTCATTCTAGGGATATCAATGAGTTTTTTATTTTGCACCTCATCCAGACTCGGTTCTATACATCTTATGACTTTTTCTGAGATGTCCTCCTCTGATTCAGAATAAAGACCTTTAAAATACTTAGTCACAAAATTTATAATGTCATCCTCAGAGTTATACAAGTTTTCACCAATTTTCAGGACCTTGAGATTCCTTCTAACTTTCTTCTCCTTATGCAAACAATGGAAGAACCGAGAATTCCTGTCCCCCTCTTTCAACCATCTTGCATTATACTGATTTCTGACCAGATTCTCTTTAAGATCAAGCAAGGTATCAAGCCTTGAAGCTGCCTCTATCTCATGTGATGATATGGAATCTCGAGACATGTTACCTTGCTGACATTCATATAGATGAAAATCTGCCACTTTGATCTCCTGGTCAATTCTGGAAAAAGATTTTTTACTCCACTCCCTTATTCCAGCCTTAACAGCTTTCAGTTTAATGACAAGGATATGCAAAGCACTGCCTTGGACAGGCTCCTCCCATGCCGTCAAAACAATCTCTCTACATCCAGGAACCGTCAGCCAAGCATTGTTAAACTTGAAAGGTAGAGGTGCTGACCGTAGAGTACTAACAAAAATTTCAATTAAAATCGGATGATGATCAGAGTGCAATCTGGACAGCGCGATGCCAGATACTTCCATATCCTCAAATTGCTCACCAATATGCAGTAAGCATCTGTCCAGTTTGCTAGCTTGTCTTCCAAGGTGAGTATGCCTCTGCCAGGTATAGTCAGCACCTAAGATTGGAGTTTCAATCAGACTACATTGGTCAATACAATTTGATAAGTCCTTGGCTGCTGCACGACAAAAGTTACTCCCAGTTTTCTCCTCCGGCCTCAGCACTGTATTAAAATCACCAAGTTTGATCCATCTCTTATCCATATTCACAGCAATACCCACAAGATTATTCCATAAACATCTCCTCCTAATGTACTGATTAAAAGCATAGAAAAAAGTAACACAAAACATGATGGACTGTAAAATACAAGTTAAAGAGACAGATTGAGAGTCTGAATGAACAGATTCAATAGTCACAGTGTTATGCTTTAATATCCATAAAGCATCAACATCATTGTCAGACTGATTCACAGTAATAAAAGAGTAATCTAAAGTCAACCAGTTGGAGGCCATCCAATTGGAAAACTTCAGTCTAAGCTCAGCTATGCCAATCAGCATTGGTTTGTTGGTCAATATAATGTGCTTCAGGGTCTTGACCGTAGGGGAGTTTCCCAAACCCTGACAGTTCCAGAAAAGGGGCTTCATTGATGAGAGGCACGCTGCCTAGTGCAGGGGCCAGCATAACCGGGTGTTATACTTTCCTTTGTTTCAGTCATAATATCTTCTCCTTCTTCACTTAGATAGCATCTATCAAGAGCAGTAACATCATCATCATCAGACAGGGATGAATACCTATTCTCCGAACTGAGTGGTCCTATCAAGGTAGCAGGAAGTTTCCACCTTGCAGGCTTCGAGGCCTGCACTTGGGAGAATTCCCCAGCTGCATCACTGATTTCTTGTACTTCCATAATCCCAGCATTGGCGCTTTCCCCCTGCCCATCCTTCCCATCCACAATTTCAGGATTCCCCTCAGAGTTATGAGAGACCTGCTCACCATGCTGATCATCACCATAAGTCTCCACATTAACAACAACTGAATCTTTGCAAGCCTCCAAATTCAGATTATCAATAGGAGCATTTATTAAGCCCTGCTCATCCTTCTCGGCCATCTGATCTTCATTCAGACCAGGGCACACAAAAGTAGTGATTGGGTCAGAAGTCCTCCCATCCCGAGACACCCTAGTAACCTCAACCTCTTGTACATTCTCACAGACATAAACTCTTTGCCCTTCACCATCTGAAGGATCCTGGATGTCAATCTGCTCATTAGCAGTAGTATCCACCTGACCGTAGGCTGACCCATCTTGTTCCCTTTTCTTCGACAGTGTAAGTCATCATGACCAGTGATTTTACACATTGAGCAAAATTTATTTCTGTTACACTCAGCAAGTATGTGACCAAAGATATGACAATTTAGACAGTATTTTGGTTTCCTTTCATAACCAATCTCTAGAGTTATACTATCATCCCTGGTGGTGAAGACAACCTGCTCAACCAATGTACCAGACATATCAACCTCTACCAATACTCTAGCACAGTGGCCAAAATTGGGATTATTGGTTTGTTTATCTAACCTAATAGGGTTCCCAACCGAAGAAGCAATGTCCCAAAGAATCTGGGGATGCCAATATAACCAACTAAGCTTATGAATTCGTATCCATACCTACGCAAATGAATTCCTGACAGAGCTGGGATCAAAATTCCTGTCCCACTCATGAATTCGAAGATAACCAGGATTCAATGGGACTGACCCCAGACTCCAAGCATGCCACTTGCATTCATCAGTGGGGAAGACAATATGATAGAAACCTTTCCCCATAGCCTTCATCTTCCAGTTGCTGAAACCCCATATTTCTACCAACCTTCTTGTTAATTCGTGAAACTTCCATGTCCTTACACCTTTAGAAATAATCACCCGAGCAATGATCGATAATTTTCATAACCTGACACGCTCCTCAACAACAGCTTGATTTGCAGATACGTGAGCGATGTGCCCCTTCCTGATAATTCTTCCAGAGCTCTCGTCATCACAATCCACAAAGGAGAATCCCCCATTTTGCTTGAGCACTTCTGCGAAGCTCTTCTCCTACTTGGAACCATCTGTGCCACTCGATTTTCTAGTATTCTTCAATAACTCACTATTTAGTGGATATAATGTTCAGGGAAGCTCACTCTTCTCCAACGATCACAAAATATACAATATTTTCGGATCAAATCATTACCTCCCAATGATCACTACATGAAAAATAGTTTTGGTAAGATCACTTCCCAATAAGGGTCGCTTCCTTTTCTTCTCCATCGACCACTATATTGGAGTAGGTTTATGTTTTTAGATTTTTAGGTCTTCTTCTTAGATTATTTACAGGAATATCAATTCTATATCAGTATAAAGGTCTGATCTTCCTTTTATAATTATACCCCAATGGATTCTCTAATTTTTTCCATGTGCAACCTAAATCCCACAATGAAATATTTTCAACCCCTTATGAGAAGAGTTGTATACTTTATAATATAATAGACTTCAAATAGTATCAATATTACAATTCTAATAATTATATCAATGGAATTATTCTTTGTTACATTATTTTCTCATTACATCAATGAACTCAATGTAACCATGATATTCAAAAATAATTGATACTCATTCTTTAATCAAATTGGGATATGATCAATAAAACAACTAATATGACCTTTAAATCCTCTTTATATTCATATAAACATCTTCCTATTTATAGGAAAATATTCAGTATTACCTATATTAGTAACAATAGTTTCCCTATAATTCAAATATTCATTCAATTTTATATTCTTAACTTCCATTATCCTATCTAGGAAAAGAAATGTCATTATTCTTATCATTCATATATTTTTCCTCAGTTGTTTCTATTTTAATTTTATTTATTGGATTCGAATAATACCAAGAATAATTTAAATTTAAAATTTAAAATTCAAATCTTTGTTAATATACAACATCATATATTAAAATATTTCCTTTGTGTCTTCCAAATAAAATATCCACCATTAAATTTGAATGTGTAGTTATAAGTTTCTCAAATAACTACAGAAAAATAATTATATTTTACACATTATTACCTGTATTAGATTATTATAGAAAGTATAATCTATGGAATTAAAGGATATTTGTTCAATTTTCAAATATTTTCTACTTTATCCTACCTCAACTGCTAGATGAGTCACATAATGATAAATGGATTTACTATGTAAAACATACTCTTATGTTGAAATGTAAAGCTCACAAGAATCTTTCACCTATAGGATTTCTATGTTTAGCCATCACATTTCATTTTAATCGGATTTCATTTTATGATTTAGAGTGTCATGTCATGGAACATTATTTCTCATTGAGATATCATTACAAAACAACCATGAAAATTTAGATAAAATAACTCACATAATTTCCAATCATATTACTGTGTGAAAAATCATATCGTGACATGGAACCTCTTTTTTGTATATCTAAAAAATAATTTATGCATCCTGTATATAATGATATTCTATTCCATGACATGAATGAATCATATGAATCTACAAATGACCATTAAAAACACTTCTCACAACCATATTCATAGTTTCATAGAATGATCTATCCATTTTCCTACTATATTTAGAATCTCCTCATTGATTATATTCCATGTAATTCCTTATAAGCTCAAATTATATAAAAATAATAATATAAATAAATAATAATATTAAATATTATTAGAAAATAGTGATTGTATTCACAGTCATCAAGGATTATCTTTCATAAAAAATATCCTTCATTGGAGTATTAAACTTCATTTCTAGAATACCAACTAAAATTTATTGATATATATAGATATGATGTATCCTCTTGAAACATCTCTATATGATATTCCATGTGTACCCAATTCAACATCATTATGAATTCATATCTATCCATAATCCAACAAACGACAACATTAGATATTTTCCACAATACAGTATACAACGCATTTGTTGAAACAATATTCATTAAATAAAAGGTTGAATATATAATTACAAAGTTATACCACATTATTTAGTTTGTGTGAGTTTCATTTTTCAAGAAGTATGGAATATGAGTTCACCCGAAAGTGAAAATTTGATGACAATATTTTAAAAAAAAATAATGGAAATAAAGTTGATAGGGTAGAGTGTTAGTGTACCATAAGATACATAATGGTTATTTAGGATCTATACATGTAGTATTTCTTCCATAAAATTATAGGTATTCATTCATAGATGTGATATATTAATATGGAGAATAGTTAACCAACTTGGCACATTAAGTTATTAGGTTTAATTATCCATACCAAAGGATCCTATGTGTTTCTCAGAGGAAGTGGAATTTATCACACATTGATCAGATGGTGGTGGAATATGAAATGAATAGAATGAAACTACTATAATGTCAGTATGAAAAAAAACTTTAATAATGATGATGAGACATTAGAATGATTGTGATATCAAGATCGTTTAAATAATTACTTTGATACTTGAATAAAATAAAATCATTATACCTCCATGGATTATGGTGAAATAATTAACTATATAAAATCTTTTTTGTCATTTTATTTTCATTTTTTCTTTGAATAATTTTTTCAATAATGTTTCCTTTATTTTTATGTTAGTTTTATATTAGAGTATAATGATTTGGGTGCTCATTCTCTCATGTTTCGGGTGTTGTAAAAGGTGTTCTTTTTCGAGATGTTTCTTCTACAATTGATGTCAAAATTTAGTTTCTTTTTATGATTTAATTAGAAGATGTATATGATATCAACACATAATAATAAATAGATTAGTGGAGAAAAAAATTAAAAAATCATTAGCCGCAAAACCATTTGTGAAACATTGATTTAACAATGGGGTTCAATGACCTCCCAATGTTTGAGGAGTTTTAGAGTGTCCCATATACTTATTTTAAATTAATGATTTATATTGAAACTCATTTAAGATAGGCATCACACCCTTTAGGTTAATTCCAAAAGGGGGAGAAACTTGTGGTACTAGATAAGTATTGGAAATATTGAATAAAATTTTAATTTTAGGCATAAAAATTATAAATATAGTAGATCTATAAAATTACATGGACCTGCACTCTTAGATCCGATGCCGAAATACATTACTCCACATTCTTATCTTGGATTATAATTATTATGACCCAATATTTTCATCTAAAACATTCTACATCAGAATTAAAACATGGATCACATACATTCTGGATGACCTTTTTAGTTTAGAGCATTATATAATTAGGATTACTCATATATAAGAAATCCACATGACTTTAAATGAGCATTTGTACCTCCTTCTCTTCTCTTCTTCCCCCATCATGCTTGACCCCATCTTGGTCCAACACGATGTCACTGATAACGTATTAGGAATGTGTTTCGACGAGTTTAGTGGATTTGATATCTTCATTTTGGGTGGATTTTCATTTCGATTTCCTCTTGTAGTTATGCTCCATCTCAAGGCCTTATATTTGTTCATTCACTGGAATAACTTCCAGATCTATCATTCTAGATGCTATATTGGTCTATTGTATCTACTTCCATAAGAGTTTTTATAGGGGTAGGTTGAACATTTTGACTATGTTATAATGGGTGGCACTTGTGATAGAATTATCTTTCCTTATATAGTGCAGGTTTTCTTCTTTTGGGGTTGAGTCTGCTATTTTTTGGGTTCTTTCTTTGTAGTTAGTCTCTTGGGATTCTGACATTCCATTTGAGTGGAATTTTTTCGTAGAGTTATCTTAATTCCTAGATATGGAGTTTTTATGTGGGGAGTGTCTTTCAACATTTATTGTTTCGTCTTTATATAGTGTTTCCATCTCATATTTTCTCCATCAACTCTTCCGGCCAATCCCAATATTCTAGGTCCCACCTTGGTCAGGTGTGATGATTTGTTATCATGTTTTGGTATTCTTGTGGTGGTTGTGGTGGGGTCCTGATCTTCTTCATGTGGTGTTTCTTACTAGAGGTTTTAGATTCATCACGATGATGTAGATAGTCTACAGAATTCTAGTTCTAATATAATTTTAATGGCTTGGTATATTTGGTGGTGTTGGTCATCGACGTATTAGGGATTCTTTCGAGCTTGGGGTCTCATTGGAAATGTTTTCGTGATGATGAAAATGTTTTCTTAATGTGAAAAATGTTATGAATTTAGGTCAAAGAGGGTTTTAGGACTAAGAGGTGACGTGTATGGTTTTATTTGAAATATGAATTTGGAATTATCTATTATGGGTTAGTGGTGTTAGAATCAGTTTAGATTTTTTTCTTTTTTATGGGGTGTTTTTGAATTTTTTCTAAGAATTTGTGAGGTTGACACTTAACCAAAAACTCATTTATTAAAAAATACTAAAAAATTGTCTTTCGTGTGAGGTGTAACTTGGATTATCACTATCATAAAACCATTTCAAAACCTTTTTAATTATAAGAACCATATAGTCAATTTACAACCTTTTCATTAACCATATTTTTTAGAGATCTATAATGGAGAACAACCTTTGTAAAAGATATAGAAGGCTTGGTCATTTTCAATGAGAAAAAATAGGGATCAACCATTCATATAATCTTTTTTTGGACTAACCATTTATTATAGTTATCTTGTACCATAAATAAAATACTTTCATAATAAAAATCATAAAAACACGATAAAACCTTAGAAAGTAAATGGGTTTCATATCAATCTCTTTGGATATAATTATCCCTTATAAAAGAAATGTTTTTTATTATAAATAAACCTGAAACATTGTTATCCCATACAGAATAAATGAGATCCATAACAATCTCATTGAAAAAATATTAATCCATCCAAAGAGATGAAGTGGACGATATCATTAGAAAATAACCCCCTTAGAGCATAAGTAAAAAATAATGGTTTTTATGTTAATTAATGGAAATAACATTAAACAATCAATACATACACTTTATGGAAAATAATCTTTTGTTTATGAAAATTAAATTTAAAACATAAAACCTTTAGAAAACCTTTTATTTTAAAAATAAGTTTTTAAATGTCTAAAGGAAGATTTGATAATCATTAAGAACACTTTTTAAAACATAAAACAGTTTTAAAATCCATTTCCTTTAATATTATATTAAAATATTATTTAAAAATAGGTTTAAATGTTTTTAAAAAAACATTATTTTGAAAGAACACAGATTTCCTACTAAAGAAAGAAATGATGTCAGATTCTTCATAAAACCAAATTAAAAATTATTAAGTACAAAAGTGTGAAAATATGGTATTGGAAAATGAAAATTTTATGAATAACCAGATAAAAATAGAATTCATGAGTATTATAATATTTCAACATCGAAGACTTAAACATTAAAAATCCCAATATATGATGAGATTGTGACAAAATACTCTTACCACTTTAATAACTTTGAATCACAATCCCCATGAAAAAATATCATTAAATGAAACATATAATATCATTCTAATAAGTAAATTATTGATATAATAGGTCAAAGATTCATTCCACACAACTCATAAAATATGATAGGTGTATAACATAAGAAACATCTCACAAAAATAAAATTGAGAGAAAAATCCCTTATTACTTTGGAAATGATGAAACCATAAACCCCTTAAATGATAGATCCTAAAAGGGATATAAAATCCCAATTAAATTTAAGGATATAAATAATAATGTATAGTCATGGTTATTATATACCCCACATAATAAAACCCAGTGGTGAATATGTCCTGTATCTCACAGAAATAAAAGTGAGATGAGAAAAACCCTTACAACATGAGTATCATTTGGATAATGAGAGCCATTAAAGAATAAAATAAATTGAAAATTATAATGTCATGAAATAAAATAAATTAATGACATAACCCATAACAAAGAATTATATATAGAGAAAAAATAAATGAGTGGTTAATATGGAATAAGTCTCGTATAAAAAAAAGTTAGACATGAAATCTCCTTACAATGAGTTTGAACCATAAAGGTTGTTACTTATCTTTATGAACCCCTTACTGTCCTTTTAATGTACATATGATGATACACTCTTTTCTCTCTCATCTATCATTTTTATGAATCCTAATGTCATGTTGTTTTTTTGCCGAAATAGCACCATGTTTTTTCAAAACAAGATCATTGTGTAGTTAAAACCATACCCATGTCTCTATCAAGGGTATTCTCTTTTACGCACATATACATATTGAATGGTACATTAATTTATTTATTACACATTAATTAATCATGGAATAACTTATGATGTTTATTGATTAAATTTTATATGATCCATGTGGAACACTTATGCATGAAATGAAATGTTTAAGAAGGGTGTGCCTTGATAGCGCTCCAATGCATTGGGTAAATTATAGTATCATAATACGTCTCGTGCAATGGCTGTTGACTCATTCTAATTCAAGTAAAATGAGGGTTTGCTCATGCTTCATGTGAAATGGGGGTTTACTCATTATCCATGAGCAATGAGCCTTGGCTTATGCTAAATTTGATGTTAAGTGTTGTTGCCACATTTCCTTTTTATGATTATCATGATTTATCATGACTTTATGTTAATGTTTCTCTTGTGATCCATTGATATTCCTATTGTCTGACATGTATTTTATTCCTCATGTTATTCCATTTTTTTACCTTAATTTGATTTATAGATCACCATTTTTTATGCATGTCCTCAGGTTATCATATGAAATGCTATGTATGAAAAAATATAGTGGTCATGTAAAGAATGTTTTCAATAAGATGCTACGTTTTAGGTTTTAATTTGTAATGTAATGTTCCTAATCCCCAAATACACTAGAACTCTCTATATTACATGTTTTATCAAGTGATGTTTATGTAATAAATTGTGTTTAATTTTTTAATAAAAGAGCAGGTTTGTTATAGTTTATATCCGAGGATAGGTTTAGTTATTTTGGGATTAGGATTAGAAAACCCTAGTGAAGCCTTAGAGGCATGACTAAGTATAATAAAAACAACCCTAATTTTTGCTGGGTATTGAGTAAGTGGTTTATCAAGAAAATTCATCCCTATCTAGATTCGAGCAGGAATAGGAGGCTCTGGCACTGATGTACCTAGGGGTGAAAACCCCGACAAGGAGTTTAAAGCTTGACCTGAGGTATCCTGGCACACGACAACGGGCATTGCTGCACTCTTGGTTACGACACTCCCAAGGTATATGCTTTGGTAAATTCATATTCTAAGTATGAACCATTATTATGGGAATAACAAATACCCACATAAATATATGTTAAGAAATTGATCAAGGATAACATAAATTTAAACTTTAGGAGTCACAAGTTAGGATATACTTATCCTTTACAACATTATCCTTTTATGATCAAAGTTTCATTTTTATGATCCATAGCTAAGTATTCAAAAACCTTAATTGTATTTCTTTTTCATAGTTAAAATATGGAAGGAAGAAGATCATGAACAACTCTTCTCTATCTTCCTAAAGAACTACTCAGAAATATCATCCAAAAGTGATGCTCAAATGAGTTTGAAACTTTTTCAAATGTCCATGTTACCTACAAATAACTTTTTGAGGAATCCAATACCTCTACTCTTGCATGATTCTTTCAAAGATCAAGTATAGTCTTTTGGGGAATACTGTATTCTCAACATTGTTACCATGATAATAATGGGAAATACCATCAGGGTCTTTCCAAATTCTTATATTTATATTAAAATCATGAAGCAAAAACGATTTTCTATATGATTCAAAAGAGGGAGACCTTTGAGCAGCCTATGTGTATCAAATTATAGGTTTTTTCCTTTGGTGAAATACAAAAACTATTTTACCACAACACTATTTTGAAACATTTGAATATGAATCAGTAAGACGTTTTTATAAAAAACAATTTCAAGAAGATATTTCAAAATTAAATATAATAAATTCCTTTTTAATGACTTATCAATGCTTTCATCGATATAAACCAAGACGCATGAGGTGTTTTAGGGGAATGGAATTAGATGATTTTGAAAATATCATGAGTTACCATTGTGATGCATGAAACCTTTCTACATGAAGGAAATAATAATAGTAAATAATGAAGATGTCATCGAGGAAATGAAGGAAAAGTACCCGCACCTGTTTATGGCTCAGAATGTAAAAAAGAAATTTTTAAGGAGAAACTTCTTAAGGGGGAGAGATTGTAATGACATAAGACATCATTAATTTAAATTAATCTTGATATAATTAGATGTATTTTATGGTTATATAGAATGTGAACATTATTGGTTTTACATTTCTTGATTATAAAATACTGTTAGGAATTGTGATCGTTGCAAATATAGTCATTGAAAAGTGATCACATGATTAGTATACATATAGGTCTCTAACAAATCCAATTTACTCAGACAAAGGAATTTATGTCCTCATCCAGTATAATTTCCCCGTACTAATCCCATTTGTTGGATCTTGGATAGGAGGTGGCGTCATTGGGCTTCACTCTTGACCAAGCCCATGCCGAGCTTGAACACGTTACGCTATAGTGGAACTGACTATGGGATAAGTGGAAGTTAATAGAGATTACGACCCTAGCGATGGAATCCGAGCCACCCCAAGAGTTTTTCACCATCGCACACCTTACCATTCAGTCTTATGTGGGTGTTATAAGGGTTTGTGTAACAAGACCCTATAACTATGACTGTATACATTATTTCTGTATAAATAATGTGCATTCATTTTATTATTGTTACTTTGTAAATAGTTTTTAAACACAAATAGTATTTTTTGTTAATATTAAACTCAGAAATATATTTTGATGAATTAATGGACTTTTGAATTAAATAATATTTTATTAAAATATTATTACTATTAAATGAATTTTTATTAAATATAAATTATCATATAATTTTATGAATGCAATCGTAGTATTTATTATGGTTTGAAAGTTGTTTTTGTCAAAACCCATGAATTTTTTATAAATGTCAGTTTTTATTTTAAAAGTAAAAAATTTTCATATTTATAAAATTATTTAGAAAAAATGAATATTATTTTTAAAATCCGGATTTCAAAATTATCCAACGGTGAATTTTTCATACTTTCTTGAGAGAGTCGAATTTTTGGGTAAAAATTAAATACCATTTAAATATATAATTTTTTTTATGACCTCATAATGACCCAATAGTGATTTAGTAAAATACTATAAACATTATGTTCAGACAATATATGTTTTAACATTAAGATAATGTGATTTTCAATTTTTTTGATTTATTTTACAATGGTTTTGTGGACCCTCCAAAACTTATAAAACATTTTGTCTTTTTAAATTGTTTTCCTTGAGAGTGTGACTCTTCTCCACATAAGAAACCCTATTAATTTAACAATTTCGACCATTGGAATTATAAAATATTTTTTTCCACTCCCCTTTGGATAAAATCATGGGCAACAACCAATGGCTGGTTTGTGGTATTGATTAGTTTAATGTGAGGTGTCCCAAACCTAAATAATGATGAATTCTCTCCCCTTTACTATATAAACCAACCAAAGCTCCCGCTTCTTCTTCACTAAAATCATTAGGAGTTTGACCAACCTCTGCCCTCCTCTCTCTATAATCCTCACAAGGGGCCCAAATCACCTAATAAGCCTCTCCCAAGCCTATATCTGGAATTTGGGATTACACGTCCATGAAAGGGATTTCTTCCTTTTTTATTTTTGTCCAATTTTCATTAAGATGTTATGCCCTTTTGTTTTCAATTACAATTGTTAGGGTATAATTTAACACCTCTCCACACTTCCCTCTTTATGTTTGGATTATGGAATATCTCTTTCTCTCTGATTAATGCCTCCCATGTACACCTGTTACCATGCCGAAATTTCATGAGAGATTTCTCTCTCCTCTTTTACATCTACACAATTCTTTTGTATTATACATATAAAGACCATTACATATGTTTGGAAATGTATCTATATGACCCCCTTACTTTCCATTTCTTGTATATATGATAATACACCCTTTTCCCTCTCATCAATCATTTTCTTGAATCCTTATGTCACGCCGTTATGCTGCTGAAATTTCACCATGTTTTTCCAAGCCAAGATCATTGTGAAGTGAATACCATACCCATGTCTCATTCAAGGGTATTCACCTTTATACACATATACATATTGAATGGTACTTTCATGTATTTATTCCAAATTACTTAATCATGGAATAACTAATTATGTTGATTGATTCCATGTTATATGATCCTTGTGGCACACTTATGAATGAAATGAAATGTTTAAGAAGGGTGCACCCTGATAGCGCTCCAATGCATTGGGTAAAGTATAGTATCATGATACTTCATGTGAAATGGTTGTTGACTCATTCTAATTCAATTACAACGAGGAATTACTCGTGATTCATGTGTAATGATGGTTTACTCATGCTCTATGTGCCATGAGCCTTGGCTCATGCTAAATTCCATGTTAAGTGATGTTTCCATATTTCCATGTTATGATTATCATGCTTTATTAGGCCTTTATGTTCATGTTTCTCTTATTCTCCATTGATATACCTATTGTCTAACATGTATTTTATTCCTCGTGTTATTCCATGTTTATTCCCTTACTAGGCTTTATAGCGGACCCTTTTCCTATTCATGTCCTCAGGTTATCCAATACAACGCTAAGTATAAAGGAATATAGTGGTCATGTAAAGGATTTTTTCAATAAGATGTTGTGTTGTATGTTTCTATTTGTTATGTAATGTTCCTAAGCCAAAAAAACTAAACCTCTCAATCTTCCATTTTGTATCTAGGGAAGTTTATGTAATAAATCATATCTATGTTTGTAATAAAAGAGTAGGGTTATTATAAAACCCATGCTTAATATATTTCATACAATGTATGAACAAATCAAATCACATTGAGGATGCAATAGTCCAGACATCCACAAATAATGTGATCGTATTCCCACTAAATGGATAGAATGAATGTATTTGTATTTTAATATTTAAAATATCATAAATACATCTAAGATATAATATATATCTTATAAAAAATGTATTTCCATCACAATTCCCAACACATAAAGGTTGTAATATAAAAATTAATAACATCGGTTTGGGAGGCGATAGTCTGCCATACCCATGGATGATGATTGTGTATCCAACATGATGGAAGAGTGTAATATTTTTTTGTAACCATAACATTAAAAATTTTATATATGTGTAATAGAATTATTTTATTATATATTTATTATATAAAAATAATTTAATGGGTGGATAAAGGAATAAAACAAAAATTTCTCATTGAAGAATGTCATATCTTCTTCGGGTAACTTCTGGTTTTCTCAAAATGACTCTGTTTTATTGTTTATTCCCAAAGTGAGTTATATAGAATGTGATGTGGAATTTTGAGAGTTTATTATGGACATTTTTTTATGAGTGAAAGTGTGTGACTGTGTGATGAAGTGGAGAGAGTTACTGTCATTATATAGTTGAAGAGGAGTGGAATTCGTGTAAATACAAAAAGGTAAACACTATTGGGAGTTATCCCTTACATCATGTGCCTCAAATAATTAAAACAAATTATACATAATAGGGTATATTGTCTCGATATGTCTATATAATGGGTTTTTATATGTCTTTAGGTCATTTTCCCCAAATATTATATGTTTAACAAATAAGTATACTCGTTTTTACCTTAATCATTATAAATAATTTTAATTTATTTCTTGAATATTTATTTGTAAAAAACATTGTTGAAAATAAAATAAAATATTAATTATTTGGATTCAAAATTTGGAAT
The DNA here is from genome assembly GCA_963277665.1 of Viscum album. Lineage (NCBI taxonomy): Eukaryota > Viridiplantae > Streptophyta > Magnoliopsida > Santalales > Viscaceae > Viscum > Viscum album. The sequence continues at coordinate 1,416,679,882 of OY728133.1, forward strand.
CGTTTTTTAAATTGTATTAACATAATTAGAAGAAATTATTTTAAAATCAATCGTGCAGATGAGAACAGACAATGAGTTTTTAATATTAAAATTTTTAAATGTTTGAATTGTTTTTATATCCAATTTAAATGTCATATTGATTAAAATGACCTAAATTGGATTATTGTTTCTAAAATTGATCTTATTTAACCTTAAAAACACTTTAAAATGTAATTTATATATACAAATAATTTGAACAAAAATGTAGTTTTCAATTTAAATTTAGTTTTTTATACTATTCATCAAAAATTGAATGTTCTTAGATAAATATGAAATAAAAAAAATTAAATTTTGAGATTAATATTTTATAAATGAAGTATATTTTTTCAAATAAAATTTATATAAAATTAAAAGTTTAGTTTTTAAACATTCTTACATTAAAATGCGACCATATAGAAATATACAGGTTTTCACACTTAAATTTGGATTTTTACTTTTTACCCAATAAAACATTTTGGAGGAATTGAAAAATATTTTATTAAATATATAATATATATATTTAGGTAATATATTTAAATAGTAGTGATTAATTTAATTTATTAATATAAAAATCCATTTGGGTCATAAAATTAGGTTTTCATAAAAGCACATCTTTTATACTCAATTGGTTTTTATTTTCATTTCTAATATATTTTTAACCAAATAATACATTTTAAAAACATGTGTAAACTATATTCTCATAATTTAAGTAATATCATTCATTCTGACCATTCTAATGTCAAAGTTATTACTATCATATTTAATAATCTTATTAAATATATATTGTTGTCTTGTAAAACTCAGTCATTCATGTAACAGAAGTTATAGAAGAAAATCAATTTTACATGAAATGAATGATAAAAATGGTGATACATGTAACATAAGCTAAAATATACATTTCATGTAACCAAAGATATCAAAAAATTTGAATTAATAATATCTCCATTAAATATTGGGATGTTCAATCCTACCCCACTTAAAATGAATTTCACCCTTGAAATTCATCTTGGTTATCAAAGGATTAACATTTCTAGAATTCCTTTACTGAATCTTAAATCATAAAAAAGAAACAAATGAAAAATAACTTAAAGGGGGAAATGGGAAAAATAAAGGTTACATAAAGATACTGATAAGTAGGTTCCCAAATAGTATAACATAGATGATAATAGAGGAAAAAAATAATTATTGAGAGGATTGAGGTTATTGATCAAAAAAAAATTAATCTTCAATGAAAAGTTTGGTGCCTCAAAAACCTAAATCTATGATGACCAAAACGGCCACTGGTTCATCAAAATTGAAGGCACTGCGATATCAATTTTTTTAGATCATTTGTCTAGACTTATATAATTCCCTTATCATAAATACCAAGGAGAAAAAGGATATATACTTACTTGATGAGTAAAATTTCAACCTTTAATCAATTTCCACTAGAATATCATCTTTCTCTCCAAACGATGAGTATTAAAGATGAATTTATAATTATTAAATTACTAAAATCAACATTTAAATACCACATAACTATAAATGGGGTAGAAATATATTTCTCCTCTCTTTATACAATAAACAAAACCAAAATAGTTAGAACATAATAAGCAAATTCCCCAAATTTATAAAACATCATATTGTACATTAAACTTCAAATGTAATACCAAAAGTTGAAAATAATCAGTATATGAACTTATATCAAAAATAATAATAATAATATCAAAATTTAAGAGTGTTTTTACATCAAATGATATCTCATACCATAAATATTTAAAACCCAAATAGATTAATTTCTTCAATTAAAGTAACATTTATATCATAGTCACCAAATCATTTTTTAATATTGTAGTTATCCATACAATATTAATTAATTTCCCACAATTACCTCAATATTCAAGATCATATAAACCCTATAGGTTATCAATACCATCAAACATATTTTTAAAAAAAATTAAAGTAATACATCTTGTTAATCTAATGTTTTACGTGTACTTCATCGCAATGAAAAGATCTCCTAAAATGTCCTTAATAATATCAATTTGTTTGAATTCATAAAACCCACATATATGGTGTCTAGGAATTTTATCTTATTATCTTACTTAACATCATATACCTATGATGGTATCCATAACTCTAAATATAACCTCATATAAAAACATTTTAATCACCAAATTTACTTAAAATGTCCTTTGATACTAACTATAATATCCCATAGACCCACACTCCTAGATCATGTAATTAAATCAATAACATTACATTCCCGACATTGATGCCGATAATTGTGACCCAAATTTTCCTTCTAGACACTAAAACATCATAAGTATAACATTCATCACTTAAATTTTGGAGGGAATTTTATGTTTAGAGTTTTATAGAAATAGGAAATAATCATACATAAACAATCCACAACACATTAAAATGACCATTTTTCTCACTAAACCAGATTTTATTTTTCACATTAATACATCATTTTCATCTATAAAAAATACCTTCTAGACATAACTCTTTAAATATTATTAATTAAATATTGTGAAAAAGGTAAACATAATATGGGTGATCTCCAACGCTGAGTACGTGTAAACATAGACATTATCAATTCATTTTCATTAATGATAAAAACATAGTGTAATGACATATTGACAAAATCATAGTGAATGAGGGAATCCAAAAATAACTCATACCCATCAAATACCTAGATCATAAAATATAAAAACATTTCAAAAAAATTATATATTAAAATTACTAATCATGATCTATGTGATATCAACCTTAATCTTGATAAACATTTTAAACCCATAACAAGCAATTAAAACCCTCTTTGGTAACATAGAGCATTACTTTCATGAACACTTTCTAAAACCTTTTAATTGTGATGACCATAAAATTGACTTCTTACATTTAAATTATATAATTAATTAGAGATATATAGTGAGGATCACTCTTCATATAATATATATTAGGCTTACCTATTTTCAATGGGCTATAATAGGGCTCAACCCTTCGTATAATCTATATCGGCCTCACCTGTTTCATATAATTCTCAAGTACCATTAATAAAACACATTAATAATAATAATAATAATTTTATGACAAAATTATGGGAAAATGGGATTGATATATATCTATTTTAAACATATTTTACCCTTGGAATGGAAATGTTTTCCATTATAATATATTATAAACATGGTTATCCTGTGGGGAAAAAATGAGTTCCATAACAATCTCATTATGAAAAAACTTAATCCATCCTAACAAATATTGAGGATGGCACCAATTCAAAATATACTCAGTTGATAATAAGTAATATCAATGCTTTTTGACATTGATGATGGAAATCCCATGAATATATCATTAGTTTTTTTAGGAAAATACCATTTTCATTTTGAAGATCTCTTTCAAAACATCATACATTTAAGAAAATAATTTTAATATAACCTTGAAAGTGTTTAAAAGAAGATTTGAAAATAATTTAAAATATTTTTTAAAGTAGAATTTATTTTTAAAAACCATTTAGTTTAAAATTTACATAAAAATTATTTGAATTAGGTTTTGAATACATTTAAAGAAAACAATGTTTGAAAGAACAAATATTTCTGACCAAATAGAACAATAAAGATAAATTTTATTTAAAATATTATCAAACTTTGTACCTACAAAATAGTGTAAAAATAGTACAATTAAAATAATTTTTTTTATAACTAGTGTATAAGGTAATTTAGGAGTAATATAAAATTTCAACATTGAAGACTTAATTGTATAAAATTCTTATAAATGATGAGATTATAACGAAAGAATCTTACCACTCTACTAACAGTGAATCAGAATCCCAATGAAAGAATACCATTAATTGAATCGTTATAATATCATTCAAATAAGTATAATCATGATATAACATGTTAAGGGTGGTATTATATACACCTCATAAAATAAGATAAGTGTATAACATAACAAACATTTCAATGAATGAAAATTGAGGAAAAAAATAATTTAATGCTTTAGTAACATTGACACCATAAACCCCATGAAATAGAGATATTAAAATTTATTACCCCCATTAAATCTAATAATATTAATCAAAAAATAACTTAAATATAATTATATTCACCACATATTTAAAATAAGTGGTGAATGTGTCATGTATCTAACAGAAATAAAATGAGATGACAAAAACCCTTACTACTAGAGAAATAATTGAATCATGAGATAAATGAAAAAATAAATTCAATTTATACTCTTAATATCATCTAATAAATGATATTATGTATATAAACTATCATATAAAAATAATTACACCACCAAAAATAGTTAGTGGTGAATATGGCCTAAGTCTCATTGAACTAAAATTAAGACTATAAATCCCATTACCTTGAGTCTAATCAATTAAACATGTAATTTAACTTCATGAATAATAAATTAATGTTATGAATTTAAAATTTTCACATCCTTTATATAGTTTATTATTAATTTTATTTAACTTATTAATATGTTACATACAATTACATAATCAATTAAGTTTGAGTCATGTTTTTGGACATATTCGGTGTATGTGTAAAAAAATGACATTAGTAGGTCAAATATGGTCTAATGAGTTATTATTGAAACAACTAGAGATTAATAATCATTAAATAATCGTAATATATATAAATATAACATACTTTTATAATCAATCATTTAATATATTCATGAAATATGAACAAACATTTCAATTATGGAGACGGTAGGTCGCATATACACTTAACTAACCTTCCCATTTTTGAATTATCATTATGGAAAGAAGGTAAGTCCCATTAATCTTTAAATATTTTAAATTATATCATAAAATTTATATTATTTAATTAAAAATACTTATATAAATCCCTATTATTATTTGGTGATGAAAAAAGAAGAATCAGAACTCTTTGAGGAGGCGGTAGTCATCATGTCCATAAATGACGTTATCACCTTTTCAGTGTGTGAAAATGTATGATATAAAGTGATATATAATATTTTTAGAAAGATAATTATGTCAATAATATCATATATATATATATATATATTATAAAATAGTTATATTAAATCTGTCCCTAATAAAGTCCATAAAGCATGAATGAGTCACATTGCTATAAAGAGGATATATTTCACATGTCCATAAATGATGTTATCGTATTCCCACATAATGGAAAGAAATAATGTATGTGTTACATAATAATTAATTAAGGGTAAATAAATAATAAATATAATATATATCTTATAAAATATATTTTCATCATAACTCCCATCATTGAGTGATGGTAAAGGATGAATGAACAACATCAGTTCGTGAGGTAGTAGTTGGCCATACACATGAATGGTTATTTCATATCCCATTTTATGGAATTATGTCATATTTTAGTTTTTATAATTAACATAAAAAATTTCAATATATTTAATATAATTAGGGTATTATATAATCATGATATTAAAATAATTTAAGGGTTGAATAATGAAATGAATGAAAAGTTCTTGTTGAAGAATTTCACATCTGCTTTGGGTAACTCCTTTGTGTTTTCACCAAAGGACTTATTTGATTTTATTAAAAAATTTAGGGTTCTAGGATGATCTTATGGTTGATTGAAATTTATTTTAGAATGGTTTGGATGATCCAAAATGCTTTAGAGATGTGAATAAATGGAGAGAGATAGTGCCTTTATATAGTAGAGGAGGAGTGTAATTCTTGTAAATAAAAAAAGGTAATCATTATTGGGACGTCTTCATTACATATTTTTCCTCCAATAATGATCCAAAATCGATAAAATTGGATATTTTTTCTAAATAAGGACATCCAATGGGTTTTTGACAATTTCATAGGTCATTTGGGCCCTTATATTTTATGTTTAACCACTAAGTAGACACATTTTTAAAATAATCACTATAATTATTTTTAATTTATTTCACTAAATTTTTAGGTCAAAAACCATGTTAAAATGAGATGGATTTATAAATTATATGGATTCCAAATATGGAATTCATTTTTTCAAATTAAATTCATAGAAGTGGCGTATGTTTATTTGAAATTATTCCCATAGAGGTGATTAGACAACAAGGTTTTGATGTTAAAATGATCAAAATATTGAAATGTTTTTATATCAAAATTCATTGTGAAATTGATTAAAATTAAATATATTTTATTAATTTATGTATAATTGATAAAAATTAACATCATTACCACTTTAAAAAAATTACTCAATAAATAATTTGAACAGAAATATTGTTTGGTATTATAATTCATTTTTATTTTACTATACAAGAAATTTATTATTCCTAGAAAAAGAAAAAAAATTAACCCAAAGTAAATTTTGATACATTAATTTAAAAAATGAAGTCAATATTTTAATTTTTTTTTAAAAAAAATTTCAAAATTTAGTTTTAATATAAGTCTCCCATTAAAAAAAGAAAAATTTCATTTTAGAATAAATACATATTTTAATGATTAAAATTGGATATGTTCTTATTTTTTGCCTATAAAACTTATTAAGTGAATTTAAATGTATTTTATTGAATAAATAATAATATATATATTTATATATATTTATTTAATTATGATATTTTACTAATAGTCTTTAACATATTTTATTAAGATAAACATCATGATCGGTATAAGAATAGTTATTTATAAACACTCATTCAATATATTGAATGAGTTTTATTTTCATTTATAATTTATTGGTAACCAAAGAATTAATTTTATAAACAATTTAAAACCATATTCAAATAATTTTGTTAATAATGTTTAGTCTCTCCATTCCAACAACTAGTTGATTACTATCATGTTAAATAACAATATTAATAGTACATTATTTCTTGATAAGACTCGATCCTGTGTGCAACATAAGTTATTGAAGATAATCGATGTTATGTGAAACATAGGATGAATATGTTTTTGCGTGTATGGAATGATAAACTATGAATTTCATGTAACCCAAGTGCTCAAATAATTTAACTTAGGAATATATTCATTAAAATTTTAGGATGTTGTTATATATATCATAATTTTAGGGAGAAATATATTCTTGAGATGGATAATAAAAAAACTAAAAGTAGGGGAGAAAAAATCCATGGCTACTAGAATTCATAATATAAATATGATGGGGATTTTATTATATAATTAATTTTTGATTGGGATAATGATTCAAGATAAGTAAATAGCTCTCTTGAAAAATTTTTATATACCATTTTTCTGATGTATTTATAGAGATCATTGACACATTAAGACAAATATGAGTTACAAATATGTACAAACATTTATATTTATATTTAATCAATATCCTGAAGATTAATTAAAAAACCGATGCTTTCATAGTTATTGGAACCTTACAAATGAGAATTTAAAATTTTGTAATTAGAAAATACATATTCACGAAGAACGAGTGTCAGTTTGGAGAAGAAAAGGGAAGAATGAAGCATAACCCAATGGGTATCACATGCATGTGTAACTTAATCATGTCTTTCATAGTGAGACTTCACATTTTATAATCCATGATAATATCATGTGATATATCTAAGGAAAACCTAACATTTTTTACCTTACAAGGTTCACATTCACATGAGATCAATGCTTTATCATATGATGTACTCTTGGAGTTAAGTGATCAATTCCATTAAAAACAAATGATGAAAAGGGTTCATGTGATATTCATGACAAGCCTGTTGATCATGATACTCCCAATTTGTAATCTAGTAGAAATATTATTGATGATTTCAATGTCTACATGTGGAAGAATTTATAAATGATCATATAATTATGTGATGGGAGATACACTTTTCTCAAATAATAGGGTTACATGGTTCACTTGATTAGTTCATTGAACACGCAAAGGCCCTTTTACAAGACGGTTTGATCATATAAATTCCTTTGAAAATATTATCCAGATCACATGGTTTCCCTTGTACATGCCACCTTGGTCATGTGATGTCCCTTGGACACATTATCCAAATCAACTAACGGCTATTGTACATGTTAATTAGATCACATGAAGGCCCAAGGTAATATCGTCCTGAACATGAAAATGGATTTGGAAATGTACATCTTAAACATCATGTGACATATATATACATATATATATATATATATTAATTTCAATACAAATAAAACCTTTTACCATGATACCTTCATCACACATGTGACCCCAGACATACTATGGGTTTATAGAGGATGATAATGATCGACTTATCATAAGGTGAATATTTATCATGAGATAAAGAAATGATGTAACTGATTGCACATAGCTAATTCATGTGAAGAAAATAAGGCATTACCAAATTATGAGAATGGTCCTTCAATTAATTTTCGATGTTGTATGTGGTGTGTCCCACACAAAAATATATATAGATTTAGTGGTGGAGGTGTCTATGAAAACTACCATTGGAAGGGAAAAAAATATGACACATATGAGAGGGTATGTTCAAGAGAGAAGTTTTTATATGATCCAAACAGCCTTCCACTGAGAAAATTATAACGAGTAAATATGAGAAATCGATTGAAACTTTAGTGTTATGGTAAGTCATGAGATGACCAATTGATTATTTAAAGGCCTTTGGATATACAATCTTGATTATGTGATTCCTTAATGGACAACTGATGGAAATGTTTTTTGTATATATGTGAAAAATGTTGTAAATAATGGACAATTTATGAGAAAGAAGATACACTATTCTCTATGAAAATGGGTGATGGGGTTAGAATTATATTTTCATTGATTTCATGATTTCACCCATATATTCACATAGATCACGAAACAACACTTGAACATGTCATCCTTCTTATAAAAATACCATTGGAGAGGTTAACAGGATCATACGATTTGCGTGATCAGTTTATTAATCACATGAAGGCCCCTAAACATGTCAGATGGATCATGTAGTAGTCCCCATACATGTTATAATTTCTAGTAAGTTACACATGGATATGACCCTAGAACCATATGAACCCCTATCCACGATCCTTTTGATGAGCCCTACCTTTATAGAGAGAGTACCTATAATAGACCAGGGATTTTCACTCGTGGAACATTATTCCTTCCATGTCATCTAAAGAGGACATTATTCCATCCAAGAATACTCAATAGTCATCACATGGTCCCCTCTCATTTTCCATCTAAGGGTAATGAATGAATATGTTACATTAGAATCCACCTTGGTGTTATCCCCTTGGCATTGCATTTACTCTAGTTTTCATAGCACAAATGGTGATGTGTGTATACCATCATTTCTCACCATAAATAGGTTTGGAACCATTATAAACCATTAGGACTCTGATTCCAGTTATAATTAGGTTATTTAGGATAGTTTCCTAAGTCCTAATATCCTTATCAAACGTAAATAACATGTATTTTCTTTTGGGGTAATATATTTCTCATTGTTTCTAATCATATTCCATCAAGAAAAACATCATCTCTAATCCCCACTCAAACATCCAGGCAGCTTCAATTGGTGTTTCCTTCACCTATATGGAATTTATATGATCCTATTCTATATATTGTATCTCACATTGGGAATTACCATTTCGGACATAAGTAGTTAAGATGATCATGACATTCCCCATTATGGGCTTTTGCGTAAGTTGTAAGACATGACTAAGCATTCCATTTTCTTCGAACAAAAAAATACTGATAAAGAAAACATCAGGGTTATCCCAATGTGTAAGCCTCATATAAGTTTGTTCTTATGATTTAATTTTATTTGTATAATATTAATCTATCGATTGTTTCTCACAAATATCATTAATCATGTGGTATTAGAGATAGGTTACAAGTATTCTATCAACATGGGGAAAATTATATAATAAGGGCCCTTATTTAGGTGTAATAATTAATACATATACTATTCACTCAATGTTACTTACTCCGGACGAGGTGTCTTATGGAAGAATTATATACAAATGTCACTCTCTATCCTCTGTCATCACACCATTTATCATGTAGACACACATAACAATTGAACCACAAGGACCTTTTTTCATATTATACATAGGATATGTGGGACGCCTTCTTTTGGAACAGGATCATAATCCAATTATTAAATTACCTCATACCCTTCATTTATACATGAATTCAAAATGAAAAGCCTGGTCCTTTTTGAAATATGTGTGTTATGATTCTAATTTCTTAAAGGACACATTGGATACCCCAGGAGGTCCACTCTTGATTCAAAAATCACCAATTACCTACAATGATAACTATAATCTAAGAGTGCTTAGAAATGAGGATTCAAAATAAAAGTAGGACCTCAATGTTAAATAATAATGGGTAAAAAGATATAGAAACATTAATACATACATATTGTTTTATTAATTTAATTCCCACATATATATAAATATATTTTAAATTCATTCATTTTTAGGGTTAACAGTCTCGTAATGAGATATAGTAATGATCACAAAACAAATCTAAAAAAATGTAATAGAGTCTCATGGAATGAAACAATTACCCTTAAAAAGATGTTGTAATACTATCATCTCATATCTTTGACCAATGTGAGTTCCTAATCATCATTGGTAAGAAAATCCAATGACCTCCTACATTTTGAAATTAGGTTAGTGTCTAATTATGGAAGATAAATCAATTGGATGTTTCTGTTATGAGACAAAGTAGTGAACTAAATAGTGTGAATCTCATTATAATATTATTTAGACTATTTTCTTATTGGGAAACATAATATAGAACTTTATTTGAAGATATCAATAAATAAGTATTATATGGTTTCCCATGGTTAGACCATTTCATTTGGAAAATTTTATATTTCTGAAATAAACAAACCAACAATGAAAATAAACAGATAGATTCAACATGAAAATATTTTCAATAATGTTTCATTCTCAAAATGTTATATTAATTAGGGAAATTTTTTATTATTTTCCAAGTGATCACATATAAAAAACTCATAATATTCACCTTGACCTAAAGCCTAGCCATTGTTAACAAACATTCTAGAACCTCAATAGTGGAAATAGCCTCCACGGGTCATGAAACAATGTCACCAAACCAAAACCTTCACTATCGAGTTGAAAACACAATGGTCAAGAAGTACCAATGACATAGTACGATCCCAAACCATGAGGCCTATGTATCGGTCTTCAAGAATTATAGTCCCTAATCACACCTCCCTTAGAGAAGGGTGTAATGAAACTGGCGGCCCCTATTATCCCTAACAACTTCATTATTATTCTATCACCGGAGTGAAATAATGAAATCATTATTTACCTTTGGAGGGCAGTTCAAGGAGTCAACTTTGACACTATCCTTGCTCAAGAGACACTAAGGAGTGCTCCTTTCAACCACTTCCTTCAGCGTCATCTCGCCAATGCCCCTCCGCCACTTTCTAGGGGAACTATGTGATAAGTTTCCACCTTGGAAACTCAATCACAAGCACTGTGGAGATATATCTAGGCATGGTAATAAATATACCAAAGCAAGTGATCTTATATACCCACTACTTCCAATGAATCCATTCGGTATATTATAGTGGTTTTTGTTGAGTAGGTTCATATTCGTTCTTTCCCAGAACAATTCTCCCAAATATCTCGATCATAATCTTGTTGGATTTACATATCCCAACCAGAACGCATAAATCCCATCGGCAAATTTTGATGGAAGAAGAATCCCATATTAAAACCAATATATCTAAAAATATGGCCAGATGACTAAGAACATGAAGGAATATTTACATGAATTCAATATTTTGAAATGATCCTATATTTTTGCAGTGATAAAGGATCATTTCCTCCACCAATCATATAGGTACAGACCCATATTTTTATCCCAATAGATAGAGTAGTATATTAGAATTATCAAAATTAATAGATTTATACCCCCAATAAAGAACATATTATTACTCCCTTTTAGGAGAATTGTAGACATAATCCAATAATGGATGATGCACATGACTAAGTTCATATTCCCATTCCTACATGGATCTATCTACATAGTTTGGAAATCACATTAGGATTTGTGTATAATATTTTCAAACAAATCCAGTTTCATATTATAATGGATGACCAAGATTAGTCTTGTATTCCTACCCCAATTGTATTATGCCAACACATGCTATAAATTACCACATGGTGTACTATTATTCCCACTGAAAAATCTACTCCATATATTAAATATGTTTATAGGAGGCATGCACATATTATTTATTTTACTAAAAAATACTACACCAATGACCTTCATATTCTATACATGAGGATGCCAATATTCCTTCCTCCATTTAATTATTTAGTCAATATATTTTAATGGGGAATGCATATTTGAACCAGGATCATACATTGGATTCTTCTTGGGTACACCGACATAATTCGTGAACCAGTCCTTGGTGGGTTTATATTCCCATTGAATATGTTTAATATCACTCGCATACTACAACAACATCTTAGTAGTGGGATCATATTCCTATAGTAATAGATGGTCCTCATCATACTATTTAGACTTCCACGCAATAGGTTTATAATTTTACTCATCTATAAAAGTTGGGTTAGAAGTTTTTTATTATTATTATCGATGTGGTTCACATTCCTACTCTGTATGATTCATGTGTCCATAAGGCCACACAATGAATTTATACATCTCATAAATGGACTAAGGACTATTAATATAATGAATAAGTTTATAACTACCATGATTTTATTTCTCAAAATAGTATAGAGGTCGATTATAGGGACCCTACCCCTAAAATCTGTTGTGGACAACACCCAAGGTGATATCTCTCCTAGATAAGGAAATCCACCCTTTTCAAGACACCTTCTTATAGACAAGTTCTTGAAACACTGAGGGAAACCATATATATTTCCCTATTAACCACTAGTGACACCATTCCTTGGTCAGAAGGTGACCCAGAGATGCTACCACTATGTTGGACTAAGTTTAGGAATATGTATTCGATGAAGAAGAGGCTAACAACGATATATGGAAGGAGTTAGACTAAAAATAACATTTCTAAAAGGTTTTTTCCAACCACATTTTCTTATTATGATTTCCAATATGATCTAACTGAGAATTGTGTCCCTTAAATTGGATAGAACATGTGGTTTACATTTCAGTGGTTGAGGTCCATGTACCACCCTTATCATGATGATGAGAGTAATCTCTCAGACATAAACATTCTTTACAGTCAGATAGGCTTTCCCTATTTCTCCATGGCTCATGATATGATATAGTAAAGACATAAAAATATCCTATGAAATTTTTTACTAAATAGAATATTGAGTCTCATAAAATTAATCATTGAAGACCCATAATAAATTTGTATCTAAGGAAATAGTGAATATAGATCATTGCACATCACCTCATCCCTAGGGCAGCAAATATTCACAAGCATAGCATCTAGAAATGTCAAATCCATTGGGGAGACAATGAGACTGAATATTAAATGGGCTAATTGGTCAATATAATGATGATCCCCTACTTCTAAAATAAAAACATGCTAATACTGTAGGGAGAGTTCCACTAATCGGCTCGTATGATGAGCCTCTTGATAAAAAGGAAACATGTCTCAAACAAGGAATATGAAGTCTCATACTGCTCAAAAACATCCAATAATGGGAGCCATCCATTATGAGAATACATGTCACATGGTCTAAGTAAGGAAAAAATTAAACGAAATTAGGATGATCTTAATGGAATATTCCATTGAAGCCATCTAGGAAAAGATGTATCCCAAAGATCTGAAGAAAGATTTTCCACTGCCTTTATCCCTGGGTGTTTAAACACTAGGAAAAAACTGATGAAAATGATGGAATCTTCAATAAAACTCCATTATATATGTATTTTAGAATTTGTTTCTCATAATTTATCCAAAGTATCATCAAAACCTCAAAAATAAGATTAGAAAGTACCAATAGTGTTCTAGAATAAACCTTTTTAATTGGGATGTGGGAAATTTTATCATCTCTCTTATGGAGATCATCCTTCCCTAACCTTGGTAGTAACTACTAATGGATAGTACCACCATAGTTCCTCCAGAAACATGAAAAACTCATGAAATTATGGGATCACGTTGAACCCATGTCCAAATACACCTTCAATTACATTATTCATATACCAAAATGGGGGTAATTTTTACCAAAGATAGCCAACCTCATAAAAGATGAAAACTATGAAATACCCACCAGGAAAAGGGATGTGGGTAGGACCCCCATGTAACACTCTAAGGTAAATATGTGGTATGATGCTTCCCCATTATTTGGTCAATGATGGGGTGATTACTATTGCATGGTGTGATTTAATGAACATCATCACGATGGATCTATAAAACGATATTAACCCAGATGAAAAAACAAAGGGATGTAATGTAGAAGTGGTACATTTAGAGTAGGGGGATATTGATGCCAAAATTATGGCTACATGTATATTGAATCAGAGAAGGATAAAAAACATATAACCTTTAAAAGAAGGTTTTACACTTCCTTAGTGAACTTCACAAAATGATAAAGGGAATTGTGTGGCTATGTCTGAGTCACCACCAATAAAAGTTAAAATCCCTTCAATAGAGGATTGGTTAGAACAATACTATAAGAAGATACATCCCCACAAATGTATCAATTAGGAATTAATAATGATAAATATTCCCATAGGGTACCACCTTCTATAATAAATGAATATTCCTCCCCTCACTAATTAAGGGGATTTATACTACTTGTAATGATGGAATTTGAACATCAGGAAGGATATAGATACAAAAAACCATTTTATATAAATGAGTACGTCCTGGACGATCATGATATTCCTCCTTTATGGTGGAAATCTCATCTTTATAAGGGAGATCATTTGATATTGACATGAATAGGAAATTAGTAGGATATAAAGGCATGGAAACAAAATCCTACCTTTCCCACTCCCTCTCCACATGAGATGGTCTAGATAGATTTATATTCAATGAACCTAAATACTCACTCAACATCCCACTCTCAAAGATAAATTATTAGAAATTAATGATGAAAACATCCATGATGAGTTGTAAACACCTTTATTTATGATTAAATACCATGGTTGATTCTGTTAGTTCACAAAAATGAAAAATTTCCTTTATGATTACAATTTACAATATTGGAAGAAATATTTCACAATGATCATGAGACAATATTTTTTTCAAAGTATAAACCACCACTGTCACACTCAAACTAGTAATGGTTCCTTCCAGAACTGCCATGAAGACATTGAATCACAGAGTGCCTCCCAATGATTAGTAGCAACAGAGAAACCTCCCTCGATTAGAGGTAAATAGAGAACCTAATAACAATCAATTTAAGGGGGGGGGGGGTGAAATAATATATTCCCTCCAAAATTAATTAGTCCTCGGTTGTATCCTTATAGCCATGGAAAACAATATCCTCATGATTTCTTCACATTGTAAACCTAATGAGGATAGGCTAAATGGAAGTAATTACTATTTACCATTTCATAGGATATTGGATCACACTATAAATGATTTATTTGTCTTTAAAGACATTCTATAGGTAATTATTGAGTCTATAATACTGATAATGGGAAAAGACTCGGTGTAAATGACTTGTGTGACAACCACCCTACTCAAAGGATATGGCAACTAGAAAGATGTTCTGTCTATACATGAATAGAAGATTAATAGCTAGATGAATCAGACTAATGTTGACATATATCATGCTAAAATAAGATAATAGTTTCATAAAAAAGTCATGATCCCATCATCAAAGGAGGCTCCCTTGAGTCCACCTTACAAAGTAAGGCGAAATCATCAAATTTAGTAAAAGGCACATGGAAAAGAGTCTCATCCATCAAAAACATTGGTTCTGAATCCTGTATTTTTTTACCCCAGTTTCTTGAGTCTGGGATCTATCCCAATAAATAGAATGATAATTTAAAGAAGATATCATTTATAGAACTATTATATTTATTCACTAAAAAGAACCTTTTTTCGATGATGAATACACCTCAGAATATGAGTTCCTTATACCTAATCGAGGATCCAAAAGATGAGGCCTAAGAAGTTGAGGGGAAATGGGATGTCATAGTCATAACAAAAACTAATATCCAGGATACATCCCCTATGAGTAAATATATCTAGCCTAGACCGGTCTTCAAGTATTTTAGCAATCCCAACATGAGCATGGATTTGCCTCAGAGTTATTCAATAGTCACTTGAACCTGATTGTTTTGGATAACCATGTGAAGGGTGTAAAACTGTTTGATTAGCTTAATTGAAGGTTTAGACTAGAGTAAACTTCATAAGTAGTAATATAATAACCCATGTCCTCTACCCAATAACATTAACCATTACCTAAGGTAATCCATCCCCTTTTCTGAATAACAATGAGTGACCCTACACAGTGAAGCGTGGACCTCTACCATATGAATATGATGTTATAAAATAGAGTTTGGTTGTCCCTCCCAAAATATTAATCCTTAAAGGTCTATATACTTGAAAAAATCATAGATTGAGGAACTCTACTGTCCCTAGTAGTTTGAGAAAAAAGTCACTGTATTTGAGGTTTATTTGGGTGGAAACTACTCAGGTGGAATGTCATAATACCATCTCATTGAAAGAGTAATATCAAGACAAAGCAATCCAAGTACATATTAGATCACTTTATGATTTAATAAAGGTGGATAATGTCAATATCCTAAGAGATATGGATGATAATACTTCCTGGATTAACCTAATCTCAGTCCAAACTCTCTGATGTTTGGGATATAAAAAGGATTATTTTTCTCTAAAAAAACTGACCACCTAATACTACAATAAAATTTATAAAAATACCATTGTAATGATCAAACCCAAGCCTTAGTTTAGATACATTATGTAAAATTTTGAGTTCATGGATTTCCATCCTGAGACAACATACAATTCCTTACTCAGAATACATATTCTTCAGAGCCACATCATGGTGACCTTAAAACTTCATCAATGCTTCAAATATATATCAATTGAAAGTTTGGCATACTATATGGTTATAGAATCCTATTTGTGTTTTATTTATATCAATATGATTAGGTGAGTTTCTATAAGAGGGAAAGAAAAAATCCGATGATAGATAGTGAAATGTATGTTGTAGATCCCAACAACATGGAAATTGCTCATACAAGAAATTGGATTTTTCCTAGTAGTGATTATATGCTACCTAAAAACCTAATTCGTGTGGAAGAATCAGTCCCATTGAGCTATTATAAACCCAAAACATTAAAGATCCATGTCTATGAAATAATAATCAAGCTAGCCGGAATTGTCCTATTAGAAGAGAGATAGACCAATTCCCCATTTGATTTTGAAAATTGTTAAGCCCATCAAATGAAATTAATAATTCCACCTAGAAAATACCTATAACTCAGGATTTATATACTATTACTTACCTCAATGGAAGCATAAAGGAAGATAAGAATTCTTAAAACCCCCACATAGTGACTCTGGTATTTAAAAATGTGAATGTTTCATCCCATGGTATATTATTCATCAATTAGGATAGATATTACTTAGAATTATTCACCATTCCAAGAGATGTCCCCATTGAAATAAAAGTGGAATAATATGATGTTGACCATATGAATTATCATCCTATATTTGAGGAAGGCATATCTGTCACAATTGATCAGATTAAGAATATGCATCTAGGAATATATAATGACCCATGAACTATATTAATTAGTTCAGTAATGCCTATCAAGGATCGATAGATGTATATTTACTTTTTAAATAATCATAGATATATGTTGTCTTAAAATTATACAATGATAATTTAACTGAATCCTAAAGAGGCTACTCATTATCTAGTATTTCCATATGACAACTGAGCTTTTATGAAGGCGGTTAGGATAATTCCTCCCTTTCAACATACCAATGTTGAATCCAATGTTGAAAAATTGATCCAAGTCATCTTTTTTGAACGATGACACACCCAAAACAAATTTCCAACATCATTCCAATTAATAAAATGAATTTGAATATCAAGGTTTTATTTGATTTTAGGGACATTCAACGACAATATTTGAAACATTACATCCCAATAACAATCATATAATGTTTTACCAATTCATCTATTGGCTTTCAATCAATTTTATTTATGGATGGGTATTTAGGGTATAGCCCATTCATGATGGCCCCTAAAAGTGAGGAATCCACTTACATCAGTGAACCATGAGAAATTAGAGTAATGTCAAGGGAATTCCAAGTCTTTATGGTAGGCCACCATGACATTGTGGTCAATCTAGAAAATACTTATGAAATTATTGATATTCCACCTCTTCTTAATCTTAATGATCTAAGAGATCTCTAAGGGTACCACATATATACTCATCATTTTATAGCCAACCTCGATAGTATATTTCTTCTCATTATTGATTTGATGAAAAATGGTGTCTTCTAATTGGTGGATGATGAATACCTAAAAGATTTTGATATCTACAAAAAGTACATATTTCATCCATTCGTATTAATTATTATAATATAAGGGAAACCAGGTACCATATGTGTGTCTTCCATGGAACGATCACTCGATACACTCCTCATGAATAATAATGATGCATGAATAAAAACATTCTCTACTATATCATCCAAATTATTTTAGATATTGAGATCTATATTATGATATCAATAGTAACATCCTCTCATTAATCCTCATAGTGTAGAAATAGAGGCATTGTGACACCAACCAGTGTTGGGGAGTGGAAAAAGATAATTTTATACACTTAAGTGTGTATTAATTGGTATGACCTAAGTAAAATCCCAAGATTGGTGTTTGGAATAAATATGCCATGAGTGAAAGGTATAGTAAAGAACAATAATTTGAATGAATAGGAAGCAAAGGACATGGTTTATTATAATTATTTTAGGGAAAAGTGATTGGATTTTTGTTTCTAATTCCATATTGTAATTCTCTCATGTCCCATTCAAATGTGGATCTTTTGTTTATGTTAACTTATTTAATGAATATATTAAAAATCATCTATCAATGTTGACACTTGATTATAATTGATTGATAGTTAGAATAATACACCGAATTTCCAAAACTAGACTATTCTACTTCAAATTTTGAAAGGTATAGTGTATCTCTAAAAGATCACCTAGGTAATTCCAAATCAATAATTGATTACCCTGTGAGCTCTGATTAGTCTACTATGTCTCTCCCAAGTGTTTATCAATCACTAATAACTTCTCTACTTGATACTAAATCACAAAATTTGTGTGATCCATTACTAATAAAAGGGAGAATAATTTTTTTAATCATGGAAATTTAAGAATGATCATATTTTAGAAAATGTAGAATCCCATTGAATTAAGACTCTAAATTTATAAGTTAAAAACCATTTGTTAACCCCAAAGAGATAGAGTAATTTGATAAAACTAGGACTCCATCATTACAACAGGTCAACTCCTCTTCCACCAACCCCAGAAAGGGTCTACCCCTCCATTAAAAATGAAATAGTGGTGGTAGAAAAGGAATAAGACATAATGAAAAAAAATAACAGAAAGGATTAAACATAGAGTCTACAATAGCATCAACAAGTGTTTTCTCTTTTGAGTCTGCTACTCTACTTTTTGGGAAAAAACTCTCTCTATTTATATATGATGGTTTCTTTTAGGCTCCATTAGGGAAAATATATTCCAATATATTTTAAAAGATACACATGATAGGTTCGGTTTATATTAAAAGATGCAACCATGTATATAAGGTGTCAACTTATTTGGTGAGGAAAAATGGTATAAGTGATACTTATTTGTGTAAAAAAACTCATTCATTGTTCAATGAGTCATGGATAGATAAAGTCGGTAAGAAATATATTTAGGACATCATGGATTATTAGAGTGAATATAGTGAATGGGGAATGTGGCATGGGCCATTATAACTCATTCATCCTTTTAGTGGTTGCATGAGTTAAGAAAATATTCATTTTAAAATAGAAGTGGGAACTTGGTGGCTTGGAAATGGATAGAAGCCTAGTATTATCATCATTCATCATACTACCTTCATATTGGATTGATGAGTTGTGAAATTAAAATAGGGATAATGGTAAGTGGACAATATGATCGCATGTTCAGTAATAGTATAATTAGATATATCTCTAGGGGTGGAAGGTAAACTTAAACTGAACACCTATAGTAGCTTCCTTGGTGGTTGTCTGGTGGTTTATAGGTAGTGTAAATAGATGGGGTGGGTGATGGTGGAAAACACTCGATAGTTTCTCATGGTTAACTATCATATGAATAGTGTCACATGGGTTACAGTAAGCTCAAAGGTGGATAATATGTAACTGTTGGCTCCAACAGTGGCTGACAAGTCAATGTTGGCTTCAATAGGGGTTCATGAGTCACATTGGGCTCAATTGTGAATCATGAGTCACTATATACTCAATTGTGGCTCATGGGGAACTATTGGCAGCATTTCGGTCTCACGATGCACCATTGGAGTAAAAAGTGGCTCATGAGGCACCATTGTTCTAGCTCATTGTGGTAGATCTAATGAACTCAATGGAGTTGCATGGAGACGACCTACTTGGTGGTGAATTAGTGGTGAAGAAGAGGATATTCCTTCTCAATTGGCCTTAATAATTTCCAAATGATCCTGGAATATTCTGATGGTGGTTTTTGAGGGTATAGGGGATGATCTATAGTGTCAAAGTACTTCAGATATGGCATAAGGACCAACCACTAAAAATTGGGGTGCTAGAGATAGTGGTCTCTGATGATGGTAGTGGTGTCAAACTGAGGTAGAATGTTGAAACAGTATAGAATTTTGATGGAATGAGGTTTCCAAGTTAGGTTCAAGTGGGAGTGGCATGAAAGAACATTTTTTTGTAAAATGTGAAAAATGAGCATATGAACTAGTCCCACAGAGGAAATTAGATACAGAGGCATGATGGTTTAAATAAAAAGTCGTGTCTATAACATAACATTGAACTCGCATAGGGTTTTTTGGACCCTCACATTCCACCATGAACCACCCAATACTGGGGAGTCCTTTCTCCCATTTCTCTATGGGTTTCACCACCTTAGGCTAGTACTCTAAGGCTTCATCATATCTATATATAACACATGAAATTCAACCCTATGGGCCATCCATGGGTCTTATCCCCATATGTGTTTTTTAAGCCCATGTGGGCTCACCCTATCACATTATTGGTTAGCCATCCCCTTCATGGGGTGGGAAACATGGAAATGGGTTAATGTTTTAGGTCCTGCTTAGCTCAGGAACAAATTTTTTACCACAAAAATATAAACACATAGATAAGTTTATAACACAATATAGAAAATAAATTCCCAATTCCAACTCATAGAAATTTCTTTAGACCAATATAATTCTATATTTAAAACTACCCATCGTTTAATTAAAAACATATAAAATCATGATTTTATTCATTGGAAATCACTGAAAGTAATTAGATTTTCCTACCAAATATGCATGAAAATATCTTTGTGTCAAATACCTCCGTACATAAACAAATCATGTCCTCATGCATAAAATCTCAAAAAAGGAATTTTGAGGCCACCAATGTTTTCAATATTTATGTTCTGAAGAAATAAAATTAAACAATTTTCAATGTCAAATAAAATTTTCAAATATCTCAAAAATATCAATTCAATTTCTCATTTTTATAAAGAAATAATCAAAACATGTATTTTCAATTTTCCCTTTTGAAAAATGTTAGAACTAATTATTTAATACATTCATGTTTCATTATTAATAATTGTTAAACACTCCAAACATGGTTTACCACACTTATGATTTTTTCACCCATGTCTCATGATACAATTCAAGGGGATTATGATCTTGTCCTGAGAACATTTTTCTTTTCCATAATCATGTAAAGGAACTAATTTCACCACATTGTAATGAAAAAAGGATCATAATACCATTTGGGATTTCATTAAAGGTTAAAATGAATCTAAATATTAAGGTTAGTACGAATTGATGTTTAAAAATTAATATTCAAGGAAGAGGCGTATATATTTTGTATAATCAATGATATCAAAAGTAAGATCTCAATGAAATGCCTCCCTTAAAATTGTAACAACTCACACTTCCCCCAAAAATCAATGTAATGGTTATGATAATAAAATCACATCGAATGATTTGTGAATCCTCTTGAATTTTTATCTACGTTTATACATTTTTTCATTCTTAAATAACTTTTTCCTTTTTTTCTTTTTCAATATTTTTACTTTGAATTAACCTCACATCTACCACCTAACCATATATGATAAAAATCCTAGGTCTGGTAAGGGGGAATTTTTATTCTTCTTAGTCCCAACCCATTTTTTCATTTTTTTTGTTTCTTTTTTTTCATTTTATATTTTATTATGAGTGGAAAAATTGTATATAGTACAATGAATAAATCAAAAACATATTTCAATACCCATATGTTTAACCCCAAAACCTTTTCAAAGAATAGAAATCATTTCATTATTATTTATTCCATTTATCTCTAACACTTCAATATAAAAATATCATGAAAATACTAAGAGTAGAGTAGGAATGGAAAAAAATTAATTGAAACATGGAACATTCCTAATAAAGTTATTTATGGAATCTATGGGATAAAATGTATTGATTCAGATTTGATCCTTTATGTATAAGGGATTTTTAAAATATTCCTCAATAATTTAAAATTTCTTTTCGTATAGTCAGGACTTTGACATGTTCAAATGAAATTTCTAATAGGTGGAATGCCCAAATATCACTCCCTTAATATGATCAATAATAAAATATGATGTACTTGGACTAGAAATCCCCTCGATAATGGAAATTTGATTATAGAAAATTACTTAAGGCCTGTCCAATAATAAAAAAATTCACATGGATTTTGGAAATGTGAAGGATGAAAAATGGTGGGAAATTTTATTCTCATGAATCAACTAATTAACTAAAATAACGTGTCCTCATGTTAATATCCATGATTGAATTTAATCATCCAATTATCAATTTAACTAATTTTATTTCAATAACATTAAAATCTAGAACATAAAATTGAAGGATTCTTATGAAACTCATTTCTCTAAGATAAGTCAAGTAATGAAAGATTCAAGAATGGGAATGATATTTGTAGTTTAATTATCGAAATTTGTTATTTGAAAAAAAATGTAGAGATTTTGAACATAATGTGTGTAATAAAGATCCCCATATTCCATGATGTTTTATTTCCCTTTCTTCCATGATCGTTGGGGGATTCCTACTACCTCCATGAACCTACAAAAGATAATTTCTCAATTATATAGAAAGATCATTTCATTTATGCTAAAAAATATAAGAGTGAGTGGATTACATGATAGACTAATTCCAAAGCCTAAAACTGAAATCTAAATTACTAGAAAATAAGTAAAAGGATAATCCATGAAATGATCCCTCAAGTGGGCCCTAATTTTTTACTACCTCAAGAGGGAAGTAACCAGTATTATCCATAATCTGAAGGTGGGTGGTTATTATTGGATTTAAACCACCACATATGGATTTTACTATCTTGTTCTTCTTTGTTGGTGGTGAGTAACGATCTATGGTTAGATTATAAAAGATATTCACCCTTCAAAATTAGGTACAGTTTTCATAGATGGGGAAATATAATGTAAACGTCAACCACCTTTTTAGTTTCTACTTTTAAAACCTACTCTTCATTTCTAGTGTCTGATTGAAGTGGTGTATGTGAATTGTAATCTCAAAATTAAAGTTATAGTGTGTTTATAATTCAGAAGATTTAAAACATGATGAACTTTAAATAAAAATTCCATCTTTGTGTGTGTTAATCCTCTATATTTATTTACATAAGCCTGACTAGTTGGACTACCTAGTGGGATTCCTCAAATTAATGTTCTATAAAGTTAAAGTCCTCTATGTGTTCCCCAAAAGGTGAATTCGAAGTTTCTTAATCCTCCCCAAATGTATGACAATGATTGTTGAAATATTGAAATTATATGTACTGGGAATTAATTTTCAATAAAATTTAATTTAATCAAATGAAATAGAGTTTGATATAAGATCATGTCCTGAAAATGGTTCAGTTTCAACATCATCTTCTTTGGTTAGTAACCCTTAGAGTTGGATATTGAAAAGTGGAGGTAGTAGTCATGATCCTCCATCTATTTCTAAAATTCCACCACTTGGGTGGTGTCTTATTCTACCACATATATAAATATATAACCAATGGATAATTCTTCTATCATGTAGATGGGATAATCTCTATTCTTTTCTTATCCATTCGAGTTACTCCAAAATTTATCTTTATTTTTCCCATATTCCTATTAGAATTTTATTCATCATCTTTTGTCTATATCACTTCATGGTGCTCCTAATATTGGTTCTTAAAATGGTTGGCATGTTTATATTCCATGAATTGGGCCTCTACCTCATTTATATATTCAGTGAATTTAGGAAACTCTAGTGGAACTTCATTCTTTTCCTTTATACATTGATAATAATCTGGCACTTCATAAATCATGTCTTTCATTTCAAGAAATGAATGTCCAGTGTTATTCCCATTCATAATATTCTTGTATAGATTTGTGTGTCCATCGATTCTTTTTAAGAGATCCTCATAATTATTATGTAGTACGTTCATTTGATCATTCACCCCTGACTAAATTTTCAATGTATTGAAATAAATGATCATTTGAAATCATCATAGAAAATTAAATATGTGTAGATTTGTTTTGTTATTTTTTAAGGAAATAATAACTATATAAAATGAAATAATGGAAAAAATAATCAAACTCTGATTATATCATAGGCAAGAATGCCAGTATTGAATTCACACCAATCATAATGTCTGTAAAAATAAATGTTATTTTTCTAATATAGCATAGAGGATCACCATGGTTATCACAATTGATGATATTTACCATTCTTTCTCCTATGTAATCAAATCCACAAAAACTATTCATTTTTGGGCTTTTTAATAATTCTAGTAAATAAAATAAATTTGATAAGATAATGAAATTTTAAAATAAATACTAACATGAATGGAATGATTGTTATTATAAAAGAAATAACATGGCCATTATGGTTTGGTTAATGGGTTATATCATTATCATTGTTTGTCTTCAAATTTAGTTTAATAATTCAATTTTGATATATCATGCATGAATTAATATTCCTTTATTTAGTGGTGTGAATCCTTGAATTCCTCTAGAAATATTATTCCACCTCCTCCTCTAATCAAGGTTGATGATACACCTCAATCGAGAGTGTGACACTTTCTAGGACCCAACTCCGTCGTATGTCATTTTACCTACTAAACGGTTCAACTTTATTGTAGGAAGAGCTTACATTAAGTGGATGAGATGGAAAATACTTAAACAAATTATATAAATTATTTTTAGTTTAGGGATATAGTGGATAATCACCACACTCATTAACTTCACTATTTCTGAGGAGAAAAATAAGTTAAACCTAAGTATTTAAGTGCATATTGAATATAAATACCACCTACCTCCCTTTGGCCAACCCTCAGTTTAGACCATCATTTTTTATGGTAAGAGACATGTTGTTGTAGGAATGAAGAAAAAATAAGGAACATTAATACAAATTAGAGAGAGATAGAAAAGAATACAAAAATTGAAAATTAAAATAAAATAACAACATATAAAATAAAAAAATAGAAGTAAGAAATTACGAAATTAAAAATTATAAATAATGAAAAACTAATAAGAAAGAGAAAAAGGGAAGAAGGATAAGAGAAGAAAAATGTATGGGGGAAAACTTATTTTAATTAACATGCATGATTTTTTTTTAAAAAAAAGACTCTAAAATAAAAATTACATTTAAAATAAAAACTAAAAAATAACTCTAAAATATAATAGAAAATACAAGCAGCATAGAGCCTTGGTTGGATCATAATAATGGTGTGAACTAAACTCCTCTTTTTCATAGAAACTCACTCTATTTATAAGGTAGGGTTTTCTTCAGGCTTCATCAGGTAAAATTTATTCCAATTGTTTTTATAAGATACCTGAGATATGTTTGGAATATCCTCAAAGATAAAAAAAGAATATTAGGTATTCCCTTATTTAGTGAGGAATGACAAAAACATTTATCCTTATTTTTGAACAAATCACATTTATGGTTCAAGGAGTTGTGGACAGATCCATTGGGGAAGCACGAGCTGTGTGAAAAAATTGCTTTGTTGAGTGGGAGGTATTCATAGAGGACATGTATGTAGTCATTAAACCACATAAGACCTTTATAGTGGCTAGTAGAGTCAAGCACTTGTTAATGGAAAAACAACACTAGAATCTTGGTTTCACATAAATGGGGAGAAACCATTGATTTTCATCATACTTCATTTGGTTTTCACAGTGACCGAATGAGTCGAGCAGATCAAGAAGGGATTAAGGGTTTAAGATATTGTGATCCCATATTTAGTTGCAAAAGTGATAGATGTCACTCCAGTGGTGGAAGTTGATATTGAACAGAGCTCCAATAGTGTCTTCAATGGTGGTTGTCTAGTGGTTTTCAAGTGGTAGAGGTTTATGGTGGGTATGGAAGTGGAAACAACTCAATAGTGGATCATGATTCATTATCATCTTAATGATAGTTAGTGATTCATCATTGGGTCAACACTGGATCAACAGTCACTGTTGACTTCCTGGGAGGTTCAGGATTTTTCATTGGATCAATAGTGGATCATGAGTCATCATTCGATCAACATTGGACCATAAGGCATCTTGGGCTATACAGTGGCTCCAGAGTCACCATTATCTACAACAGTGGCCCAGAATTCACTGTTTTATTTAATGGTGGCTAAATAGGAACCATAAGTATTTACAATAGTGGTGCCTCTGGAGGACTCTATGGAGTTTAACAACCGTGGTCTCTAGGGTGTCAGTTCAAGTGTGGTAGAGAGAAAGTGGTGTCTCCAGCTTCATATACAGCCTTAAAAGCCACCATATGATTTTTGAAAAAGGATCATGCATTCCACCTAGGTTGAATGAGATGATTCATAGTGTCATGGTGCTTCGGCTACAGTGGAAGGCTTGAACCCTGAACATTGGGGTGCTTGAGATGGCATTCACTGATGATGGAAGTAGTAGAAAACCATGGAAGAAGGTGGAATTGGTGGAGAAGCATGGTGTCTTGGGGTTTCTGAGTTAGGTCCTATGAGGTTTGGTGTGAATTAGAGTCATTTATGTTTAATGTGAATAGTTACTACGTGAAATTTCCCCTATTGGAAACAAGTTATGGATGCATACTCGTTTAAATTTCAGGTTGTATCTCTTCTAAATCAATAAAGTTTCATCAACATTGGAGAACCCCCACATGACACCCTGCACCACCCCATGCTGGTGAGGCATACCTCCCATCACTCTTTGGGATTCACCACCAGTGAATAGTTTTTATGTGCTTGTTCCGAGATATGTATTTCTAGTAGAATTCATCCCTATGGGATGCCCATAGGACTAATTCCATGTGTGGATTCTACCAGCCCATACATGCTCTTCCTAGAGCCTTCTTGGCTCTCTAATCACTTCGTGGAGTGGGATATGTGGTTTTGGATCAATGGTTTAGGGCCTTCTAGTCTTGGGAAACATTCTTTTACCTAAAAATATAAACACTTATATAAATTTTGAACAAAATGTAGAAAATAAATTTTTAATTTTAGATCCTAGGATATTTTTTATTTTTTGACCACTTCATCTCCATATTTTAAATTACCAATAAAATAATTAAAACATTGAAAATCAATAGATTGGAAAACCAAATATGCATGAAAATATCATTTTTCACATTAAATTAGTATAATAAATTATAGTTAGTCTCTCGTATCGACTTGCTATAGTATACTCTTATTCTCTTTATACTAACTGGGATTTTTTCCCAATGTGATGTTATTTTGAAAATGTATGACATTAAATTCTTATTAGAGAATGAAATAAAAGGGTAGGCACTATGTGATTTTATTACAACACATCTTACCCTATAAAAGACTCTAGTAGACATCAAACTTTCAAATAAATGGGTTTTCTATGCTCATGAAACACCCAGAATGTGGGAAATATAATTTTATGGGGCCTCCCAATGTCTGAGTTGCATGAAAATTTAAAACATGAAGATAAACTGGTTTTTTCTATGGATTTGTTTTGTTTATCCAAAAAAGGAAAATTTTCTATACTCCTTCTCATATTCTAATGGTTTCACTAATAATAAGGTGGAATAGCAAGGCCTTTTTGAAGGTCTAGAGATATAAATGCATATGTAGATAGCTTATTTAAATGTTAAAGGTGATTTAGAGAAATTGATCAGACATTATAATGATTAATATTCCATCTAGAAGGAATAATTTTTCCTCACATTAGTTTTTTAGAGGAATGATTGAAGAGTTTCCTTTTGAACTTATACTGCATCATGTTTCCCAATTATGGAATTATCATGCCTATACACAAACTAATGTGGCCACAATCCTAGAAAATCTTGAATGAGATGATATAGTCTTTCGCATCCCACACTGAAGGGTAGTTTCACCACTCATCATCGAGGGACTAATTGAAATCACTCAAATCAATGTAGTCCCAATGAATTATGAGTCTTTATCCATTCTCAG
Organism: Viscum album; assembly: GCA_963277665.1. Classification (NCBI taxonomy): domain Eukaryota; kingdom Viridiplantae; phylum Streptophyta; class Magnoliopsida; order Santalales; family Viscaceae; genus Viscum; species Viscum album. The sequence goes on from OY728133.1 coordinate 1,416,708,390, forward strand.
ATGGATGAGCCCCATAATTAATTACCTCATACATCGGACCCTACAATTAAATTTACCCAAAAGGGAATAGATTCAATGATGATAAATGAACACCACCCTTATGTATATTATTAATGAATTTAATTCCCTCTACTAGTCAGGATTTGATGGATTCCTCTTCATATGTGTCATATTAAGAGGGAATTCCATTTTCATGAAGGATGTACATATATGCTCCCACAATTCCCACTAGTCCAATACCTAGATCACCCACTGAATTATGATTAATAGTTACATTTTAAATACAATTACACAAGGTTTAATTTAGTTATATATAAAGTCTCCCACATTTCATATCCATGAAAACATTATCCACTAGATCCTAGAGTGTCTACCCACTAATAACTATTTATTTCTATTTTCTGTAAAGGGATTTGATGTCATACGACCATATACACTTGCTAGTATTTTTTAGTTTTTGTACGTACATTCTATTAGTGATATCATTCCAAAAAATTTCAAAGCCACACCCCTAAAGGAAGTCAGGAAAATGAGTATAATTAACATTATTAATTCATTATCATTACTCGATTTGGCATCCCTCACACGATGTCAAACATTTTTTCTTCTATGTTGAACTGGTAGTATTTGGAGAGTAATATTGAGTCTAAAAATTCATCCCACTCCGGTAAAATGAAGAATGGATATATAGATGCATTAAATAAGGCTATATGGAATATAATCCATAGAAATGTGCACAAATACAAAAATCATTGTCCAGATAAACTCTGAAATGCCTTATAGGATTACATTACCATAACCCACAATGCAACGTAATCCACCCCATACTCACTAGTCAATGGAATATAGGTATTATTTCCAATGAAATTTGATATGTATTTACATTGAACTATTATCTCTGTATAACACTCAAATGATGAACATTCATAAAAGAGATTGGATGAGTTATAATAACTCAACGAGGAATGGGTCTATATGCTGCATAATGTCAATGTTCATCAAAATTGGATTGAGTGAGGAATCAAATAAAAAATGTTCAACTCCACTCTATCCTTTGAGGATAATTGTTAATGGTACTCAGAACCACAACGATACTATGGAAGAAACACCCTATATTAGAACCAATGTTGGAAGGGCCTTACAATATACATAAAGTCTATTCTAATAGGGATTATTCAATGCAAAATATTGATGTGGAGTTCATTACACCCCTAAAACATTCATGTATTCTTAAGAAATACCTTACATAACAATTAATATGAGATAAAGGACTTGAAAAAAGTATTTAAACCACAATGTTTCAATTTCCTTATTACATGACATTAAACTACAAGTAACATGATAATTCTCTAATACTTTAAACTACATGTAGGGTGTCCACAACACATTATGTTAAACGACATATAACACATCCTAGTCACATGATATTAAATGATAAAACCTATTTTTTCAGGGTGGGAATTATTTAAATTGTATTACATAAAAGGTTTGTGTTTTATGACCTTAAAACTATATGACAACCTTGTCTTTGTCACATTATATTAAACTACATGACATGTAGTCACCCTCTAGGACCAAACACGTCTAATTATTCATGATCCATATCTCCATAATGATTTTTCTAGGTATAGGTTTAAAAACTCAGATTATGTTTTCTCCGACACCCCTTAATGAGGAAAAAGTAGCCCCACCTTCATCATGGAAATAGAACCTCACGTACCTCAGGATTCCTTTTCATTCATGAAAAGATACCTATTAAATGAAAATTTACAATTCATGAGAAATATTCATATGGAAAATAACGTTCATTCGTCCCTATGTGAGAGTTATATTGACACAAGTCATCATATGTGAGAACTATGTGTGGTTGGACTACTATTACCACATGATATATAGTGAAGCATGAATCTCAAATCCTAGTAGTAATTATAATATAATGGGAAGATTCTCACATATATATATATATGTGTGTGTGTGTTTTAGACCTTTGAAAGTAGTTTTCTATATGAGAACTATGTTCGACTAGATTCCCATTCCCTTGGGACAAATAGTCATTCATGTATCTCTATTTTTTAGGCCCATCCCTAAATTCTGATCACCCCTAATAATACTCCTCTATGAGATTCAAAGGTTTATAGATATTTCAATACACAAGAAAATATAGACATCTCCACATTGAATCCTATCATAAAAACTCTTGCATGTAATAGAATTCCCAATCATCCTGTATTTCTATTACAGAGAATGACTCATGTGATCATAGAGAAACTGATAAGATAATTTGAATTTTATTGCTGAAATAAATCTTATTCAAAAATAGGATACCAAATCCTAGTTTCATGATGTGAAACTACACGACCATGTCTTTGTCGCTTGAGGTGAAACTGTGTGACAAGAGATCGTCATGTTTAATAGATCATTCCCTTTAATGATTTGTTTACTTAAGAATCACTTGATTTATCCCTAAAATTGAATATGTATTCAATATAAGTTTTTTGTATTCCATAGGGTTCGTAAAACCTACTTGAATAATATATTATCTATAAACCACCTTCATATATTTCATATATGAGTCAACACTAACAAATTCCATGAATTGGTACAATTCCATTGGAACCCCATGGACTATGAGACCATGTACTAATGGTTATCCCTTTTAGTATATTGGTAACCGAGACAGGATAATTTAATGGGACCACACATGGGTGTATAGGTGAATAACATAATCCTCATAGGCTTTTTCCAAGGGGATGTCTGGGTCCTAGGGGAATTTCCCCTCTTATATCAAGGAGTTATTAACTTCACTACATTTGTTATAGGATTATACCATTATTAATGAATGAACTATTCCCACTAATATCCACATACCATCTAATTAGATATTCTTGTTGCATGATATACTCCTCTCAAAACATAAGTATTCTAGATGATTCAGAAACTATTGATATTACACATCTATGCATAGTACACAATATCAATAATAAGATTATAATATGGTATTATTTCACCCTTTAATTTTATGTTTTTAATCATCAATAGTGGCCAAAAACATCCTAATTTAGTTATTCCTCTTAGTAATATGATTCTATCTATCCTATAATACATAAAAATTCTTAAAATGGGCTATCCTATGGTAGCCACATATTGCATGGGAGCAAGATAGATGTAGGGATATGTGGTAATACACCAATCCATAAATATATTATAGGTATGAAATTGTCATCCCCATTTGATTATTAGATATTGAAATGAACTTTCCCTATCATTATGCCGATTTATATAGAGAGCCCTTTAACCAATTATGGTCTCAGGGCTCACTAAGAGAATATGAAAAATTATTTCTCTCTCTAACTAAACAATATCTATGTATGGATTATTTCTAGGAAATATGTTTTGTTTATTCCTATTGTGAAATGATTTGTTGTGAATATTATGATACTTAAATCCTAAGACCAACAACCAAATCAACCCCCCCCCTCCCTTCACATATGAGCTAAATCTATGTTGAAGGATATCCTTAATGATATAGATATAGAATGGTTAAAATCCTTATAAAATGAATAGGGAAATCCTAGGAGGCCCAAGAAATTCATATTCCCTTAATATCTAGTCACCATTTAAAGACAATAAACTTCATAATGATGGTTGAAATGATAAGATTTCTATATCTACACCTAAATCTGATCTGTGCATCTATTGTTTTTGAATAAATCAAATTTGTGAAAGAGGGACTCTTGTATACAGATAGCCACAAAATGTCATAGGGAAGGAAAAAAATGAGTCTTATATTTTAATTCCCCTAACAAATGTAGGGTTTCCTTAAGTATATGTTTCATAATTTATTTTGGGTTTGCACATCTAAAAAAATGAAATTAAACATCAATGAAGCTTTCTTGGACACATTATGTTAAACTATTTGAAAATTATTTACCCATCATATGATGTTAAACATCATTGAATGTCTCTCTCCACTAGATGAGATTAAACAGTGTAGACCATAATCCATCCAAACTCCTTGTGAAAGGACAACCAGTGCCTGACCCTAGTCAACCAAATTTTTTGGTTCTTTAATTAACATTTACATCACCTAAATACATAAAATACACTTCATATCTTGAGAATATCATACTTGAAAAAGCCTTTCAAAACACATGGAAAGAATAAATGTTCCATTTGTTTGACCATGTTATAGTTGGATATAAAATATTTCCATGGAACTATCAACCCAATGTATTTAGGCCTTGAATCAATGTCCTTCAAATCATTATGAGTCTATAATAGCATTGTAGTAGAATTAATCACCACAATGTGATTCACGATCACCCTCCACATAACTATCCCATAGCATTACTCAAGATTAAAGACCACTGATTAATGATTTACAACATTATCATCTCCCACTTAAAAGGGGTTTAGAGTACTCTTGACCATTACATTAATAATTAGGATCTTGTAAAATAATCCCATAATAATAGTTCCGCATACCATGGAAATAAACTATTTTCACCTTTGTCAAAGCTGTATGACATTAAAAAATTTTCCTCAATGGTCCAGATGACAGGACTTAAAATTTCTTACAAAGGAGACACAAAACCTATCACACTGAAAATCCACATAGGGAGGTATAATAAAAATTATTGTTTCCACTTGATAAGAACATTATCTATAATTTTGTTGAAAAATATAGAGTATAAATAAAAAGGTAAAAATCTCATAGGGTCCATCTTGTGGCCCTAGTAAATGTAGATCCTTGATTGTTGGACCACTCTAGTCTACAGAAACAATAGGGAAATGATTTATTTCATTCAATCTCCCTGAAGTCATATTGATTAGGTGAAAACATATCATTCAGGGTTCTTTAACTCTTCTTTAATGTTATATATTCCAAAAATCACCTTCATGTCTTTGATGTTTGAGTTGAAACACACCAATTCCTTGAGTTTTTATACTTCTCATAGAACCCAATGGCATTATGTCATTCCTCTTGGTTATTCCATGTAGTGTGACTGGTAATAGGTACTAACCACTTTGACAATACCCTACTAGGAATACCTAGAATATAATGAAATGGATAAGAGCTTCCTCTTAGTGGATGATTTTTTAAGGAAGAAAGGTCCCCCTAAAATCTTGGGTATATTTCTTTGGATTTATGTGATACTAGTTTTTAACCTGTACCTACTAGTATCCATTCTTCATTGTCTTGGATATTCCTAGAACGTGGTTTAAAAATCCCATGACCTAAACAATTCATGTGGATTTGACATTCTTTATTTTATGTTGCCATGAATTATATCAATTCTCAAAGAAGGAATGTGGTACATTATTTATAAATTGTTTAGTTGTCATTTTTTGTTTTAATAAACAATATGTTTTATGGTGTAAGTATCATGAACCTAAAATGAACTGCACCAAAGGTTCCATATCACTTATTGGATATCCTTTTCCAAATATCCTACTTCATTACCTAATTAGTTGAGTCTACTCAGACCTCCCATAACCCTTTGGAAGGAGTGGGGATCCCACTTCTTGACCAATAATAAAGGACCATATGGGTTCTTGCATAAGGTACATTGACCCATTAAATAGACTTGTATCTTACATTCAATAAAATTCATCTATTCCTCTTGATCCCTAGTAATATCATACTTCAACTCGGCACATTAGAGTGTTTTTCTATTATCCCCTGCATGTATTACCCATACCATCACCTTTGGAACAAACACTTTGGGATGGGACATATATATCCAATAATACAACTATCAAAGAGGATTAAAAATAATTCACATTATGTCTCAATCTACCATTCCCACTCTAAATAAAGATATAGGGCATTTGAACCCTTCAGGAATATCTACCCTTCACAATTCCATTGAGGATGAATGGTGTAATAACCCATCATGGATACACATCCTTCATAAACATTAGCATAAGGATTGATCTATATGAACATAAACTATAGTAAGAGTAATTCCAAGATATATGACCATAAACTATAAAATTATATGGACTGAGCTATATAACCTTATACTAAAAAAAAGGATCGTGATATTCAAACATAAAAATAGCACCTCATTTGTCCAAATTCTATGAACTTAAAAAACTGATCGATAGAGACAAAGTGCTTGCTAGGCTGAAAACCTAGAAAGGGACCATAGAAAAAAGTCAAGTCACATATTATTAAGAACACATATTTTGTGACCTGGGAATTATTGAACAAATATTAAATTAAAAAGGAATTAAATTTGTCTTTTTCAAGAACTATAAAGGGTATCCTAAGAAAAATATTAGTCTATGAATGATAGTATTATTCTTCAATGTATTAGAAAAAATACAGGGATAAAAACAATAGGAACAATGATTTTAGGGACTATCCAAATGATCTAGTGAAAATATCATTATTCCTGCTAGGCCCTTCGATTTGGAAAATGTTATAGAACTCTCCCTTTATGATATATTTTCCTAATTTATCCTATGGAATCACATGAACTCATAATGACTGACACATATCTATAAATTTGTATCCTTATGTTGTTAATCATTAAGGGGATTTTTTTTTTGGATTTTAATTTTAAGATTAGATCAGTTGAGTTCATATTTTGGTTCACTTTGTAATTCCTAGACCCTAGTTACCCAGAGTGGGTGCATTATTTTAATACATTTCCATGATTACAAGAAATCAAGTCCCAAAGGACTAATCAGTTTCGTATTCTGGGAAAATATATTAAATACATGAATGTTAAATTAATCTTTCTAACATAAAACACATCATAAATAATACTTTGAGAATTCCAATATTCCCCTATCTTAACCTGACATATCAATCATAATAAAATTCTTGGAATCCTGGGAGAATAAAACATAAGAAAGGTATGATCTTATATGCTTAGTAAGGGTAAATAATTCAACGAAAGATTTTATCTTTTAAGGAAAGATGTATAATAAAAACAACAGCCTTTTAAACATAAAACGTGAACCTAATATGGTAAAAATATGTAAAAAATTAACATATAAACATTCACATGGATATTATAGTTGTCAAATTATCACATGTATTAAATAATTTTATAATTTTGGAATGCATAATGATGGACATATTAACTACGACATCAAGTCCTTTTTCTAAGACCATTCACAAATATAATGTCCAGGCCTTGTTCCAAGACACTAGTTTGTCTCATGAGACCTACCGATGCATCAAGGGGCTATAGATGGCCCCACCCATCACTTACTAAGTCCAATGCATTCATTATATGAAAAGGGTGAAACATAAAATAATCATTCTTATTAAAACTAACATACAGAATGTCAATACATTAACCATAAACAATGAAGGGTATAAAAATAGCACATCCACAGTCAGACATATCATAACTCATTTAGTACAATATCGAAGATTTTATTATAATAAATCAACCACAGTCATGAATAATATCCAATAAATGATGTTGACATAGTTGAAGATAATCTGTAAAATACTTTCAGAGAAATATCCCTCTTTCATCAAATCATTAATAAGTAACAAAATTAATAAAGGAAGTAATTTAAAAGAGATTTTTTGAATCAAAGTGTCTCATACAGTCTTGAAACTTTTAAAATGAATTAACATTTTAAAATAATCATGTCTTTAAAAATAGATCCTTAAAAACATTTTGAAAACATGGACATTATTTAAAATGATTTAGAAAAATAAATCTTTAAAATAATTAAAATGATGATCTAGTTAAAGAGTTTATTCCATAAAACCTTAAAATGTTCCTTTGGAATTTTTTTAAGAAACATTTACATGGATAATAAATATGTCCTAGTAAATACATTCACATAAAAAATCATGGAAAATAATGATATTAAGGAATTAATCCATACATTAAGTCCAATACTCCCCGCACGACTTTAAAAATACTGTATAATATTTTTAAACATAATATTAACATATATAAGAATCATAATAACATTTATGATATCATATATGATTATTTTATGACTTTATATTACTCATTTACTAATAATTCCTATTTAATGCAACAATTTGTGTAATATGGCTTTGTTTATCGTACGTGTTTTGACTTTTTATTCTTGATCATATTACATAGATAGTGATTTACATACTTCTAGAATGTATAATATGATTTATATATCACATATATTCATAATATAAATATATAAAATAGATATATATTTAAAATGGAATACACCGTGAATGGAGACGGTAGGTCGTACGTACGCATTAACGTTGTTTCTATTTTCTTATCGTATTGAATGGAAGTAAGTGAATGAAATATATATATATATATCATTATATTAGACTTATTATTTCATATATTTCATAATTATGAATAATATATATTTTTATAATAATTCTTGGATGGTTAAAGTGGAGAATAAATCTCATCGTGTCGTGGAGATGGTATGTCGTACGTACGCATGAGCGACGATATCGTTACTTTAATGATTAAATGGTACATAATTGGATGTAATATGGATTTTACGGAATCACTATCATGATATATTTATTATTTATAGCCATTATATTCATCATTATACCCATATAAATAAAGTGTACATTAAATGAAATTTACACCACGGCTTGGATATAGTAAGTCGTATGTACGCACGCATGGTGATATTGTTTTTCAAAGGATGTGTAAAAAGGGATGTATGGTTTCCTATAATGTTATTGAAATATAAAAATATATTATATTCTGGATTTATTATTTTATTATGGTATCAACTTAGTAAGAGGAAGTAGAATAAAAATGAACTTCGAAAGAAGGGATAAAAAGATTACCCCTTCTTCTTATGTCTCTTTTTGATTTGTATAAAATCACTCATTAAGTTGGATTTATGCCCAATTTGTTTACTCTAAGATGAATTTATGGATTTTTGGAGGAGATTTTGGAAGGCTTTGTCTGATCCAAAGGGCTTTGGAGTTGTGAATTAAAGAGAAAGGGAGGTTCTCTTTTATAAGAGAGGTCAGGGGCACTTTAGGAAAAGCATGAAATATTAGTTTATTATAAAATTATTTTCAGATTATAATAGCTCAATATTTATTTATTTAGAGTTTAATATGTGGATGGGTCTAAATAATCTCAAATAATATGTTTTAGACATGTTTAGGCCTTAAGAGTAACCTTATCTTTTAGATTTTACCCTTTGTAAAATAAGTTAACTCTTACCTTGTCCTCTTGTATTTTTATACCACATGGTCAATACCATTACTATAAAATTCCAAGAGAACCTAAAGTAGATAATAAATGATGATTTTATCATAGTCAAAGTTTTTTTACCAATCTTTATATTTTTATAATTTTTATATCATTTAATAAAATAATATTTTTTTAAAAGACTCATTTATGTCAATTTTGACACTATTTAGTAATTGATTTATGATAATGTCATAAAAAATCTATTCCTTCGAACCAAATTCATTACATAATCCCTAATATGTCAATTTATTATAGAAAATTCATGTATGGAAAATAAATCTTCAAATTACATTTATTTTAATATTTATAATTCATTTATTTGAATCTTTCATTAATGAGGTAATCAATGCATCATAATTGTGTCATAAATAAATATATTTATCTATTTTCTAAAAAGTATAAATAATATTCCATGATTTAGGAATTATTTATATGTTTATAATGAGTATTTATAAACATAGAGATAAGTTATACAACCCTATATTAATATCAATTTAGTAAAAGATATATGTTTATGTTTAATTATGTTTACTTTAAATTAATTTTTATAACATGTCATTATCACACCCAAGTGGTCCCAAACTCCAATATTTCAGCATAAGGATTCTCATGGTAGAATATATATCATCCAATATGATTATTACATGTATTAGTGTAGTTTTATATTATTATAATTTAATTTTTGTTACCCTTGTTTACTTGATTTACCCTTGCCTACCTGAATGGGCCGAAGGCCTTCTTTTTTTATTTCTTTTTGATAACCCCCTTTCAACGGATGAGGGGTAACCTTTAAAAGTCCCATAGGCTAATAGATTATGTTTACCATATTTTTTGTGACTTTACAAGACCCTTATGTCTTAAGGAAATCATATAGACTATGATTACTCGAAACTGCCCCTCCCCAGCATCTGCATCGTGATCAGCTCTCCACCTTTACATGGTTGTTCGGATAGTTATCCTATACAATGAAGAACATTCCCGGTATTGATAGAAATTCCATACCATATTATTCTTCTAAATATGTTAGCCCTGCTCTGGTGAATGTTCCATGCTCTTGAATCCTCATCTAGAGTCGGTTCCTTGTAGAATCTGTTTGTGCATCTGCATATCAGGTGGCCCTGAAGGCCTTGAGGTGGCCCAAAAAACTTACTATGATGAAGGCCTAGGTGGACTGAAGGACTTATGGTATTCAAGTCAAAAATTGTTGCCAATATGAAAAGTTTCATGTGCTACTATGTTGAATAGTAACTGCTTCAGTAACTACTACAATGCCTACTACAGTACCTGCTATAATACGCTTACAAGACAACTAATGTGCCTTATAAAGTATTGGAATTATTCCTTCACCTATTTAGGAACATGGGTCTAATGGATTCACTTATAGAGACCTCATCAACTGGGTTGAGGCTCATGTGTTACTTGATTTACTCTTTAACCATGGAAAATAAAAATAATTATTGATGTTAATATTCCTAATGTCCAAAAATAAAAGGTACCTATTTACACAATTTATAAATTTTGATACCAAATATGAAATAAAATTTTCCAAATTCAAAAAAAGTAGTTGTAATTAATTTAAAAATAATTCCTACTGTCAAAACCAAAAAGTAGGTTTTTATAAAGTAAAAACTATCAAAAGATCGACATGTGTTTATATCCAATTTAAATGTGAAATTACTTCCAATGATATAAATTATATTAAAAGAAAAAAATATAATCTAATTATACCTTAAAACTACATAAATTTATAATTTTACAATATAAATTATTTCGATTAAAAAGTTGTTTTCAATTAAAATATAGTATTTTTCACTATTCAACAAAATATGAAAGTTATTAGAAAAGTACCAAAATTTTATCCAAACTAAATTTTTATGTCCCATATCTAAATAATAATTTAATTTCATAAAATTTATCATATAAAAGTTTTAGATATTGGATTTAAAAAGGGTTCTCCAGTAAAAGGTGGAATAACTATGTTTTTTGAAAACAACTTCTTTTATCTAAAGAGTTGAAATTTTCCTTATATTATTTATAAGAAACACAAAAGATGAATGCTAAAATTATATGGGATTTAAAAATTTAAAATGTGGTTAGTATTATTCATAACCGTTTTTGAACTAGAATCTTGATAAGTCATGGTGTACTTGAACTCAGTGTTGCTTACATTTCATGCTATTAAAGTATTTAAAAAGAAATTGTATCATAGAAGTGTGAGTTGTTACATTATCCCCTCCTTCAATAAATTGCATCCTTGTAATTTAAAATCAAGATTGAAAACTATGGGGTTCTCATTTAAAAATCTCTTGGTTGAAATCCCACATTGAAAAATGGATTAATGAGGACTCTATTTTAAAATAAAGAAAGGTAGGTATGAAGGTCACCATAACTAACACATACTAGGGTTCTATATAAGAAAACATGGATATGGAATAAAAAAACCATCATGTTCTAATGGATAGTGATATAGAATATTATCAAGAGAATGTTAACAACCGGAAATCTATAATTCTGTGATGATCTAAGGGACCATTTGATTCATTTCAAAAGAAGGTACTAGAAAAACATTTTTGTTTTTATGAACTTTTTCTTATTGTTGAAGAATTAATTTAATTCATATAATAAGAACACAAGGAAGAATAATTAATTTACATGTAGAGTTTCATCCTCTACCACAAACCCATGTTTCTCATCAAAATATGAAACTCAAAAGTATTCTATTTATCTCAATCGTATAGGGTTCCAAATATAAACATATACCATTTAAATGAATCAAAATATTTTATAACAACCATGGAATTCCTATCGGCCTAGTGGTAGGTGATATAGCCTTGTCACATTTCATTTGTGGGTTTGATTCCTACAGAATTTTCTGATACGATGCCTAATTTCCCAATATTCACGTTGACCTTTTTCTAAAACTATAGTGTTATAAAATTACAAAAAAAATCTTATGGAATGTTTTAACCTTAAAAATACTATCCAAAGTTCATCTTAATCCATCCCAATATTTAGATTTATACAAAATACTTCTATCCAAACTCTCTCAAATATCTCTTTCAATTTCTAAAATTAATTATCACATCAGATTTCCCAAACAATGTAAAGTTACTCTTATTTTCACATACTAAAAATATGATTAACTTCATCTTATTAAATCCTTAATGAAAAAAAATTACTATAGTTCCATGCTTATATATATCACATTTTTATTATAGCCATAATATAATTCTTGAATCCAAAAACACAAATACATTAATTATTCCACGTTAACTGTAGTAAAAGCATGAGCTTGACTTTGATCCATTTTCTTTTTATGGGAAATATTTTCTTGACTCTTGGGAAAATCATTTTTCTAATGTGATATTTCTTTGAAATTTTATAGTTGAACATTGACAGCCTCTTTATTCACCTCTCAATCACGAGATTGGTGGCCTTTTTCTCCACATTTTAACCAACTCCCTTTCCTTTTAGGAAAACACTAGGGTTTTTCTTCACACATTTATCACATAAGGGAAATAATTCTTTCAGTTTTTTTTGTTATCTTTCTCTTGATCCATCATTCTCTTCTTCTCATGCTATACATTAATTTCATAAGACTTAGAGAATTAATTTTCTGTCTTAATAGCAGATGAGACAATATCTTCATACGACGAGATTGATTGTGAGACCAATGCCCATTAGAGAAATGGATTTAACCCATAAAATAATTAATCAATCTTATATCATGGGTCATGTATGTAGTCTTTAGCGTGCCTTGGGATCCTTGTGAAGTTAGCTTCATACTTTGTAACATTCTCATGCTCCTTTTGTGTCATACTCAAAAATCCCCTTTCCATATCAGCTTGTTGTTCACGAGGAAAGTATTTCTATAGGAAAAGTTCTTTAAACTCCCTAAATTCCATATTTCCTAATTCTTCATCCTCCTTTTTGTTTTGAATCAATGACCACCATTGATATACATCTCCTGAAAGTTGATAAAATACCATAACAACTTTTTCACTCCCTTTACTCCCCAAAGTAAGAAATATTTTCTCTATCGAAATTATCCACTGTGCAACTACAAAAAGATTTTTAGTCCCATTGAATAATTGAGGTTATTTTCTCATCAAATGGTCTGACATTGATCCTCCGAATTGTAGATCAGGATGGTCTATACAGGTATGGTTATTTTTCATAACCTAAATTAGCTATCCTAGTATTCTTATAAGTTGTGCAGTATTATTTGTGTCACCACCTCCACTATCATTGTCTTGCATAAGAGTTAAATCCTTATGTAGATTACGTGTGTTGATATGATTTCTATTTCTTCCACTAGGCTCCATTTCTAAACAATGGCATTCACTATATTATGGTATGAATCATAATGAATAATTCCAAAATAGTAAAATACTAAACATAATTTTAATATATTAGGCATATCAAATCAATAATAATAAATATGTATCATTCGAGTACATATTTACTCATAAATCCTTCATAATGGTTTGTAATGAAAATATGAATTATCCTAAGGATATCCCTCAGGAGCGTCAAACTAGGTGTGCAGTAAGGCGCATTTTCATGTACCAGGTTACACCGAATCGAGTCGAGAACACCTTGTCGTAGTTTTCACCCCATGGTACATATATTATAGAACCACGTCAACATATAGTATCTAGATATGTATGTACCTCTGAGAATATCCATGCAATCCCTACTTTAGAAAAATTCTAGTGGGTTCTTTTATACTTATCCTCAAACTCTATCTTATGGTTATGATCCCTAATCTATATTTTGTAAATATATTTCCAAGGTTGTTGATAAATTTCTTCTAATACTAAAATTAATGCCCTGACCCCTATTACACAAATTTGGTGCATTATTTTAATACATTGGCATGATTACACAGAATCAATTCCCAAAGCACTTATTAGTTTAAGGGTATTGGAAAATATATTACATACGATAATGTTGTATTACACTATCTAAAACATTGATACCCAGATCACCACTAAGACGGTGGTTGGACCAGTTGCCACATGACCTCATGTGCGCCTCCCCATGTGCCAGAGGTTGTCGACTAGCAGCGAGGGTGTAAGGATAGTAAGTGGGGAGACTATACCCTTTTATCAGAGTTGTTTATCGATATAACAGAGTAAATAATAATCAATAGTGGAAGCAATAAATACTAATAATTAAGTAGTGGAAGACAAATTTCATATAAATGAACAAAAGTAGTCAACCCCAGTATATACAATACATGAATGCATGACATGGTATTGATACATTATAGAAAGTAGTAAATAGTACAACATGGTTTTCAATAAAATTTAATGTAGGAATCATGTAATGGAAGATCTAAATGCACAAAGGAAATATCCATGGTAATCCCGACCTCCAGATCAATTCTTTGCTCCTACTCCAAGTATGTGAAAGTAGTAAAAAACAAGGTCCAAGGCCCCTATGAACATGAAAGGTCTACTTTAGTACCCTAGTTCAATGGTGTCCCATGTAGGGTGTGAGATATAAATCTCAATAGGCTGGCACCATCGGTTTCTAGCCCAATCCTGATAGTAAAATATAAATTAAACAAGGTAAAATCATGCATAAATAAAGTAACTAGTACAATGTAACTAAATACGCAAGTACCCGCTTCATCCCTTGGCTGGTGTATGAACATGTAACCAGTTCATTAATTGAGTTTTACCATTTTATTTATAAGTCACATGCGAGTAAGTCACCTATCGAGTCCAAGGAGTTTCCTCTAAGGTAAAATCGGGCCTTGCAATGACCTGGCTCGATTGGTTTTAACAATGGTACCTACTTGTCAATGCTGGACCCAAGGAGTGTATCCAAGGAATTCGGTGATAGTATATGTAGTAAAGGTTCCAAGATGAAACATGGAAAACTGTAAAATATATCTAATGAGGGATTTCCATGGTAAAAACCAAGGTAACATAAACTCATGAAAAGATAACTTAGTAGTATCGGAATATAACTATGGGGTAATAGTGTAATCCAAAGAGCGTAATCCAATGCATTCCACAATATGTCACCCACCAAGTCTAAGGTGATCGAACAAGTTAAAATGGGGCTAAGAAATGGTAAGGCCCAATGGGATTTAACCATGGCACCTACAAGTCAGTGTTGGATCCAAGGAGTGTATCCGATGTATCCTGTAAGAAGAAGGGACATAACGGTAGTATACCGGGCATCCAAGGATATACAAAAACTAGAGTCTAGGTGGGTATCAGCCTAAGAAAACTGTATCCTTGAATCAGAATAGGGTTCCCGAGACCCAAGGTATTCTATTATCAGAATCCAAGGTGAGATCGAGTCAGTCCATTCCTATTTGGTAAGGAATTCATGTAAGGATTCATCTAGTTCAATTATTTCCATCCATTAAAGGACAAGTACAGTTGAAACCATTATTTATTGGTTCATTCTTTTCCTTCCATTAGTGTGGAAAGTTCATGTAGCATTCCAACCATTTATTGATTGGTTCATTCCTTTCCTTTCATTAGTTTGTAAAGGTCAAGTAACATTGCAACAATTTTACTAAAAACCATTAAGGAATATTCAATGGGCAAGGTCCCCTCTACTTCCTTCCCTTCGCATGGTAAGGGTTTCCATGGACGTGGAACCAATCCCTATCTCATGAACCCAGGTCCCTCCATGGAATTCCTATATGAGAATCCATGTATCAGTAATGTATGAGAATGAAAACCCATTCAGTCCATCATGGAATTCCTACATGGGAACCAACATAAAACCCAAGGTTTTATTAGTATTCAAAACAATTGAAAAAAATTTAGTAACTTGTTTTAGGGTCAATCATTAAGCATTAACTATAACGACCCATACTTTGCATAAATTTTTAATACTTCAAAATTGATGTACACTTATTATAACATATAACAAAACCATGAAAGGACCGAATAGGTATAGTGTCTTTAGAAACTGGGAAACATAAACCACTGGTTCATAAAACATCTACATTGTCTCCCATTTATTTCATCATATCTAGAGTCCCTTTTGAAATATCCTACTTAATAACCTTCTTCTTGACCTGGTAGAAAGAAAACATACAAAAGGGTGAGCTCAAATGCCCAGCAAGGGTAAACAAAAGAAAAATCAATCACATCATATTCATAAGAACATAACATTTTTTAAATCTTAACCTGCAAAAGAAATCATAATTTCATATCATGGGATAAATAATAGAAGTGAAATGTAATCCCAATAATCATAACATAAAACATGAAACTTTATGGCATACACACATAATCATAGAGAATCATTTCTTAGTAGTAAAGACTCATAGCCAAGACTATCTTAGCGGACAAAGTCCATTTCTGAACCGAGTTTACTCCCCATTTCTGTCTTATTTCACTAAACCGGATTAACCTGCTGTTCCATCCATGTCTATATCATGAGATATAAATTTTTACCCAATGCATTGGAGGGAGATATAGGTCCCACCCATCTCATAATGATACCATTCTTATGTGTGCCACAAAATCCAAAAAATCATACATCATTTGCATAACCCATGTAATAAAAATGGGATTCTTAAACATCATGACATCATAAAACAATTCATATAACATAAAGGAATTCATTAAAATAATTCAATCAAAACATAATAAAATCAATGTAATAATAGGGATAGAATCAGAACCCTATATTATCTTAGATGGAAAATAATTTTGATAAAATACTTGAATTCCATTCTTGAGGAAAATATCCTTTCTACTTCAAAAACATTTTTCCTTTCTTAACATGTCATTCAATTTTAAACTAAAATAAGTTGATTAAAAATAAACATGAAAACTTGTCAAGAAAGCTTCTTGGAAATAATGTTTTAAAAATCCATTCATGCCGTATAAGTTAAAAAAAACTTTCTTCTCGTACTTTTTTCGGAAAAGTCAAAAAGTACCTTGTATGAAAAATGACAAAAGATTCCTTTCATATATTTTACTAAAAACTCACCGAAGGGTAAAATTGGATTTAAAAAACTGTAGGTGGATGGAAATAATATTACATATTGAGAAAACATGGATGTGGATGATAAAATACCCCCAGTAAATACCAAAGTATAGACAATCTCAGATAAAAATGAGATTGTGAGATTTTCCCTTACCTTAGGTCTGATTTTCTTCGTAAGTGTCCGAAACTCCTATATAATGATTTAAATAATGGAATTGAATTATTCCATAATCATACTCATTATTATGAAATCATATATGGTCATATTCCTAGCTTTTTATTATTAATATTTCATTACTAGTTGTTATTCGGGTGTTTATTACTTTTTGTTCTTATGCGTGTTTTGTCGAATAAATTCTTATTCTTCTCTTTAGGTTATAGATACCTCATTTCCAGAATTGTATTAGTGTACTATATATCATATTTATTCATTAAATTCATTTATATAATCATTATTCAATTAAGATCATGTAGAACGAGTCACATCACATTGTGGAGACGGTATTCCGTACGTACGCACGAGCGATGATATCGTTCCCATGATCATGGAATCATATTGGAGTGTATGTATACTATATCAGAATCAATACCACTTTCAAATAATCATATATAGTTATATTTTTGCACCATTATACCCATCCAAGTAAGGTGGTGGTGGAAAATACATTACACCATGGCGTGGACACAGTATTCCGTACGTACGCACGCGCGGTGATTTCATTTTCCGTAGGATGGATAGATTGTGAAATAGGGTTGTTTCATACTTATAATAACATATCATTATATGAGTGATACATATGTTATTACTTAATAATGGAACAACTAAAGAAGAAGAAGTGGAAGAAGAAATAAGGTTGAAAGAATCAGTAACGGACATTACCTCTTCTTTGAAAGTCCTCTTTGAAACCTCCTCTTAGGGAACTAAAATTGGTCCTTGAAGAATACCTGGACCTCTAGGATGTTTCTAGGGAAGTGGAGAAGAGAACTTTTCTGGGGTTGGCCGGTCATGAAGGCTCAAAGTGGTGTGAGGAAGAGATGGAGGAGGTGCCCTTTTATAAGGGAGGAGAGGGGCACCTTTGGAAAAACTAAAAATATTATTTTATTATAAAGTCATATTCGGTTTTTAATAGCTCCAAATTGATTTATTTAGATTCTAATGTGGGTATGGGTCAAAATCATCTCATCGAATAGAATTTAGACATGTTTAGGTATCTATTTTAACCTTATCATTTATATTAAATTTAAGTTAGATAATTTATCTTTTACTGTGTCTTCTTGTTTTCTTACACTATATGGTTAATAAACATACTATAACAAGCCAAAAGAACCCCAAGTTGTTTATTATTAATATATATAACCTTATAGAAGTCATTTTACAAACCTTATATTTTTAGAAATAATATAACAATTAATAATATAATATTTTTTTTAAAAACAATTTTATGTCAATTTTGACACTATTTGGTACTTGATTTTTGTGAAAATCATAACATAAATATTAGGTCGAAAAAAGTTAATTAAATCAATAATAACATGTCATATTAACATATAAAATTAGTGTAATTCATAAAAATTCTCAAATTTCATTTATTTGGATACTTATAACATCAATTATGTTAATATTTCATTAATAAAATAATTACTGCATCATCACTGTGTCATATATAAATTAAATTATTTAATGTCTAAAAATTATAAATAAAATACCATTATGTAGGAAATCGTCTTATATTTCTAATGAATTTTTATAGTCGAATTTATCTTATGTATAACCCTATATTAAAAATTATTTAGTTATTAAAATTTAATTTTAACTATTTTAACCCTTCTTTAAATAAATTAATAATAAATGTCCTAATCTAATCCATGTGGACCTAAATGGTCATATTTTATTCCTAAGGTTGTTTTTGGTAGAATTACACTTATCCAATAAAATTAGGACACGTTTTTGGGTAATAATAATATCATTTTTACCCTTAATTACCCTATTTACTTTTAACCGTGGTAAAAAAAGTAAAATGTTACTATTTACCAAAAATTATTTTCATCTCATTGAACCACATTTTAGTCCTTCATATTAACCGTGTCTCTCGTATTTTCTAACTTCCACTCACAGAAGCGGTAAAATTAGGTTTTATGTGAATTTGGAAATTCTTCTAGGAGGTGGGTAAAAGACGGTGAAAAGTTCAATAAAATTTTTATATATCTTAAATTTTTATAAAATGACTCCAATGAATTGCATTGAACTTATATAGGTATTATGTATCAATTTTGACCTAAAATAAATTTAAATAAAACAAATAATTATTTAAATAAAAAGTCGGTTTTTAAATAGTAACTCAGTGTTTTCATTATTCATCAAAAATTGAAAGTTTTCTGAAAAAATAACAAACTTTCACCCTATGCTAATTTAGATATTCCAAATCCAAAAATGAAGTACATTTTGAAAAATAAAATTTACAAAATTTCAAAAGGTGGTTATTACTATTCATAACGGCTAGTTTTAATAATATTTTAATAACATATCGTTGTTTAGTGAAACTCGGTATTGCGTACGACACAAGCTATTGTGGAAGGTTGTGGTTGCGTGTAAAGAAAGCCAAGCTAGTGTTGTGTGTAGTGAAAGATTCCTTTGATGATTTATATAACATAAAAACATAATATTTTTCATAAATGTCTCGGGTGTTACATTCTACCCCCCTTAAAATGAATTTCTCCCTCGAAATTCGTCACTTTGTAACAAACAGATGAGGATACCATTCCCTCATCATATCCTCAAGCTCCCATGTAGCTTCTTCTAACTGGCGGTTCCTCCATAAAACATTCACCAAGCGAGTGGTCTTGTTCCGTAGGACTTTTTCACTACTATCTAGAATCTCTATCGGCTGTTCTTCATAATAAAGATCTTGTTCCAGTGGTACAACTTCTGAGCTGATTACACGTGAAGGATCAGGTATGTACTTTCTCAGGAGAGATACATGGAACACATCATGAACTTAAGAGAGATTCGGTGGAAGCACCAATCGGTAAGCTAACTTCCCAACACGATCCAGTATTTTCCAAAGGACTGATATATCTAGGGCTCATATTTCCCTTCTTTCTAAATATCATTACTCTCTTCCAAGGAGATATTCGTAAGAACACTTTATCACCCACTTCAAACTCTAGGTCTTTTCTTCGGTTGTCGGCATAACTTTTTTGTCGACTCTGAGCTTCTCTAATGTGTTGTTGAATAGATATGACCTTTTCTTCCATATCATCAACAAGATCAGGTCCTAATAGCTTTATTTCCCCAACTTCATCCCAGCAAGTTGGAGTCCCTCATTTCTTTCCATAGAGAGCTTCATATGGAGCCATCTGAATACTGGAGTGAAAGCTATTATTATAAGAAAATTCTACCAAAGTTAGGTGTTGATACCAATCACCTTTGAAATCCATAGAGCAATCTCTCAACATATCTTCTAGAGTTTGAATTGTCCTCTCAGACTGACCGTCTGTCTAATGATGATAAGAAGTGCTGAAACTCAACTATGTATACAGAGTATGATGAAGACTTCACCAGAACTTAGATGTAAATCTCGGATCCCGATCAGATATAATAGAAAGTGGTACTCCATGCAATCTTACCACTTCCTTCACATATATCCTAGCAAGATGATCCGGAGATAAATACTCTCTAATATAGATGAAGTGTGCCAACTTTGTAAGGCAATCAATCATGACCCAGATAGCATTATTTCCTTTGGATGTTTTAGGAAGTCTAGTGACAAAGTCCATAGTGATGTTTTCCCATTTCCATTCTGGTATGGGTAATGGTTGTAACATCCCCTTAGACTTCTGTCTCTCAGCTTTAACTTGCTGAAAAACCAAGCATCGAGAGACATATTCAGCAACATCTCTTTTCATTCCATCCCAACAGAAGTACTCTTTTAGGTCCCTATACATCTTCGTGATTCTAGGATGAATAGAGAATGATGAACTATGAGCCTCATCCAGCTGGTCCTTCTTTAATTCTGGGATGGGAGGAACACAAACCTGATTTCTGAACTTTATTATCCCATCACAATCATGGTTGAATTCAGGAATATTTCTCACCATATTTTGTAACTCTACATCTTCTTTTTGCAACTCTTTAATCTTCAAATTTATATATGGTTGAACATTTAATTTGGAAAGATACTAATTTTCCCCTTCCATTATAATTTCAAGATCCATCCTTTGTAAATTCATAAATATTGTATCTTTTGTGATCCTCATCATGGATAATCTAGCATGGTCTTGTCAACTTAATGCATCTGCCACCTTTTTTTCTTTCCCAGGGTGGTAATAAATTGAGCAGTCATAATCCTTAATCAGCTCCAACCATCTTCTTTGGTGCATATTCAGCTCCTTTTGTGTGAAAATATACATTAAACATTTATGATCAGTATAAATATCACACCTTTCTCCATAAAGATAATGCCTCCAAATCTTTAATGCAATGATTACTGCAGCTAACTCCAAATCATGAGTTGGGTAATTTTGCTCATGGATTTTCAACTGTCGTGAGGCATAAGCTATCACAATATCATTTTTCCTAAGAATACACCCCAGCCCCTTCATGGATGCAGCATTGTAGATCACAAACCATTCTCCACTACAAGGATGTTTGAGTACAAGTGCACTGGATAACCTTCTTTTCAACTCCTTGAAATTATCTTCACATTCCTCTGTCCAAACAAACTTAACTCCTTTCCGAGTCAACTTGGTGAGTGTATTAGATAATCAGGAAAAATCTTTCACAAAACGTTGATAATATCTATCCAAACCAAGAAAACTTCGGATCTCAGTTACTGTTGTTGGTCTCGATGATCATTCAATAACCTATATTTTTTTTGGATCTACAGATATCCCCTCTTTTGAGATTCTGTGACCCAAAAATGAATCTTTTTGAAGCCAAAATTCACACTTGGTAAATTTGGCATAAAGCTTCTTCTTTCTCAGGGTCTTCAATATAATTCTCAAATGATCTTCAAGTTCTTCCTTTCTCTTTTAATAGACAAGAATATCGTCTATATAGACTACCACAAACTGATCAAGATAGTCTCTAAAGACTCTATTCATCAGATCCATTATGATAGTAGGGGAATTAGTAAGACCAAATGGCATCACTATAAATTCATAGTGTCCATACCTTATATGGAAAGCCATATTTGGTATATCCTCCCTTTTGAACATTAATTGATGATACCCTGAATGAAGATTAATCTTGGAAAAGTATTTAGCTCCGTGTAGTTGGTCAAATAAGGCATCAATGCATAGGAGAGGATATTTTTTCTTGATATCAATCTTGTTAAGTTCTCGATAATCAATGCAGAGTCTCATTGATCCATCATTCTTCTTAACAAACAGAACAAGTTCTCTCCAAGGTGATGCACTAGGGTGTATGAATCCTTTATCAAGATTCTCTTGGAGTTGCTTCTTCAATTCCTGCAATCAATTGGGGCCATTCTATAAGGTGTCTTTGAAATAGGCAAAGCACCCGGTATGAGTTCTCTTGAAAACAAAACTTCACGATTTGGTGGAAGACCGGGAAATTCCTCCGGAAAGACATCGTCAAACTCCCGTAAAATGGGTATATTCTTAATCGTGAGTTTCTCAAAAACCATTTCAGAAATATAACCTTCATTTAGTGGAATCAAGACCCATAAGATGGAAGAAATTTCTACTAGAAGGTTATGTTCATCCTTGCATCGATAGACGATTATAGATTGATATGGAATATGAAATGTGACTTCCCTTCTTTGGAAATCGATATGAGCTCCATATAAAGAAAGCCAATCCATGCCAAGAATCACATCAATTTCCACTATAGGAAGGATCGCAAGATTTTCAGGAAGCACATTCCCAAAAACTTCAATCGGAGAAGAATTATAAACTTTTGATGTGACTGTTATGCCATTAGGAGTTATCATAGCTAACTCAACATCTAATTGTTGAGGTAATATGGTGATACCCTTAGAAAAATCATCAGAAATAAAAGAGTGGGTGGATCCAGAATCAAATAAAACATTTTCTACTTTAGAGTGGATGGTAAGTGTACCTCTCACCACTTCGTTGTCATACTCCACATCGCCGATAGAAATTGCTTGTGACATTCCTTTGTATTTATCCTTAAGAATTTGTTGACGTTTATCATCATCATCAACCCTTGGATTTGGGCATTTATTGGCAAAATGCCCCATATCCTTTCACATGAAACATTGAAGTGTAGTAGGTTCATTCTGTGTATCCCTTCCTTTGTTTGCATCATTAGACATCTTCTTCCCATTATTTCGACATTCAATTTCCCGATGACCCTCTTTTACACACTTATAACATTTGCTTGTCACCTTAATAAAATTTCCTCCATGTTTCTTTCCACACTTTGAGCATAAGGGATAAGTCATCTCCTTTTCAGTGTGCTCTTTATATTTTCCTTTGAATTCCATTTTCTTCTTCTTATCAAACCCATGTGACTAATGGGTTACACCAATCTCCATATCAACCTTGAGAGCACATCTACCAATTTCCTCGTAGCTATTGAAGTACATTATGGCTAACTCCCTTAGAAGACCTTGTTTTAAACCACTAAATAATTGATCGATCTTACTCTCAGGTTGGATAATAATACCAGAAGCGTACCTTGAAAGTCTTGTAAAATTTGCTTTATAGGTACCAACAGATTCATCATCCTTTTGCTTTAGTTCAAGAAACTATTTCTCCATATTTTTTTGGAGAATACGAGGGAAGTACTTATTGAAAAATAAGTTCTTGAACTCATCCCATTCCATGGACTCAATTTCATCCCTTTGCCTCGTATTCTTAATAAGATTCCACCATTAATCAGCATCACCTTCCAAACGATAAACGACTAAGATGACTTTATCATTTTCATAACATTGAAGAACTGAAAATTTCTTTTTAGTGGTACAGATCCATTATTCAACCACTAATGGATCAGAAGACTCGCTGAATGAAGGTGGACGCTGCCTCATGAAGGATTCAACAGAATGTTGCTCCTTCCTTTTCTCGTTTGGAAATCCTACATGATTCATAGCTTGAGAAAGTTGTGTGAGCATGTCTACAAGATTTTGCATTCCAGCTCCCATAATGTTTGGTTGCTCAGGGGTACAATCATTGCATTGCCCATCGCATTCCGCATTAACACAGTTCCTTCGGGTTCCAACCATTGACTAAAACCAAGAAGAATAGTGTGATCAACAATAATTATAATAGTAAAAACACATAATCAAGAATAAAATTTTACACTTAAGGTCTTATCATAGGTTTTTCATGGACATTTCTAAAACACTAAGATTGTGTTCTATTCTTAGACTTATCCTTAGGGTTCTTATTAAGGCTTTCATATCCTAGTTTCCAAAGGTTGACTATACCTTTCCTCTGATACCAACTATAATGACCCATACTTTGCATACATTGTTAATACATCAAAATTGATGTACAATTATTACAACATATAACAAAACCATGAAAGGACTGAATAGGTATAGTGTCTTTAGAAACTGGGAAACATAAACAACTGGTTTATAAAGCATCTACATTGTCTCCCATTTATTTCATCATATCTAGAGTCCATTTTGGCATATCATATTTAATAAACTTCTTCCTAAACTAGGGGAAAGAAAACATACAAAAGGGTGAGCTCAAATTCTCATTAATGGTAAACAAAAGAAAAATCAATCACATCATATTCATAAGAACATAACATTTTGGAAATCTTATCCTACAAAAGAAATCATAATTTCATATCATGGGATAAATCATAGAAGTGAAATGTAATCCCAATAATCATAACTTAAAACATGAAACTTTGTGTCATACACATATAATCATAGAGAATCATTTCTTAGTAGTCAAGACTCATATCCAAGACTATCTTAGCAGACAAAGTCCATTTCGGAACCGAGTTCACTCCTCGTTTCAGTCCTTTTTCACTGAACCGAATTAACTTTCCGTTCCAGCCATGTCTATCTCATGATACATAAATCATTACCCAATGCATTTGAGGGAGATATAGGTCCCACCCATCTCATAATGATATCATTCTTATGTGTTCCACAAAATCCAAAAAATCATACATCATTTGCATAACCCATGTAATAAAAATGGGATTCTTAAACATCGTGACATCATAAAACAATTCATACAAGATAAATGAATTCATAAAAATAATTCCATCATAACATAATCAAATCAATGTAATAATAGGGATAGAAACGGAACCCTATATTTTTTTATATGGAAAATAATTTTGATAAAACACTTAAATTCCATTCTTGAGGAAAATATCCTTTCTACTTCAAAAACATTTTTCTGTTCTTAAGATTTCATAAAATTTTAAACTAAAATAAGTTGATTAAAAATAAACTTGAAAACTTGTCAAGAATTCTTCTTGGAAATAATGTTTTAAAAATCCATTCATGCCGTATAAGTTAATAAAAACATTCTTCTCATACTTTTGTCGGAAAAGTCAAAAAGTACTTCTAATGAAAAACGACAAAAGATTCCTTTCATATCTTTTACTAAAAACTCACCGAAGGGTAAAATTGGATTTAAAAAATTGTAGGTGGATGGAAATAATACTACATATTGAGGAAACATGGATGTGGATGATAAAATACCCCCAGTAAATACCAAAGTATAGACAATCTCGGATAAAAATGATATTGTGAGATTTTCCCTTACCTTAGATCTGATTTGCTTCGTAAGTGTCTGAACCTCCTGTATAATGATTTAAATAATGTCATTGACTTATTCCAGAATCATACTCATTGTTATGATATCATATATGGTCATATTCTTAGCTTCTTATTTGTAATATTTCATTTCCACTTGTTATTCGGGTGTTTATTACTTTTTGTTCTTTTGCGTGTTTTGTCGAATAATTTCTTATTCTTCTCTTTAGGTTATAGATACCTCATTACCAGAATGGTATCAGTGTACTATATATCATATTTATTCATTCAATTCATTTGTATAATCATTATGCAATGAAGATCATGTAGAATGAGTCGCATCACATCGTGGAGACGGTATTTCGTACATACGCACGAGCGATGATATCGTTCCCATGATCGTGGAATTGTACTGGAGTGTATGTATACTATTTCAGAATCAATAACACTTTACAATAATCATATATAGTTATTTATTTGCACCATTATACCCATCCAAGTAAGGTGGTGGTGGAAAATAGATTACACCACGGCGTGGAGACGATATTCCGTACGTACGCACGTGCGGTGATTTCATTTTCCGTAGGATGGATAGATGGTGAAATAGGGTTGTTGCATACATTTAATAACATATCAGTATATGAGTGATACTGATGTTATTACTTCATAATGAATCAACTAAATAAGAAGAAGTGGAAGAAGAAATAAAGTTGAAAGAATCAGTAATTGACATTACCTCTTCTTTGAAGCGCCTCTTTGAGACCTCATCTTAGGGCACTAAAATTGGCCTTTCAAGAAGATCAGGACCTATAGGATGTTTCTAGGGAATTGGAGAAGAGAAATTGGTAGGGTTTGGCTGATCTTGAAGGAAAAAAGTGGTGTGAGGAAGAGAGGGGGGAGGTGCCCTTTTATAAGGGAGGAGAGGAGCACCTTTGGAAAAACTAAAAATATTTTTTTATTATAAAGTCATATTCAGTTTTTAATAGCTACAAATTTATTTATTTCGAAGCTAAGGTGGGTATGGTTAGAAATCCTCTCATCCAATAGAATTTAGTCATGTTTAGGTTTCTATTTTAACCTTATCATTTAGATTTAACTTTGAGTTAGATAATTTAACTTTTATCGTGTCTTCTTGTTTTCTTACACTATAAGGTTAATAAACATAGTATAACAAGACAAACGAACCCCAAGTTGTTTATTATTAATATATATGACCTTATCTAAGTCATTTGGCCGATCCGTAGATTTTTAGGAATAAAATAACAATTAATAATATAATATTTGTTTTAAAAACAATTTTATGTCAATTTTGACACTATTCGGTAATTGATTTTTGTGAAACTCATAACATAAATCTTAGTTAGAAAAAAGTAAATTAAATCAATAATAACATGTCATATTAACATATAAAATTATTTTAATTCATAAAATGTCTCAAATTACATTTATTTTCGTACTTATAACATTAATTATGTTAATATTTCATTAATAAGATAATTATTGCATCATCCATGTGTCATATATAAATTAAATTATTTAATGTCTAAAAATTATAAATAAAATACCATTATGTAGGAAATAATTTTATATTTCTAATTAATATTTATAGTCGAATTTATCTTATGTATATCACTATATTAAAAATTCTTTAGTTATTAAAATTTAATTTTAACTGTTTTAACCCTTCTTTAAATAAATTAATAATAAATGTCCTAGTCTAATCCATGTGGGTATAAATGGTCATATTTCATTCCTAAGGTTGTTTTTTGGTTGAATTACACTTATCCAATAGATTTAGGACATGTGTTATGGTAATAATAATATCATTTTTACCCTTAATTACCCTATTTACTTTTAGTTGTGGTAAAAAAAGTAAAAAGTTACTATTCAACAAAAATTATTTTCGTCTCATTGAACCACATTTTAGTCCTTGATATTAACTATGTCTCTCAGATTTTCGAAATTCCACTCACAGAAGCGTTAAAATTAGGTTTTATGTGAATTTGGAAATTCTGCTTGGAGGTGGGTAAAAGACGGTGAAAACTTCAATAAAATTTTTATATATCTAAAATTATTATAAAATGACTCCAATGAATTGCATTGAACTTATATAGGAATTATGTATCAATTTTTTCCTAAAATAACTTTAAATAATATAAATAATTATCTAAATAAAAAATCGGTTTTTAAATAGTAACCCAGTGTTTTCACTATTCATCAAAAATTGAAAGTTTTCAGAAAAAATACCAAAATTTCACCCTAGGCTAACTTTGATATTCCAAATCGAAAAATGAAGTCCATTTTGGCAAATAAAATTTACAAAATTTCAAAAATTGGTTATTACTATTCATAACAGCTAGTTTTAATAATATTTTAATAGCATATCGTTGTTTAGTGAAACTCAGTATTACGTACGACGCAAGCTATTGAGGAAGGCCGCAGTTGCATGTAAATAAATCCAAGATAGTGTTGTGTGTAGTGAAAGATTCCTTTGATGATTTATATAACATAAAAACAAAATATTTCTCATAAAAGTCTCAGGTGTTACATTAACCATTCATTTAACTCAAATCATTCCATTTACCAAAACTTGTCAGTTTAATTTAAAGGGATCCAAGTATCCCTACAAAGGGAAATTACCAACATGGGTAATTCCAATCCAAAACTAGAACAAACACTTCAACGGTACTTCATTCCATTTAACATTTTAAAAAAGGATACTCAGTGTTTCTAATGTCATTAAGGCCATGTTATAAGAATTCATTATTTCAACACAACATTAAGGCATACGAATTATAAATACAACAAGTCATGCATGAACGTTCTTACCATTAATTTTTTTCTTGAAGGCAACGCACCCCCATTAGAGGGGTTTTATTATAAAAACATGATATTGTTAATCAAAAATAATTTGACACATTGATCATTACAATCATGAACATGCTACAATTCACATTTCACAAGAATTGGAAAAAATACTTCATTGCATGAATTTATTTATAACAAAATTTCAGTAAGCAACTTAATTAATGTATTTATAAATATTTATAACTTGGAAAGAGACCCTACCCTGAGGTGGGACAAAGTCATCCACTTCAGCTGCAAACCAAAAAGAAGTAAAACCACAAGGTGAAGATCAATGCACTATAAGAAGATTGTTCGGGACTCATAAATACTAGATTTCCCAAAACACAACTAAGGAACATTGACAAAAATTAGACCAAAGAAAATTCGGCAAACCGAAACCACCGAAACCACCTTGCCTTCGGTGGCGGTTGCTGAAAATTGCATCCAAAGGTCCCGAGAGACCTTTCGATCCAACCTAGAATGAATGAAAACTGAAATTCAGATCACCCCACAACCCTAAGGTTTGTCCAATTATCACAGGTCCCCAATTAGTTCAAAGTGAAGATGGAAGAAAGAAGGTGAAGGGAGTAGAGGACTCACCATGACAGATTATCCAAGAAAATGAAGAAATTGGGCCAAAATCGGATGGAGAAATAGGAGGCTAAGGGAGGAGGTCCATGCGTTGAAATGGAGATCCCCTTATTCTGGTGTGTTGCATATGAGAGGGGAGAGGGAGACTGTTTAGTTTAGGTTTTAAATTTAATTTATTTTTAAAATATTTAAAAACACAAAATAGGGTGTCGCACATGGTTACGCCGCACGGTTTGGACAATCGTGTGCCAATAGTGCGGTACCCCACTTTCTTAAAGACACAGCCTGCAAAATCTAAGCTCATGTTTTAGGAAACCATGCAAAGGCCATGTGCAATCCACTGTCCCTTTACAAATACGGATCAATAGTTAATTGATGTGGGCCCCGCATTTAGCAGGTTATGCACTAATCGTGCACCCTCTGATGTTCTTAAAAACATGATGTTTTTCGGGTCTGAAAATCCCAAAACATCTTAAGCCTCTTGAGAGACTTCTCTAGACTTCACCCAAGTCCAAAAACTACACGTACAAGTGTTCTAACACTAGGATTTAAGTTCTGATGCTCGGTTTTAAAAACAATCAGTTTAGAAAATGAAATGTTTCAAAATCTTATGTACTTTAGGCCTGGTTCAAAACACGGGTTTCTATAATCTACCTACCTTCAAACATATCATCCTTGAGAAGCCTTCAAGAACAATGTAAACATCACCCCAACCTACAAGGGTTATGATGTTTAATTCAAATGGTTTCATTACGTTACCAATGCCCAATGCACCCTAAGAATTTATAATGAATTCTATACTTTAGCCCTTACAACCCGAGCCAACACTCAAAGATCAACATAAACACAAAAACCGAGCATACATGAGCCCATTTAGATAGAGATGATCAGATAAAAGCCTCTATAAACACTCGATCAATGGTGTTTCCTACCATAGGTCTTAACTTAAGAAGTGGAAAATTCTATGACATGGTACCTCCACCTTTGGGATTGTTGTTTAAGATACAACTCTATGTGTTGTTACGACACCCTTGGAATGATTTTGTTAACAAGAAAACAACCATTTCTGATCATCCTAACAGAAATACTCGAGCATGATCTCCCAGAAGACACTACCGACCTTGATACCACACTTTCCTTCACCTAGAAACATGATTTAAAATTGCTCCTTACAACTGTAAACATCAACTAAAAATAAGAGAATGAGTCAAGCCATTTGGTGGTGGTATGTTTGAATAGTGTAATGCACCCGTAAAGGGCTCCCTTTCTAGTTTTCTCCTCTCGCCGTCGTCGCTCCTTCACAGCGGAAGATACGGCGTTTCTCCTCACGCTCGGTGGGTTTTTGGTGGTTCTCTGCAGTCGACGTCATACGGGTTGTCTTCTCTCTTTCTGTGGAGTTTCGCTATGGGATTCAGTGGTTGCTAGTTCAGATCTGAGGGTGTAAGACCGGTCTGCGTCGACGGCATACTCTTCAGAGCACTCCAGGTTCTGCTCTCGTCTTCTCGCTGTTATTCTGTGGTGAGTTTTTTTTAGTATTAGGGGTTGATCCCGTTTATCGGCGGTTTGCGGGGTTCCCCGTCTTCTCCAGTGAGTTCGTTAGGGTTTTTTGTGTCTGATGTGGTTGTTGGATCTGGTGACGGCAGGATCTTCCGAGACAGGGTGATGTTGTGGTGCCATTTCTCGCGTGGTTTGTTTCGGTTTCTGGTTTTTCACCTTTTGATCTCGTTGATTTTTGCTATTCGTGATGGTTTCTGGGTGGAGGTTTTGTTTCTCCGAAGGTGATGGTATTGTTCATCACTAGTGAAGCTCACTATCGTTCCAGTTTGATGTGGTTTGGTTTGATGTTGCGCCTTTCCGTGGCATGTGAAGAGTCGACATTGAGGTGAAGTGATGAGCGTTCCAGTTCGATTCCGGTGACGTCGAGGTGAAGTAAAGAGAAGCTCCGATGATGGTTCCACACAGCAGGGTGGCGCATGGTGATCCGGAAATTGGATGAGTGGTTGGTTTCGCCACACTTCTCGAGGTGTGCCGACTGAGGTGATCAAGTGATTTGACGAAGCCCGAGGCGGTGCGTGGATCGAGGCGTTGAAGGTGGTTTTTTAAATTTTTGAAGTATCTCGTTTGATTTTTGATTTTCCTGCTGTAGTGATGTGGTTTTGAAGTGTTTCGGTTACCGGAAACCTTTAAACCAGTTTCATGGGAACCGGCTACCCACAAACCGGCCATTAGAAAATCAAAAAAAATGTTTTGCAGGCAGTCAAGCCATTTGGCCGACATATCTCGTATATGTCTGGCTTAGGCGACCAGAGTAATTAAAAAGAAATGACTAGAGTCCATGAATCCAAACAATAAGTTCCTACATAGGAACCCAAGAATTACTCAAGAAATACCAGGCATCGATGCGAACAATGCTCTAGCATGTAACACTGGAAATGATCATCCAACAAGCTCAAAAACATTTAAATATTTATCACGGTATAAGACTGAAGATCTCTTAGTGCATCATGGATGATGTCATGATAGGGGACATTCTCGTCTCATAATAAGAGTACATTAAGTGTATTGAAGAAATGTTTTCTAGTAAAACACACAATAAATTTAAAGGTAAAACAGTTTAACCAAAAAAAATCATGCTGGAAAGAAAGTACTGAAACTATATAAGACTTGCAGGCCTCAAGGGCATTCAAGTGATAACCAACCATTTACCAATGGTCCCCTTAGTTTTTCCTTATACTTGTAAGGGAACGTTAATAGACTCAACATGACACTACACACCATAGGTGTGTCCTAGTCAAAAGGTTATAAAACTAGCCGCTCTTAAGCATGCTAGATTATAACAACGAGATCAGCATGTCAAAACAGCTGACTCTTTCGAAAAAAATTATGAGTATTGAAATGAAACTAATTCTTTAATTCTGATGTCACTCTACATGGAGATAAACCAAGACCATACTCCACAGTATTAGATGATTTATTACGGAATTGTATTTCATCATACTATCAATTTCTTAGAAGACGCTATATCGTGTCGTCTATTGCTAAGAAGAAGAAGAGGGTCAAATGACCTACAAAGTACCCGACCATGATTGAAGTACGTCTAACCAGCTGAAAAAGAGCATTACTCGATGCTCAAGCCCATAACAAGGTCGAGAAAATATGACCACTAGTCTACACAAGGGTGTCACTACAAAAATGGAAGTCATACTTGGGGAAATGACACAAAAACAACACCAAGAGTGAGAAAAGTCTTTTCACTAGCAAGGAATTTGAAATATAAGGGTGCTACCTACCATGGGTTATCCACTTAAGAAGAATGAGTTTCAACCGTAAAACTAGTTCACATCAATACAAAGTTACTAGGATCAAAATCCGATCATAAATCCATTACTATTAAAATGATCACCAATGGAAAGTACTCACAATTATGTTCCAAGGAAACATTAAGAGAAGTTTGAACTACCCTTACATAAGGTTTTTAAACAATGGACACCACTATAGGATCCATTTACAAGACACTTATATTTTATCACATTTAATCTTTAATCATCAAAAGATTTAATCAAAATACAAAAGTACCATTTTAAAAACAAATCACTAGGAACTTGGTTTTAAAAAACACCCCAAGGGAAAACATGAAAATTCTATAAAACACCCTTTTATAAAATTTTATGTTAGTTTACATACCATATTTTTCAGGAAATTTATCAAAATAAATTCCTTTTATGAAGATAAAGAGACCTACAAGGGTCCCATTTTAACTAATTTTGGTTCTCTATAAATAAACCCAATAGAAAACAAACAATTATTAAAATTTTAAACACCTAAACGGGTCATCTCATAGAATACATTCCCCAACTGACCAACATGGGTCAAGTTGCATTTTGAAAGCTATCTATTTTATTTTTGATCAAAATTAAACATATTTAATACTTCTAAGCATTTTACAATGCATCGTGTCATCACGTTCATTATGGGTTTTCATTTACCAATTCATGAAGCACCCATGCACTCTATGGAACAAAAATTGGCTCCCATTAATTGGTACCACTGTCAATTCAGAAATTAACATGATAAACATAGCATTCAAATATATTTTGTGGACACCTACCAACCTAAAATGTGCCCATACACTTTACAGTTTGGCATTTGTCTCCCTTTAGTCAAAACAATCTTCACTTAATAATTGAATTTTGTATCCTTTACACAATAGTTCAATTACACGGGTTACCTTTTACCAAATATAAGTCACCCATACACCTTACAACTGAGTAGTTTCTCCCGTCATAACCACAAACAATGACTTATCCCATGTAACCATTTACATATATTAATGTAAGCTAGATTTTCATGTCACTACAAGCAGCTAACATATAGTAACAAGATGAAATCACAGAAACATGGAATTTTAATCACAGGAGCATGCCATAATGAGAAATAAGAAAAGAAGGCATGCTAGTTTATTACCTAAACGTGTATAAATCTATGCATGGAATATTAATGAGGCACTGGATCATACATTGTAGGAAACCAACTAATGCAACTACTTGACATAGCATATATGCATGGAATGTGAATTTCTAAGATCCTAATATGATGCATTTATGATTCATCATTTCTATAACAAGACAAGGATAATGTTTATAATTCCATAAATCACATGCTTTGGAATGTACACAAACCAATCATAGTGAAATCATATCAATTGTAATAATGAACATCATAAACCACAATCCCAGCCCTAGCCACTTGGTCAATCCCGGTATGTGGGGTGATCATTCACACACATGGTTATTTTCCAAGAGTTGACACTTTCCTAGTCTCCTATCTACCTACCCCAAAAAAGTAACACAAAATTAAAAACTAGATCTCATACCACCTTGTAACTTCCATACCCGAATCACCACTAAGACGGTGGCCGGATCGGTCACCACATGACATCAAGTGTGCCTCCCTATATGCCAAAGGTTGTCGACTAGCAGTGAGGGTGTAAGGATAATCATTGGGGAGACTATACCCTCTTATCAGAGTTGCGTAGTGGTATAAAAAGTAAATAATAATCATCATCGGAAGTAATAAATAGAAATAATTAAACAATGGAAGAAAAATTTCATATAAATGAACAATAGTGGCCAATGCCAATTTATACAATAAATGAATGCATGACATAGTATTGATACATTACAGAAAGTAGTAAACACTAAAACATGATTTTCAATACAATGAAATATAGGACCCAATTAATGGAAGACCTAAAAGCCCAAAGGAAATCTATACGAGAATCCTAATCTCTAGGTCTGTCTTTTGCTCCTACTCTGGGTACAAGAAAATAGCAACAAACAAGGTCCAAGGCCCCCTGTGAACTTGAAATTTCTACTCGGGTACCCTAATGCAATGGAGACCTGAGTAGGGTGTGAGATATAAATCTCAGTTGGTTGGCACCATATGTGTCTCACCCAATCCCGACAATATAATATAAATTAAAGAGAATGCATGCATGCATAAATAAATTAAGTAGTACAATGTAACTAAATACCCAAGTACCTATTTCAGTCATTGGCTGGGGTCTAAACATGTAACCAATTCATTGATTAAGATTTAAAATTTTATTTATAAGTCACACATTAGTAAGTCACCTACTGAGTCTAACGAGTATCTTCCAAGGTGAAATGGGGCTAAGCAATGACTGAGCCCGAAGGGATTTAACAATAGTAGCTACTTTTCAATGCTAGACCCAATGAGTGTATCCAAGGTATCATGTGATTGTATAAGTTTTGAAGGTTCCAAGATGTAATAAATAAACCTAGAAAAGATATCCAGTGAGGGAGTTCCCAAATAAAAACCAAGGTAATGTATGCTCACATAAATCTAGCACAGTAGTATCTGGGTCTAGGTAAGGGGTAAGAGTGTAATCCCATGTGTGTAATCCAATGCATTCCACAATAAGTCTCCTTCCAAGTACAAGGTGATCGATCAAGGTTAAACAAGGATAAGAAATGATAGGGCCTTCTGGTATTTAACCATGGAACCTACTAGTCGATTCTGGATCCAAGGAGTGTATCTAAGGGATCATGTAAGAATATGGGAACCAACGGTAGTATACTAGGTATAAAAGAATAGACAAGAAATGGACTCTAGGTGGGTATCAACCAAAGAAAACTGTATCCATGAATTGGAATGGGGTTCCCAAGATCCAATGTATTCTCCTCTCTGAATCCAAGGTGAGCTCGAGTCAGTCCATTCCTATTTCATAAAGAAGTAATGTAATGATTTATTTGGTTCAATTCCTACCTTCCATTAGGGTGGAAAGGTCAATTAGAGTTGAAACCATTATTTATTGGTTCAAACCTTTCCTTCCCTTACTATGGAAATGTCATGTATCATTGCAACCATTTATTGATTGGTTCAAGCATTGCCTTCCATTAGGTTGGAAAGGTCATGTATCATTGCAACCATTTAGTAAAAACATTCGGGTATTTTCAAAGGGAAAGGTCCCCACTACTATCATCCCTTAGCATGGTATGGTTTGGCACGAATGTGGAACCAATCCTTATCTAATGAACCCGGGTTCGTCCATTGAATTCCTATATGCGAATCCATGTATCACCAAGGTATGAGAATTAAAACACATTGATTCCATCATTTCATTCCTACATGGTAAGCCACATGTCACCCAAGGTTTTATTAGTATTCAAAACATTTTAAAAAAATTTAGTAACTTGTTTGATGGTTAATATTTAAAAATTAACAATTCAATTAACTCAACTCATTCAATTTACCAAAAAAATGTCAGTTTCATTTAATGGCCTCTAAGTATCAATATAAAGGGAAATTACCAACATGGGTAATTACAATCCAACACTAAACCAAACACTTAAATGGTGCTTCAGTCCTTTAATAATTTTAAAAAAGGAAACTCATTGATTCTAATTCCATTAAGGCCATGTCCTAATAATTTCATATTTCAACACAACATCCAGGCATAATAATTATAAATAGAACAATTCAATCAAGCAAGGTATAACCACTAATTTTTAGCTTGAAGGTTGTACACCTCTGTTGGAGGGGTTTTGTTATTAAAAAATGACATTGTTAATCAACAAATCATTTGATACATTTATCATTCAAATCATGAACATGCTAAAATTCACATTTCACAGTCATTTTATATAATACTTTATTACATGAATTTATTTATAACAAAATTGCAGTAAGAAACTTAATTAATGTTTTTCTTATGATTGAGGACTTGGAAATGGACCCTACCTCGAGGTGGAACCAAGCCATCTAATTCAGCTATGAACCAAAAATAAGTAAAACCACACGATGAAGCTCAACACACTTCAAGAAACATGTCCGGGACTTATAAACACCAAAAGTCCCAAAACACAACTAGGTAATGAGTAGAAAACATACCCCGAAGAAAAGTCGGTGAACTGAATTCACCCAAACATCCATGCCTTCGGCAGCGGTTGCCAAAACATGCATCCAAAGGTCCTGAGAGACCTTTTGGTCCATCCTTGACCAAAAGGAAACTGAAATTCAGATCACCCCACAACCATAGGGTTCATTTGATTCTCACCAGGAGACAATTTGGTTGATGTGAATCCTGAAAAAATAAGTAGAATGGAGGATATGACACACCATGATGGATAAGACAAGAAAAAGAAAGAAAGTCAGCCCAAAACTGAAGGACGAAGAGGTTCCCAAGGGAGGAGATCAATGCATTTAAATGGAGAGCCCCTTCGGCTGGTTCATCATGTATGAGAGGGGATAGGGGGATTTTTTAGATTAGGTTTTAAATTTAATTTATTTTTAAAATAATTTAAAACCCAAAACAGGGTGTCGCGCACAGTTAAGCTACACGATATAAAAAATTGTGTGCCAATCGTATACTACACCTACTTCTTTCAAGACACACCATGGATGTCCTAGAAGCACATTTTAGGAAACTATTCATAGTATATGTGAAATCCAATTTCCCTTTTCAAACAGCGATGTACAGTTACCGGTTGTGGGCCGCACGGTTTAGCAGGTCGTGTGCAAACCATGCGCCCTCTACTGTCCTTATAAACATGAAGTTTTTCGGTTTCGAAACTCTAAAAACATCTCAAGTCTCACATGAGACATCTTGGTCCTTCACCCTAGTCAAAAAAACAACACATACAAGTGTTCCAATACTCGAAGTTATGTTCTGAAGCTCAGTTTTAAAAACAACCTATTTAGTAAATGAAAAGGTTAATAAAATTACGTACTTCAGGTCCAGATAAAAACACAGGTTTCCACACTTTCTAACATAAAACACTACATAAATAATTCATTTAGAATTACATTATTCCCCTAGAATAACCCTACATATCAATCATAATAAACTTCTTGGAATCCTATGAAAATAAAACATAAGAAAAGGGTGAGCTCAGATGCTCGGTAAGGGTAAATAATCCAGCGGAAGCTATAAAATTTTAAGGCAAGTTGTTTAATAAAAACAACAGGCTTTTATTCCTAAAACATGTATATAATATGGTAAAAATAAGTCAAACATTACCTAATAAACATGAATATGTATATTCTACTAGTCTAATACTCACATTTAATAACTAATTTCATAATGAGGGAATGCATAATACTGGACATAATAACCAATACATGAAGGCCTTGTTCCATGAACATTCACAAATATTCTATGAAGTCTTTATTCCAAGACACGAGTTTGTCTAATGAGACCTACCGATGCATCGATGGACTATAGAAGGCCCCGGTCGTCACTTACTAATTCTAATGCATTCGTAATATTAAAAGGGTTAAACATAACATAATTATTTATATTAAAACTAACATACAAAAAGTCAATACTTTAACCATAAACCATTGATGGTATAAAAATAGAACATCCATAGTCAAACATATCATAACACATCCAATACAATATTGAATATTGTATTATAATAAATCAATATCAATCAAGAATAATATCTATTATAAGATGTTGAAATAGTTTAAAATGATTAGTAAGACCTTTTGGGAGAAATAACCCTTTTTCATTAATTCATTTAAAAGTCACACAATTTATAAAGGAAGTAATTTAAAAAAGATTTTTTGAATCAAAGTGTCCCATACCACTTTTAAACTTTTGAAATGAATTAAGATTCTGAAACAGTCATGCACTTATAAATAAATCCTTAAACATATTTTGAAAACATATACATTAATTAAAAATATTTATAAAAATAAATCTTCAAAGCATTTAAATTGATGATCTAGTTAAAGAGTATCTTCCATAAAACCTTAAAATATTACTATTGGAAGAAAAATATGAAACACGGGCATGGATGATAAATATGTTCCAGTAAATATTTACATATAAACAATCTCAGATAGTAATGATATTGAGGAATTAACCCTTTCCTTTAGTCTAATACTCTACATACGACTCTGAAACACTTTTATATTGCTTTAAAACATATTATTAACTTATATCAGTATCATAATAATATTAATGATATCATATATATTTTTTATGACTTTTCATAACCAATTTACTAACAATTCCATGTTAATGAAACATTTTGGGTAATATCGGTTGGTTTATCGTACATGCTTTGACATGTAATTCATGATCATATTACATATATCATGATTTATAGACTTCTAGAATGTATAATATGATTTATATATCATAAATATTCATAATTTAAATATATATATATATAATGTAATACACCATTCATGGAGATAGTAAGCTATATGTACGCCTGGACGCTGTTTTCGTTTTCTTATTATATTTAATGAAAGTAAGTGAATGATATATATGTATATATATATCCATCATGTAAAATTATTATGTCATATATTTTATAATTATGAATAATATATATTTTTTATAATCACTCTTGGATGGTTAAAGTGGAGAATGAATCTCATCACGTCATGGTGATGGTAGGCCATATGTACGCATGAGCGACAATATATTTCCTTAAATGATTAAGTGGAATATAATTGGATGGAATATAAATTTATAATAAGAAATATAATGTTATATATATTATTTACATCCATTATATTCATAGTTATACCCATATAAATAAAGTGTACATGAAAAACAAATTACCACCACGACATGGAGATGGTAAGCCGTACGTACACACACATGGTGGTATTGTTTTTTATAGGATGTGTAAAAAGATGAATATCATTTTTCCATAATTGTAACAAAATATCCGCATATATTATATTCTGGAGTTATTATTTTAGTATGGTAAAGAACTATTAAGAGGATGTAAAGATGAAATGAACATTGAAAGAAGGGATAAAACGATTACCTCTTCATCAGTTGTCTCCTTTTTATTTGCACAAAAGGGCTCCTTAAAGTGTCTTTATATCCAAATATTTTCCTCTAATATCAAGTGAGGGATGTTTTAAGGAGATATGGGTAGGGGTTGGCTAAGACAAAGGGCTTTGGAGGTTTGAATTAAAGAGAAAGGTAGATGCCCTTTTATAAGAGAGGTGAGGGGAACTTTAGGACAAATATGGAATATTAGTTTATTATAAAATTATATTCGGATTATAATAGCTCCTAATTTAATTATTTTGATGAAATGATGATTATGGGCTTAAATACTCTTAGAAAATAGGTTTCAGACATGTCTATGTCATAAAATTAACCTTATGTTTTTTATTTAACCTTTTGTAAAATAAGTTAACTGTTACTATGTCCTCTTGTATTTTTATACTACATGGTTAATATCATTACTATAAAATCCCAAGAGAAAATAAAGTGAATCATTTATCACATTTTTATCACTATCCATGTTTTCTGTCAGAACTTTAGATTTTTTGTACGTTTATATCAATTAATAAAATAGTATTTTTTGTTAAAGTCTCATTTATGTCAATTTTAAAACTATTTAGTAATTGATTAGTGTTAAAGTAAGAAAAAATTTATTACATATAAAAAAGGCATTAAATTATCTTAAATATTCCCATATAATCGTGAAAATTCATGGATGACATAAAAATGTTCAAATTACTTTTATTATTATATTTATAAATTCATTTATTTTAATATTTCATTAATGAGTTAATCACTACATCATAATTTTTGCATAAATAAATATATTTATCTAATGTCTAAAAATTATAAATTAAATTTCATTATTTATGAAATATTATTATCTTTCTAATGAATATTTATAGTCATATATATCAGTTAAATAACCCTATATTAAAAAAAATGGTAAACGATATAAGTTTATGTTATAATTATCATTACTTTAAATTAATTTTTATATCATGTCATTACTACACCCAAGTTGTCCCCATATTCAAAAAAGTCAGACTAATTATGCTCATGGAAAAATATATGTCATCCTATTAGATTCAGAAACATGTTATTATAGTTTCATATTATTAAAATATTGTTTTTGATAACCATACTTACTTGATTTACCCTTTAACCAAGGTAAATAAAAATTATTTCTGATGTTATTATTCACAATGTCCAAAAATAAAAGGTAGCTATTTACACAATATGGACCTTTTAATTCCAAATAGGGAATTTATTTTTCCAAATTCAAAACATATAATCTTAAGTAATTAATTTAAAATGAATTTCTGTTTTAAAAAACCAAAAGCGCGTTTTTATGATGTAAGAACTATCAAAAGATTAACATGTGTTTATATCAAATTTAATTGTGAAAATACTTAGAATTACCTATGTTATATTAAATGATAAAAATATAATATAATTATATATTAAATAGAATAAAATTTATAATTTTATAGTATATATTATTTCAATTTAAAATGATATTTTCAATTAAAATATAGTAATTTTCAGTATTCATCAAAATATTAATGTTATCAGAAAAGTACCAAAAATTTATCCAAGAAAACCTTTTACGTCCCACTTCTAAAGAAGAATTTAATTTAACAAAATTAAATATATTAAAATTTTAAATATTGGATTTAAAAAGGGTTCTTCATTAAAATGTGGACAAATGCGTTTTTTAAAAAAAATACTTCATTTATCCATAAAATTGAATTTGTCCTTATATTATTTCTATGAAAGAAAAAATATGAATTTTAAAATTATATGGGATATATAAAATTCAAAATTTTGTTATTACTATTCATAACCGCTTTTTTAATCTTCTAGATTGAAAGGTAGTGGTGCGCTTGAACTCGGTGATGCATACATCAAATGCTACTGAATTTTTTAAAAAGAAACCATACAAGGGAAGCTTGGGGTGTTATATTATCCCCTCCTTCAAAAAAATTTCATCCTCAGAATTTAAAATCGATATTGAAAACTAGGGGTTTGACATTTCAAAATATATTTGTTGAAATCCCACATCAAAAAATAGTTTAACGAGGCCTCTATTTAAAAATAAAGAAAGGTAGGTATCAAGGTTACTAGAAATAACACATACTAGGATTCTATTTAGGTAAAATAGATATGAAAGAG
This sequence comes from Viscum album, assembly GCA_963277665.1. Classification (NCBI taxonomy): domain Eukaryota; kingdom Viridiplantae; phylum Streptophyta; class Magnoliopsida; order Santalales; family Viscaceae; genus Viscum; species Viscum album. Next base: position 1,416,750,179 of record OY728133.1, read on the forward strand.
AAAAAAACCATCATGTTCAGAATGAGTGGTATAGAATATTTTTAGGAGAAATTATACCTCCAGAAAGATATAAATCTGCAAAGATCTAAGGGACCATTTGATTAATCGAAAAAGAATGTACTAGGAAAACATTATCAGTTTTATGATCCTATTCCTAGTTTTGTAGAATTAATTTAATTTATAGAATATGATAATAAGGAAACACACATAGTTTAAATGTATTGTTTCATCCACTACCACAAACTCATCTTTCTCTTCAAAAGATAAAACTCAAAAAAATTCTATTTATCTTAATCGTATAAGGTTCCAAATATAAACATATAACTTCTAAATGAAGAAAACTATTTTATAATAAAAATGGACTTAATTTAGGCTAGTGGTATGTGATAACGCCTTGTCACACTTTTGTTGTGGGTTTTATGCCCGTAGCTTTGTCTAAAGTGACAGGTTATCGCCTGACCTGTAGGTTTTCCTTTTTCAAAAACTATAGTATTATAACATTCAAAAAATAATATTAAGAAATGTTTTAACCAGAAATAATACTATAAAAAGTTCAAATTAATCCATTTAAACCTTTAGAGTTATGAAAAATACATCTGTCTAAAATCTCTCTAAATGGTTAATAAATTTCAAAAATCAATTGTAACATCAGATTCTCCAAACAATGTAAAGATTCTCCTATTATCACAAATTAAAAATATGATTACCTTAATCATTTTAAAACTATAATAAAAACTAAAAAGTATTTTAGTACAATCTTTATATATATATATATATATTAAATTCTACTTATAACCATAATATAATTCTTGAATCCGAAAACACAAATACATTAATTATTCCACTTTGATTTTAGTAATAGTTTAAGCATGAACTTGATCTATTTTCATTTTATGAGCTATATTTTGTTGAATCCTTGGAAAATAATTTTCATAATGTCTTATTTATATGCAATTATTGCATTGAACATTGAAAACCCCTTTCTTCCCCTTGAAATCACAAGATTGGTGGCCTTTTCTTTACATTTTTAACAAAATACCATTACTTTTAGGAAAATACAACAGTGTTTCTTCCCACATTTATCACATAATGGAAAATACTTATTTCTATTTTTCCATTATCTATATCTTTCTCAGTGATTCTCTTATTCTATTGCTTTACTTAATGTAATAAGACTAAGATAATTCATTTTCTATCTTATTAAAACATGAGACTATATCTTCGTACGATGAGAATGATTGTTAGACCAAATCCCATCATAGGAATGTTTTTAACCCATAAAATAATCGATCAATCTTACATCTTATGTTACATATGTAGTCAATATTGTTCCCTGATAACCTAGAGAATTTTTCCTCATAATTTTCAACATTCCCATCCTCTTTTGTCTCAGACTCAGAAATTGCCTTTCCAGATTAGATCATTATTCACGAGGAAATTATTTCTCTAGAAAAAGTTCTTTAAACTCCATCCATTCCATATTTCATATTTCTTAAACCTCTTTTGTGTTTTGAATCAATTACCACCATTGATCTACATCTCCTAAAAGATGATAGAACTTCTATAATAATTTTCCCCTCTCATTACACCCTGAATCATGAAGTATTTTCTCTAAGGAACATATCCACTTCTCCACAACAAATGGAATTTTAATCCCATTGAATTTTTGAGGGTTTTGTCTCATGAAGCTGTCTAACATTGATCCTCCATGTTGTGGTTATGGATGCTCCATTTGGGTAAGGTTATTATTCATAACCAAAGTTAGTTGTCCCAATATGGTTATAAGCTATTCAGTACCAGTTGTGTCACCAGATCCACTATCATTATCTTTAATAGGAGGTAAATCCCAAATCGGATTACGTGCATTGATATTATTTCCATTTCTACCACATTGAACCATTTCTAAACAATGGAATACACTATATTTGGTTATGAATCATAATACACAATTCCAAACTTGTAAAATACATTACATAGAATGAAACTTTTATGCATTTCAAATCCGTAATCATAAATATGGTTCTATAGAGTACATATTTACTCATAAAATCTTCATAATGGTTTATAAGGAAAATATTAATTATCCTAACCATATCCCTCGGGAGGTTCAAACTAGGTGGGAATTAAATCCCATTGTCGTGTACCAGGTAACCACAAATCAAGCTCGGAACACCATGTAGTAGTTTTCACCCCATGGTACATCAATTCCAGAACCATGTCCACTTGTAGTATCTAGACCAGTATGTACTGTCCCGAATATCCATGTAATCCCCACTTTACCAAAATTCTAGGGGGGTATTCTATACGTATCTTCAAAATCTATCTTAGGGTTAGGATCCCTAATCTAAATTTTCTAATTCTATTTTCAAGAGTTTTTTATAAAATTCCTCTAATACCAACTGTAACACTCTGACCCCAGTTACCCAGAGCCAGTACATTATTTTAATACATTGGTATGGTTACAACAAATCATGTCCCAATGGACCGATCTATGTAGTGGTATTGGAAAATAGATTACATACATGAACGCTATATTACAATTTCTAACATAAAACACATCATAAATGATCCTTTGAGAACACCAATATTACCCTAGATTAACCCTAAATATCAATAATAATACACTTCTTGAAATATTGGGAAAATAAAACATACGAAAGGGGTGATCTCAAATGCTCAGTAAGGGTAAAAAATTCAATAGAAACTATAAACTTTTGAGGAAATATGTATAATAAAAACAATATCCTTTTAAACATATAATATGAACATAATATGGTAAAATTAAGTCATAAATTACCATATAAACATGAACATGTATATTATACTAGTCGAATAATCACATGTAATAAATAATTTCATAACGAGGGAATGCATAATGCCAGGCATAATAACTACTATGTCAAGGCCTTTTTCCAATACCATTCACAAATATTATGTCAAAAACTCGTGCCAAGACACTAGTTTGTATCTTGAGACCTATCGATGCATCGAGGGGAAATAGTGGGCCCCACCCATCAATTACTACATCCAATTCATTTATCATATGAAAAGGGTGAAAGATAACATAATCATTTATATTAAAAGTAACATATAAAATGTAAATACTTTAACCATAAACTATGAATGGTATAATGTAGAACATCCACAGTCAAACATATCATAAATAATTCAATAAAATCTGAAATATTTTATTATAATAAATCACCCTCAATTAAGAATAATATCTGACAAATGATGTTGACAAAGTTGAAAATGATCAGTAAAACCCTTTTAGAGAAATATCCATTTTTTATTAAATCATTTAAAATTAATTAAATTGATAAAGGAATTAATTTAAAAGATTTTTCCTGAATCAAATTGTCTAATACCACAATTAAACTTTTTAAAGGTATTAATATTTTAAAACAATCCTGCTGTTATAAATAAATCCTTAAAAACATTTTGAAAACATGGACATTAAATAAAAATATTTATAAAAATAAATTATTATAACATTTAAAAAGATGATATAGTTAAAGATTCCATTCCATAAAACCATAAAATATTCCTTTTGGAAGTTTCTATATGAAACATTGAAATTTATGATAAATATGTCCCAGTAAATACTTACATATAAACAACCTTGGATAATAATGAGATTGAGGAATTAGCCCTTACCTTAAGTTATATACTCTACATACGACTCTAAAACTCCTGTATAATGTTTTGAAATATTTTATTAACTTATATCATAATCATAATAATATTTATGATATCATATATGATTCTTTTATGACTATATATTACCCATTTATTAACAATTCCAATTTAATGCAACATTTTGGGTAATATCGATATGTTTATCGTACGTGTTTTGACTTGTTATTCTTGATCATATTACTTGGATCATGATTTACATAATTTTAGAATGTATTATATTATTTATATATAATATATATTCATAATATAAATATATATAATAAATAAATATATTAAATGGAATACACTGTTCATGGAGATGGTAGGTCTTATGTATGCATGAACGTCGTTTCCATTTTCTTATTGTATTGAATGGAAGTAAGGGAATGAAATATATGTATATATATATATATATATCATTCTAGTAGATTTATTATTTCATTTATATCTTAATTATGAATCATATATATTTTTTACAATCATTCTTGGATGGTAAAAGGGGAGAATGAATCTCATCGCGTCATGGAGACGGTAGGCCATATGTACGCACGAGCGATGATATCATCCCTTTAATAATTAAATGGTATGGAATTGGATGGAATATGAGTTTTAAAGAATAAATAACATGTTATATTTATTATTTAGATCCATTATATTCATCGTTATACCCATATAAATTAAGTGTACATGAAATACAATTTACACCACGACGTGGAGATCGTACACCGTACGTACGCACGCATGGTTGTATTGTTTTTAATAGGTTGGTTAAAAAGAGAAATTTGTTTTACCAATAATCATGAGAACATATCACAATATAGTATATTTTGGAGTTATTATTTTATTATGGTAACAACTTAGTAAGAGGAAGTAGAAGAAGAAATGAACTTTGAAAGAAAGGATAAAATGATTACCTCTTCTTCAGGTTTCTCCTTTTGATTTGAACAATAGGAATCCTTAAGTTGGATTTCTACACAATTTTTTGCCTCTAATAATGATTGAGGTATGTTGGGTGTATATTTGGGAAGGGTTTAGCTGAGCCAAGGGGCTTTGGTGGTGTGATTTAAAGAGAAATTTTAGTGCCCTTTTGTAAGAGAGGTAAGGGCACTTTAGGAAAATTTCAAAATATTAGATTATTATAAAATAATTTTCATATTATAATGGGTCCAAATTGATTTATTACGGGGATAAGATGAGGAGGATTCAAATTCCTCTCAACCAATAGGTTTTAGACATTTCTAGGTTTTAAAAGTAACCTTATCTTATAGATTTAACCCTTTGTAAAATAAGTTACCTTTTACCATGTCCTCTTGTATTGTTTCACTATATGGTTAATATCATTACTATAAAATTCCAAGAGAACATAAAGTGGATAATTTATGAAATTTTTATCAATATAAATGTTTTATGGATAAACATTATATTTTTAGGATTTTTATATCATTTAATCAAACAGTATTTTTTTAAAGACTCATTTATTTAAATTTTGACACTATTTAGTAATTGATTTTTGTAAAAGTCATAAAAATATGATTCCATCAAACCAAAGGCATTAACGCATCCCTAATATATCAATGTCATAGAGAAAATTCATGTATGGAATAAAAATATTCAAATTAAATTTATTTTAAAATTTATAAATACATTTATTTGAATCTTTCATTAATGAGGTAATCACTAAATCATAATTGTTCAATAAATAAATATATTTATCTAATGTATAAAAATTATAAAAAAAATTCCATGACATAGGAAATTTTTTAATCATTCTAATTACTATTTACATAAATATAGATAAGTTATATAACCCTATATTAAAATAAATTTAGTAAAAGATATATGTCTATGTTATTATTATCTTTACATTAAATAAATTTTTATAACATGTCATTGTCACACCAAAGTGGTCCCCTGAAACGCACGGCAGATTGTCGCCTATCGACCGGTCATAATTCCGGTGCTCTGCTAATGTGTATAGCAGCACTCTGGTCGAATCCTCAGTGATGGTACTTCGTAATAGACGTTTGTTTTTAGTTGATTGAATTTTGATTAGGGGGATTTGTTTGCAGAGTTTAATTGAAATGATTGATTTTATATAATTTATTTAACAAATTTATAAATATTGGGGTGAGTTCATCATTTGGTATTTAATCTTGTGATATCCTTGAGCTTTTCATTATATTTCATTTAAATTAACACCCACTTCACAAGTTGACGTCGATTAGAATTCCTAAGTGTTAAAGATTTAATCCAAGACTTATCGTGATTTGGATTATAATCTCAATCAGTACATGTTTATGGATGTGTATTTGTGGTTCCAATAATCCATAGAAACCACATGCTAAACAAAATATGTCATTAATCCATGACATATTAAGTCCAATATACACAATGTTAAATTAACGAATACACATCGAGAAAATACTCTCAATCACTTAACATCCCTAAATTATAACTCACCCCAATGAGATATTTACTCAGCCATTTGGGTTTTTAATATTCTGGTTATAATAATTATGATGATAAATTAATAATAGAATAAAAAGAAAGGGATTAGAAAAGATTTTTGCATTGAACACACACACACAAACAATGATGATAATTAAAAATGGATTTTTGATTGAATGGGGAAGAAAAAGAAGGGAAGAGGATTCCACTTAATTTAGACTATTTTAAGAACATAAATATTAAACTACAGAAAGTAAAAGATAATAAGAGATATTGAAGAAGAAACTTGCATTAAAACAGAATTACAAAAGAAAGAAATTACAAAATTACAAAAACGAAGAACATGAAAGTAAGTGAAAACAAAGAGGGGAGGAAAGTTCTATAAAGTGAAAAAGTGAGTATAGAAGATCCTCCCAAGCCTTTAGAAAGGCTTTGGTCATGCCAATATGTTCTCTTCTCTTCTGAAATGCCAACCCCTCTCAAGGAGAGAAGGGGAGAGTATTTATAGCCCAAGGAGTGGACTGTTTTCATTCCCAGTCTGTCCTTCCACTTGCATCGCCATGTTGGCTATTCAGACATCCGAGTATCCAAATATCCCATTCTTCAAAGTTTTCTATAATAAAGTTGTTCAACTACTGCCAAAATTGGGAGGCATTTGGACAAGTGGAACCAATGTTATTGCAGTTTTATTAAACAAAGGTAAAATGTCCATTTCTATCCATGCTTTTTCGATGACCAAAATGTGAATGGATTTTGGAATAGAAAGATGAATTCAAATCCGAATGAATTCTTCAAAAAAGTCGGCCACCTATATCTCCTATTTCACACTGAAAAAGATCAGCTCGATTTGATGCTTAAATAATGAGATATGTCATGAATACTAAACTGATTTTATTTGTCGGCCAGAATGGTGGGATGGACTTCAAAGCTTCATTCGGGCCCCTTGTACTTGGATTTGGGCCTTGAAATTTTTATAAAAGATGACAGGTAGTGTCCCCCGATTTAAGGTGGAGAGTTAATGTTTTTGGACTTCTGGATTGAGCCCAGTAAATCAATCTTCAAGGCTGGTCCAGTTTGTTCACAGATTTTGTAGGTCATCTTGTGTGGTAAATATGAATCTTCAAATGGAAGAATTGGCCCATGATCCCATCTAATGAAATGTTGTATATTGAATTAGGAATCCTAAAAAATAGTAACCACACAATTCGGATCAGTAGGGTGAGATTTATAAATAAAATGGTAAACTGACTCAATTGGACTACTTCTAAAAATTCTCAAAAATTATACTTAATATTAAAACATTAATATTTCACACAAATTATGAACATTTCATATAAATTCAGTAAAGGTAGTATATAATAAGACAAGAAAATATTAACAACATCATCCCCAAATTCAAAAAAATCAGCCTAAGGATTCTTATGATCTAATATATAATAATAAATCATATTAGGACACATGTTAGTGTAGTTTTATACTATTATACTATTATTTTTGTTACCCTTATTTACTTGATTTACCCTTTAACCATGGTAAATAATAATAATTACTACTATTACTATTCTTAATGTCCAAAAATAAAAGGTAAATATTTAAAAAATGTGAACCTTATGATTCCAAATATGGAATCCATTTTTCCAAATTCAAAACATAGATGTTTTATTAATTCATGTTTTCAAAACCAAAAATTGGGTTTATAAGAACTAAAAACTATCAAAATATTGACATGTGCTTATGTCCAATTTAAAAGTGAAATTACATCCAGTGAAGTTAATAGAATTAAATAATAAAAATATAATATAATTATACTTTAAAGTTGCTCAAATTTATAATTTAATACTATAAATTATTTTGATTAAAAAGGTTATTTTCAATTAAAATTTAGAATTTTTCACTATTCATCAAAATATGAAAGTTATCAGAAAAGTACCAAAAATTTATCCAAAATAAATTTATAAGTCCCTCTTCATAATAAGTCTTTAATTTCATCAAATTGAATATATAAAATTGTGAAATATTGAATTTAAAAACTGTTCTCCATTGAAATGCTGAAAAACTACATTTTTTTATAAATACTTCTTTTATATGAAAAACTAAATTTTTCCTTATATTATTTCCAAGAAATAGAAAATATGAATGTTAAAATTATATTGGATTTATAAACTTCAAAATGTGGTTAATTATATTCATAATTACTTTTCAAACTACTAGTTTGATAGGTTGTGGTGCGCTTGAAATCAGTTTTGCGTGCATCACACACTGTTGAATTATTTAAAAATTAATCGTATCGTGGACGCTTGGGGTGATACAAACTTATTATGATAAAAATATTTATCTTTGATGATATATATGATACCAATCCTTCCACATTTCCACCTTATTTATATGGAATGCCTTGAAATACCAAAAGTATTGAGTGGCCATGTTTAACAACTCATAATTTCCATGTATTATTTTTTGATATTATATTTATTATTTCTGATACCAGGCAGTGAGATAGTGTGAAATTCCGAGGCCCGGTGTTCCCCAAACAAATTTTGAAAAATATTAAAATATTTAAAATCACACACTCATAGTTTTCCTAAAAAAGTGAAATAACTCTTAAACGAGTGCCTAGTTTAGAAATATGAGGGCACCAATGAGTTTTAAATAGATTCTTTAACCTAGGTGTGGACTAATATTGGTTAGAACATGTCAATTTTGTAATTTCACCTCAGGAATTTTAATGGGATATAATAAATTAAGGGATACAATTTATTTTATATCATCGACCTAGTGACAGGTTTATTATTTAATAACCCATTTTTTAGTGATCCAGGGTTATTCTCATAACCCTATAAATCAGTGGAGGTATTGGGAAGAAACATATAGAGAATCCTTTCAATAAATCGGTGATGGATTTTTGAATCAGTGATTAACGAACACTGATCTTGACGGATCTCACCAACGAAGACGACACAGATTCGTTCTTCAAGAGCGATTGATCCAAATCGAGGTTGGTTATTTGATTTAATTGGTTAATCCCTTGACCTTTATTTCAATGAATAATATAAATCAATGAAGGGTTTGCTTCATAGATCTTGTGTATTGAAAGTTAGGATTGGTTTAATATGGGTTTTAACCCAAATCCCCTGATCGTGATCATTGGAGAATGATGATAAAACTTCCTTAATATTCATTCCTCCCCCCATTCCTTATGTTCTTCACTATTGGAAATTCTTAGATCCTGGGTAGACATATTTGGGTGGTTCTGAACTTGATCAAACCCCCTAATTCGTGTAGAATCAAAAAATGAGGTTGGATCTATATATATTGGGACCCAAAGAGCACAAATCTATGATCATTTAATCATTCTTGCATTGTAGGTGGCACGATGGTCTGAATAAGGGACTATCGATATGAGGCAGTGAGGGTGGGGTTTGTGGATCAACCAGTAACAGATGTGATAGCGGCGGGTGTAGATGAGGATGCATGTGCGGTGGTGAAAGATATGGAAAAAGATGTGGGATGTGGTGGAGAATGCGGGATAACGGCAGCGTAGGTGGAGTGGATCGGGCCAGGTGGGCTGGGCCAGATCTGTGGGTCAGGTCAGGCTAGTAGTCTAAGTCAGGTGAGCTGGACCAAGGTTGGATCTGGGTGAAACCCAAGTCTAATACATTCTCTCCACGGTGGATCCAAAATACGGTCAGCCACAACGATCGATCATGGTGTTGTGACTGCTTGAGCTACCGCGAGGCACAATGATCGCTCAACTAGACTGTGGCGGTTGAATGTAATGTCCGATCAGGCAAGATGGGTCGACTGGCTATACTATCCAGTCCCTAGTTGGATGGTCTATGCATTTTTTCGATCAAAGGTGGTGGTCGACCATTGATTTTGGTCGACCTACTACAGTGTTAGGTCTGCAGGCCCCCGGTAGCTCTTTGGACAATTTTGTTCAAATGAACATACCATCTTAATGAAGCATCCAATCGATGAACCATTTGTAGTATTATGACCCTAATGATGAGACGTTCATTTTGAAACCAACGGTAGGTTTTTATTTTGGAAAAGTGTAGGTTGACTATTTTCCCTTTGTCCTTTCCTCGAGGTTGCAGTGCATCATTACATCCACACCACAGGATTATAATACCCTATGGAGGCTGGGTCTCACATAGTGTATGGTATCCCTCCATGTTATTGGAGTGCAATTATATATCACACCTAGCGTAGTTTTCGGAATCGGTGTAACCCCTATACATTCCTTTAATCATGCGTCTAGTGGGATTCATTAAAAGTGTTTGTGGAATAGTTGGCATATGATCCGCTACATAGAAGGTTGATCAAGAATGGTTTCATGGTGTCCCCCAGTGGTTTTGGGAATGATCCCATATATATTTATCATATTATTCCTTGAAAAAATCATTCTCTTTGTTAAGGGAACAAATGAGCTAGACCTCATCATTGATTGACTCCAATGATATCATGGCTGGAGGAGCGGGTTCACCCAGACTTAGTGTGCTTCAAGTAGGCTGGCAATTAGTTAGGAATTCATGATGGTGTAGAGACTCTCTTGATTATATATAGGTTATTTTTTTCTACTTATTTTATATATTATATATTGTTCCATATTTTATTTTGTTTCCTATACATGGTACTTCATGTTTAGTGTTTTGGGGTTTCCTTTTGAGTATTGCTATACTCCCCCTTGCAAGGTCATTGCCACACGTGTCGTGTATTGTGCATATGGAGGCCCTTTTGATGGTGTACTAGGTGTACCAGGAGTGGGTGGAGCATAATTGTAGCTATGTAGGCCAAGGTTTTTTTATCATACCTTTGACGTAGTCCTCTCCCTTGGATAAGGTTGGAATCATTACATTTTCAGTTAGACTTGTGTAGAGAATCACTACGGAGGGATTGTTTTTGGCTCTATTTACATTCCAATACTTTCAGTATCATACCCTATTTTGGGATATTATATGTATGCATGAATACTTTTTGTTGTTTTACATTTCATTATTTTGAGGCTTGGAGATGTGTTTGTGTGTATAGGTAATTTAGGCTAATTCCTCCTATTTGTGGGATATTTCTACTCGGTACTAGTCAACTTCCCTTGGACTATTGGTGGTAGGCTTTGGGTTGTCTTGACATCAACCTCTATATGATGAATCATGACATAGATTTATCAGAGCTGGTTAGTTTTACATTAGGACTAGATGTCTGTGAGGATGGTTTGGGGAAATAATATTAAGTGTTTCGAGTACTTCTTTCAGGCCAGGGATGCCCGTGTTGGTGTGGCAGCTAAGGTATCCATACACAAGGACTCTGATAACATCCTTTTCAACTTGGTACATGATAACATTAGTTTCTGATGAAAAAAATGGTACATGCATTATATAAAAATGGTTAGGGTTTCCATGTGCTTCTTGAGTAAGCTCTCTATATATACTCTACTGACTAAAGTGTGACTTGATTTATTTTTGGATTCTTCCTCATTGATAGGTATCAATGATTACACAACTTTGTCAGAAGGATGATCCACCAAGTGATTAGGCATTGGTACAAGGGCATGTATCAGTTATAGCACCCCCCCCCCCCCCGAGTTGTTTACCAGCTATACCACCACCCATCGAGTAGCAGCTACTACTAGAACTAGCTATTGAGGATGCACGTAGGCTAAGTTTGTTGCATATGTTTTACAGGAAGTGACCTCTAAGGATTATCTGTTAGGTAGACCCCCCGATGGATAAAGATTTTCTAGAGGTAGTCACCCATATTTTTTCATTGTGAGGAAGCATGCCGATCATATGGAAGCGCTTTCCACGGCTCCATGGGTCGATGGTGTAGTTGGCGACTCCTTAACATGATGAGACAACTATCTCCTAGTCTAATATCAAGAGACTATTAAAATAGGAGTTCTATACACCCACATTAAAATCGGTACACATACATGATCTTATGCATATTCAGTAGGGAAGTATGATTGTGAGGAGGTATTTAGTGATGGTTACTGATCCTTCATGCTACTCTTAGGGAATGGTATAAGACCATTTCATCTAGGCTTAGACCATTGAGTAGAGATTATGCTAAGACATTAGGGAATCAATGGTCTATGTTATCATTTCTACTTATGCTGGGGTACTGGAGTGAGCCCTTCTATTAGAGAGTTTTCTTGTAGAGCAGTCACCGGTAGTGGGAGCTTGCAGTGGGCACCCTGTAGTTGATTCCTCTATAGAAAGTGGCTGACAACAGTCACAATGATCCAAGAGGTTTGGGTTCTTTAGGAGGGGATCTCAAGACTCAGGGTTAGTGGTTCCGAGCTCCCAAGTTGGCTCAAATCAGACAAGGGAGAGATTATGTTACTCATGCAGCGTTTAGGGACATCAAGCATGAGATTACATGGACTGTCATAACACTAAACATGAGATGGTTAAGGGACTACCTAAAAAGATATAGAGATAGGGGAAGTTTTGTTTAGGGAGGAAGACATGTAATATGATCTAGGAGAGAATCATAAATTTATCTATATTTTTACATGTTACCTCCACCACCCCCAGGTGGTCCACACCAGGCTCATGGAACTAGTGGGTAGGGATGAGGCCAACTATAGGCATTAGAGGCTTATGAACCTGAGACTCTAGGGATGTTACTAGGTATGATCAGTGGCTTTTCAACCTTATTTTTAGTTTTTAGAGACACATGTTCTTATCATTCCATCCTTTTCATGAATCTTTTCGATATATTAAGACTCTAGTTAAACTGTTGAGTCGACCTTTACACTTGGAGACTCCTACTGGAGGAGACTCTATGATGCACATTGGAGCTAATACAGTGATTTGAATCTTGGAGGTGAGAGTTTCATTTGGGATCTCTTGGTATTGGTGTTGATACTATACAACTTATTTCATGGTATGGACTAGCTATCTACAGTTAATTCTCAGATTGATTATTTTAGTTGAATATTGTGGAGTGTACACAGTGATGGAGACAAGTTTTCCATTCATGGAGAAAAGGAAACACAAGAAGTATTTCATGGACTGAAACACAGAAGTGTGTATCAAATTACTCATTAGTTGTCTAGGCTCACCCTCAGTGTAGTGGATGATATGATTCCTTAGTTTTATGCAGTGGCGATGGAGTATGAAGACATCTTTTCTGAAGATTTTTTTTGGTTTACCATCCCATGGGGAGATAGTTTTCTAAATTTATCTACACCCTTGGATGAAACTGATTTATACACATGCATATTAGATGTCTCTCATAGAGAATCTTGAGACGAGGGTACTATTGGAAGGCTTGTAGAGGAAGGGCTTTGTGAGAATGAGTGCTTCACCCCGTGCTGCCCCAATTTTGTTTTCTGAGAAGGAAGATGAGTGCTTGAGGTTATGTGTGGATTATTGGTTCTCAAATTAGTTGAACCTGAAGAATTAGTATGCAATATAGAGGATTGATGAAATCTTTTATTAGTTTAGAGGATCATGATGGTTCTCAAAGATAGACCTCAGATCAGGCAATCACCAGATATGAGTACAAGATGAAGATTTATAGAAGACAAACTTCAGAGGTCATTGTGGTCACAATGATTACAAGGTTTGTTTATTTCGAATTATGAATACCCCACCGGTGTTCATTATACTCAGGAACCACATCTTTTAGACTTACAAATTCCAGTTTGGGGTGGTTTTCATTGATGACATCTTAATGTATTTGGCATCAAATGAGGTGCATTCGAGACACTATAGGATAGTCCTAGAAACAATCTAAGATCACCTACCTTACTAAAAGCTCTTTATGTTCTTACTTTTTATTTTAGAGCTCCATTTTCTTGGCCACAACATCTCAGAGGTTGTATTTTTAGTGGATCCAGTGATAGTTGAGGTAGTGCTTGCTTGGGATCTACCTAAGTGTGTAACTAAGGTGCAGAGTTTCCTTGTATTGATAGGGTACTATAAAAGGTTTTTACTCAACTTATCCATAGTGTTAGAACCCTTGAAAATTTTGACACAAAATGGGAATCCTTTCATGTGAACCAAAATATTCTAGTAGTACTTTCAGGAGTGAAGGCAGAGCTTGACAAGTGCTCCAATCAGGAAGTTACCGAACGAAGGAATCGAGTCTGTGGTATTATGTAATGCATTAGAAACTGGGCTTGGATGTGTCTGGATGAATAGGCGAGTAGTGATTTCCTATGGTTCATGCTAGTTGGGACCACAAGATTACAGTTACACGACCCATGACATTGAGTTATTAGTGGTCGTCTTCACATTGAAGATGTGGAGACACTACCTAATGGGTGAGCGGTTTATCATCCACTCTGATCACAAGAGTCTCAAGTATATAATCTCTTAGATGTATCAAAACATGACACAATGGTGTAAGATAGGGTTCCATCAATACTATGAATTTGAGGTTTTCTATACTCCCGGGAAGGGGATCATAGTAGTAGATGCTCTTTGTATGAGATCTTGTTCATAGTTACTGAATGAGGAATAAGATCAATTTTCTTCATTGCAGTTATAATTAATGGATGGATATGTATAAACATTCATCCAGTCAATGGTTTTCAACCCTCCACTATTAAATCAAGTTAGGGAGGCATAACTTAGGGATACCAACTGTGAGACCCTGGGTGCTCAGATTTCCACAAGGAATGCCCCTGATGGATATTGAAAAGGTAGGGATAAAGTCATCATCTTTGGCGGATGAATGATTCAACCTATTATGTTAAAGGAGGGTGTTTTTATGGGGTTTCATAGGTCTCCATTGGCGGTACATCCATATGTGGTGAAGATGTACTAGAACCTCTGATGTCATTTTTGGTGGCCAGGGATTAAGAAAGGATTTGCAGAGTTGGTTTCTCGATGCCTTACATTTCAGAAAATGAAGGTTGAGCACTAGGTTCCATGTCATCTTGATCAACACCTAAACATTAAATAAAATAAGCAGAGTGGGATATAGATAGACCTCTTGATTGTTTTACCAAATAATTCCTGGGGAAATGATTCCATCTAGGTTATCATTGACAAACTCACTATGTCGGCCTACCTTTTAGCTATTACAGAAAAGAGTTGAGTAGAGATCATGGGATGCCTCTACATGTAGGATATAGTTAAAATCCATAGAGACCCATCATTGATAGATTCTGATCATTATGATCAACTTACATGTAAATTATGGAAGGGATTACAGGAGGCCTTTGGGATCCATTTATGCTTGAGCACAACATTTCACCAACATACGGATGACCAGACTAAGAAGATCATTCAGGTTCTAGAGTACATGCTATTGGCTTGCATTATAGACAATTTTTGAAGATGGGAGGATCATCTACCTCTGGTGGAGTTTTCATACAACAATATTTACCATACCTCCATTGGTATGGAAACATTTGAGGCCTTTTATGGGTGACCATGTAGGTCCCCACTTTTCTAGACTGGCCTAAGAGAGTCAGCACTCATGAGCCTAGAGTTGTTGTGAAGTAATAATGATAAGTTTTAGACCATAAAAGACTAGTTGAAGTCATCTAAAATCCATAATTAGTATTAATCTACTAGGAGAAAGAGTCCCTTGGAGTATGAGTAAGGGTACCTTGTGTTCCTTAGGGTTTCACCTTGATAGGGATTACATATATTTGGACATGGTGGAATGCTATCTATGAAGTTCATCACCCATTTCCAGATACTGTATAGAGTTTGAGAGGTGGCATACCACTTGGCTATACCACCACAGTTAGATCGAGTACATGACATCTTCCAAATGTCGCAACTGAGGAGTTATGTACATGACCAATCACACGTCATTGATTGTGGAGATATGGAAATTGTGGACGGAGTGACTTTTTCTGAATACCTAGTGAAGATTAAGGATCAATAGAAGATGATCCTTTGTAGGTGATAAATTAATTTGGTGCAGATCTGGTGGCATCACGAGAATATCTAAGAGAGTAAGTAGGGGCAGGAGGCTTAGATTATACCCAGTACCCTAATCTATTAGACTAGCCCTTGTTTTGGATTTTTTGAGATGCAAAGAACCAAGGAGGGGAGAATGTAATGTCTTATATTTTCCATGTATTATTTTTATATATTATATGGATTATTTTTTAGACTAGGAACTGATATTGAGTGTGATTCTGAGGCCTAGTGTTCCAGGAACAAATTTTTGAAAAATATAAAATTATTTTGTTGCACAGGCATGTGATTTTTCTGAAAAAAGTTAATAACTCATAAATAGTTGTCCAGATAAAAAATATGAGGACACCATTGAGTTTAGAAAATTTTATTTACCCAAGGAGAAATATAACATTGGTCAGTGCTAGTCGATTGTGGAATGTTGTCTTGGGAATTTTAAAGGGATAAAATAAATTATGATTTTTTTATTTCATTGACAAAAAATTATTTTCATTTCCAAATAAACCATATTTCAGAGTTCCAGGGTTAGTATCATATCCATGTAATTCTATGAAGTTACTGGAAAGAAACATCTAGAGGATCCTCTTGAGAAAGTGATGATAGAGCTTCAAATAAGTGATTGATGAACGCTAATCTTTAAGGATCTCACCATCAACGACAACATTACATTGTTCTTTATCGGTGATCAATCCAAATCTTGGTAGGGATTAATATATAAATTGTTTATCCCTTTTCTATTATTTCTATGATGAACATCGATCAATAGAAGAATATATTGATTCAAGAATCATGTGTATTGCGAGTTGGGATTGATTTAATATGGTTTTCTAACCCAAATCCCATGACCTTTATCATTGTACGTGAATGGTTATCCAACGATGATAAACCACCATTATTGATAATTCCTCCGTATGTTCTTAGTTTTCTTCAACTATTTACCCCCGTAGTTCCTAGCTTGACATTTCTAGGTCTTTTAAATTATATGAAACACCTGAGTTTTAGGAGAATCAAATACCGATGCTAGATCTATGTAGATCAGTACCCAAGGATCTTAGATCTACAATCATTTAATTTTTCAGGCATCATAGGAGGCAGAATGGTCCATGGAAGGGAACATCAATGCAAGTTGGTTGTTTCTAGTACAAGTGGCGGTACATGATGGTAGGATGTGGTAGTGGACATAGGTGTGGTAATGAAGGACATGATGGAAGATGTGGTGGTGGATGCGGGATAGGGGCGATGGATGTGGAGTGGGTCGTGGCAGGTGGGATGGGTCAGATCAGTGGGTCGGGTCGGGATGGTGGGATAGGCTAGGTGAGGTGGACTCAAGTCAGATCAGAGTTGGACATAGGTCAGATCCTAGGAATTTGGGGTAGTTCATGGTTGTGGTTGACCAGTGGTGATCAACTGTGATGGTTGACCATGGTTCCACGACAGCTCATGTTGTCGTAGAGTGTAGTGACTGCACAACTGGACTGCGACAGTCAACCGCAGCGATAGTTCAGGTGTGATTGGTGGACTAGACATGCCAATCTATCTTGAGAAGGTCATTCCGCACAGTAGGGGGACCGACTGTGGTGGTTGTTCCATAATCCCTCAACACGTATGTATGTAATTTTGTTCAAATGACCATTACCCCTAAACGAAGACTCCAATTGATGAGGTGTCTACAACATTTAGATCCTAACATTGCGGTGATCATTTTAAGGGAAATGGAGGGTTTTTTTGTTTGGACCAATATATGTTGAGTGTGTTCCATTGGTATGTTACTCAAGGGTGTACTGAGACATTACATCCAAATCATTGGAATGTAATCACCTCAAGAGGCTACATCTCGGATAGAGTATTGTATCCCTACATGGGACTTGGGTGAAATATTATACCACCCTTAGTGGAGTTTTTAAAGTATAATAAACTCCCTTATCATTCCATTGATCCTCTATCTTGTGAGCCACATATCCAGGGTTTGTGGAATCATTGGAATATGATCCCCAACATAGAATGTTGATCCAAATTAGGTTCATGTTATCCCCCAACGGTTCTAGGCATGATTCCCTCACTATATATCATAGTCTTCCTTTACTAATGTGTTCTCTTTGGGGGAGGTGGGAAACATGGTTGGCCTCTTCATCTATTTTCTCTGATGATATCATGGATCAAGAAGTGAGTTATCCGAGAACAATCATGTTTTGAGCAGAATCCCATTGCTAGTTATTGCTTATGACAGCCTAATGTTGTGGGGTCTCTTATGAGTATATCTAGGTTCTATTTCTCTACTTCATGCATCTTATAAAAAGTGTTATATCTTTTATTCATCTTAATATACATGGTGGTTCATGTTTATTGTTTTATGGGTGTCCTACTGAGTATTGTTATACTCACCCCTTCATTGGATTTTCCCACAACTGTTGTGTCTTATGCAGATGGCTGCACTTTTGATGGTGTCCTAGGAGGACTTGGATCGGGGGAGCATAAATAGAGTTCGGAATAATGTAACACTCCATAATGATAAAGAGTTAAATGACTAAATGATATGACTCAAGTCAACATGGTGCACCTTTCTTTTCAGAAGCCTACCCGATTCAAACTCTATAGTTAAGCATGCATGGCTTGGAGTAGTGATCAAGATGGCTGACCTTCTGGGATGTTCCATAGGATGTGTGTGTGTGTGAGGAAAAAGAACACTAAATAGGATAGGTGCAAGCCTGCGGGGACTATCAGTAGTCATATGACACGTTCCAACACGTGGGTGGGGACCACGTGTCTATGGGGAAACTGGTGATACATTATGGGCCCGGACCATATGGCCATGTTAAGGAGCGGTATATGTGCTGTCAGCGGGGTCCAGTTGTTTCATTTTTTATCTGAGGTGGTACCCAACCTTAAGTGTGGTTCACTATCTGTGTTGATATGTAGGGCACACAAAAAGGATGTTGTTCTCTACGGGGGGGGGGGGGGGGGGGGGTTAATGTAACACCCCAATATGATAAAGGGTTAAATAAATAAATAATATGAATCATGTTAACAAGGTGCATTGTTTTTTTTCAGGAGCATAAATGATTACAACTCTACAGTTAAGAGTGCTTAGATTGGAGTAGTGAGCAGGATGGGTGACCTTATGAGAAGTTTCTCACGGTGCGTGTGAGTGAGGACAATGCACACTAAAGGGGACTAGTGTTGGACTCTAGGAACTATTAGTAGTCATATGACCCATTCAGGAATCTGGGTGGGCCCTAGTGTGGGGACCATGTGTCTGCATGGACAATGGTGGTACCTGCTGGGCTAGGACTCGATGACCATTTTATGGTAAGTAGTATGTGCTGTCAAACTGGACGAGTTGTTACACAGACTAAGTTGTTTTTCAGGAGCATACCTCTTTTGTAGTCCTCTCCCTTAGAGCTGGTTAGAATCTTTACAGTTTCAGTTCGACTTGTGTAGAGAATATTTGTGAAGGTCTTTTTTTGTCCTACTTATTTTTTAGTACAATAACTATTGAAAACTATTGTGGGATATTAGATGTATTAATGAATCCTTTTAGTGTTTTTACATTTTATCAATTTCTGACTTAGATAATGGGGCCTTTGTGTAGGTACTTTACTCTATTGCCTCCCATTTGTGGGATATGTCAAGATAGAGTTAGTCACCAGCCACAGGCCTATTAGAGGCGGGTTTGGCGTAGTAATGGAACATACCCCTCTAGTATGTGGTTTGATACTAAGAGTTACCCTATTTATCAACACAGGAATATAAAATTCATTTGGGTAGGAAATTACTTCTTCAGAACAGAGTCCCTATACCTTCCTTCAAAATTCACTCTCGGAGGTGGAGGGGTATTTTTTACACCATCGAAATGATCATTTTAAAAATTTGAATTAATATATATATAACCCAATCATAGGTATCAGAAAAAAGAAATATGAATGTCCACATTGGGATCATGTGCCTATGTTATGTGATCATGTGACCCTTAGGGAGACTTACGATCACATAATCCTTGAAAGATCATATGATGCATCAAAGGTCAATGAACTAATTTTTTCCCTAATGATGTTTGAAGTAGACATGAGATAAATGTTTGATCACATGAAATACTCTTAGATTTTGTTGAAAAATTCCATGACATCTAGATCATGTAATATTTTCACATGATTCACATTATAGGCCTACTAATCACACAACACCATGATCTATAATTGGAGTAAAATGGTTAGAGATGATGTAGTTTTCATATATTAAAAGATATAAATGATGGGATTGATATAATATGGGAGTTATAATACTTTCAAACAAATTGATTATATGGTCTACATACTTAGTTCATTAATCAGATGGAGGCCCTAGGATGTCATCTCAATCACAGAAAGGCGCTTGGACATGTCATCCTGATCACATGAAGTCCCTTTCACAAGTAAAATCGATAACATGAATCCTCTCTAATATTCCAGCCTAATCATGTGAAGGCTCTTATATATGTTGACTAGATAATGTGGAGGCCCTAGGAAATGTATTTTTGAATATACTAAGGCCTTTGGATATGTATATATTGAATTTCATATGATTCCTACAAGCGATCATAGAAATAAAACACATACAATTGCGCATGTACCATTTTTCATATGTGTGACCCTGGACATACAATGGGGTCAAGGAGGATGATAAAGAAGAACTAATAATTAAGTCCCTATTTATCTCAAGATAAGTAGTAGATGATACTAATTATGCATGTCTTAATCACACAATGTGTGTAACGAATTGTTGAATTATACAGATAGTCCTTCTATGGACTTAAGATAAGGTACATAGCTTATTCCCCATTAATTTTGATTGTTTACAAGGATTGTGGTTCATATAAAAATCATTCTTGGAAGAATAAATAAAAAGACTCATACATGAAGGGGAATTTTGGAAGAGAGGGGATTATGTGACCCTAAGATCCTTCTCCAAAAATATCTCATGAGTAAATTCTGAGTAACAAAGATAATATGTTATGTGAGGAATGATCTTGGGATGAACCCTTGATTACAAAAAGGTCTTTAGATATGGATAAATGATCACGTGTTGCCTCAATGGACAAATAATGTAAAAAGGTCACGTGATTCAGGTGATGAGTGTTATAATTGATGGGATCTTTACCCAATGTAAGGGATGTTATTATTCACGCATTGGGGTCATATAGTTCACATGAACTGTTAATTGATATGTGAAGGTCCACATATTTGTTATATCGGACACACTATAACCCTTATTCATGTCATCCTTGAAATATAGAGACTCTGAAACAAGTTTTCTAGATCATGTGGTTCATGTGATCAATTCATTGATCATGCATGTTCCACCAAACATTTCAGATGGATTGCAAAAAAACTAGTTGAGATATGATAGGCATACACATTTGGATATGTTCCATCAAACCATGTGAACCCCAAGCCAAGATCCATTGGCCTAGCACCCACTTTATGTGGAGAGTACCCATAATAGACAAGGACTATTCACTCATGAAACCTAATTTGTTCCATGTCCTCCAAAGAGACTCCCATTCCATTTAATCATACACAATAGTCCACTAATGGTCCCCTATCATTGTCCATTATAGGGTAAAGTTTCTATATGTAATATGAACATCCACCTTGGTGCAAGTCCCTCAATAATAAATTTAATCAAGCTCATAGGACTCAAATTATTATCTATTTATACCAAATTACTTCATCCATCATTTGGTAAGGGACATTTTCTAAACTACGAGGACTCTAATTATTATTATTATAAAGATACAAAGGATTTATTATGAAGTTAAAATATCTAAATTAAAAAAATATCATGTTTTTACTTGTATATTAATATCTTTCATGAAGTTTCTAATCATATTTCATCAGGGAAACCTCAGTGTGTAATCCTCCCTCAAACATGCAAGATTCTTTAATGTTTAATTCCTACACCAATACAATGTGTATCAATTCATGTTCTATTTTTTCCCACATTCCACATGAAGCATAAGGGGTTAGGGACTTTCAATGATCATTCCCTTTACCATTATAGGAATCCATGTAAGGTAAAATACCATACACTACTTTCCCTCTTCATTAAATGGCCATAATAACAATGAAGTAAACATCATGGGGCTATTAGTGTGTAAGACACATATAATTTCTATTGTATGTTATCATGCGATGTGTAAAATCATCCATTATCTTTTTCTCTCTCACACTGAGAACAACTCACATGGGCTTAGAGATTGGTGACAATTGTGCCATTAGAACTGGGATAATGACGCACTAAGGGACCTCATTTAAGTGTATGAATGATTACATATTCTAATATATCAATGGGTCATACTCCTAATGAGTCATATCATGGATGCCTTATAAATATAATTCATGATAAAAACATTTTTGTTTCACCTTTTATGATATAGAAACTCATAGAAACTAAACTATGAGGACTCTAATTCTGATTATATGCATGATATGTAGGATTCCTTCCTAAGTCTTGATATCCCTATAAAATTCATAAATTTACTCATAAATTTTCTTTGGAAAAGAAATGAAATTTCTCATCATGGAGTTATAAAAACTTTGTGGGTCCAGATTCTTGTTTCTCATTAGATATATGGGAACTCTTATTAAGGTTCAATCCTGATTCAAAAAAAATTATTTCCTCGCTCGATGGTAGTAAAATCTATAGTTCCAATTCATACAACTTAAAAATAAATACATTCCCTTATTGTTAAACAACAATGGGTGGCTTGAATGAGAACATAATATTCATACATATGATGTCATTAATAGATCTCCATTCTGTATATACTTAGATTCAACACCTTATAATTTTGTTATAGAAACCAATGACACATCATAAAATGGGAAAGATTCAAGTTCATATCATAAATATATAAGATAGTCCAAAAGTAGGAAATAATTCCCCTTAAAGGGTGTGATGAGATTTACCCACCATCATTTGGACCATTTTTCGTCCCTAAACATCATTGGTAATAAAATCCATTGACTATATACTTTTGGAAAACCATCACATCACTTAGTATGGATGTAGAATCCATTGGAAGTACCCATTAAGAGGAAACATAATGAACCAAATAGCATATAACTCGTTAAAATGTTGTTCATCACACTTTCTATTAGGAAATAATGTTGTTTTAGTTTTTCTTTCCCATATTCATTATGAAATAACTAAATTCATATTATTCATGGATCGATCACAATGTTATGAGCATATAGTTATAAAGTGGAGGAAACCCTTTTAACTAATAGAGAAAAGATCCAAAAAAACTGTTATCATGATAGTAAACTAGTTATTCCTTAGTACACTGACACATTGATGGTGTATACTCCTTAGATGCAAACAATTTTCAAGGAATAATGAAGAATCATTGTGTTTACATATTTTATCTAATACCATAAATTTCATTTATTTCTTAGTTTCAATTGAAAACTATATGTGTACTTATAATTATGTGAACAAACCCCATATGATGAAATAAATTTGAACACCACAATTCCCCCACCTCTTAGGGAGATTTATGCTTTGTTGTTGGAATAAAATATCTTTATTTTTTTAAAATATCACTACCCCATATAGATCATAACCTCATGGGATATTATTTAATATAATCTTATGAAATTTATTTTACTAATATGAACCATATTAACACCTTGATTAATTTTATATTTTGATTTCATAACTCCATAATTTGCCTACACTAGTTATAAAAGAAATGTCTATGAATAACATATATTATTATACTCTTTTGAATATGTTGTTAGTAGTGGATGAAACCACTCAAATATGATTAATTAGAATATGCTATGTTTTGAATACATTAAGGAACATGATATTATTTTGGAAATTGATGTCTTCATTTTGTATTGGATTTTCCAAGTAGATAGAGAAGGAATAAGATAATCATAAGGTCAGTTGATGTTAAATTAAGTCATATTTCCTCCTAGAAATAAGATTATTGGATATTCTATAATCTTTTATGATATGACCATTAAATAATACTACATGTTATCCATGATTATCAATGAGGCTATTTGATTCGTTTTTTTATATTGGATGGCTCATTGAGAAGAATCATGAAGGGGTACATAAAGATATTTTGGAAGAAAGACATTGATGATCATATTACTCGACTACCTAATGAATAAATCATGTTATAATAGAAAATAACCTAGTTTATAAAGGATAATATATAATTTTTGTCTCCTTAGGATGATCAAGTTAGATTTCATTGTCCACATGGTTTCATGTTCACCAAGGGATGTTGATCTCTCAAAAAAATATAACTTGATGATGTTGTTTAATAATCCTCGATGTAGAGTTAGATATATATTCTAATTGTGATGATGATTTCATGATATGATGAAATAATTCATCTATATGTATATTTAATTTCATTGGGCTGTAGGAACTATTGAGAAGATAACAATTTAATTTGAATAAAACATTATAAATCATGTGTTTTATCACTTGAATAAAGATTAAAATAGTTTATTTTCATGGCTTATAATTATTAGAGGATAATTATTTGATTTAGCTGAACCATGATTAATATTAGAGAAAATTATGCTTACTAGATTAAACTAGAGAAGAAGCATTGATCATTACTTGAGGAATTATCTATGTTGAAGAATAACACATTCTAATGAAGATCACTACACCATGATTATTTGAGATAGTGGATATTGAGTTGATGTTTTAATATAGATGAAAAATAATGACATGAAGTATAGTGATAAAATTATGTGAGGTTGTGTTTATCTCATGTTAGATGAGAATTAGTCTTATTTAAGAATTTAATTTAATTCACTAATCTTCCATGAAAATGAAATAATGTTACATGATAAGAATCACAATATTGCTAATTTGGTATTGTCGTGATGACACTAATGAAGGAATGAGCTTACCTTATATAAGATGGTTTTTATAGAGTTAATCTGACATGAGAAAGAATTATTCTAAGGTGGGAACGACTATCCAAAACTATATCAGTTCCACCATAGGGATTCATTTGATGAGTTCTTATGGAGTTGGTTGTGTTAGGATGAATAACTTAGAGAAGCTCAAATAAAATTATTATGAATTTAAAGTGGCCCCAATTTTTAAATAAATGGATTACATTATCGGATTTGGAGGTGCAATGATTTATTTCTCTATTATAACCATGACCATTATTAAATAACCCATATAATGATTATATTGTCTTAGAAGTAAATTAGTTTATTTTCATAATGAGGCTACCCATAATAGTAACTTGTGATGAAATTACATGGATGGAAACCTTGTCTAAATTCTAGAGGCACATGAGGAAGATAGAGGAAGGAACACATATTCTAAGGGTATCTATTATTGTTAATATATCAAACATGTAATTTTATTTTATATTATTATTAGAGTATAGATCTATCTCATTTCAATATATACCAATCACTTCATTATTGATAATAAGATGTTGAAGGGATCATTTGGATGATACCAGTTGATTCACTAAGGATGTCATAACTTGGTGAAAATAGTTCTACGAACCTTTTAATTGCTTGAAATTGTGTGTGTTTTATATGTCATCTCTTATCATCATCATCATTATTATCATTGGGATTTCCCTATGATTCAATCATTAATTGAAAACATGGAAAATCTATAAAGTGTAAATAAAATGTGAAAATATCATATAATAAAGAACCATTGATTCACACCCCTCTCAATGGTAACATCCCAACCCTAATAATTATCTTTGAAAGGGATGAGGTGCCACTAAGCGTGTGTGGGATCCCCCGAAAACCGAAGGTTGTAATCAATTTGAAAGGAACTACCTAATTATTGGGGGATTATTTTACCTTTTATTCCAAAGAATAAACAACCATTTCAAATAAAGTTGAAAAACCTAATTCCAAACTATATGATCTATGTAATGTGAAATATAAAACTAAAAAACCAATAATAATAATAAATTAGAGTATTAGTAGAAAATATTACTTGATTTCCTACTAATCCAAAAGGGAACTGAATGCGGTAACATTGATATGGAATCAACCCAACCAATTGACCAGATATTCATTAAACTATGATCTCCACTGTTAAAAATATAGCATCACGATGATCCATAATAAAATTACGAGGCATTTAATTTACCTATTTTATGAAGAATAATGGTTATACACAATCCAAAGTGTATATTTATGGGTGGGTATTCATACCCTATAGAAATCCCATGTAATACTTCCAAAATAATGCCATAAGGAACAAAAATATGTCATATCATAGTTAAATATACATATAAAAAAGACAAGTTAAAGAATGAATTGGTTTATCAAATAAATAAAAATATCCTAAATAAAAAAATAAGTTAATATATTTCTTCCACTTCGAATACGCATTCCATGATTCATAAATGAACACACTAAAATTAATACCATGATAGTACCTATACTCATGACATGTAACTCATCCATCAAAAAAGATAGCCAATTGTGATCATCCACTTTGTGTATGAAGTGGAAACAAGAACCTAGTACAAATAAAAAGGGAATAGTCCAATGTAAATATCCCACACCATATAGTTTATGCTATGTGCACATTACAATATTCAATTTTAAAGTATAATATTTATTTTATTCATTTAATCAAAAATGCCACATGATTTATTTCAGGGTATCCATTTTCAATCATGACGAAAAATTATTTTTTTCAAAATCCTTTAAAATTGAATATATATTTTTCAAGTCATAAATAATATAAGGTCTATTAAAATGAAATTTTAATGTGTTTTCCTTAAAAAACACAAGAAATCATTTTAAAATATTATACTTAACATTATTGGACATGTTTATAAAAGAGAAAATATTCCCACATATTATGATCATAAAAAATAACTAGGAAGAATGGATCATCCATGGAACCGGTCACATTCTGGAGTTAAAAGGAAGAACATTGGTTTGAGGGGGGAATAATCATCCATAATCCCTTCTAAGAATCCTGAAATCGAGATAAGAGCCAGGGATGCTGATAATTTTTGTTATTTTATAGTAAAAACTATTGAAAAATAAATTTAATACACCCATAATATCATACATGATCTCACATTGAATCATATTAATCCCAACCCTAAAATCGAAACTCGATTCATCAATTAAAGAACTGTTTTGAAGGACATCAAGACCTGATTTCCCCCCCACATCTGTGGTGATCTTTGAACCAAACTCACAATGGATACTAAACTATGGTTTGTTGCAAAAATAGTAGTTATTTTGAACCCACCATACCCTATAAAATGATGTAGTTAGATTTTTTATATATTACCTAGCCAGCCCCCTAATGTTTCATGCCTAAGGGAACAGAGGGACTATGATCTTCCTTGGGTGTGTTAGACTTCCTTTTCCGAACAATTACACTCCCTCTATACAATTCCCTCCACCACAATATATTACTACCCGTGGTACACCCAAAATTTCAAAAAACTCAAAAACTCTTTGAAAAAAAACTGAATCTCCCTCTAAATCTAATAAAACCATATTTTTTTTAAAATACTCTAGAGAAAATAGAAGATTACTCAAATATATGGTGTTCTATTCTCCTCACCATTATGATTTTCTTCCCTAGGAAGATAGTGGTTTGAAAAATTTTTTCATGAGTTTTGGCCAGTTCCCCATAAACTATTTCTAATGTTCTCATGTATGCTATCAAATTTCTCCTTATTTCCATAATACCCAAACCATTGGAATACAATTTTGATGTCAAAAATTTATATTTTCCATCCATGATATGAATTAGTGTATTAAAGAATACAACATCTAGATCAAGATTAAAATGATCCCATCAAATCACATGTCTTGGACCAAGCCTGTATTTACTTTGTAGAGATACAAGAAATACATTACAAAAAAAATTGAACTATATAATTAATTACAATTGATATGTAATATCTCTAATTCATATAGGTATCTAAAAAGGTCAAACATAACATGGAAGAAACTCTATTTTCTTCCTGAAATTCTGATTCCCTAGCCTTAGAGATACATTATAGAATACATGATCACTAAAAAATATGATAAAGTGTGATGAAGTTGATTCATATAATATTTCTAATGGATTTTGTTCATTTTTATTCTGTTACTTATCATTTTACTTATCTCAATAATCTCATGAACTATTATAGGATATAATATTGAAATTTATCTAGTCTCTATTCAGAAAAGTGGAGATCAACATGCATGTCTATAAAATTCCTCAAGTTGAACCATTTCTATCATGTTATGATTGTTTTTTAATACAAAATGTTTACTATGGTAAAATGATCCAAGAATGATCCAATGAAATTAATAAAACAATATATGAGTATTTGTACTTCCATCTAAATAATTCATCCCAAAAGAATATCCATTTGAATGTGATACACTATGCTCATGGTAATCTTGGTATGCAAATATTGCGGAAAATAACACCAAAATTGGGAGGTAAATCAAGGATCTCAATCAGATATAAAAATTGGTATTACATATAATTTTACTGATTTTTTAATATATATTTCTTCTAATTAATCCACCATATTGGATTCAAATATTGTATTATTGTTGATTAACATCATGATTCGGTCTACAATCACTCGTATTGAATGACACTTCCGAAGAGTTATTAGTAAAGTCACGAAAAGTCCATAGTCATATAGTCCTATTTCCATATGGGTATATGTAATGATTGAAAAATTATAAAGAATAGATGATGATAAAACATAAAATATTCATAGATTAGGGATGTTTTCACATAATATACCACATTTCATTTTATTCGTAACCACTAGAAAAGTGTTCTCAAAGGCTTTTACGTCATTTTGATTACCATATGAACCAGCCACATATAATT
Organism: Viscum album; assembly: GCA_963277665.1. Classification (NCBI taxonomy): domain Eukaryota; kingdom Viridiplantae; phylum Streptophyta; class Magnoliopsida; order Santalales; family Viscaceae; genus Viscum; species Viscum album. The sequence continues at coordinate 1,416,779,065 of OY728133.1, forward strand.
TTTATAAGAAGAAAAATGTGTATTTTGTAAAATAGTTTACAAAACCTATAAAATATAAAAAATAAAACATCAATTTGATATATTGTTTCCATCCATAAATGGACTAAACACAATTATAATTTGAAATAATTGTAATGTTATCCCGATCCCATCATTGTGAATCCTTGATGCTCTCATCATAATCAGGTATATTGGTCATATGGAAAAATAATGTGACTTCTAATCTATACAATCCATATATACATATCATAAATTATAGTAATTAATTTCCACTGATCATGAGTTTTTCTATCCAATTGTCTATAAAAATTTTAGCTTTAAGTATCATCCATAAAATCTGTATTTAAATATTTTTATAATATGTTATAGTCAAAAAATTTTATGTATTACATCCATAATATTTGTCTCATGTCAAAATCCAATTTTTAAAAGATTCATTTCATGATTTAGGGATGTACAAACATGGGTAACTTCTCACTAAGAATATAATTATTTAATTCATCAAACTATCTACCCTTGTTTCTATTTACATGTCATGGGTGAGATAATAAATTTCATGAATTCAAAACATTTATGATCCATGGGCTACAAAATGATCTCTTTATAAGATAAAAAATTTAGTCTAGAACCAAATGAATAAAAATAGACCACAAAACCATCCACGGATCAGGAAAGAGATGAATTGGAATATAAGTGTCTCACATATTACACTCCAAAAAAGATAACTGATAATCATCCCTTTAGTGGAATTGAGTTCCCTTTCTTGTAATTGATTTCATAGGATATGTGAGATGAAAGAAGCTACGAATGATGTAATGATAGTAACATGAAAAGATTATAAATATTAATATATCAAAGTCATTATTCAATAAGTTAAAACAGATGAAATATTATATCTTCTCAGGGTTTAAAAATACATCTTTCTCTAAAATGAAGTATAAATGTAATAGGATTTATTAAATCAAAAAATAACATTAAAATAATTTTTTATATAATTGGTGTTTTTTAAAAGATCCTGACATAGTATATAAATTTTCTTCATGTCCATTTTGAGTTTGAGAGAACATCAAAATGTAATAAAAACATTCAATAATGATGAAGTCTCAGTACTTTTGGAAGTACTGATTTATTAATTAAATGAAAAATTATGCTTAAATTTTAAGATCGAATTGAATGAATAGATATTCATAATGAACATATTCACTCATAAAGGTGTTATTTTTAATATCCTATATCCTCTCTAGGAGTTGGTGATAAATGGACCATAGATCAATACCGGTGAACCATTGGGATACATTAAAAAGACAAAACAAATCACCAATTATGGGAAGAGGGTATATATTATTTATCATATCATGAATCTATATATGATATTCAATATAGATTCATAAAAACCCATCTTACTTATTTACAAAAATAATTGGTGACGCTTAAGGTCATTTCCTCGGTCTTATAGAACATTTACATTCTAATTAATCTAACTAGAAAATAAATTGCATAAATTCTATTTCATTCATTCCATACAGGGGAACGAAAATAATATTTTTCACAAGAAGAAGATCAATTGAAAATTAAAATTCCCTTTTAGGTTTGAAATTAGAAAAATGTTTAAGAAAAATGAAAGGATACTAGTCCACATTGGTAGAGAAATTCATATTGTCAAGTATGTTATCAGTAACCAAAGTGACCACCATCAATTTATAAGAAGTAGATCTAACCATTTATGATAAATATTTGTATCCTTATTCATTCACATTCCAATATCCTTTAAATATATGAAACATACTGTTATGAGATGTGAAAAATCACTCAATGTACATAACAATCAATATGAAAATTGAAATCAACTAACAAATCCATTATAAGGATTAAATTAAATATATCCATATCCATAATGGAAAACTACCAAACAAACTATAATCCCTCAGTGGACATTGAAAAATCCACACACTTATATCCTACACACTATCAATTCCCAAGAGGTGTTTGGATACATCTCAAATGTTGCATCAACTGAATATGCTCCCCAATTTGACTAACAACATGAGATGTAATAAAATATTGGGATTTTTATATATCAAATAGTACATTCATAAGTGTTGAGTTAAGAATAATAGTACCTCATATATCAAAAACACATGATTTATCCTTTATGATCATATTATCATCACTGTAAAACTACTTACTCGTTCCCCAATGTTCCCTACTTCCCTATTGTAGTTGTGTTATTTAAAGAGTCATTGTGTTTTTTCAATCACCCGATCCTTCTCAGTTTTGGGGATGAGAACTATTTTGTCATTGTGAACATGTCAAAGTAGAATATGTTTGTGACTCATGATAGGTAATCCAAATAACTGAATTTTATGTGTTTTGGAAATAACAATGAAGATTTCCCATTTTATTATATTTATGAAATTCTATGGGTGGGTATGTAAAACCCCCCTTAATTTTATCAATATAACCACATTGGAAATATCCTAGACTGATAATGTGGTATAGATTAATGTTATCCAACCGCATTGGTTGAGTATGTGAATCATTTCCTTCTTTTAAATAGACATATATCTTTCACCGATTTCTAGTAATAGAATTCCTAGTAGATTATTTTTATAAAAAACATACTTCTTCTAACAAGATACCAAAATATATGCCTTCTTTCACAATATATCTATTAACAATGTCTTTATTAACAAAAATATAGAATAATAATATTTTCTAAAAAAATTTGGGTGTTTTCTAGACTCGAATATACATCCCTATAAATACTATCTAGTAGACACTTTTTGATTAAAATGAACTAGGTTTATAAACGTTTCTCCATATCTCATCAATGATAGATTTTAATTATAAATTTTAATTAAATCCAATGCTCTAGATATCATTAAGGTTTGTGTCTAGAATTATGTATTAAAAAATTATTCTAATCCCTCCCATGTAAGATCAAGGCTGAGTTTATATTAGAAAACTAAATTCAATCATTACCATGTGATATCCTCTAGTATGTATACAAATAACATAACCTTTATTTCATCTGGGGTTATATGAAAAGAAAAGGTCCAGTTTATTTTTTTTATTTATTCTTATGACTTTTTAGTCCATAAATCCCCCTAAGACATTGGTATTTTTTTTCTAATTGTAAATAAATATCTTTATGTTGTGGTTTATCATTTCTTGTTGCATAACAAATATATTGAAATTGTTGGAAAATTATTTGAATAATATATTTTTCACCTATGCTTTAGGTGAAACCACATTCTATGTGGCCTTTCATTGTGAGTTTCTATGTTGTCCAACAAGTTCGATTTCTCTATAGCTATAATAGATTCACACCTTAGTGACCACTTATCTAGAATAATCAAGACTTATGATGTTTGAAATCACAAAAAATAGACAATTATTATAATGAATTATATGAATCGACAAACATAACATGATAAATTTTGTAATTATATGAAGTATCATTACTAATTCATGATACAACACATTAATAATCTAAACCCATTATTATGAGAATACAACACTCCTATAGGTTTCTAAAAGCACCCTTTTGTAGTCAGTCCATCTCAATAACTTTATGATCAACATAAATTGGTTAGTTACATATTTTTTATGGTGTAAATTTCATGTTTTTAAATTTCCTATTTCCATGCTACCATCCAAATATGGTAGAATATCCAAACTAATACAATTTTTATCATATCAACCAAAATAATTATCAAGGAATGAGTTACATTTACATCAACCATAGGTGACATGTCAAAGACAACAGTGGATAAAAATAAATTCCAAGGGATTTCATAATCATTGGGGTATGTTTATACCTTAAGAAACATGGTAAAAAAACATGATAATATATAATAAACAAATATAGAACTATTTGATGCATGTAATGTACACAAAACAACTAAAAAATTAATAACCTAACAAAATACAAGAAGCAATTGAAAATAAAACATGATGTAAAAATAATATAAAATATGAATCGATTCAGCAGTATTGATGTTTCATCACTCAAATTAATCAAACTAATAATATATAAGCTCTAAACATCATACCATAGAATATAGCAACATGATGCTCTACTAGAGAAGTAATAGAATTTCCCTTTAGTAGTGCCATGAACAATTCTTTTCTATGAACCAATGTGTATATAGACGGTGTGAGTAATCACACCTAGTAGGTAATACCCAAGATAATTACAAACCCATGCCTCTATGATATGGTAAATTTATACTATATATATATATATATTAGAAATGTAAAAATTAAATAATTTTTTGAAATAAATAAAATTAAAATAAATTTAAAATGTAGTTAATACATTTATTCCACATATAATACTCCTTCAATATTTCAAAAACATACAAACACACTTTCATTCCATGATAGTCCCAATAATCATGCGTAGAAACTTTTAAATTTACAAATTCATACTTTGGTGATAATGCTCAATGTTCTTCAATGTAAAGACCCGCAAATTTCAAGGAAATTTTTTTTTCTTAATTTTCTTTGGAATTTTACAAGAGCGCAGCTTCAGACGGCACCTGATTCCAAGGCCCGGTGTGCCCGGAATCAATTTCCGAAGTTTGGCTCGGGTACGTTCAGTGAACGGACGAGCGGGTTTTTCTATCTTTTGAACCGGTGCCCGGAATCAAATTCTGAGGGCACCGATGAAATCACAGCGCCGGTATTTGCTTAGAAACGCCTCTTCCGGAGTTGCGTTTGCTCAACCGTGTTTTTTTAAAAATTTTGGGCTTTAAGTCGGAAATAAAATAAAGGTTGTGCGACAACTTAATTTTATTTCACTTAAGCCGCTTGGAAGTCACTTGGAAGCCACTTGAACTGAGTTAAAGCGGATAGGGTGCTATCCGGAAATATCCTACCCCTTGTTAGGATATTTGTGAGGAGGGGCCCACACGAGCCCCGCCGTTTCTTTCGCTAAGTAACGCACCCGCGAAAACCCGTCAAAGTAACTGAAAAGTCAACATGCGCGTTTTCTTTAATTCTTAACAGACCATTTAATTGGGCGGTTTATTTCGTGAATTAAATGGGCTGTTTCATTCGTTGAATTAATTCAACGAATTTAATGGGTCGTTACTTACGCGTTTGCGTTCGTTGGCGAATTAATAAAATAGACAAACTTGTCTATTTTTGGAGGATTGCTATCGTTGTGCGAATTCTCTGAGCCTCCACCCTCCTCGCGAAGAACGCAAAGAACGCGAAGAACGCCGGCGACCGGAATTCGACGACGCACACCGTGATCTGTGACGTCGACGAGCTCTACCCGCGACGTTCTTCGGCGACGCCTCTTCTTCCGCGGCCGATCCTCGTTCGGCAACTAAGGTGAGAAACGGATCGTTTAATTCTCCCTTTTAATTTCAATGACAATGGATTTAATTAATTAAATTCGTTTGTTCTAGATCCGGAGATCGTCGGCGCGATGTTTTTCCCGCGGTGCGACGAACGTCTCTTCCGCGACGACGCGACGATCCCCTCCTTCCGCGACGAGCGATTCCGCGACGACCTCACGTCCGACGGCGACATCGAGGTAGGGATTTTATTTTTTCATGGTGATTCGTTCCCGTGATCTAATTCTTTTTAATTAAAGAACCAAACTTGAATAATTTTATTTTTGGATAAAATTGTGGCTGCCTTAATCCCTCCCGATGATTTTATGACTAACGCGGAGGGTGCGGGTCTAACGAACAAGACCCGGCAACCCTCCGCCGATCTTTTTGTTGTGCGGATTTGGCGGACGACGACGAACCGTACGGCAGGGGCGATCCGTTGATCCCGCAGTGAAGATCGGCCCCCAGGAGGAGCTATGGCGCAGACGGGAGGCAAAACGGGCCACCGGAGCAACTCCGGCGGCCCGCGGAAGGCGGTGGCGGCGCGGGTCGCCGGCGCGGCGGCGCCGGCGGCCGGAGGCGGCGGCGCCCGGCGCGCCGCCGTCGAGGAATCCGCCGCGGCTGAAGCCGCGGCGGCGGCGGCCGGTTCCGCGGCCGCGCGGAACCGAAGAGGGACGCGGCGGCCCGGCCGCGTCCGCGTGATAGGCGGCCCCCCTGCGGGGCCGCGTTTTCCACCGAGCCGCAGGGGCGGCGCCCAGCGGCAGCCCTCTTCGGCCGCTCGGCCGAAGCCGAGCCGGCCGGTCCGGTCGGCCGGGCCGCGCCCAGGCCGGACCGGACCCGGCCTAGCCAGGTCGGGCCGGGTCGGGTCGACCCGGTTCAGGTCGACCCGTTTCGGCCGACCTAGGGGGGGTTCGGGCCGGGTCGCCCCGGGCCCAGAACCCCCGTTTCCGGGCCATCTTCGGTCTTTTGACCATATCGTGGGCTTGGGACCTCCGATTGACGAACCGTCAGCGGCTACACGATCCTTGGATCGAGACGGTCTTTTCGGTATATTACACTCAAGGTTTCGGAAGACTTTGGGTTCGGCCGGGTTGGTTCGTACGCGAAACCAACCGGGCCCTCGGAGCGGAAACGCTCATAACTCGAGCTGCGGACGTCCGATCGACGTACCGTCAGCTGTGGAGGTTTCCTCTAAGTGAGACGGAACTTTTGGCATACTCTGCCTGGGGATCGGGCATAGGCGGAGTACGGTCGGGTTGGTTTTGCCCTAAAAACCAACCGGGCCCCTGGGACGAAAATGCCAATAACTCTCAGACCGGGCGTCCGATTGACGCGCCGTCTGTTGCGTTGAGATCCTGTTGTCGATACGGAACTTTTGGATACATCAACTTCGAACTACGTGTCAGTTGATGTATCAGCCTCTCGGCTCGTGGAGCGGACCCTCCGAACGAGCTTGCTGTGTGCGGGAACCCTAGTGCTGGCTGCGACTGTTACTGTGACTACTACTGCTACTACTGCTACTGTGACTGCGACAACGACAGTACAGAGATCCTGTGTGGATTCGACGACGACGACTACAGCACTCAGCGATCCTACGTGGAACAGTGCTACCGAACCTGTGTGAGCTGAATCTTCTGTTTACCTTGGGCGGTGGAGCGCTTGGTTGTAGCAGCATATCCTTGGCAGTGGAGCGCTCGGTTGTAGCGGCAGACCTGCGATACTGGAGACGAGCGTACAGAGTACGGAGACCGTGAAACCGGCTGAGACCTGAAGACTGCTCGACCGACTCAACTTGGAGTGAGTCGACTAGCCCAGTGGACGGAGCGCCCGGTATTCGGCGGCAGACCCACGGCGGACGGAGCGCCTGGTAGTTGGCAGCAGACCCGCGGTACTTGACTGGAGGAGTACCTCTGTAGGCTATCTGGGTGAGCGCCCGGTATTTGGCAGCAGACCCTCAGCGGACGGAGCGCCCGGTAGTTGGAAGCAGACCCGCGGTACTCGACAGGAGGAGTACTTCAGCAGTCTTAGGTTAGTGAGCAGAACCTCGGAGTCGTGACAGGACCACTGTACACTTCAGAGATGGGGCTCTTCAACAGTTACGGTTTTGTTAATGAAAATCCTGGTTGAGCTGAATCTTATGTTACTCTCCTTTGTGGATTGTGTTGAACTATCCTATGTGGATTTACTATTTACTCTCCCTGGTGGATTTGAGTCTTGCTTTTCTGTGTGGATTGAGTTGACCTTGAGCTCGAGAGCAGAGCTAGAAATGGGGACTTAGGTATATGTATGGGCATATACCTAAGTCGAGTCAGTTGTTTCTTCGTGGTTGCCCCTTTCTTTTGTGCTATATCCTTTGTGGATTTCGGGAGACCTTCGGGGGTCTCGAGGTCCTTACTGAGTAGTTTATACTCACCCCTGCACGGGCTTTGCCCGCACCTTGTTGTGTTGGATGCAGACGACGGACAGCGCTGATCTCGGTTGGGGCGTGGAGCAGGACGGTACCTGGAGGCGGACCACTGGGCGGGACGTGCTCGGAGCGGACGTGGGACCCGAGGAGCCTGGAGGCTATCTGTACCCACCCTTCAGGTGGGATTGCCAGTGGATGACACGAGGCCGCCGTTTTTTTTCAGTTGCTCTTCTTTACATTTTCAGTTGTACTTTCAGTTGGGCTTGTATTCCGGCCCCCTTTACTTTTCTGCACTTGGTAGTTACTTTCCGCTTGCTGACTCTGTGGTGGTTGTTACTTATAAAGGCAACGCCTTCCCTGTTTACCGGGATTTTACGCCTTGGTGCTAGTCGCCAGCCCCTGGCCTATGGAAGGCGGGCTTGGGGTAGTCACGGCACGGGCCCCGAGGTCGGGTCGTGACAAATTGGTATCAGAGGTGGTCGGTTCTACCGCAGACTCTGATCGTCTTTTCTTTCTATATGAAGCAATAGTGTTTAGTGTATTGAGTGTGGTTATCAGTTCAGGGAGCCCAGTGTTGGTGCGGCGGCCGACGTATCCGTACACCAGGACCCTGACTCCTGATTTCCGACTTAATGCATGAAAACATTGATTGCGTGTGTGTTCCAAGTTTTCTTTGTGATTACTTGTGTCAGCTCACCGGGTATACTGATCTGCTTCATGAAAGTCTCAAGTTTTCCTTGTGATTACTTGTGCCAGCTCACCAGGTATACTGTTCTGATTGTGGTGTTCTTGTTCTCCTTTTCAGGATGGCCCCGCGACGACAGCCAGCTAGGGTTCCGAGTGTAGGGCGCGATGGCAGCCCACCGAGCGACGAGGCCTCGGTGCAGGGCCCTTTGCCAGCAGTGGCACCGGCGGTAGCTTTACCCGCCGAGCCACCGAGGCTACCAGTACCAGACGCTGACGATGCACGTCGCCTCAGGGCACTGCATGAGTTTCAGAGCCAGCGACCGCCCAGGTTTCGCGGTGAGGCGGACCCCCAGGCCGCCGAGGACTGGCTAGAGGCGGTGGTACGGATCTTTAGGCTAGTGAGGACACCAGCGGATCTCATGGTGATTCTCGCGGCGAGCCTCCTGCAGGCGGCGGCAGGACGATGGTGGAGCTTGATGCTCCAGGTTCACGATGAGGCATCCTTGCTCTGGACGGACTTCGAGAGCCTCTTCCGCTCTGAGTTCGTCCCGGCCACCCTCCGAGCGGTGCACATCCAAGAGCTTCTCCAGCTGCGCCAGGGCAGCATGACGGTCGCTCAGTACGCGGCGAGGTTCACTGACCTATCTCACTACTCGACCGACATGGTACGGGACCCCTTCTTTCGGGCCCGGACCTTCGAGCAGGGCTTGCGGCAGGAGATTTGGGCGTCGCTGATCTCCCTCAGCATTCCGACCCAGGCGGGAGTGCTGGAGCGAGCCCTCCTGATCGAGAGCTTCCTGGCAGAGCCCTCTTCAGCGGCGAGACCTAGCGCAGGGCGGCAGGTAGCTGAGTATTCGGCAGCAGGTAGCCGACGGATGACTCTCGGGTCCAGGCAGACCAGACCCCCACGCAGACGGCCTCAGGACACCGGCTCAGTAGTGCGGGGCACACAGCGGAGTGCCAGCCTTCCGAGAGGCAGGCAGTGCTACTCCTGCGGCGGGCAGGGTCACATGGCTCGTGACTGCCCGACTCGCCGACCAGAGGAGCAGCAGACGGTGGAGGGGCCACCCAGGCAGAGGCAGAGGGTCGACCGTGGCGGTCTGCAGGGAGGAGGCGGACGAGGCAGAGGAGCTGGCCGAGCAGCGGGTGGTGGGCGACGCTTCCAGGCTCTACCCCCACCACCACCAGGAGGGCCACCTCGACCACAGGGAGCTGGCGGGCAGGGACAGGCCCAGCTCCAGGCAGTGGAGGCCTACGACCCCGACATGCCAGAGATGATTCGAGGTACGATCTGTGCCTATTCCACCCTTGCTGCAGTACTTATAGACACAGGAGCGAGTCACTCTTTCATAGCCTCTGCCCTTGTTCGGAGCTCGGAGATTCCGACTGAGCCGTTGGATCGATCCTTACGGCTAGAGACTCCTACGGGAGCAGACTCGACGATTACGCACTGGTGCCGGCAGTGTGAGATTACTCTAGGAGGTGAGAGCTTCGGCTGGGATCTCCTTGTAGCGGCGTCGAGGCCTTACGACGTCATCTTGGGCATGGATTGGCTATCCACGGTTCATGCCCAGATCGACTGTTTTAGGCGCAAGGTGCGATGTGTTCGCACCGACGGGAGCATGTTTACCTTCACCGGCGAGAAGGGAACCTTTGCAGCACAGGATGGACTTCCGCGGAAGAGAGTGCAGCACATCTCTCATCAGTTGGCTAGCCTCATCCTAGGAGCAGTGGACGTGCAGAGTCTAGTTTTTACTGCAGTGGTGGACCAGTACGTGGACGTCTTTCCCGACGACGTTCCAGGGCTACCTCCTCGTAGAGAGGTAGACTTTTACATCGACTTGTACCCCGGTACAGCCCCGATATCTACTCCAGCATATCGGATGGCCCCCGCCGAGCTTCGAGAGCTGCGGGTACAGTTGGAGGACTTGCAGAGCAAGGGGTTTATCCGACCCAGTGTTTCACCCTGGGCTTCCCCGATATTGTTCGCCAAGAAGGCGGACGGGAGCTTGCGACTGTGTGTCGACTATCGTCGCCTGAACCAGGTGACAGTGAGGAACAAGTATCCGCTGCCACGGATTGATGAACTCTTCAATCAGCTCAAGGGAGCGCGGTGGTTCTCGAAGATAGACCTCCGGTCAGGCTATCATCAGCTCAGAGTTCGGGACGAGGACGTGCAGAAGACGGCCTTCAGGTGTCGGTATGGCCATTATGAGTTCTTGGTTATGCCGTTTGGCGTAACCAATGCTCCAGCAGTGTTCATGAGCCTCATGAACAGGATCTTCCAGCCATACCTCGACCGATTTGTCGTGGTCTTCATTGACGACATTTTGGTATACTCGACGACTGAGGAGGAGCATGCCTACCACCTGCGAGTTGTGCTAGACACACTCCGAGAGAACCAGCTTTATGGCAAGCTATCAAAATGCCAGTTCTGGTTACGTGAGGTCCATTTCTTGGGGCACGTCATCTCTGAGGCGGGAGTTGCAGTGGATCCCGCGAAGATCGAGGCAGTGCTAGCTTGGGAGCCACCCAGGAGCGTGATGGAGGTGCGGAGCTTCTTGGGCCTAGCCGGATACTATCGGAGATTTGTGCCAGACTTCTCCAGAGTTGCAGCACCACTCTCAGCCTTGACAAAGAAGGGGAAACCCTTTGTGTGGTCAGACAGATGTCAGCAGAGCTTCCAGGAGAAGATGAGGGCAGCTCAGAGCCGGCAGAAGTCATATGCTGACAGGAGGCGGAGGCCACTAGAGTTCGAGGATGGCGACCACGTCTTTTTGCGTGTCTCACCTCTATGTGGTTTACGGAGATTTGGCCGAGGCGGCAAGTTGTCTCCACGCTTCATTGGGCCTTTCCAGGTCCTCAGCAGGATAGGAGAGGTAGCTTATCGCCTGGCTCTACCACCTCAGTTGCACCGGGTGCACGACGTCTTCCACGTGTCTCAGCTGAGGAGATACGTGCACGACCCGACGCACATCATCGACTTTGGGGAGCTGGACGTGGACGATGGGGCGACTTTTGCGGAGGTCCCAGTGGAGATCGAGGATCGACAGGAGCGGGTCCTACGTGGGCGGTCGATTCCTCTTGTGCATGTCAGATGGCAGCACGGGAACCTCCAGAAGAGCACTTGGGAGCGGGAGGCTCAGATGCGTGCTCAGTACCCCCATTTGTTCCCCTAGTTTTTGATGTATCTTTACGGGGACGTAAAGCCCTGAGGTGGGAGTAATGTAAAGAACCGCAAATTTCAAGGAAATTTTTTTTTCTTAATTTTGTATGGAATTTTACAAGGGCGCAGCTTCAGACGGCACCTGATTCCAAGGCCCGGTGTGCCCGGAATCAATTTCCGAAGTTTGGCTCAGGTACGTTCAGTGAACGGACGAGCGGGTTTTTCTATCTTTTGAATCGGTGCCCGGAATCGAATTCTGAGGGCACCGATGAAATCGCAGCGCCGGTATTTGCTTAGAAACGCCTCTTCCGGAGTTGCGTTTGCTCAACCGTGTTTTTTTAAAAATTTTGGGCTTTAAGTCAGAAATAAAATAAAGGTTGTGCGACAACTTTATTTTATTTCACTTAAGCCGCATGGAAGTCACTTGGAAGCCACTTGAACTGAGTTAAAGCGGATAGGGTGATATCCGGAAATATCCTACCCCTTGTTAGGATATTTGTGAAGTGGGGCCCGCATGAGCCCCGCCGTTTCTTTCGCTAAGTAACGCACTCGCGAAAACCCGTCAAAGTAACTGAAAAGTCAACCGGCGCGTTTTCTTTAATTCTTAACAGACCATTTAATTGGGCGGTTTATTTCGTGAATTAAATGGGCTGTTTCATTCGTTGAATTAATTCAACGAATTTAATGGGTCGTTACTTACGCGTTTGCGTTCGTTGGCGAATTAATAAAATAGACAAACTTGTCTATTTTTGGAGGATTGCTATCGTTGTGCGAATTCTCTGAGCCTCCACCCTCCTCGCGAAGAACGCGAAGAACGCGAAGAACGCCGGCGACCGGAATTCGACGACGCACACCGTGATCTGCGACGTCGACGAGCTCTACCCGCGACATTCTTCGGCGACGCCTCTTCTTCCGCGGCCGATCCTCGTTCGGCAACTAAGGTGAGAAACAGATCGTTTAATTCTCCCTTTTAATTTCAATGACAACGGATTTAATTAATTAAATCCGTTTGTTCTAGATCCGGAGATCGTCGGCGCGACGTTTTTCCCGCGGTGCGACGAACGTCTCTTCCGCGACGACGCGACGATCCCCTCCTTCCGTGACGAGCGATTCCGCGACGACCTCACGTCCGACGGCGACATCGAGGTAGGGATTTTATTTTTTCTTGGTGATTTGTTCCCGTGATCTAATTATTTTTAATTAAAGAACCAAACTTGTACAATTTTATTTTTGGATAAAATTGTGGCTGCCTTAATCCCTCCCGATGATTTTATGACTAACGCGGAGGGTGCGGGTCTAACGAACAAGACCCGGCAACCCTCCGCCGATCTTTTTGTTGTGCGGATTTGGCGGACGACGATGAACCGTGCGGCAGGGGCGATCCGTTGATCCCGCAGTGAAGATCGGCCCCCGGGAGGATCTATGGCGCAGACGGGAGGCAAAACGGGCCACCGGAGCAACTCCGGCGGCCCGCGGAAGGCGGCGGCGGCGCGGGTCGCCGGCGCGGCGGCGCTGGCGGCCGGAGGCGGCGGCGCAAGGCGCGCCGCCGTGGAGGAATCCGCCACGGCTGAAGCCGCGGCGGCGGCGGCCGGTTTCGTGGCCGCGCGGAACCATGGAGGGACGCGGCGGCCCGGCCGCGTCCGCCTGACAGGCGGCCCCCCGCGGGGCCGCGTTTTCCACCGAGCCGCGGGGGCGGTGCCCCGCGGCAGCCCTCTTCGGCCGCTCGGCCGAAGCCGAGCCGGCCGGTCCGGTCGGTCGGGCCGCGCCCAGGCCGGACCGGACCCGGCCTAGCCGGGTCGGTCCGGGTCGGGTCGACCCGGTTCAGGTCGACCCGGTTCGGCCGACCCAGGGGGGGTTCGGGCCGGGTCGCCCCGGGACCAGAACCCCCGTTTTCGGGCCCTCTTCGGTCTTTTGCCCATATCTTGGGCCTGGGACCTCCGATTGACGAACCGTCAGCGGCTACGCGATCCTTGGATCGAGACGGTCTTTTCGGTATATTACACTCAAGGTTTCGGAAGACTTTGGGTTCGGCCGGGTTGGTTCGTACGCGAAACCAACCGGGCCCTCGGAGCGGAAACGCTCATAACTCGAGCTGCGGACGTCCGATCGACGTACCGTCAGCTGTGGAGGTTTCCTCTAAGTGAGACGGAACTTTTGGCATACTCCGCACGGGGATCAGGCACAGGCGGAGTACGGTCGGGTTGGTTTTGCCCTAAAAACCAACAGGGTCCCTGGGACGAAAATGCCAATAACTCTCAGACCGGGCGTCCGATTGACGCGCCGTCTGTTGCGTTGAGATCCTGTTGTCGATACGGAACTTTTGGATACATCAACTTCGAACTACACGTCAGTTGATGTATCAGCCTCTCGGCTCGTGGAGCGGACCCTCCGAACGAGCTTGCTGTGTGCGGGAACCCTAGTGCTGGCTGCGACTGTTACTGTGACTACTACTGCTACTACTGCTACTGTGACTGCGACGACGACAGTACAGAGATCCTGTGTGGATTCGACGACGACGACTACAACACTCAGCGATCCTACGTGGAACAGTGCTACCGAACCTTTGTGAGCTGAATCTTCTGTTTACCTTGGGCGGTGGAGCTCTTGGTTGTAGCAGCATATCCTTGGAAGTGGAGCGCTCGGTTGTAGCGGCATACCTGCGATTCTGGAGACAAGCGTACAGAGTACGGAGACCGTGAAACCGGCTGAGACCTGAAGACTGCTCGACCGACTCAACTTGGAGTGAGTCGACTAGCCCAGTGGACGGAGCGCCCGGTATTCGGCGGCAGACCCACGACGGACGGAGCGCCTGGTAGTTGGCAGCAGACCCTCGGTACTCGACTGGAGGAGTACCTCTGTAGGCTATCTGGGTGAGCGCCCGGTATTTGGCAGCAGACCCTCAGCGGACAGAGCGCCCGGTAGTTGGCAGCAGACCCGCGGTACTCGACAGGAGGAGTACTTCAGCAGTCTTAGGTTAGTGAGCAGAACCTCGGAGTCGTGACAGGACCACTGTACACTTCAGAGATGTGGCTCTTCAACAGTTACGGTTTTGTTAATGAAAATCCTGGTTGAGCTGAATCTTATGTTACTCTCCTTTGTGGATTGTGTTGAACTATCCTATGTGGATTTACTATTTACTCTCCCTGGTGGATTTGAGTCTTGCTTTCCTGTGTGGATCGAGTTGACCTTGTGCTCGAGACCAGAGCTAAAAATGGGGACTTAGGTATATGTATGGGCATATACCTAAGTCGAGTCAGTTGTTTCTTCGTGGTTGCCCCTTTCTTTTGTGCTATATCCTTTGTGGATTTCGGGAGACCTTCGGGGGTCTCGGGGTCCTTACTGAGTAGTTTATAGTCACCCCTGCATGGGCTTTGCCCGCACCTTGTTGTGTTGGATGCAGACGACGGACAACGCTGATCTCGGTTGGGGCATGGAGCAGGACGGTACCTGGAGGCGGACCACTGGGCGGGACGTGCTCGGAGCGGACGTGGGACCCGAGGAGCCTGGAGGCTATCTGTACCCACCCTTCAGGTGGGATTTCCATTGGACGACACGAGGCCGCCGTTTTTTTTTCAGTTGCTGTTCTTTACCTTTTCAGTTGTACTTTCAGTTGGGCTTGTATTCCGGCCCCCTTTACTTTTCTGCACTTGGTAGTTACTTTCCGCTTCCTGACTCTGTGGTGGTTGTTACTTATAAAGGCAATGCCTTCCCTGTTTACCGGGATTTTACGCCTTGGTGCTAGTCGCCAGCCTCTGGCCTATGGAAGGCGGGCTTGGGGTAGTCACGGCACGGGCCCCGAGGTCGGGTCGTGACATTCAAGAAGAAATAATTACCAAATCCAAACCCACAATATAATAGCCCAAGATTTTCATATATAATTATTAAATCACAATAAATGAATACTCAATACATTACAATCCAATCCATGCGACAACCATAATGGTTTAGATTCATTAAATATTAGAAATTAATATTATTATTTTATAAAAGATATTCAATATATCCCACAATGATCTACCCACATATTACTCTTTATAAGAGTTCCCTATATAAAATGTTCTTAATATAGAGGGGAATGTAATCCTAAGAAAATTTTTATCATAGATTCTAAGTAAGAGTAAACATGAGAGATATAATTTGATGATCATATGAATTAATAAGATAATAATAAGGGAATTTGAACTTGACCATGACTTACACAAATAAACAACATGATTAATGGAATAAAATATTATCCTTTCAAAAAAACATGAATCATAAGAATGGGATTTCATCATAATGCAATCATAAACAATATGTTCATGTAATAAATGTATGTGAAGTCATCATAAGTATATAAACTATTTAAAATGTCATGGTTAACTACCAATACCATTGAATCAGGCATCAATAATGGTTTCCCATAATAGATCCATCACATTGACTTATTTCCCACAATAGATCAAGAACATTTACCTTTTCCCATAACTATTTCATGACATATAGCACACATTACCCAAATAATTGTAGAGACATAAAGGTACCACCCATCTCATTATTTAAAACCATAAATATGTGTTACCCAGTTTCATAAAATATTCATCATATTAGAATCTATGAATGGAAATGGGATTCATAAACATTTCATCATAGCATGCCCTAAGAAAAAGAAATGGGTTCTACAAATATTTCTTCTTTTTGTCAGAAACATAATATATATAGAAAGAAGAAGGATGGTATCATTTAATCATATCCCCATTAATGTATATGTAACATAAAATTAAGTAATCATAGATGTAAAATTATTCTAAAAGATCACATGGAATAAATTCTTAATGAAAATAACATTTCCATTTTTAAATTTATTTTATTTAAAAAACCTATTCTATTTAAAATTTAAAATTTTTATTTGAAAATTCAAATTTAAAATTGTAAATGAATCATAAAATAATTAAGGGATCATGAATATGAGAAAATTATCTCAGGAATTATATGTAAAAATACTAATTTTGTATTTTTATAGGAATTATCACAATGAACCTCATTTGGAAAATGAAAAAAATATTCCTTGCAAAACATTTTTTAAAAATTCTTACGTAGTAAAAGTAAATTTAACAATTCACATGATAATAATAAAGACATTTTTTATTTTTTTGGAAATAATGGAAATAAAATAGAAATATTCTACAATAGATACATAAAAATAAGAAATCTTGAATAATTACGAGATTGCGAAATAAAACCTTACCTTAATTATTACATTTCCATGTACACATTAAAACATCCTATAAAATAAATATGTATTTATTATATATTTATTTAATAACCATATATCTATCATACCATTTATTATTTATTAATAACTACTTATCACTAGTCTAATAATATTTTGTTATGAAAATCACTGTTTTGGGTGATAACTGTTACATTTTCCAAACATGATTCAATTCGGAAGTCAGAATCTTTATACATTATAAAGGGTACCATATTTTCTAGAATTTTAATTATTGTATAGAAATATTTTATGTTAATTATATACATATTAATAATCATTAATAAAAAGTATAGGTTGTAAATAATTACACTATTTATTGATAGGGTAGGTCGTACATACGCATGAATATTTTTTACATTTATTAACTGATGTAATACCACTAAGGTAAATAATAATTCAGATTTAAAAAAAATATTATTATATCATATGTCTAATATAAACATCAAATTCATTATTGAAACCATTAATTTGAAATAAAAATGAAAAATAACATCTCATCACGGAGATGGTAGTCCATACGTACACACAAGTGATGTAATCATTTTTGAAAAGATTAGATGATAAAAAGGTAGAAATCATATTATCATTAAACAAGTATAAGATTTTATTAAATTTAATATATTCAAATTAAACTGATAGTGATTCCCTTATATAAATTATTTCGATGAAAAATGAATGGTATTGCTACGTGGAGAGGGTAAGTTGTACGTACTCATGAGTGATACATGTACCTCTTATATAGTGAGAATGAGGATACTTAATGGTGTTTTAATAATTATAATATAATTTATTCATATTTATAATACTGATGTTATTATATTATAATGAATATAATATATTTAAAGGATTCAGTGAATTAAAGAATAATATTATTTTCGGTTAGAGAGATTACCTATTCTTTGAGATGACTCCCTTAGATCTCATATAAAGGGCTCTAGGGTTATATTTTTTAAAGACCAAAACCTCAATAATATGTCTAGTTAAGTGTATAATATAATATTTTATAATAGGGTGGACCTAGAAAGCTCAAATTGATGTAATTAACTGAAGGAGGAGGTTTCCTTCTATATTCAGCTGAGGGGAACATTTGGAACGTCATTTAAAATTAAATTAAATAAGACTATCCAGGAGATAAATACTCAAAAACGGTCATTAATGCAAACCTAGGGTAGTATATTATTAAAATAACATCAAAAAAATAAAATTTGGATTGGTTTTAGTGCCATTTTATACCTTATCATTTGGTTTAACACCTTAAGTAACATATTTTAACATTAATTATGGTAACATATCATTCACTCTTAAAAGGTTATTTTTTTAAATATAAGGTAAATATTGACTCATAAGTGGATAAGGGATGATATTTTATACTTTATATTATGCCTTTTTTCAATATATTTTTTATGATTTTTATATAATTTAATAAAATATTAATTTCATAAAATATAATTATTTTCTGTTTTGATACTGTTCAGTACATTGACATTAATAACATCAAAACACATAGAGTTTGAAAATGTTATTTTAAAACATACCCAAAATATCATGGTAGTCTATAAAAATCATTTATAACCTTAATTATATCCAATTATAACAAATTTAATATTATTAACACCATTTATTTTATTTATTCCATTATTGGAATAATTAGTACATCAACGTTATGTAAGTATTTATCGTAATTATTTTATTTTTAAACATTATAAAAAATTATGACCATGAATAATATTTTATTACCAAAAATAATACTATTAATATTCATTTGTAACTAATTTATTTCCCCATGTGAACACTAAAATGATATTTAAAAGTAAAAAAGGGATATTTTATCACTTCTTTTGGTTTGAATAAAATATATAAGTCATTTTCATGGACAATATTCAATTAAATAACACTATTTATAATTTTATAAATTAAGGATACAATTTAATTCAGCATACAATAATTAATATGAACAATTATGGCCTTCTCACTTATTTTTAACATAGGTTAACCTGATTTACCCTTTACTGAGGTGATAAATTTTACAATGATTACTATTCATATTGACTAAAAAAAGGGGTATGATTACAAAAATGAAACATATGATTATTAATAAGGAATTAATTTTATGCAAAAAAATATATATAAATTGATGAATATAATTTTAAAGTAAGCACACCAAATGTGATAAAAACCATATTTTAGGAAAAATATATTTTCGGCATAAATGTGGATTTATTCTTATCATATTCTTAGACTAATATTATTAGAATGTATAAAAAAATTTATTGAGTGAACAAAAAATAAATTTAATCAGAACCACTCAATAATATGAATTAATTTAATATATGGATAAAAAATTCATTTTTCAGATAAATTCATTATTCATAAAAACATCACTTTTATTTGAAAATATTTCATTTGTTTTTCCAATCATTTGATGACTATTGTATATACCAAATATTTTTCATAATTTAGTTATTAATATTCCTACCCTAAAATATAATGGGTATGATATAACAGACACATAATATTGTAATATATTTACATGATTAATTTAAACATGTTGTTTCATGCAACACAAGTTTCCAAATTATTTAAAGAAATATAATTCATTGAAATATAGTTTGTTACATTACACCCCCATAAAAATTAATTTATCCATAGAAACTCATCACTTAGATACAAACATATTATAATAACTCTTTCTCATTAAATCCTCATGTACCCATGTAGCATCCTAGAATTGGTGATTTTTTCCAAAAACATTAACCATGAGAGTGGTCATGTCTTATAGAACCTTATATTTATGATCCATAATCTCTACAGGTAATTATTAATAAGATTGAATTTTCTAAAATGGTATTTCATCTTATTTTAGTACATATAAAGGATCAGGTATGTATTTCCTTAGGAGAGAAACAAGAATCACATCATGAACATGTGAGAGATTTGGTGGATGCACTAATCAATAAGCTACAATCCCAATATAATCCTGAATTTAAAAAGTATTAACATACCAAATTTTTAGTTCCCCATTATTCAAAATCCCCTCACACTCTTTTAGGGATATATTCATAGGAATACCTTGTCACCTACATCAAACTCCAGATCATTCTAGTGATTTTCGACATACCATTTCTGTCAATTAAGGTCTTCTATTATGTGTTTGTTAATTGATCTAACCTTATATACAATTTCCTATGATAGATCATGTCTGAATATATTTTTTCCCTAAATTCATTCTATAATTTTGGATTTCTATAATTCATACCATATAGTGCTTCACAAAGATCCATATGAATTATGGTGTGAAAGATATTATTTTATAAAAAATCTATTCAAGGAAGTAATTGATCCCAACCCCCATTGAAATATATACATAAAGATCCAAACATGTATTCTAGAACATGAATTTTCATCTTAGACATAATATCTATCCAAGGATGATAAGTACTGCTAAACCCTAATTCTGCATCCTGACCTTACTGAAGACTTCTCTTGAACATTGAGGTAAACATGATATCCCAATCACATATAATGGGAAGTTATACTACATAAACTTTTACCACATCCTTAATATATATTGTGGAAATTTTTCCAAAAGAGAAATATTATTGAAGAGAAATAAAGTGTTCCAAATTCATAACGTGATCGACTATAACCCATATAAGAATACAGAATTTAGATGTTTTGGGTAGTATAGAGACAAAATCCAAGGTGATTATTTACTATTTACATTCATGTATGGTTAATGGTTATAACATACCCTTATACTTATATCTCCCATCCTTAAATTTCTAAAAACCCAAGATCTAAGAAACATACTATGAAATATCTATCTTCATGAGATCCCACTGTTAATACACTTTCATGCCTCTATAAGTACATGTACTTCCATTATGAATATAAAATAATGAAATACAAGCCTCATACAACAACTCCTTATTCGAATCTGGAATGGGAGAGATACATACATGGTTCCAGAACATTATTATTCCATTATAATGAACATTTAAATCAGTAACAACTCTCACAATATTCTGATGCTCTACATTTAATTTTATACCTCTTTAATCCTCTGTTCAATAGATGACATAACATTAATTTGATCTAGATTAAATTTCTCCAATTCCATTTATATTTATAGTTTCATATATTTTACGTAGATAAATATTAAATCATTTATCATCCTCTTCATAAATAAGATAACACGATCTTTTAATTTTAAATCATTTGACACCTTGTTCACTTTCCCATGAATATAATTTATTGAAAAGTCATAATATTTAATGAACCCAAATAATCTTTTTGTTTTTATCTTCAACTCTCTTTATTGAAAAAATAATAAAATTTGTTTCATCACTATATTTGTCCCATATTTTTCCATAAAGAAATTCCTATATATATTTAATGAACAAATGAATGAAGCTAACTCCAAATCAATGATCTTGGAAATTTTTCTCATCATCCATCAATTGGAATGGGTCATAATATCTTACCATATACTTATTAATGACATCAAATCCCAATACCATCTATAATTTATTACTAAAGATTAAAATACTTTCTCCACAATAGGGAAGTGTGAATATAGCTGCACTGAGCAAACTTATTTATAGATCCATGAAATATTATTCACATTCCTCCATCCATATGATCTTATCTTTTTCCATGTCCACTTGGTGAGTGGTTTATGAAATCCTAAAAAATATTTCAAAAACATTGATAATGTCCATAAAACCCATTAAAAATTTCATATTTTTGTCATTGTGTTTCATATAGGCCAATTATCAATAAATTTTGTCATGGAATGATCTAATGATATACCCTATGATGAGATCATGTGATGAAAAAAATGAAACTTTCTAATGAAAAAAATATCAATTGGAAAATTTTACATAAAGCTTATCCTTCCATAATGTTTTTATCACAATCCTCAAGTGATCTTCATTCACTTACTGTCATTATAAATATAGAAGACTATAATTTATAAATAGTACTAGAAATTTACAATAAAGTATCTAAAGACTCTATTTATTAAATCCATGAAGTTAGAGGGGGTCTTGGTAAGACAAAAGGAATCAGTATAAATTCATAGTGTCCATACCTTGTATATAATTTCGTCGTGGGTATATCCTTCATCATCTTCCTTAATTGGTGATATCAAGAATGAAGATCAATATAAGAAAAAAAGAGATACAAGGAGTTTATCAAATAATTAATCAATATGGGGAAGAGGATACTTTATCCCAATTGTGATAATGATTATTTCTTGAGAATTAATGGATAGTTAATTTGATCTATCATTCTTTTTAAAAAACTGAACATGTTCATCCCAAGGTGATAAAATAGGTCATATGAAAACCTTATCAAAAATATTTTATAGTTTACTGTTAAATTTCTTAAAATCAATTACATCTAATCTATAAGGACTCTTTGAAATATCCATAACACCAAGTATGATTTCAATTAAAATCTCAACATCATGAATTAGTTGATGACCTGGAAATTCATCAAAAAAGAAATCACAAAACATCAATACATTAGTAGTATCCTTAATTTTGAGTTTCTACCCAATCATTTGATATATATGACGTTCATGTATAGGAGTTTATACCCACAAGATGGAATCAATTTCCATTATAAGTTCATAATCTTCATTGCATCTATAAATAATTATAGGTTCATTATGAATATGAAATGTGAGTTATCTTCCATGGTAATTTATTTTTTCTCTATATAGAGAAAGATAATCCATGATCAAAATAAAATATAATTAAAATTAAGGGATAATAATAAGATTTTAATGGATGTATGTTCCAAAATTTATCATTAGTGGAATAATAATAATCTTCAGATGTGACAGTTGGGAAATTTGGAGTTTTCACGGCTAACTCAACATCTATGTATTTAGGTTATAAAATGATAAGCATAGGAATTTCATTACAAATAAAGGATTGGATGGATGTAGAATCAGATAAGAAATTATATATTCTATAGTGGATGATAAGTGTACCTTTCTCCACATCATTCTATTAACCCACTTCGACCATCATTATAGCAAGATATTTAACTTCGTCTTTAGTCTTAATAAGTTTTTAACATTTATTAGAAAAAACCAGCATATTTTTACATTGGTTGGAATAATTAAAATACCCTTAACATTTGAAGAATTTGAGAATGTGTGGTGTATTCTATTTTGTCTTGTTTTCATTTATTTATTTAACTAAAGAATTTATAGCCTTTCAACATTCAAAAGATTTATGACCCACCTTTCCACAGTTCAATAACCTCCCCATTCCATACAAACACATCTATTGATGATTATTCACATATAACTGGCATGTATATGGCTATAATTTATTTCCACGATGTTATTTATTTTTGTTTTCATAATACTTGATCTTTTTATTCTTATCAAAACCATGTGAACAGTTGGAATCTCCTATTTCTATTTCTAATTTTAGATCACAATGAATGATTCCTTTAAAGACATTTAATTATATAATATATTATTACATTAAGAGGATTGGTTAACACCCCCCAATTAATTGGTCCATTTTACTTCCATGGGTGAGGATTGAATTAGAGTAATACTTTGAAAATATTGAAAAGTTACTTCATTGGTGTCAATGGATGTTTCATCTGTTTTCTTCGGTTAAATAAATTCCTTTTCAATATTTTCATGTCGAATATGAGGAATGTACTTTCTGATGAATATCCCATATAACTCACACCATTACATAGATTCTTTTCTTCATATTAACTCATATTATTGACAAGATTCTACCATTTATATGAACCCCCATCTAGATGATAAATAGATAGTACAAATATTTCTTATCCTAAGAATTGACGAATAAAAAGTATTTTCTCAATCATGTTGATCCATTGGTCAACCACTATAGGATCCAGATACCTACAAAAAGAAGGCGTATCTTTCCTCTTGAATGAATACATAGTATGTTGTTCCCTATATAGAAAATTTAGAAAATTGGAATTTTTTAAATCTTGACAAAGTTTCACGATCACAATAAGATGATTATGCATTTTAGTTCCCATTACATTTGGTTTCACAGGTGGAAAATTAGCTTATTTTCCATTAACTATATCATTAACAATGTTCCACCGCCTCCTAGAAATTTTATAAAATAACAAATAATAGAGTGAGAAAAAATAATCATAGTGGAAAACCACATAATAATAAAAAATCATATATAGAATATCTAAACCACAACAACCTCTTCTATGACATCTTTGGTTTAACCTTGTTCCTTCATTATGATTACAAAAAATTATGATTTCCTTCAATAAATTGAACTATCCCTAGGGTTTTCATGAAATATTTCTAACCCTAATATATGAATATTGACAAAACACAACTGTCATACCTTATATAACAATATCATATTTTCAAAAATAAATATTACATATTAATAGATGCATTTCCAATACATAACAACCTAATCCATATCTTATCCATAAAGTTTTAGTGTATTTTGATACTAGATAAACAATATTACAATTTTTTGAAAAATCTTCAACAAATAGAAAAAATATCTTCCCACATAGTACACTTTGTAGGTAAACCCTACTAAAAACATTCATCGTTCCTAGGGAAAATAAAAAAAATTAGAAAATGGTCAGATCAGATAATCAGAAATTGTGAAAATCGGAGATATCATTTGATGAACATATGAAATCATAAGATAAGAATAAGGGCTTCAAATATTTTTTGTAACTTAAAAAATAATAATCATGAGTTATGGAATAAAATATTCACATTTCAAAAAATATCATTAATCAAAAGAATAAAGATTCATCATAACTCAGTCATGAACCATATGTTGATGTCATAATATTTTCTAGAATAATCGTTAGAATATAATGAAGTTCATATGTCAAGTTTAACTAATAAGACCAATGGATCATACATCAACACATGTTCCTTATAATTGATGAATCAAATTGTATTATTTCCTATATAATTTAATGTAGATCAACTTGTTTCAAAGAACTATATACTACAATATAAAACATCCATCCAATATATCGATGGCCTCCATTTTTAATGATTTTTGATAATCCACATTTCACAGGGTGAGTTGGAACCCATAATGTGCCTGTAGGCGTAAGTATTACATGTCCCTATAGGCCTTAGAATAATTCAATGCCCATAGGCTTCAAACATTACATGCAACCCAGACTAACTACTTGGAACTACTCCACCCAGCATCGTCATCATGAAATCATCTCTACACCATCGCATGGCTGTTCGGCTTGGCTATCCCATGCATGCACAGTATTGTCCTGATGGTAGGTGCCATACCCTCTCATTCTTGCAATCCTTGTATCTCCTGTAGTAGTGAAAGCTCCTTGTTGATCCTCTTATAGAGCTTGTTCTTTGTAGTTTGTCTTGTTTGTATCTGCACTAAAGGTGGCCCGAAGGCCTTGAGGTGGCCCGAAGGACTTACTGGACTGAAGGCTTGGGTGTCCCAAATTCTGTAAAGGGCTTAGGGACCTAATTGGTGGCCCGAAGGTCCAAATGGGGGAAAATTCTCATCTACTAGAGTGCCAAACTGTGTCTGCTACAGATCCCACTATAGTCCTACACAGTTCCTGCTACAGTACCTACTACAGCACTACAACAGCAGTTCTACAGTACCCAAAAATTGTTCATTCACCTAGATTTGATCCCGGGTCTCCTGGATGCACATAAGAGTCCTCCCCAATCGGGTTGAGGCACATGTTCATAAGATATAATACTTCATCCAATGAATTGGTGGGAGATATAGGTACCACCGATGAAATAATGAAAACTTGTTTCCCATAACTATATACTTAGATATAATACTTCATCCAATGAATTGGGTTAGATATAGGTTCTACCTATTAACTAATAAAAATCATATATATGTGTTCCATATTATTATAAAACATTCATCATATTGTAACCCATGAAAAGAAATGGGTTTTATAAACATTTAATCATAGCATTTCACATGAAAAATAAATGGGTTTCATAAATATTATTATACTAATTATAAATGAAAAACATATAAAGAATGAATAATGATGATATTAGTGAATAATATCCCTATTAAAGTGTAAGTAAAATTGATGAATTCCATCTCAAATTAAAAAACATTATTAAAGATCACTCTAGAAAAACTATTGAGAAAAATAACTTTTCAGATTTAAAATAACTTCTCTTAAACAGTACTAAAAACCATTAAATGATAATATTTTCTTAGAACATAAACTTTCAAACTTGTAAAGGATGTTTCAAAATCATTAAGGAATCCTGATTGTATTTTTTTTATCATTCTGTATAATATTAAAAAAATATTCCTTTTATATTGTTTTTTAAATAAGACATAAATAACCTCGTTAGTAAAATGAAAAAAAGATTACATAAAAATATTTTTATAAATAATAAAACATAGTAAAAATAACATTAAAAAATCAGAGAATAATATTAAAAATATTATCGATAACATTTTTAGAAATCATGTACAGGGAATAGAAATGTTCTCTTATTGAGACTTAAATATAGACAATCTCGAATAATGATGTTTGTAGGAAATTAAGCCTTACCTAAAGTCTTTCCTTTCTTTGTCCATGTTAAAACATAATTAATAATAAATATTTATTTATTAGAAATTTATTCGAAAACCATATATCTATCATAAAATTTATGTATTATTTATAACTCTATATCACTTTTTATTAATAATATTTTGTTAATATATTTGTTCAGGGTGATATCAGCTTTGTTTTCCAATAATTTTTTGGTCTAAAAGACCTGATACTTATAAATTAATCATGTAACCATAATTTATATAATTTAAATCATGGTATAAAAATCATATTTTTTTATTATATACTTATTTATAACCACTCATAAAATGTATAGGTTGAAAAATGACATACACAGTTCATAGAGAGGGTAGGTTATACGTATGAATGAACGATATTTCCATTTTAAAATGATCTAATACAAGAAAGGTAAATGATAATTAACCCAAAACTAATAATTATTATATAATATATTTATATTATATACTTATATAGTTTATATTTATTACACTCCTTGTGAACTATTAATTAATAACTAATCACATCGCATCATTGAGATGATAGTTTTTACGTACACACGAGCGACATTATCACTTCCCAAAAGATAGGATCATAAGAATGGAGACATGATATGATCATTAATGATGTATAATTATTGACAAAATTATCATATATAAATATTAAACCATTAATAATTCAAATCTATTAATTATTTTGATGAAAATTTTATTGTATTGCTACGTGGAGATGGAATTCCATACATACGCACAAAAGATACATTCACTTCTTAATTGATGGGAAGGAGGATGAATAATGGTATATTAGTAATTTTAATATAATTTAATAATACCTTTGATACTTAATTTAATATTTTATATACAATATCATATATTCGGAAGGGTTAAATATGTTTTTAAAAACAAAGTGATCAGCAAGAGCATTTTCCACTTATTTGAAATGAATCCATTAGATATCCTATAAAGGGATCTGGGGTTGAAATTTTGGTAAGAAAATAAAATATATAATGTATATATGAAATTTTAGAATATATTTTTTTAGATTAAGGTCATTCTAGAAGGATCAATGTTGTGTGAAGAGGTGAGGGAGGATGTTTTTTTTATAATTGAGGTGAGGGGTACTTTTGTAATGTCATTATAAAATAAAATGAAATAAGACTATTATATAGAAACATACTTCCAAATGGTCATGAATTATATCCTAGGGTTGGATAAGGTTCAAATATAATCAACTAATACTTTTTTTATAAGTTTATGTGCTATTATATACATTATCTTTTGGTTTAACCCCTAAAATATCCCATTTTAACATTAACCATGGTAACATATTTTTCACACTTAAAAGGATACAATTTACATATAAGGTAATTATTGACTCAAAAATTGATAATTAATTATTTTTGGACCATATCATATCCCTTTTATCATTAATTAATATTTTAATGTTTTTTAAATAATTTTTTACAAAAACATTTAAATAAAATATAAATTTTGTCAATTTTGACACTATTCATTACATTGACATTATTATCATCAATAAATTACTAACAAATATTACCAAATAATTTAACACAACAAAAAAATTTATAGTATTATTAAAAACTTTCGAATAGCCATAACTATCTTAAATTATAATACTTTTAATATTTTTAATTACATTTATTAGATTATTCAATTAATTGAAAAATTTCTACATCAATGTTGTGTAAGTATTTAAGATAATTTTTTAATTACTAAAAATTTTAAAACAATTAAAATTAGGAATATAATTTTATTACGAAAAAAAATTAATATTATTATACATTCATAACTAATTTATTCCAATATGTGAACAAATAAATGATATTTGAAACTAGGAGATTGATATTTTTTCACTTCCTTTATTTTAAAGAATATATCAGTCATTTTCAAAGACATTTGTCCATTAAATAAATCTTTTTATAACCTTATGTGTTAATTATTGAATATAATTCATCAAATAATAATTAGGTTGCAAACTTATTTCCTTATCACTTATTTTTAATCGATATTATCCTCATTTACCCTTTACCATGTTGATAAATTTTACCACACTTAGTGTTCATATTGAATAAAAATAAAGGTTGAATAGTTTTTAAATTTGAAATTCATTAGTATAAATAATAAATTAATTTTATATTATTATATATTAATAAATTGAAGAAGTTAATTTTAATTTAAGTGCACAAAATGTGATAAAAACTACTTTTTAAGAAAATACATCTTTCAGTATAAAATATGATTAATTACTATATTATTAAATTAATTTGTTATAATTGATAAACATAATTGATCAAGTAAATAATATCTAAATTTCATTAAAATAATTCACCAATAGAGATTAATTTAGTATATTCAATAAAATTCATCACATGAATAAAATATTTTTTTCAAAAAAAGAATCACTTTTATTTTAATATACGTTTTTTGGTTTTAAATTATAATTATTTTATAAATAATGTATAAAACAGGTATTTTTCATTATTTTTTATTACAATTAATTCATGTTAATCGAAAGGCAATGAGATAACATAATTATAATTTTTTAATTATGTTACACATTTCGTTTAAACTCGTTGTTGCATGAAACAAAAGATATCAATTTATTTAATGAAAAATATTTCATTAAAATAGCATGGTATTAAGAAATATATCACATCTAATGTAATTAAAAACACAAAATAATTTATATTCCACATTCCCATTCCAATAATTAATTTAAAAAGTCCAATAGTTCTTTTAGAAATTTAATCAAACATGTCACATAAATTTATTCTTGGTATGTTTTTTCAATCATTAAACCATATAGTTTTTTCCAAAAACATTTAATAACAAATCCAATGTCATATGGTTATTAAAAAAATAGGGTAAAATAAAAAGATATCATAATATGGTTTCCATTAAAAAAAATCTTTCATTTAAAAATATAATCTGTCATATTCATGGAAAATTAGTGAAAATAGAGAATATACCTACCTCTTGTGATCATCAAAAATTACCAAGAAGGTAGTATCTTCCCTGGATTAAATCTCAAATAAGTGTTTAATATAATAATCCTTATTAGTGGGGGATGGTTCATCCAAAATGGGTATGAATAGTATATGAATCTATAAGAAAGTAGAGGATGTCTAGAATGTATGTTAATCTTGGGTAAAATAGATTGAATATAGAATTTAATACCCTAGAAATATAACACATTATCAAGATTCCATGGTTATAACTCTCTCCCTCAAAACTAAAAATCAAATATTATGGTTAATAATATGACTTTTATTGACACCACTATATAGTGTGCCCATGATAACCAAGGTACTCTTTGATCAAATCATACCACAATGATTGTACTATGAAATTTGTGAACCAAAAATGTTTTGGATCTACCATTCCATGTTGGATGGTGTTATTAAGACTTTAATCTTTTGTTTCACCACCAAACCCCTAACACAACACATCCAAGGCCACAGATAAACAATGAAATCCGTTGTGAATTTCATCCTACATGTTCCACACAAGCGCACTCTAGGAACTCCATGACCTCTAACATGGCATGTTGTTACCTGGAGTGCACCTGAAAAATAAAAAACACTCCCAAAATGTCCATGAAACCGAATAAATCTTCCCAAACTCAAATAAAACCATAAATGTTATTAAAATAATTAAGTGAAATTGAATGGTACATCAAACTGGGGGTGTTACATTGGTGGCCAAATATCTCCCTAATTAGTCCCAACCATTTATATCTGATCAATTTTTATCAAGGCAATAACACTTAACCCACTATTTTGATAACATAAAATTATATCATAATTATAATTATAATTAGGATTTCAAATATTTATGATCATTGAGATAATTGTTCCTTATCCACCCCCACATGATTATTTGTTTTTAAAAGTAACGGGGATTTCATCCTTAGTCTTTGGATATTTTTATTTCATAAATTAATTATTATATATGTCTAGTAAATGATTGGAAATATAAAATATTATTTTTATCTATAGTTCAATTTATTGAATTTATTTTGACATATGTTTTCATAGATATTTTTTATACTAAATGTTATTTGTAATTTTAAATAAGAAGTTTCTGATTTCTCCCATACACCGTGAAGTAAATTTTTATTTATATTTCAACAAGTGTTTTAGGCTAGTATATAGTTATTGGATAAGAAACATAATAATTTTAGAAATAAAAATAAAAATGACATACTAACATTAATAAAGTTGATAAATTTTAAAAAATATACTCTTGTGTTTACAACTATAAATTTTATAGATCATGAGAAATAATATAAAACCATTTACTATAAGATCTCAATTTATTAAGGGACTCTTGATTTTTCTCATTGAGATAAAGATTTAAATAGTAAATACACCACAAAAATTGATAATGAAGTATACACCAATAATTTTGGATTGATAACACATTGAGGAAACATTGAAGAGTTATGTAATGACCCAAATGAGGAAAATATGTGTTTACACACTTCTCTAAATGTGGTATTAAAATTAATTCACTATGATTACATAGATATCAGTGTAATTTATTCTAAATTTATGAATTTATTTTCTTATGAAATTTCAGTATTTATTTTGTAGTATGTGCTTAGTGATATGACCTAAAAAATGAAAGAAAAATTTGAAATTTTTATAAAACCAAGAGGATATCTAGAATAATAAAGAAAATTAACATCTAGAATTAGAAATCATAAATAACCATTTGGGGTTCAAAATAGATGAATGAGTTTTAACGTAAGTGGGAGTGATTCTATTTCATATTTTAAAATGAATAAGAACCCCAAGGGTGAATGTATTTCTATAATAGAGATAACATCTTTGAGGAGACCAAATAATTTCTATCATAACTAATTTAAGGAAATGAAGAATGTTTATAAACACATCCTTCCAATAGAAACCATGAAATAGTATATGGGTAGACTCACTAATATTAAGAAGATTCCATCAATTTCATTATTGGTGAAAATTGATACCACTTCTATGGAGAATCAAATAGAAGGAAATAACAACCAAAAAATACTATGGGAAAATTCATTATAATAGAGAATCAATAACTCATAGTTATTTCACATAACATAGTTTCTTTGGACAAAAATTAGTGAATGACTGGTAATAATATATTGTAGTGAATTTTATGGAAACAAAACAAGTAAAACTGTTGGAAAAAATAATAATGTCTCAATCATTCACGGTACATCTAAGGAGACTTTTGGATAATGAAAACTACTGTGAAACTCATAGAAAAAAATTATCACCTATATCATAATATTTTAGGATTTATTTATTGAACACAATCCCTAAAATTATTAGTGTCATAATTATGATCACAAAATATATTTTTAGGAAAAGTGTGAGGATCTCACCAAGAACAAGTTTGATGTCAATTATTGGAATAAGATGGTTATCAAAAGAGTTTATAAACATTGAAATATATTTAATAATGATTAATACACATTTAATTATAAATGAAGATATGTTTCATGTGGTATCCAATCATAAAAATCCAAATAGAGTGTTGAAACAACCTTAAATAAGGTAAGAACCACTGGAACCCTTGAAAATTTAAAAGGGATAATAATGAAAAGGTTGTGGGTTGAATAATATAATTTGGACACAAAAGTTCTTTTGATGATCCCAAGGAATACAAGAAGTCTTTAAAAAGGAGGATATAAATTTGTGATGACTCTTATATGTAAATATGGGAATCTATTAAAGCCAATGTTTTTTCAAGAATTAAAATCTCATCTTTTTAAAGAAAAATACGTGAGTTGAAGAACCATATTTTCTTATTTATGCATGGATTATATGATTATTATTTGGAATAGTGATATATTTATTAAATAATAGAGGGGTTTAGATAAAGAATTATATTACTAGATTTATTATGGACAAAATATTAATATTTATTGATTTCTCTTGTTTCTTATAATGTTTTTTATCTTATTGGTTTAGAATAATTGATTTCTATTTATTTTATAAAGTATTAAGTTGTAGAGATTCAAAAATATGTTTCTAATGTCCTTAATGAATTGATAATTTTTAATTTATGGTTATGAGATATTTTACCCCTCATTATTATAGGGTAACTATACAAGGGATAAAATTAAAGGATATATAGAAATTTGATAAATTTGCCCTCATTAAATGGGGGAGAAGAACATACAACCTATTAATGATAGATATTGATGTACAATAATTCTTATTAAATCATAATTTTACCATTATATAATGTTTTTATATAGTTATAAGAAACACATAATTCTCAATTAAAACTTCCAAATGTAAATAGGCTTATTTTTTGTGATACTAATAATGGATGATATGATTCAATGATATTTCATATGGAAATATTGGTTTTGATTGACATAATATTTGGGATGGTTGTATTTCTAACTAACCCAAACTAAAATATTTATGTCTCCATGTAGGTAATGAATATGAAGTCCTTGCATAACATATAATTTATGTCATGATGTATTAATTTATCGTAGTTGATGACACAACTCCCACGTGATTTTTTGGAATATGATTTATTTGGAATATATTTATTGAACAGCTCTAATTTGGTAATTTGATGTGTGAAAAATTTATTGGATTCCATAATAAATATAATGATTGAAAAATATCATAATAATCTTAGTTAAATATATTTTAATTCAATGTTACTTCATAGATAAAGAGTTAGAGATTTTAGCATTTATTTTTGGATGACAATTGTAAGAGCTCAGTTCCTCCTTGAGGTAAAAATCTTTTTTTTTTCAATATTTTCATAGTATAATTTCATTAATATGTCCTAATGTGAGTGATTTTTGAGTTCAAGGAGGTCTTGGGGGTGTTCGGTCCTATTCGGGAGCCCAGAACCCATGTTTTGGGTGAAAAGAGGTGGTCACATGGGTAGTGAAATTGGTAAGCATAGGGACACATTACTGCGTGGCCAGGTCTGAATTTTTAGTAGGCTTTAACAAAGGAATATTACATAGGTTTTTAATCATTTTTAAACTATTTGGGTATTCCTATAATAGACCATTTTTCTTGCTGAATAGTTTTCCAAACTATTCGATAAAACCGTGTGACCTTGATATTTTTGGGTAAAAAGTGTATTTTCCCCTTTAGTTATTTTTAATCAAATAAAAGATTCATATTTCATACGTCAGATAGAAGGATTCCATTTTGGATCCCTTTGAATAAATATAATTATATTTTAAATACTTTCTACATCCATTATCTTATTCAAACACTATTCATCTCCTAGGATCTGTAATGGTGATGCCTTAATTAATTTTTATGTATTCTAGGTTCTTCAAGAAAATGATGTGCTATTTTGATTTAGGATAATATTCCCTAAATTCTCTTTCTTTATCTATTCTGTATATTTCATCCAAACAAGGATGAATCAATTCTTTTTACTAGATGATCTACCAAGTAAATATATATGGTAGCTTTTCTCATGCATTTTACTAAAAGTAAAGCTGTTTATATATGTTGAGGTGCCATGTGGCCATTTTTTGGTTGTCGCATTAATGGAAATTGAACCCTATTATTTCCTGTTGTGAATTAGGTAATTTAATATTAATTTGTTTGGATATATTTTGTATACCATGAATAAGGACCACCCCATGGATGAGTTTCCTTGAATTACCCTTTATGGAATTATGCCTTAGACAATGCTTTGAGGTGTTCCTTTATCCCTTTCATTGATTGTTAAAAATAGAATTTGTTTTAGATAGAATATCATTATTTTTAAATTATAATTTAATTGGATAAAGGGTATGGTATGGTTGAATTTCTCATTGACCCATGTATTCCATTTCTGGATTATGTATTCTTGGGTCAAATTTCCTCACCCATGTGATTAAACTAGAGGTTATGTCTTCAATTGATGAAATTGGATTTAATTTTTATAAATAGTGATTTTCTCATGTGAGTTATATTATAACTAATCCATATGATATCTTGAAAGTATTTATAGTATTTTTATATTAAAAAACCCCATGTTAGTGTTTAAGTGTTCTTTGAATTACTATCCCTTATGAGAAATGTGGAGACCATGCTATGTAATGGATTGATTAAGCATGGGAAGCTCACTTGCATGACATTCCCATGTGATTTGAATGTGGTCAAATCCATGAATTAGATTTTTATGAATGTGCATCTCATTATAATAATTATTCCTACAAGAATAAATGGATGCAAAAGAACATGGGTATGGTTCATTCTTGAGTCATCATTTTCAGGTGATTTTTATTGAATGCCTTTTGTTTTTACCTTTCCATGATAATTGAATTGTTTCAATGAAATATAATTAATTAAAAAAATGTCATTGAGCGTTATAGTGATTAAAATTAGAATTCTATAGATATAATCTTGTGACTATTGACCATTATACCTTGAGTGATACAAGGATTCACCTTATAAAACCATGGCTGGACTCAATGGTTAATGTTATATGTTTTTGAGTGATACATGGATCCAAAAGTGAGATTCCATGGATGGAATCATTGAGAATTGAATTATATGCTGACAAATACTTGGGATTCAAATATATTACCAATGGAAGACTAATATGTTAATTGATTATATGACATGAGTAATACCTGGGGCTTCCTTAGAAGATCCCGGAGGATGGAATCGTATGGAAAGGATATTATACCACGTCTAGAGAGATACATGGTTTCAAGAAATGTTCATTTTGGTAAGGCTTGTAGGGTATTGGTTGATTATACATAGAGTGAAACTTGAATTTGAACATAGGAATGTCAAGGAAAAACCCAAGTTCGATACGAAAAAATGAAGGAAATTCAATGGCTTAAGAAATGTTTCGATGCCAAATAACAATATTGGAGTTAGTAATGACTTCTATTTCTTAGATGGCCTTATGAGGCATCTGTTGTGCTTCAAAGTATTAGGGGGGTTCTAAGCATGAGTCGGATCTCGATAAATATAAATTTCAATTTAATTGAAATGGTAAATGTATGTAAATGAAAACCAATGCCTGAAGGATGGTTACTTTTGATTGCATCCTTTCTTACTAATTTTATTATTTCACACTGCCTACTATATATATATATATATTCAATGAATAAATGTAACAAAACATGGTAATTTTTCTATAGGGATTATATCTCACACCCTATTTGGGTCATGTTTTTAGACCCAAAAAGATTATATTATTTCATGTAATGATAAGGGAAATCTCCCTAACATAGGTACTTGAAATTATTCTTAAGAGAAGCTTATCATGGGACCAAGTTGAGGCTTGCGATGCAGTTGAGTCTCTTTTGGCCTTTTTAAATTTCTTGAAATGAATTGAATATATATGACATGTACCTATTAAGGCTATTTTATTTGAAACATGAGACATGTATCATCATCTTGTATCTTGTATGACTTTATGATTTTTTAATACTATCATCATTTTGTTGTTTTTTCCTGGTATGGTTTACTTATTCATCTATTTTAATCTTCTATTGACATTATGTTGTGATACACTTTGCTAATGAGGTCATTTTCTCATCACATTCTCACCCATGACTTCTTTTCTAGTCAGTAGCTTCTAGAATTTGGGGGGATATGCTTGAGTCCACATGCTAAAATACATAGCACGTGTTCTACCATCCCCTAAAAAAGTGGGTGAATGCTACTGCTAAAACCCATGTGTCAACATTTCCATTTTAATGTAAGGTCATGGTGCTTCCTAAAATGTTCA
The DNA here is from genome assembly GCA_963277665.1 of Viscum album. Taxonomy (NCBI): domain Eukaryota; kingdom Viridiplantae; phylum Streptophyta; class Magnoliopsida; order Santalales; family Viscaceae; genus Viscum; species Viscum album. The sequence goes on from OY728133.1 coordinate 1,416,815,249, forward strand.
CGTAAAGAACGTAATGTTTTCATGGAACTATGGATCAACACCTATGTCTGATTTGACACCTAGAACCTCTGTTGGCACAACATGAGGATCCACTGGCATCTCATGTACCACCACCTCTAGAGTGTGACAATCACCACCCACTTAGCATATAACAAGTGGTTATTCTAGCAGAAGAGTTCTATAATTAAAAACACACACCTCTGTTCATGATCCTAGAAAGGGGTTTCTACTCAAAATCACAAAAACACTGATATAATAGGAACAATCCTTCATATGTGGTGACACCCCTCTACCCACCCCATGGATCATGATTAGGTATCACACAAGTGAGAGAGAATACCAAAATCCCACTACTATGGACGGGTACGGTTATGTTCTATATCTAGTGAATTACAAGAGCTTCAATAGTATCCATTACTCCCTATAGGATGGCTATGACATGTCTTCAAGGGTTAATGAGGTAGAAAGGGGATTTAGAGAAAAATTGTTTCATCCATTCCAGTTTATCTCTATGGGGTTCGCTGATCCTTTTGCGAAAATGGAATACGGTACTCTCAGGATATGTGTGGATTACAAGAAGTTGAATGAGTTAACAGTTAAAAACTGGTATCCTATACCACAGATTGATGATATGTTTGACCAGTTCCGAGGATCTCAGGTCATCTCAAAGATTTATTTGAGACCTGGTTACCATTTGGTGTGTGTTAGACCATCATACATAGCTCTCATAGATTTTTAGAGTAGCTATGGTCTATATGAGTATTTGGTTACGATGATCGGTCTCACTAACGCTCCAGAAGTCTTCATAGAACTTATGAACCATGTATTATATCCCTATCTCAATTTGTTTTTGGAGATTTTTATGGATGATATATTGGGGTATTATCATAATCTACATGATCGTGCCACCCAACTTAAGAACGATTTGAATATACTAAGAGAGCATTAGTTAACTTATAAGCTCAAAAAGTGGCCCTTATGGGCTGATAAAATTAACTTCCTCACATCATCTTAGAGATAGGAGTATCAGTTGACCTAGAGAAGGGTAGAGTGGTAGTTTCCTGGGAGAAACCCAAGAACATCTTTGAGGTGTAGAGTTTGTTAGGGATGATTGGTTACTAAAACTATTTCATACATGACTTCTCACACTTAGTTGCACCATTGATTGGATTTACTAAGAAGATTGTGAAGAATGTATTATATGATTCCTATGAGATGTCCTTCTAGGAGATGAAAGGGACACTGATTTTATCACCGATCCTTATGTTTCCTCATCAAGGCAGGAGTTACACTGTATACTTTGATGCATTGGGTAATGGGATGGGAGAATTTCTTATGGAGGGGGATCAAGTCATTGTGTATGGGTCTCGAAATATGAGAACATATTAGTGGAACTACACAAAACATGATCTAGAGTAGACTAAATATATTCAAACATTGAAATGATTAACACATTACCTATTCTGAGAGTGTTTTATCGGTGTACACATACCACAAAAGCCTCAAGTATATATTTTACACAATGTGATCTTAACCCAAGTAAGAAAAGGTGGATTGAGTACATGTAGCCTTTTGACTTTGAGATTTCTACATGCCTGGTAATGGAAATGAAATGTTGATTCACTGAGAAGGAGGACTCAGATACAAGAAGTGCAGTAGTATAATAGTGAGTGGAAGATTATGGAGTTGTTCTATATGATGCACTTTGGGTTGCAAAATAGTCTGGGGAAGATGAACCATTCTTGTTTAGCTATTACTTGTACACATCTGGTTAGAGTGAGGTTGATGCAGCTTTGAGAATATGAAGGGATATTTCTACGGGATAGGGTGGGAGGTGAGGGCACTCCTCCTGGTTAGACCATAGGTGATGATGAGATACTGTGAGTACATTGTCTTCTATGGGTCTCTTTTGACATGCGTGAGGAGCTAATGATGGATTTACATGCTTCATCATTGGCAATGCATCATGGTGTCACCAAGATGTTTCAGGATTTTAATTGAAAGTATTGGTGGCTAGGTATGAAAAGATATGTAGATGGTTTTGTTATGAGGAGTTCCACCATTTAGAAGGTGATGGTAGAGCACCAAAAACAATGTTGGTTTTTATTGTAGACACCTATTCTGGAGTGGAAATGGAATGATTTCATGATATTTTTACCATGTATTCCTCAAGGTAATGATGTTCAATGGGTTGTTGTTGACAGGCCCATGAAGGTCTCTCACTATTTACCTATTAAGGAGACCTTTTCAGTTGATGATAATAGGAAGTTTTATATATGTGAGATAGTATGAATAGATAGGGTACCACATTATATCATTTCAAATAGGTATTCCCAGTTTATTTCTCAATTCTGGAATGGTCTAAAGAGGGATTTGGGTATACTTATGCTTATGGGCATGATATACCAACCCCGGACAGATGGCCATTAATAGTGGATGATTCAGGTGCTTGAGGACATGCGGCGAGCATGCACCCTTGATTTTGGGGGATATTGGGAGAGGCATATACCCATGGTTCAGTTCTCCTATGAAAATAGAATTTAGAATACTATTCATATGTAGCAATATGAGGATTTGTATGGTAGATCATGATGATAACCCCTATGTTGGTTATAGATAGGATAGGCAGCTCTGCTGGGACATCATCTTGTCCAGGAGACCATATAACATACATAATTGACTCAGTGTTGTCTCATCAGAAATATTATGATGATCACTGTAGATGACCTCTAGGGTTCAAGGACTGGGATCTGGTTTTTTTAAGTGCTTCAACAATGTTGGGACACAAGAGGATAAGGATTCAAGATATGATTTTTCCTAGATATGTCGTGTTGTTCGGTATTCTAGAGAGATTTGGGCTGGTAGAATATTAGTTAAAACTTCCACAGAAGTACTGGTAAATTAATGAAATCTTCCATGTTTATCATCTCCAATGCTACTATTCAAACCCATATCATAACCTTTAGGCCATGGAGTGTCAGTTGTAGGTAGATGTGTCCTTTGAGGATCATCCTATATGAACTTTAGATCAAACATGAAAGTCCTCCAATGCTAGTCTGTTCCTTTAGTGTGAGTGCTATAGTAGCACAACTATGTGTAGGATGAGATATAGAAGAGGGAGGATGATGTACAATTGTAGTGCCCATATTTGGGCTTAGATCATGTTTCTCCACCCTGGGAAGGGAAATTCAGGGACACATTACTTTAAGGGGGATGTTTGTCTGAACCTGGTTCTTCTTTGAGCTATAGATCTCCTGTTTCCTGTCATTTATCAATTAAATTTCATAAATATGGAATAATGTGAGTGAATGATAAGTTTACTGAGGTCTTGGAGGTGTCCAAGGCTATTCCAAATCCCATAACTGATGTTTTTAGTGAAAATAGGAGGCTTCCATGTTCGTTTAAAATGTGTAGGTAGCGCTTCATTTCTATGAGACTAGTTCTGCATGTTTAGTACACTTTAATAGAGGTATTTTGAACATTTTATGCATTGTTTTCAAATCTTGAGGGTAAATCCTGCGAATACCGTTTATTCCTACTATAAACCATGAAATTTGGCGTATGGTTTGACAAATCGTTCACCTAGACTTTGTAACCATATATTTTAGGGTTAACACCATTTTACCTTCTGTTATTTTTAATCAAACCTATGATTAATATTTCATATATTGGGGAGAAGGTGGCCATTATGGATCCCATTGAAGAACTATACTATGATTTGAGGTATGTTCTCCATCTGACAACTGATTTGAATACGGTTCATCTCCTTATATATGTAATGATTAGGACTTAATTCCCTTTTAGTCATTCTCGATTTTTTTGGACATTGATTGTGCTATTTGGATTTATGATCATATTCTAGAATTCATTGTTCTTATTCAATCCATATGATTTCTTCCAAAACAAGACAAATCAGATCCTAATACTGGATGTGTTATGTAGAACAAACCTAATGTGGGTCGTCTCTTTCCTTTCACTGAAAGTCAAGCTATTTATATATGTTGGGGTCCTACACACCCATTTTTCAGGAATCACCTTAATTGAAATTGAACACTATTATTTCTTGTTGTGATTTGAGTAATTAAATATTAATGTTTATGCATGATTTAGGTTATATTTCTTGAATATGTACCACCCCATGGGTGAGTTTCCTTGAGTGAACCTTTATGGATTTATTCCTTTGACATGCCTTTGAGGTGTGCCTTTATCCCTTTCATGGTTTGGTAAAAATGGAATTTCTTGTAGATGGAGTTTCAATGTTGTTATATTGTAATTGAACTTATTAAAGGCTATAGGATGGTTAAATTTCCCCTTGACCCATGATTTCCATTTCTTGATTAAACGGGATTGTATTTATGTTCCTTTCCCATGTGCGTAAATTAGAGGATATGACTTGAATTAATGAAATTGGATTGAATTTCTCTAATTGTAGATTTTTCTAGGTGAGTTATATAATAACCTATCAATTTATTTATTAAACATGATTGATTTTTCTCAGTTTTCACACAGTGTATAGACTGTGAAAGAGCCCCATATTTATACAGTAAACCATGGGGGTTGGCGCATGGTTTGAAAAACCACACGACCCATATAATTTAGTGTAAAAATTACATTATTAAATTAAGGTATGTTATATCTTACACACACTTCATATTTCATAGGTTGGTCAAGAGGAAGCCATTTGGGATCCCATTGAGGGACTATCCTAGGATTTGAGCTACATTTTCCATTCGACCTCTGAATGTAATTCAGTTCATCTCCTTAGACCTGGAATGGTATGAAATTTATTTATTTTTGTTGTAGTTGATTCTTTTGGAAATCGACAACAATATTTGGATTTAGGATCATATGACAGAATTTCTTATTCCACATATATTCTTAAAAAAATTCCAAACCAGGCTGAATCATAGCTTGATAGTAGATGATCTATCTATCATGGACCTATGTTTTGTGGCCCCATGCCTTTCGATGAAATTCAAGGTGTTTAAATATATCGGGGTGTCACACTCCCATTTTTCAGGCATCACATTAATTGAAATAGAACCCTATTATTTACTGTAATGATTTAAGTAATAAAAATAGTTGTGTTTATAAATGTTATTGGTTGTATACCATGAATATGGACCAACCCATGGGTGAGTTTCTTCGAATGACCCTTTATGGCTTTGTGCATCAGACACCCCTTTGAGGTGTACCCTTTTCCCCTTCATGGGTTGTTAAAAATGGAATTTGTTAAAGTTGTAATTGAAATGTTGTAAGATTTTAATTGAAATGATTAAAGGGTACAAGATGATTGACTTTCCCCTGGACCCATGTACAACTTTTATTGTTTAAGCATTCTTGTCTTGATTTTCCTTTCCCCTGTTTTTAAAGTAGAGGTTATGATTTGAATTGATGCAATTGGACTGAATTTCTCTAATGGTTGATCTTATTATCTGAGTTATATTGTAAATAATAAATGTGATAGATTTCTATTATTGTTACTATTTTTATATTAAAAATTAACATATGAGTATTTGAATCATTCTTGAATTACAATCCCTTGTGAGAAATTTTGAGACCATGATATGTCATGGATTGATTGAGCATGGGAATATTGTTACCATGATTTGACCAAGTGAGATAAATGTGATCAAATACATATATTAGTTTGTTATGCATGTGAATATTATTATAATAATTATTCCCACATGAGTAAATGGAAGGAGAATCCCTTGAGGCTGGTCATTGCTTGTGTCACCCTTTTGATGTGTGTTTTATTAAATTCCTTTGGTTTTGACCTTGCAATTACAATTTAATTTTTTCAATGAAATATAATTGGTTAAATGATAAATATACTTGAGTGATACTTGGATTAAAATTAAAATTCCATGGAAAGAATCATGTGACTATTGAACTTTATACCTTGATTGATACGGGGACTCGCCTTAGAATGCCATGGATGGACTAAATGGTTCATGTGATATTTTTTTTGAGTGATACATGGATCCAAATGTGAGATTGCAAAGAAGGACTCAGTGATACTTGACTTATATGTTGAGTGACACTTTGACTAAAAGTGGATTTCTATGGAAAGATTCAAAAGGGAAATGATTATGTGTCATGAGTAACACTTGGGGAGTTCTACGAAGACCACCAATGAAGGACTCATATAGAATGGTCTTTATATAATAGCTAGAGCGATACATAGGTACATGGAGAGGTTTTCCAGGGACAAGCTAATTGGTTATTGTAGGATTATGCATAGAGTGATACAGGAATTCCTACTTAGGAATGTCAAGGACAAACTCAGGTTCTATATGAATAAATGAGAAAATGGAATGGCTTATGGTGTGTCTCCAAGACAAAACCCAAGATTGAAGTCGGTATTGAATTGTATTGCATAGATGGAATTCTGAGAAATCTATTAGGATTCCAACTATATAGGGATGTCGGGCTTGGGTAAGATTTTTAGAATTATAAATTTTTATATAATTAAAATGGTAAAAGAATGTAAATCGAAAGAAATGGATTTAAGATGTTTACCTTTGAGTTCTTTTTTTCTTACTTCTTATTTTATTGGACACTCCTTGCTATATATATTCACTAACTGAATGGAATAGAGATTGGGTGGCTTCCTATTGATATTATATCACACACCCAATTTGGGTCATGTATTCAGACCAAAACTAATTATATAACTATAGGTAATGATAAGGGAAATCACCCAAACACATGTAGTTGATAATATTTATAAGAATAAGAGATCATGAGACCATGTTTTGGCTTGAGATGTTGCTTAGTCTCTTTTTCCATTTTTGTACTTTTAAGGAATATATTGAATATATATATTGTGTACCTATTTTGAATGTTTTATTAAAAACATGTGACATGTATCATCATATTTTATATGATATGTCTTCTGGCTTTGTTTACACTATCAATCTTCTACTATTTATTTATGGTATAGTTTACTGCATCCATTATTTTCACTAGTTATTGACATTCCGTTGTGATAGACACTTCTAATGAGGTAATAGTCTCCCCACAGACTCACCTAGGCCCTCCCTGATAGTAGGTAGCCTCTGAATTTTGGGTTGATTACCTGGAGGCCATGTGACCTCCTCGGCTTGGGGAATTTTTTAGTGGATTCTGGGTCCAGGAAGTAAAAATAATGGAATGAGACTCCATGTTATTCATGAAGGTCACATAAACTATTTTAGTATAAAATCTTCCCTAGTTGACTCATTGAATAAATTCATGAAAGGGTGCATAGAGCTATTTTGGAAGCAATACCTTAATGTTCACTAGAATTGACAAGATTATTAATAACCCTTGGAAAAATAAAAAATCATATGGATTATGAAGTCCATGATAGATCTTGTATCTCTTGGTGGTGATCAAGGATGATCTATTGGTCACATGATTGGATGTTCACTAAGGGGTGGATATATCTCACAAACACTGTCCAACACAATATTCAAATGGAATGACCCTATTTATAGAGTTGGATGTGGATTCTAACTGTAATGTGGTATTCAAAAACACAAACATACTACATATATACACAGGTTTAATATTTTTTTCTTACATAATCTCTATATAGAGGTTTGGGTGAATGAAATTAATAATGACATATCCCAGGTATTTTCAATTGTATAAATAATAATGAAGATAAAGTCTCATGATCATGGTATTTGGGGGATCTTCAGATGATTAATTAGAATCATGATAGAAACTAAGGAATAATATAACTATTGTAGAATAATCCAATAGATGTTGTGACATGGCCTTGATGGATTTTCAATGTGGGAAAATATCATATTGAATGGAAGATCACTATACCATGATCTGTTAATCGTGAGGATGTTGAGATGATTTTTTTGGTGGAGGAAAAAATATTATATAAAAGATAGTGATGACACCACAACCTAGTTGATTTTATCTCATGAGTTAAGGGGTTGAATCTTACATGAGAAGGTAATTTCATTTATTAACCAATCCTAGAAGTGAACTAAATTGAAATTAGAAGAATCAATCTGCATCTGAACTATTTATACTATTTTTATCCTATAAAATGTTCGAGTGTAACTTACATTAGTATATTTTTTATATGTTAATATTACAAGGGTAGTGAATTTTTCTAATGTATGAAATAATACACCAAGGTATAGACTGGTTAAATTGAAATGGCTCATCAATATAGTTCTTGGGGAGATGATTTCACTGAGAAGTCTACCAGTGAAAAGCTTATGCAATGTTGTTCTATAATTCTAGTGGAACTAAATCAAAATGAGATGGACAACATCACAATATCAATATAAAATGGAATTCTTTATATAGTAAGATCCATGTACACACAATATAACATAGTTTGATGAAGAAATTAACATAGAATTTGATTGGATAATGTTATGAGAGAAGCCATACATATAGTCATACTTGGGGGAAGAACATTGATACACAGTCATTCAAAATCACTGAGACACTTGAGGAACATAAAAGAAATATCTCACAATCTAGATAGATTTTTTACTGCTGATATATTTCCATTATAATTTTCATTAAATTTATATTTGTATTCAAAGGCTATTGCATTACTATATCCAAAGAATAATCTATTTTATTATAAAAAATATGTAGACATTAGGATGATTTTTAGTGATTCAAGAAGGATATAACCACTTGATGAAATGTGTTCTATGACTGTTTTAATCCCCTATGTTACTGTAAGTTCTATCTATAACCTCTCATCATTGTTTTTTTTTTGTTTTTTGGGAATATCATATGATCTATTGAACAACAAAAAAGATAGGAAAATTAGGAAGGAGAGGATAAAAATGTGAGAGGCTTATATTGAACATTGATAACTAAATCAACCCCTATTAGTAGTTGGGGATCTCCCTCTGGGGATGAAAAATGACACACAATTATTTTTTCCCTAGAAGGCTAATAAATTACTGAAAAAGATATATAGTTTTCACATTGTTATATTGTTTTATAATATACTGAATGGGAATATAGTCAGAAGTGAATTGGTGTACTAAAATATACTAAACTACGTTCAAATGTGCATTAGTTAAGGATATTTCATGAAAAGTTTTTCTACATTAACAATAATTTTTAAATGGTTCATTGCCTTCCAGTATTCAGTCTAAAATTCTTCTTGTTTCTATCACTACTTATAAAATGAATAATTAGAATGGGTACTTGCTGTAAGGACCTGCTAATGAGTCTTTGGCTGAAAGAGGTGTTGGTGGTGGAAAATGGGTAGCAGTTCAGCTTGGTGGAGGTCAGTCTCCCTCATCCTTTGTCGAGGTAGTTAAGGTTTGAAGGGGTGGCCAGAGAATTGGCCAACTTTCCGAACATGGAGGTACAGTTTCTTAGACCGATTTTGGGGTCCTAAAGGAGTCTCATATTCCGAATTTGTATGAGCTAATGTCCCAGGTGGCCCTTTTTGACAAGGCTTCAAAGCCGACTGAGGTAAAAAATTGTATTTCGATGTTGGATGAGGCAGGGAAAGAAAATGAAGATCCAGAAGGATGGAAAACGATCATTCCTTGGTGGAAACGTAAGCAGGTCGGGAGTAGACACTCAGAAGAGGAATTGAGTGACCAAGATGGGGCCTTAAGTGACCAATAGGGGGTCTCTCAGATGAGTGCATACTATGACCAAGAGGAATTTATTCGATCCAGTTCAAGGAAAGGGAAACAAGGAAACCTCCTAAATGGAAGCCTTCTGGTTCCCAAGGGTGGGAAGAAGTCAAGACCACGCAATGGTTATTCAGGCACTCTAAAGAATATTGTTACTAGATCGGCTAGCAAGCACAAATGCAATGTCACAAAGGCTATTCTGTGTTTATTTGTCGAACAAGGAAGGGGTTTCAGTTTCATGTAAGACCCCCACGCTGACTACTTCAGAGGCTGGTCTTTCTTATGCACATGAAGCTGAAAATTTGGAATGTGGAGTGGTGGATCCCTTAGTGATCAGGAAGGGAGAGCCTTCAGCAGTAGGAGGGGAGGATTCCACAACTGCAGAAAAATCATGGGACCACCTCATGTCTTTTGAGGAAGAGATGGTGGAGGGATTCTGCTCATTTAGGCCTTAGAGGAGGACACAGAAAGGATGAATGGAAGACCAGTTCAAGTGGGTGTATGCCAGGAGCAGGCCGATTGGATCGACAAACAACACTAAATGTTGACCAGAGGCTTCAATGAAAGGAAGATTCTAGTGGAAGAGTTCTTACAGGTTTGGGACAAGTTAGCCTCTCATTTCGAAGTGATTATCAGTGATGAGATGGGGAAAAAGGTAAGCGACCTATCCTGGAAATTATTCAGGGCAGTTGCGTCCAATATTTTCATGCTGGTCTCATATAGTTCTGTTTTCTACTTTTGTGCATAATGTGGGGTTATATTGCTAGTTTCCCACTTTTTTCCATAAAATTAGGTCTTAATAAAAATTTAACTTGAAGGAATAATTTGATAAAAGGGACCTTATGTGTTTAGAAAAATATCACCAATGTTATTACTCTGAGAACTGATAGGATCTCTATGATTTCCATTCACAAATTATGAATTTACAAGAAATAATTGAATATATATAGGTTAAAAATCACCATTTACGAATATATTTTTAATATATTTTCATTGAACAATGTTATTTTTTTCTTCAAATTGTTTTGGAATGAAATTTATATCATTGAAAATGATATTTATTCCTATTTATTATAATTACCTTTACGATATTCATTTTTTTAATGTATTTTCATAACATTATATTTTATTTTACAATATCATATTAATTTCATTCTCTCTTCATCATCATGTTAGTAGGCCACCCTTCTATAGATATTTATTGTATCTCTATAATTTCTATATCTTTCTCTATATTATCATATTTTAATTGTAGTCAATAATTCATTAAATAAAACCATAAAATCCATATAGTATGAGACAATTTTATCTAAAAATATATTTAGTCCATTATATCTTATGGATATTCAAATCATACTAATATGATATTATAAAAAAACATGGTGCATTGTTTATAAAACATGACTTTTTTGTCACTAGTTTTCAAATCCTCTCAAAACCATTATATGATGTTCCTCTATATCTTATATATTATATTATTTCAATATCTCAACTATTCCATAAAATATTCAACACCATTTTTGTATATTAAACATAATATTTTTAACTATATCTTATGAAGACAGGAATTATGAATATGACATGTTTCTAATCGTGTGTTGTCCAATTGCTTCATTTTCTAAAAAATTATTCAATACCACTTATAGAAATTGTTTTTCCATATCATAGGTATTATACCTACATAAAATTATTCAATATGGCATATAAAAACATTTTATTAATACGTTTTATTTGTCAACTAAACCATATTTACATTATAATCTCATGTTAATATGAAAATAGGATGTGATTTTTCCCAATTCATCGAATCAGCTTTTTAATTTCATGAAATAGCTCCAAAACATCTATAACATCATCTAATTCTCTAAATTGTTTTTAATTAAATTTTTTTAAGATTCAGTTTATCAATTAAGGTTACATCATGATAAGTCATTCCTCAAGTCATCTTCACCTTCTCAAAGAAAAATAAATTAAGTCACATTTTCTCATTTCTTTTTAGATTGTATTTAGTACAATTAGACAAAATAAACTTTTAGATTATTCTAAATAATAATTTTATTTATTTTATGTACACATATTTAATTTTAAACCAACCTAAATTATAATTTTTAGTTCTTTTATAAATATATTTTGTGAAATTAATTAAATGGACAAGAACTACAAGCTTTATTGTCATGTTTTTTCTATATAAGTGGAAAACCTTCTGTATGCATAAGAAGTTATCTAATAATTAAGTGTTTGTCACTAATAGATAAAAATGGAATGAAATTGGAAAGATGAAAACATAATTTTTTAATTATCCATACTGAATAGATATTGTGAAATATATAAGAATTTCCTCACAAACCCACTGATACATAAGGAATTTTCATAAGATGAACTAATATATAATATTTTTTCCTTTACTACTTAGGGAAATTATAGGCCAATGTTATACAAAAGGTTTATGGTGATATTTTTTTTATGTATAGGATATTATTGTAATCACGTAATGTTTTCATCTTTGTGAAATCAAACATATGTAGTTCATGTGATGTTTTATAATCTGAGGAATCTCGGTCACATGCATATATATAATTTTTGGTCATTCACAAACCACTCTCCTACATATAGAGGATTCACTAGAGTGTTTTTGGAGTCCTAATCACTGTATATAAAATATCCATCTCAATGAAATGGATGATATTTGAGTGCACATAGATATTATTTGTGGAACACAAGATGATTACTATATTCCACTCTCTTTGATTTCTTAGTCAAGGAATGGTTTTTTTAAATTCACATCAGACATATAATCCGAGAGAGAAAGAATCAAAATTATTTAACTACTGGAAACCAAGGAAATGATTTAATTTTTACCTACCCATGGTGTGATCCTAGGATTTGAGAAGGATCTCAAAATTTTCTATGAGTCCTATAAAAGACATAGAAGTTCATTGTGATCAATTTTTAAATACTCACCAAGATTAGGGTTTCACATTATATTATTTTTCCTCCATTATTTTTATCTTCTAGGACGAAGCTGTAGTTCCTATTTGGTCAAGATAAGGAAATATTCCCAATTGCCACCTCAATAATTTAAATGAATTTATGGATTCATTTATCTTATTTTATTTTCATTGGGGATATGTTCTCATATATAAGTAGTTGAAGTTCTTCACTGTTTTTTTGAATTAATATAAATAACTATCACTTATTATTATTCCTCACATTATTCCTCATCGATTTTATAAATTATCCATATGTTGTAGGGGAGTGAGGATTAGTTGAGGAGTGATTGAGGTTCCTTGGTCACTATGGTATGGTGAAAGGAGTTTAACACTGGTCCCCACTTGCACTGCCAAATCGAACATACTATAATATTGTAAATAGATTAAGGTCCCGATACACATATTCATATAGGTATGGGAATGAGATTATTTATAAATATTTTTAATATAGTTAATTAATGAGGAGATTATCCATGGTCTTACAAATTCTTCTTCCCATAAAATCGAATTCACTTCCTCTAGAATCCATTCACTCCTACAAATTTTAAATACACATTATTTTATTCATTTAAAACAAAACTATAACATTAGGTAGTATTTTAGTGAATTATATAATGAATAACCTTTTATTTAGAATAATAACCTTTTTTCATCTTTCCTAACTGAATATTAGATTTTATATAATTCTTTAATTATCATGAGTCATGTGAAAACCTCACATAAAAATCTACTCAGTTTGTGTTTTATAAGATATTAACAACCTCTATATTGTTATTTTACACATTATATAGAATAATTAACTTTGTTTTAGAACATTTCATCAATATTTAACTTTCCATGATGTTTAAAATTATTTTATCCATCATGTATAATCATTAATTCATTCTCATAGAAAACTCCAAGTAAAATTTGGAAAATCTATTATTCTGCATTCACCGATGAATTATTTATCCTAATATGAAATTTTACAAGAATAAGTAAATGGTTAATTAAAAATTTAGTATCTAAAACACATATTATAACTAAGTACTCACTCATAAACTTCCTTATTGTTACCAAATAAATGTTCAATTTTTTATTCCCATTATAAAAGTTAGAAATCATAATTTTTTTATTAAATCCATACCTTGAAATGATAGATGTTATCCATTGTATAAATTATATTTTTTTAAAATTTTTTGACATGTATTTTGGTGGGTTTTTTATATGGGAGTGTTTGGATATGAAAGAAGTATAAATTAGAGGAAATGAACATATCAATAAAATAATCTAGAGTATAATGGATACTATCGGGTAGCTAGTATCCTAGAATATGGTACCTGGTGGAATAACATAGGGGGATGTAGGAATATGTAGGGAAAAAGTGGCTAGTGTCCCTTGATCAAGCATTTAATGTCCCCCAGTACATTGTAAGGATTTTCTGAGTAATTAATGGCCTCTTGCCTAATTTATTTTTTTAATTATTAATTAATGGAATTTATTATAGATTTTTTTATGAATCTATGTGTAACCATTTTTGGATTTTTTATGAATTTGTTTTCCTTATACATTTATTTCATGATTCTAAGAGTGAAGTATTCTCTGTTTGGGAATAGAATTAAATGTTGTGTTTCCTATTAGATCACTTCTAGTAAGTATCCCTATCGCCTCCTTTTTATTTTGGATTTCTCTCACTATATTTTCATTATTAATATAAAGTCACCAAATTACGGGTTAATGTAAGACATTCATATTTCCATTAATTGGGGTTAATTTATCAAATTTTATTTGATGAGGAGGATCTAATTAATACGAGTAGGTGGTCCCTAGACCTTAACTATATTTTATATGTGTTTTAAGAACATTTTATGATGTTGTTGTTAATGAGAGGGTAAAATTACTTGGAGTGGTTCCATGTTGGGGTTTATATATATATATAGACTATATTCTAATATATCCCCTTCAATTTACAGATTAATCACATTTCTACTAATTGATACATTACTTTAGGAAAGTGATTGGTACCTTAGAAAGGGGAAAACACCGAAAACGTTCCATATTATGGGTTGAATTTTTCTTGACCTAGAGAGGTGTTATTAGGTTTTCCCTGATGAAAATTAATCCTTAATTATTGATAACTAGTTAATTGAAAAAAATAATTAATGGGTATAGTTGGTGACTGGTGAGACACAGCCTTTGATAGATGGGTAATGGTAAAATATTACAAGGTACTAGTTAAGTGATAACCTATACATTTAAAAATTAGAAATCAAATTATAGGTCATACCATAAATGGTCTAATAATAGGATGTTGGATAATGTAACCAAATATTAACTTATGAGAATTTTAATGTATGGGAAATGTGAGAACCTATTTTTAATTGTGAATGGTTGGGATATGTTCTAACCAAATTTAATTATTTTGCAAGGTTGGGTGAGGTGGAAAACTTATTTTCTTATGATGAATAGTTGGGTGAAGTGAAAACCTTAAAACCTTTAGATTGTATTTTTTGGGTGGGAATCCAATCAAACACATTAAATTTATGAGTGATTTTGAATGATTAAAACCATCCAAATTGTAATGGAAAATGGAATTTGGCATTATTCTCGCCCATTTATATAGAATAATTTAATAATATTTATGTAAGAAAATACAAAAACTTATCATAGTAGTCTTATTATTATGGATTGGTTTGTTTCCCTTTTAACCTGTCTACTTGATTAGATTATGAACAAGGGAGTGGATGATTCACCATTCCACTATAATTATGTTGGGATCAGACAATATGAGTGTTTTACCCATAAATGATCTAGCCAAATTTGGAAATATATCTCATATAAGTGACTTATTAAAATTTATTAATATTATATATTTATATTATGTTCAATTTTATTCAATATATTATTGGAAATTCATGCATACAAATTGGATTTATTTAAGGATACCATTGGTGGAGGAAAACATAGTATATTGGTCATACTCTTCTTGTGTACCTTAGGGGGTGTAAAACATTCATGCTTTGTGATGTAGGTAAGGGAAATGTGTAATGAAACATCTTGGGTCAACCCAAACCCTCAATTGAACTGGCCTACCATGTGGCCTAAAGTGTTACCCTGATCACCATGTTCTAGAAACAAGCATTGGGCATAAGAATATATTACATAAAAAAATAAACTAGTAAACAAGCATGATACATCATAAAACGTGATTTCCATACTAATAACATCAATTTTAGTAGCATTAAATAGTCAGATAACATATAAAATTATATACATCATATAAGAAACCAGGCATAATTGGATATATACATGGTATATCATAAGAGTCACCAAAACTCAAAAGGGAAAACTTCAAACAGGTCCCGTATAAACATCCCCACTAATAAAAAAATGAACAAAATGATGATAAATAATAAAATAACAATTGTATTATACCCCCTACACAAAATACAGGATGACGATAATCAATAATAGTAGCCAAAGAACACAGTGTCATTTCTTTAATCATGTATTTCAAAACATATCTTTAAAACACCAAGATTCCCAAGTAAAGTGTGAAGCATGAAGATGAATAATACACCAACATTAATACTTTTATGGATTTTATCCATTAAAACCATTAAAATATTTTTGAAAACATTTTAAAAATGAAACCACGTTGAAAACATACCATTTTAAAATAAACCATTGAAATTCCATTGGTTTTCCATTTAAAAAAACTGGGTTTTCCAAAACAAATTCAAATATATTATGAACTAATAAACAAGGATTAACATGATTAATAAACCCATTACAAAAATGAAAATCATAACATTATCTTCATGTAATCACATCAATAAAAAATATAGATAAAATATATTATGACATAATAATGGAACTAATCAATTACATAAAGCATATAAACCCATCGTACCTAAGTAATGTGTAGTTCAGAATATAATGGATAGGATGATACTGAGTGGGTAAAAATGTATGCTAGATAGCTCGGAAAATTAAATCTATCAAGAAATTCTTTGATCCCAACTCCAAGATCTCTTATGGTCTCTTTGCAACCACCATGGAATCATGCTTTTTCTTCCTACATAAAGGATCTCATAGTCCCTTGGAAACTAAATTGGAGGCTCGCACATTCCTCTATTTGATGGATCCAGTATTGTCTTAGATAAAACAAAATATATGTTCACGTGATCTGACCTAGAAAGTCTCACATGGTCCATCACACAAGACCCTTTCTTACACCCAATTTAATCCATGTTATACTCTATGCCAACATGATTAAAAACAAGTTCCCATGTCAAACAGAAAACATCACAAGATATTTAATTATAAAACAATCCTATTTTATCAAAAAACAATTCCATGGTAACACTATCTCTAAAAACACTTTATATATATATATTGAAACCTATAAAACCATTTGATCCATTTTAATAAACACATGTTGTGCATACAAGCCACATACATTTGAGAAACTATTTAAAACACCAACATTGCTATGATAATCCCTGAACCACATCAAACCTAAAAATAAAATTAAGAATAAATAATTTAAATGGAAATTCAAGAAAAAAATAAATAAATTATATTAGGAATTTAAAGGTAATCCATGATAAATTCACTTCAATAGAAACCCCTACCTCAGTTTCGGTCCAAATATAATCTCCCATGGTGATGACTATTCGATAGAAGAAGAAAAAGTCCTCGCTCAACTAATCCATAATAATTCCAATAAAACCCCCCAATAAAAATAATAGATTCATGAAACATACCAACAAGGATTCTATACTTCACCAGAAATTATTGAACTAGAAGGAAGAATTGATGAGGAGGAAGAAACCTTAAGGAATTTTACTTATCTCAATCCAAACCAGAAAGCTCTCCAAGATAAATCCCCCCCAATGGTGTGGTGAAGCTCTAACACCAAAAGGAACGGGTCTACACATGGAGGGGAGAAAACAATGAACAATATAATAAGATCCCAACATGGTTATATTTTGAGAAAAATCCACTCTTTAGGTGTGCGGGATAGGGAAATGCAATTTAGACACGTAGTTGGAAAACCCATCTTCCAAACATGTGGGTTCAACAGTCCACCCAGAAAGGGATACAAGATTACACATTGTTTTTAAAATCTTTGAAAAGATTTTATCATTTTGTGAATAACCCTAATGTCACAAACCACAGTACTGTTACAGGGTTAGGTGCACTATTTTATAAACTACTCACTACTTTTACCAATTGGACTTTATTTTTAATAACTCCCTTTTTCTGCAATCGACACCCAATTACTCTGTGAAATCATCAAAAGATAATTTAAAATAAAATGTAGATGTAACTGTGACTCAGAGTGTGTCCTAAAATCTTGAACATACTACATTCTATATCCAAAAAGTCCTCTATAATCCTTGAATTAAAATAGATGGGGCCCCTCCTCCGTCACTATTTCTTCCAACTACAATTTCTTATAGTTATCAATAATACACCTATAAATCACATAGGCCAAGATGATCAAAATATCATAGATCGCCTTTTCTGAACATCCATGAATCAAAAAAGATGCTCCACTATGGTGGTATCATGTTCTAAATCCAAATATTTCAACTATAGAATGTGATATGGAGTTATAAGGTGTCTTTTCATCTAGGAAACATGAAATACATGAGGAATATAGGCTAGTTATGGTGGCATCTCCAATCGATAGGATACCTTCCCAAGAAAGTCTAGAACATGATATTTCTTTACATAATAAAACACTAATATCTCATACTTTCACAAACAACAGTTATCCAGATGAATGGATAACCATGGAAACACCTAATCACCAAACATAAACTCCAATGAATGAATAAAATTTTCGACATATGAATTTTGGTGACTATGAGTTATCTCTATTAATTTTTGAATAAAAAACAATCCTTTTCATCTACTTGATGAGGCTCGGTCCAACCAAGGAATGCTTTTCTATCCTAGATCTATAGAAATGGGACTATCACAAACTCCCATACAACACCAGAAATGGGTCCATCATGATCTAGGATAGAAATCCATTTTATTAGAAAAATCATCAAATTGCAGGTGTCTTTACCATGAACTGTCCAATTAAAGAACACATTCCCACAACATATCCCAGAGAAATTGGATATTACATTCATTATTTCTATCATTATAAGAGTGATACATGGTTCCCAACTTTATCTAGGTTCCCAAGGCCTCTAGGATTCCTTTATTAAAACGAGGTGCAAAATGGGCATTGTAGTATAGGAATATCACCCTAGGAACTCCATGACAAAAACCAACATCTCGAACATACCTGTGTCCTCAGTCATCTACATTCATCGACTATCTAAAAGGAATAAATTGGGATGGTTTCATCATATGAGTGACTATAACCCATATAAAATCATTCCCATCTAGAGTACAAGCTAATCACATCAGGAATTCCATAGTGATATTGTCCCACATCCACAATGGAATGGAAAGTAGATTAAGGAGGTATATGATGTTCAATGTTGATCCTCTTGTAAGTCAATCATCTATAAATGAAGTCCAAAAATTCACACTTTATCCCAAGCCACCAATGCTAGCCCCTCATGGTACAAAACCTCTTTTCACCCAAGGGTGAATGACCTAACAGGAATATTGTTCCTCCTACACCACCACCTCACACATGATCGTAAGAACAACCTTATACTTCCAAATAAGTATAGAACCAACAACATACTGATACGAAATTTCCCAAGGTCTCTCTAACATTAAGAAATTATAAACTAGTGGAACATAGTTTTAAATCCACTAACACTCCTAACATGAATGATAAGATATTTTATAACCATTACACTATAAAAGAGCACAAACCCTATATCCTCCTATATTTCGTGCCTTACTTTATCAAAGAATCACATCCAACCCTACCCATCTATTGATTCTAAAATGGTCGTCACTAAGAGCCTCATACTCAATGTTATAATGGCCATGTTTCCCTTCATGAGAGTATACTAAATCATGTAATCTATATTATTATGATACTCCACCAATCATCTATTTCATAGGATTAGGGCCCTTTGGTTAAAATGTACTCTAGGATCTTATGATTCGAATACACAATAAAATGCATCCTGAAGTGGTAATAACACCACATTTTTAATGCATGTATCAGAAATTCTGTTTCCAGGATCATGGTTGGGATAATTATAATTACACAGGGGTACCTACAAATGATATATAACCCACCATATAGTCATGTTTCATCAGAACACACCAAAAATTCCCTCTAGAAGCATCCAAAAACAAATCATAAGATTTATTAGGATCAGGAATAATCAATATAGGTGTATATGTCAACCAAGTTTGCAACATATCAGAAGAACCCTAATGTTTCTCATCCCTCACAAACATCGCCCCTTTCCTAATAAAATTCATTAAAGAATAATCTAGTATAGGGATGTCCCACATAAAATATCTACAATATCCAGGAATGCATAAAAAACATTGGATCTCAAAATCATTATTGGTCTTCTACCATGACATGACTACTTGAACATTCATTTGATCAACTGATACTCCTTCAATATAAATCATGGGGCCCAAAAACATCATGACCTATATACAAAATTGGAACCTATAGAAAGTGTAATATAGTTTTTTCTATCTCAAAAAAACACAAAAAACATCTTTTTATTCAACAGGATCGTCCGTTATCATTGAATATACCAATATTTCATCCCCACACATGACTATGAAGGATTCCAAATAGTGGTGGAAAATATGGTTCATCAACTCCGTAAATATTTAAGGAGTATTAGTAATCCAAATGGAATAACCAAATACTATAATTGTCTATACATTATTCAAAAAGTTGTCTATGTGAAATCATCTTCCCAGAACCATAACTGGAGGTACCTTGATATCATATCGATCTTAGAAATCCCAAATTACCCTCTTAGTTTATTAGATAGACCATCTATTATGTGTAATGGGTATTTATTCTTTTTGTTCACATGATTAATATTATGATAGTCTATGCAAACATGGATGATCCTATCCTCCTTCTTTATAAATAGATCTGGCGAAATGAAAAGTGATGCATTAGGATAGATAAAACCCTTTCCCTCAAATTCCTCTAGTTTTACATTAATCTCCTTCATCATGGATAAAAACCTATGACATGATGGTAAAGAGAATGAGTTTTTTGTGTTGGTATATTGATAGGGAACATGACCTCTCACTAGGGAAGAAATCCTAAGAAATGACCTATAAACATATTTGGGTGATATTCCTCAACCACCAGATGTTAAATTACTAAATAATT
Organism: Viscum album; assembly: GCA_963277665.1. Lineage (NCBI taxonomy): Eukaryota > Viridiplantae > Streptophyta > Magnoliopsida > Santalales > Viscaceae > Viscum > Viscum album. The sequence continues at coordinate 1,416,836,158 of OY728133.1, forward strand.
CATATTAGTATTAATATAATACCATGAAATCTATCCCATGATGAATAATAACACCTATGAAATTGGTCCCACCCACTTTGAATGTGGATCCCACCGACCCTCCAATACGTGGGTCCTCCTGTCAAGAGAAGGAAAATATACCCTAGTGTGTTAAAATTACACTAGATCCTTAAATTGTATCATCCTATATATACCAATAACAAATGAAAAAATATAGGCCCATAACAGTGAAGCTCTAGATGAATTCGGCACTAACTACCACAACACAACACTCATGGAACATGAATCATTAATCTCTTTTTCTTAACCAACAGTGTTAGAAATTCAATAAAACATGGAATAAACATAGCACGTATAACAAATTAATCATTCTTATTATGTGAAATGAAATTACTTAATGTTATAGTGTAAAAACAGATGAAATGGACGATTCAATAAAAATGATACCTCTTAAAGTGGCCTTCCCAAAATCATGGTCCTATAGTATGACCTTCACAACATGGAGACACCCTAGATTAGACCCATCTTATGTATTCATACCCTGATGAGAATATAAACCTCCATGAAGAGAACCTCTACCCTCATAAGACTTTAACTACATCTGAGATCCCTTAGAAAAATTAGATCATACACCGTTATCCCCTAAAGCCAAAAGATAATAATAGATATTCCTAAACTTCCCACACTAGTGGCATATTGATAGAGTATCTGGGAAATTTAATTAGGAAAGTCATCCATTAATGTACTGATAAAAAACAATGGGATTACACCCTAAAGAAACAACATGAACTGAACCAAAATAGTACTAGATACTCCTTCCACTATCTCTCTAAGACTCATCCCACTTTCACTTCTGACCAAATGAAGAACACTAGCTTCCTCCCAGTGAAGGGAAACAACTGAGTCCTTTATTGATAGTCAAATCTAACATTCCAAGTCATTATTTTAAACCACCTCAAAATAGGTTGGTATATATAATATAAAAATAATAGATCTAATCGGTGGACTCAATACCATATCAAAATGTCCAACCATGATGTAGTCATTGATGAAGATATTTAAAGAGACATCAACCAGTGTGGAAAATCTCAAAGAATACCCCATCACAAAATGATTACCATACTCCATCTATAAGAACTTGTTATCCTCCACCACCCTCATTGAATATTAGAAGAAATTAAGATTAAACACTACAATGAATGTGGTCCAAATGTGATTCCCACCACTTCCTACCCAGTCATTTCAGATAATACATGAAAAATCCCACTTTTGATGTCTAAGGGGTATTCAAGAATTCATAAATCCACTCAATATGACCCAACCACTCCTCATACACATTGGATCCATTTTTCACATGGAGCACAGATTGATTTTTTCATTTTAAAATTTCAATCAATGTACTACATCCATGTATTCTCATGGCCACCCACATGATACAAGGTTTAGATCATACAAATCATTGGCTCCAAAAAATCTAGATCAAGGGGAGGGTTTAAATATGGGGTGATCTCCATGGCACACTGTCTATGCCTGGATGAGGTCTTTCTTAGAGGCATGATTCACAATACCCAAAAAATATATTTTATAAAGCACAACTCAATATTAAACCATTCAATCCAGACCAAAACACACCCTAATATTGGATATAAAAAAAGACCAAGAATCTAAATAAAATCTAAATAAAAATGAAATAAAAAAACATTCAATCATTTCCTCAACATCATGGTTTGGACACCAAATTACAAAAACATGTGCGAAATATGTGGGTTTTACTAGATTTATTAGGAAAGTATGAAAAGGTTGTCCATATTATATACTAACTATATGGAATAATCATGTACCTCTTCCCCACTTCCCTATTTCCCCCCAAAACCCAAGAATTCCCCGGAGATTACCAGGGAACTTTCCACCAACTAATAAATTACTTGAAATGACATCAAGTAAAAACTAATCTGGGTCAAAAATTATATACAATCCCAAAAACCCATTGGAACACAATTTTCATCAAAATGAAGAGTTATCCAAGTACTACCATGTTCCTACCTATCATGTTCTGACTGTCCTAGATCCCACAATCAACTAAATCCAAAATAAAAAAAACCCACTCTAATACCATCTTGTAATAAACCAACATGAGTCAATTTAACCCATCACCAATGCTTGTCGACCACATGGCTAGAAGCACATTCAAAATCACCACAGGCTAACAACAACCATTGGTCATAACCAAATATTTCTTAGAATAGATTTTCCACTAGTTAATTAACATGACCTATATATTGAATGGGGATTCCACATGAATAACATTAGAGTTACTTGGATAAAATGGGATGATATAATAAAAAATTAGATACATCATATATAAAATAATACATAATTTGACATAAACATGGTATCTCATAATATACCATAAAACTAAAAAGAATGTTAAAAAACTCAAAATAAGGCCCATATATACATCCTAATAAGTAGAAAATCACAAAAAGGACTCTATACTATCCAATCAAAATGAGAGAATTTATCCTCTATAAAAACAATATAAAATTATAATAAAGGAGAGCCATCCTATTATATGGTTCCCTTTCCCTTACCTATGTCCTCAAATAAAATGTTTTTAAATGTGGAAAGGCTAATGGAAGGAATAAGGAAATAATACTAGAATGATACCACCATAAATATAGTTAAGGGTTTTACCCTTGAAAACCAATAAACTAGTTTGAATTCTTTTTTAAACTAAACCACTTTGAAAACAACCCATTTTCAAAAATAACCCTTGAAATCCCTTTGGTATTTTATTTTAAACTGAACTTTTTTTTCCAAAAAAATCTAATATTGATGAAACCAAGGAGGGTTAACATTATTTATATATCTAACACAATATGGGAACACATAAAATAATAATTATTGATAGAAATCAATGAAAAATGACCATAATATATCTCGTCACATAAAAATGAAACTAAACAATTACATAAAGAATTTAAACTAATGTTGAATGAGTAAAGTTAACCTATAACTCTAACCAACAGGCCTATCATGATTATGTAAAAAATGAATCCTTGCTAGATTAGAAAATGGAATCTTTCATGGTCTCCCCTAGGCCCAACTCCAATAGCTCACCTGGTATCCTGGGAAATAACACAGAAGCTCACATAGTCTTCCTAAATAAAGGCTCTAATGATCCCTTGGAAACCAAGTTAAAGGCTCACCTGTTCCTCCCTCCAATAGCTCCCATAGCATCACAGAAAAACCAAATTGGATGACTTCATGACACTCTATTAAATGTCTCATGTGATCCCTTGAAAAAAACTCCTCACTCACACCCTAGTTACCCCATGTGCTACTCCATGCCAACACAATCACAAACTAGTGACCATATCAAACACACCATATCATAAGGAATTTGAAAATAAAACATACACATTTATCAAAACACATTTCCTAAGGAAAAATTAAATCAAAAACCACTATATAAATCCTTTTAAAGTAATAACCCCTTTGAACCCTTTTAGAAAACACATGGTCTTCATAAAAGACACGCCCATTTAGAAAACCCCATTTAAACAAAACAATTGTCAAGATAATACTAAAATACATCAAATATGGAATTTAAATCAATAATAAATCATTTAAATGTAAATTAAAACAATATAAAAAGGGTGATTAATAACGTAAAGGTAATTCAAGGTAAACTCCATAAATAGAGGCACTACCTCAAATTAGGTTAGAATCACATCACCCTTGGCAAAGACCACTAAGATGTGTAAGAAAAATTCTTCAAATGCTGATTACAAAAGAAAACCAACCAAAATACGCCATTAAAACCCATACATTTTACATGAACTCCCAATAATGTTCAATAATTCCCCCAAAATGGATGAACATAAAATAATAAGGGGGAGGAGGAAGAATCATTGAGGAAATTGACTTATTTAAAGCTAAAACACTATGATCCTCAAGATAAATTGTCACATAGGGGATGTGGAAGCTCCAATTACAAAGGAGAGGTGATATGAATGATGGGGGTCAAACATGAAACCCCAAAACACAAAACATGGAAGGGGTGTTTTTTTGAAAAACTATTTTTTATTTGATTTATACATGACCGCATAGTTTGGACGCTCGGTTGGGAAAACCATGCACCAACTATATTGGTATATCATTTTACCATGAAAGCAATTGATGCTAACTCCTATGTAAATCATGGGTTGAAAAGAAGTTCTCAAATTTTTTAAAACCTCACTAGAACAATCTAAAATCCTTGTCTCCATAAACAGAACAGTAAGGAAAATCATGTGGTAACCACGCACCTTGGTTTTCCCTCCCCAAAACACATGTCATCCATTCCTAACACTTCATAACTCCAATAATGCTTCAAAAGAGAAATAATACTCAAAGTTTGAAATACCAGTGACCTAAAGGGTGTCTCAATAGGAACTAATAATTGACGACTGAGATAGAAATATATGGATGATATTAGGAGATAAGATTGGGTAAGTCCTCAAACCCAAATGTATTTATGTCTCAATTATTTTATATTTTTTTAGTATACAATTTATATGATAAACCCATCAGGTGATATTACATCTAATGTATGACTAGGAAAACATTTACAAGGATTCATATTTTTTCACAATATGTAATGTATTTTAATGAATAACTTTTATAAGTAATTTCAATATAATATTTTTTATATTATGGATCATGATTAATTTTTATTTCAATAATATTTTTTGGTAATATTATAGATTGAATATTCTCCCAATGATATCAATAGAAACTCACCAATTTTTAGTAAACTATTGTGTATAGAGAGGCACACATATGGTATATAGATCTTTGTATTGGAATATAGGAATGTGGGTTGAACCCTGAATATTACATACCATATGGTCAAAAACATTCCCAACTACACTTTAATTAGTAAAGCCATTTAGTATGCATATGAAAGGTATCACAATATAAAAGACTGCATGAGAGGTAACGTATTAAACTTATGTAATAGTGATTATTGTAAAACATGAACCCTTATTATACTAATGGCATATTATATGAAATTATATATATAAATCATCAACTAGAAATCTAGGAAAAATACTTTCTAGGTCTCATAATTGAATTGTGTATCTATATATGATACCTGAATCATATTGATATTATAATTTTAATAAAAAATAATCCTTCTTATGATTAAAATCAACCAATGATAACTTAATTATTCAAATTTTTAGGGTTAATTAGATTTCTTATCCCATGCTATATGCAACACACATGACTGAATGTTAGTAGAAATGAGTTAGAAAAAAATCTATTGAACCAGTTGGGGTGGGGTCAATGGATTTGGGGATACTTGTAAAGGGGATTAAATTCTATTAAAGAAATTATGCAATTTTTTAAAATTATGAATGAAGTTGTGACTTAATGATAAATATCATGTTATGTGGTTATTGGTCACACAATGAGTGTAGCTTTCTATAAAAATAGTGAAGATGTGGCCATGTTTTGGAGAAAATACATATTTTTTAGTTGACACAAATTTGGCTAAAGTTGTTTTCCACATTGTATTGTATATATTTTTCATTAGAATAATTCAAATATAAAAAATAGCCTGATGTACAGGTATTTTTGAAGATATATTTCATGTTGATTTAATTTTAACGGAAATGTGGAAAATGGATGAACCATCCATGAATACACAATATCTCCCATGTCAATGTGTAATATTTTAGAGTAATCTGAAAATGTTTTGGTCGTTTAAATTGTTTTTGATGGATTCATAAGGTTTTTGATTTTACCTAGTTTTTGTAAATATTCCAACTATGAGATATCCATGATGTAGAATGAATGGATATTTCTTGAGGATCTATAATCTAGTAGGTCATGATTTACCAAGATAAGTTTAAATGAGGTGGTAATGACAACTACATCATGTTATATAATATATTTGGATTATAAGATTTATTAGAAAAACATAGAAGCCTACTATGGGAATTTTGAGTAGTTGACATTCCATAGTGGATTATGATGTAGAAGTTAATGTTTAGGGAGTATAAGTAACAACACCAAAATGATGATATGTGATAGTTAAAGGAGGATCCTCTACATATCGCTACAAAGAGTGTTGTCATGGTAGACCTCGAAAGATGTATTTTTTTAATACATATGTGCAATTTAGTGGATGTAAATGGTCATTCTTAAAAAACCAAGTACATTAATCAATATTATAAATGTTTGATAAGATCAAAATAAGTAAAAATAATAAGGAAGGTGTTTTCGGAATGGGTTTTAATGAGAATAAATTGGTATGAAGTATACTTTATTTTTTGATTTGAATTTTGTTTGAGAAAATGAAATTAGAATATGTTTTTATAAATTTTTTAAATGGAATAATTAGTTTAACATTACATTTGAAAATACTTATTAATAATTGTCATTCAAATTGATTAGCACTTAATTATGATCCATTAAATTTTAAACTTGTAAATCCAATGAGAATAAATTTCAACCACAATGATGGAATGAAATGAGATCGATGACAACATTTGGATAAGAAATCAAAATAATCTAATTTGACTATTATTACAAAGTAAAATTATTTTATATTATTAAATAGGGAATTATATTTAAACTATAAATGGGAATTATTTAATTTTTTGTATTTTATTTTAAGTAATAAAATTGATCCCATGTTGTTTTGTTTTTTCAATCATGATTTCACTCTCATAATTCAATTATTACTTGACCTCACATGTATAATTCTTATCACTTGAGTGTCATTATCTTTAAAGAAATTAGAATGTGAACTCTTGGATTATATTATTATATATTATTATAATATCCATTATTTAAATTAAATTACTAAATTAGGTTAAAATTGGATCTATTACAATGAAAAGATTCCCTTTAGGGGGAAGATTAGAAATTGTAGAAATAAATTTAATTTGAAAAGTCATATAAAGGTTATAACCAAATATCACCAATACTGTTTATTTCCATCCAAAACTAGAGAATGAATAAAAATTGTGTTGAAAATAATAGAATTAATGGATTATAAATATAGTGTTTTATTGTAAAAATGAAATCTATAACATGAAGAAGAATTAGAAGATGGCATCAAATAAAGGATCACTTATTCAAGAATTATCCCGATTTTAATTATTAGATAAATGGAGTAGAAGAACTTATTGTCTTAAATGTATCTCATAGTTCATGGAAAACAACTTCTAGATGAGAAAAATACACATTTATGGACATGAAAGAAGGTTAGGGCTATAAGAGTTTACAAGTGTGAATTGGAAATTCATAAAAAATACATTAATCCATATTTTAAAAAAAATAACTTCCAAATATAAGTAAACTAGATAAACTTATAACAAATATTTTGTGTATAATTTTATCCTCCATATAATATTGAAATTTGATCCACATTCAATCCTCAATGAGGAAGATAAGGCCCAAAATGTGATGTTTTTTCAATTTATCTTATTATAGAACTATTTTAATTTAATCAACACATTTCTACTATAAAATGTGAGATTTAAAAAGGATGGACCAAATTAAATAGTGGTGTATATAGTATAGAGTAATTTTATAATCTTTTTTTGTCAAAATAATACCTATAAAAATATTTATGTCAAATATACTAGGGTGTACTTTAAAGGGTAAAAGTTGAAATATTTAAAATTTTTGAAATAGATAATAAAATCCGTTTTTTTCCATAAAGGAAAATATTTATTACAATGTGTGTAAAATATATTATTTTAAATCAAAAATATCTTTAATAAATATTGGATTTATTAACTCCCCAAAACATATGATTTTTTATTCCTAAACTAAGACTCATGTCACGTATTATAAAAAATTATAATAAGATGTGAATGTTGATATTTATTAACCCATGATAGAAATATAATTAATGAAATAATCACATAAATAAATAAATATAAATAAATTTTAAATTTATTATCTTGGAAATATTTAAAAAAAATCCAATGAGAGTAATGACACTAATAATGGTGATACAAGTTATGGGTTCACTATTCCACTAATTCTCAATATATTTGCACACTGACCATTTATATCATTGTATATTCATTCTTTATTTTTTATATTAAAGTCAATTTTAAAATTTATGATAATCTTGTTCTTTCGATCGAACCTGTATCATCCTTTGCAATCAATTTTCAAAACTGACTCACTTCAGCATTCATGAAATTCAAACCTTAAGCTCCCATTATATATATACCCATATTTTTAACATTTCATCATTATAATTATTATTAGTTTCTTCATGAATTAATTTTTTAGTGTTTAATATAGTCAGATATCAAGTACACACACATATGTCAATTTGATGCAATGATGAAAATTATTGAAAGAGAAAAGACTGTATAAAAATACTATTGTTCTAAGATGAAAAAGATTACATCACTTGATTATAAAATCAATTGAAGAGGAAAAATTACTATTTCATGGTAATATACGATGTTGTGTGGGGAAAAATGATATAAGTTATCATAAAAAAATATCACAAATAATGGTATCAAAATATAAAAGGTTTTATAATGATACAACCAATCACAGAATTTATAATTTTTTTTACAAAAAATTTCCATCAATAAAAAAATATTTCTTATTCTTAGCATGACACAAATATTATTTAGAAAGTAAATAAGTAGGTTTTTATAAATTATACATAAAAAAGATAATGTGACATGAATGCAAGTTTTTTTTTGTTTTTTTTAAACCATAACAATAAACAAATAAAAAAATCCAATGGAGCTGCCCAAGGTGTGTTTCCATCACAAACACTTAAAATGTAAAATTTTCCTCAATGTAACCCTTTGGAAAAACATATACTTATAAAACTAATAATTTTAAATACAAAAATAATAATAAATTGAGATGGTTTTGGATAAACTAATGTTCTTAATTAATGGTGGGGTCATGCAGTGTGATGAAATCAACATCCTGTGCGGAAGTTCCTCAAAGTATTACTTCACACTCTATACATTAAATCTAAAAATAATATCAATATACTCTTATATGACCTCCAATACACCATAATAAAATAAAAGAGATACAATATATGTCTACAATAATATAGAACACAGCTTACTAGGCATCAGGTTCAACTGTGAACTATAGAGAAGAAATATATCCCTCATAAACCTCTCTCTTCTAGGTAATCTTTTCATGTGTTTATTTTCTCACTATTTTTAGAGCCTTGGGTTTTTGTTTGATGATAATTAGATATACTCATTCTCCTAAAGTTTCTACTACCTTTTATCTCAATATTGGGGAAAATCCTTGTTTCATTTCATTATCATAAACAATTCTTGACGCTCAACCACCATGGGGAGAAGCTAGTTTTTTCAAAAAACAATTCAGAATTAGTAAATATGAATTATGGTATTTTTAAATGTCTTATAAGACCAAAGTGTATCATTTAGTTGATTTCTGGGATCCTTTTTATTAAATTTCACTATTTTATTCAATATTTTATTCAAGTCCTTATTGTAAAAAATTGAATGTATTTCTATTTAGGGGTGGATCATATTTTATTAGATGTGTATGAAACCATATTTTTTAAGCAGTTAATTTAAAATTTTGATTCAAATAGTTTGATAAATTTTAACTTTTGATCACATTTGATATTCCAAAACTATAAAAATACAATCCATGAAAAATTCCACTACAATATGACAATCATCAATGCTAGTGGATTTGGCTTCCAAACATTTACCAACATAAAAAATAGTTAGTAGAATTTAAAATAAACTGAATTAACTAGAAAATATCCCTTTAGAATCAGTTCAAAAAAATATTATATAGAATAATATGGTTTATTGATTTATCTAGTGTCTTCTATAAATGATACTAGTGTGTTGGAAATGAGAGAATGACATAAAATTAGGTTTTATGAAAAAAAATTAAGACAATATAATATATAGTCTATAACATAACTATATGTCCTTTAGAGTCCAGAGTGTAAACCATTATCATGTTCATGAAAAAGGAAAAAAAATCTAGAACTTAGGATCAGGAACACATGTCATAGTTACTTGATCTCTACACATGTACTAGATATTGAGATTATCCATCAAATAAAAACTAGAATCAAAAGTCAACTTTTAATTATGGTATTTCTTTATTTTTTTTTGTATTTCATAGGTGAAAACTATAATAAAAAAAATTCATTAAAAGGATTTATACTTGAGAGTGTAGATGGGTACTCATTGGGAAATGTGTCTTGATGTGGAATTGGGTCTAATGTGTCATTGTCTAGTGTATGATTAATCCAAATCATGTGGTACAATAGTAACTTATCTAAAATATTATTTTAATTCATCTTGATTTCGATCCCATAAATGTGGATCATCTAATTGATATGATTGGGATTTACATCTATCTTATTCAAGAGTTAAATAATAGATATAAGCTCAGAAGAAACAACTTCTTTAGTGATTATTAAATAGGAACCAAATTTTTCTAAAGAAAATAGTACTACAAGAAAATATTTTTTCTAAAATTCATTTGGCTTGAATCCTATCCACTCAATGCATAGGTTGTCATATGTGGATTCTTATCCACCATCTATGACGAGACAACTAAAACTGTGATACTTGAACTGTCACACATAAGCTTGAATGAAAGCTACCATCGTGGAGGGTTGTATGATTTGTTGAGTGATGAGATTATTATTTTTCACATGAAATTATTACCAAAAAGCATAATAAACGATAAATTGAAAATCCTTGTGAAACAATTAGGATAATGGTATATAAAATTTCCTGAAATAACTAATGAATCATATATAAAAGCCAACACTTTTAAGGAATACATGAACATCACACACACATAGTGGATGTTGAGAGGATGGAAAATTTTCTACCATAGATATAACAACGTCTATTTCATAAAATGAAAATGAATTTATATGGAAAATTCCCTTCTATATTATGAAGTTCTAGTTTTTAAAAAACTAAAAATTTATTTTTTCTCAATATATTTATATACATATTTTCCCAAGACAAATATACATTAATAAAATATATATCCATATATAGTAATTTAATAAATAAATACCCCCATATAAGTCTCAATTAAAACATAAATAGTTCTAAACATCTTCTCCATAAGGTAACTATTGTGTTAGAATATCAAAATATTATTATTTTATATGAAAATATACTAAATGTGGAAGTGAACTTTATCTTTTCATGTCATGCTTCTACAACAGGAACCATAAAATAACCATAGAAACCATCCAAGAAACAATAGTTTTTTATACCCACAAGTCTCTCAATAGTATGATATATTAATTTAATGGGGTAAATGGTCCTTATAGATTTATTAATTTTGTTTCATATAATTTATTCACACTCTGCAAATATTTTTTACAATCATGGGAACAAACACACAATATTCATTTAAAAATTAAACTCATTTTCTTGGGTATAACATGCGAATGGTTGTCCCACTAAGTGTTGTAAATCTTATAAATGATAACCAATTCAATAAATTCTTTAAAATATTTTTAATCAAATTCTCAAATAATTTGATTATATCTCTATTGTGGCTTACTTAGTAATTTTTCCCATCCACTAAAAGAATCTTATGCATGAAAATTGGGAGGTTAATACCCATTATATTACCTATATCTCCCCAATTTCTCGAATATTCTCCATCAAAGGATTTAAAGGTATTTTTTATATAGGAAGAATAATAATATCAATAATTACATGAAATTTTTCAATATTTAGGATGTATAACTATTTTTATATTATTGGGGAATGATTTGAGTTCTTTTTTTGGTGGGTACTATATTTATAGAAATGTCCATTCATGTGAGATATCTACAAAAATTTATGATAGGGTAATCATTTTAAAACATTGGAGAATAATTCAAAAATTCCATCTAAAAAATCAATATCCATGCAAAAATTAAAAAAACATGTCCATAATCATAACAAGAATCTTCAAAAGATTTCGACCCGAGAGTATATTGATCATGATAAATATATATGGAAATGTTATGAGATATAAAGACAACATTAATACTCAAAATTTATAAAATAATTGAATGTTCTATATTTTAAATGGATTAGAAATTGTATTTTTTTGGAATCATTAAAATATGGGTCATAATGGGACATGGAGAGAGTGGGTTGGTTTTCATTGGGGTAATTCATTAAGTCTCAACTCTATAAATTGACACTTTATATCATTTTATTAATTAATAATATTTTTTTCTAGAATATCAGTAGTATTAGACTACACTATTAGTTTGGAAAAAACATGGTTTTGTTGAATTGTTGATGTTTCACTTTCAAATCTCTTCTCGGGTTGTTGAAAAACCAGTTTGAAAGTTAGTGGATACCAGAAGTTTATTAAAATGGGGGCCTCTATTGTTTTCTAGAATCATACACCATGTTTAGGTAATCATTTCAACTTTGGATTTATGTTGGTATGAAAAGATCATACAAATTTTGAGGGGGGACACTACTAAAAATACACCTATTATCAATGCTAAAAATTGCCTTTAACAATGCTAGAAAAGCGCTATAAGAGCCGGTGAAGATAAAGGGGGGGGTCCCCTTTATCAGCGCTCCAAAAAGTGATGATGAAGACCCCTTTTATCAGCGCTTTTTTTAGCAGTGATAAAACTAAAAAAATTAAAAAAAAATTAAAAAAAATTAAAAAATTTTAAAAAAAAATTCTACCAATCGGGGGTCTTTTATAACACTTGATCCCCCCCTTTTAACAGCAATTTCCATCTCCTCCAGCACTCGCATGCACCCCCTCCACCCTTTATCAGCGCTAGCCCCCCAAATCCACCCCCATGCGCGCACCCCTGCCTCCACCAGGTTTTGAACTCGAGACCTCCCCCCTGCGCGCTTAAGCCCTTACCACTCCTCTATTTTGATTTGTTTTCCATTTCATGATATCTCTATTTATATATACATATATAGTTATATTTATTCATATAGTAATATATATTTATATTAATATATATATAAATATATATATAAATATAAATATATTAATATATATATATATAGTGATATTAATATATATATTTATAGTTATATCAATATATATATAGCTATATTAACATATATATATTTAGTTAGATTAATATATATGTATATAAATAATTATATATAGGTATTTTAAATAAAATGTATATTAGTTATTATTTAGATAAAGCTACTATATTTTATATGTAAATATATTTTATTATTTATATTTATAATTAAATTTTTATGTGTGAATATATATAAAATATGTATATATTGTTATATATTTGATTATAAATAGCAGTGAATTATAAAAAATGATAAAATTTCAAAAACATAATATCAATATTAATGTAATACCTTGGAATAAATTCAGTCCCTACAAAAAAAGACAATAATACTCCCTTAAATGAGGTTGAAAATCCACAAAATGTTAAAAATTCGGGGTATCCTGTCTAAAAACTCAGTTTTGGAGTCCTTCTGGGCCTTTTTTGGCCACAAAAAATGTGACATAGGCTTTTCCTAGGTCACCAGCGCGTACAAATCGTCGTAGGATTATATTTGATATGTTGTAGAGCTCAAACGGACACCCGGATCAAAAGTTATGGTCGTTTGAAGTTCGAGTTGCGTTTTCAACATATTTTGGATCTTTTTTTATTTTTTTTATTTTTTTTATTTTTGAAATTGTTTTTAAATGACTATTACTAAATAATAATTAGAAAATTATTTATGAAAAATATTTTTTTAGTTTTTTTATAATCCATTTTTACTAAATATCTTATATATTAAGTGTAACTGTATATTTATACTTATCTAAAATATATTTAAAAATATATTTAAAAATATATTTAAAAAATATATATTATATTTATATCAATATAACTATATCTATATATTTAAATATTAATATATTTTTTTTAATATATTTTTTTGGAAGTAGACACTTTTTTAGCGCTTTTAAAAAAATCACTGATAAAGACCCCCCTTTATCAACACTACTAAAAATGCACTGATAAAGGGGTATCATTTAACAGTGTTAAAAAAACGTTGTTAAAGGGGGTACCTTTATCAGCGCTAAAAAATAACTGATAAAGGGGTACATTTATCATCCCTTTTTTAGCACTGTTAAAGGTACCATTTATCAGTGCTTTGTTAGCGCTGATAAAAGTACCCCCTTTAGTAGTGTTTTTTCATTAGCATTGATAAAGGGTGGTGCTGGCCTTGCCCAGTTTTGTGGTAGTGGGAAGTTATATTGTCTTCTGAAATGTTAACCTACCAAAAATGGTAGTACAATCCTTTATCTCTTATAATTATCAATGAAAATATTTAGTGTGGTCTAGTTCAGTGAAAATTCCAGAACATCTTCTAAGAGTGGGTTGATATGTTGTGTGAGTCAATAAAATCTATCTCACTATTATAGTCAATTATTCTATATTATTATCAATTAAATTATTTTCACTAGTTGAGGGACCTACCAGGTGTACTCCTCTCATAGATGGTGTACCTCTATTACTAATTTATTAAGAGATATATTCTATATTGTTAATTAAACAATCTATACCTTTTAGGTATTTTCCAACAAATATCTACCTTCCACAATATCATTCATTATCCACTCCATTTGTGTGATACCCTTGTAGATGTATTATATGTGGTGTTTACCACAAATTTGGTGATACAGGATGCTTGGAAAAAAATCTATTAAATAACTTATAATTCATGTATATTAAATACAATTGATATTTCTTTAACTCTGAGGCATTCTATCTAATTTAAGTGGTCCTTGATAATGGAAAACATATCTATTGGAAAATTATTTTCAAGTCATACCAACATGTTACCTATTAACGTTATAAATAATATATCCAATATTTTTCAGTTCCATCATGTGATATTGGTAATAATATTTGTTTATTGTATCTTTAGTCACATTCATCAATCTCATAGTTTAATATACCACACTTAATTCTTTTCTTTATTTTATTTTATCCTCACCAAAGTTACCATAAAATATTGGAAGAAGGTGAATTATCCTGTATATGGGTTCAGAGCCTAATTCCAAATTTGGGCATGCAATAAAATTTAATTGATAATTTATATATGGGGAAACCAATTCATTAATGGTTTGATTAGTTTCATTATTTTTTTCCCATTGTGTCTACTTTTGAATTTTATAGTGGTTTTCTTTTAATTTTAATGTTCCTAGAATGGAGGAATTCTCCAATTAGGTGAATGTTGAAAATTTACATAGACTATGATATTATGATTAATTCCATATGGATATTTTTGCAACACCACAATATTTTATGAAATATTGTTTTCAAATAAATATAATTTATTAGATAGCTTTTGTTACAAGAGAAATTGAGTTTAAACGAATTTTAATATAATTATAAAATATTATTATTTAACCAAAAAATTTAAACCTACATGATAAATTAGTGAGTATGAATAGGAATAAATAAATATGGAAAAGTATAATTTTTACACCTTTATAAAATAAATTTTTTGGTCATCCATAGATTTTAATTGAAAATAAAAATAATATAAAAGTAAAAGGATTCTTTTTATGAAAACATATTTTTTGTGAACATTGATTTTTTATTATAAAAAATAAAATTAATAAAAATTTATGGATTAAATTAATTAATTGTTTTTATATATTACATAAAATATTTTTCCATTCATTTAATATTTTTTTCTACTCATGGGTTAAGAATAAAGAAATTTTTGTGCCTTAAAATTGTATTTTTTATAAAAAGATCATCTTTTGGGTAATTTTTAAAATGATTTTTTATCATTTTATAAAATTTATTTGAAAATTTTAACTCTATTTTTTAGAATAAAATTTATAAAATTATTTTTGAGATATTTTTTAAAAAATTTCTGAAAATTTTTATTATTTATGAATAGTGAAAAATACTGATTTTTATTGAAAACTTATTTTTTAAAATAATTTAAAAAGATAAATAGTGTTAACCTATTGTATAAATGTAAAATTTATTCAATTATGTTATTATTAATCCAATTTTTTTATTTTATTCAATTTCAAATTTACTTTTTATATTAACACTTTTATACTTTTGAAAATTTTTTATTTGGAAAACATATTTTTTTTAACATCTACCAGTTTAGTTTTAAATTAAATTCATCCAAATTGGGAAATATAATTTGGTATAATTGATTCCATACTTTTAATAAGAATAATTAGTATTATATAATAAGTGTCAATTAATTTTAGATCATAATAAATAGTAAAAATAATAAAAATTAATTATTGTGGTTAAGGTTAAAATAGGTTCACAGGGGGTTAGACTAAAAAAGAATTAAAAGTAAATAAAATATTGTATAATAAATATATTCAAGAAATATTTCTACTTTATAACTTATTTTCTTCTTTAATGATCATTTTTTGAACCTTTTAGTGTATGTAGTGTGTGGTTAGATCATTTTCATTTCAAACATTCCTCGTGTGTCCTCTTCTCCACTTATAAAAGTACACAACATTTCCTATCCACTTTACACATCCAAAACATTTTTGTTTTTACAATAGCATAAAATATACCTTCCTTATTCCCTTCCCATAACATATAATCATTATTTAGATTATCAAACCCTCTTATGAAGGATTTTGATGTAGACCTAAAGTGGTCTTCCAAAGAAGAGGTATTGTTCTTAAATAGGAATTTTTTTATTTATTTCTTCTTCCACCTCCATGAAATATTATTCAAATATGATGATATAATAAAATAATAATATAAAATATAATTAAATTTTATTATGTTAATGTAATGACATATATCCATCTCATATTCAATTAAATGGAAAATGAAATTGTCTATTGTTTGTATAATGGATTATAGCCTTGTGAACTAATGTAAGTCATTCTCCATCACCACCTCTAAGGGGAGGATATAATAATGTATTGAAATTAAATATATATGATATTTATTACAAAATAATACATATTTTATTATTATTAAACATCAACCTTCTTACATTCTAATCCATTAGAGAATGATAACGTCTATCTTTCGTATGTGTTGGCTACCACCTCCACGAAGCCATGTGATTTGTTTTTCATTTATATTATACATGAAAGATAATAATGATGGATTTGATGAAAATATATGATTTAAATGATATTATAATGGTTATATGAAGGTGATTTATTATTTAACTTTCTTTTATTCCATCAATTGAAAAATTAAAACAACATTCATGCATACATACAACATATTGTCTCTATGAACGATGTTATTCATTTTATATGTATAAAATTTATGGTGGTATATAAATATATACATAATTAATATATATTATATTTATATCATTATTAAAATTATAGTTATTATGGAAATATAATCAATGTACATGGACCGAAACAACCGAACCAAAAAATACATGAAAAATGAAGGTTGTTATCACATGAAACAATGATTTTAACGAAGAACTATTAATATATGGGTGGTAAGTGGATATAATAAAATAATAAATGATATAATATATTATGAGGGTTTTAATATAATATATTTATAATTAATCTATTTTAATTATATAATAGGTTATAACACATACCAACAAAGTTATACATTACGTTAATGATTTTCGTCCCACTTTTATTTCTTTTAGACACATACAATATTCACCACATGTTTCGTTTATGTGGTGTATTTAAATCACTTGAATTTATTTTATAATTATTATTTTGATATTTATAGATATTTAAAAATCCATATAATGATATTAATTTTACGGGGCTTATGATTTAAAAATTACTAACACAATAAGGGTTTTATGTTATATTCTCATTGGTTATCATGCTTATTTACGAAAAAGTTTCCTATTATGAAACATTATTATATATATATCAAGAAAATAATTAATATTATTATGATTTTTTTAGTAAAATTACAAGTTTTCCTTTCATTTTTCTCTCTATATGTACTCAAGGGTATAAATGAATATTTTTAAGGAGAATTGGCTTTATTTCTCTCTTCATTTGAAAATAATTATTCTTTTATATCAATCTGTTTCAAAAAAAGTTATCAAGAATATATTTAATATTTTTAAAAAAAATTAAATATATTATTAAAAGATTTTTAATTTTTATAAAATATTGTAAATGGAATCTTATTGTCATTTTCTAAACATGGTACATTGGATATTTTACAAACAATAGTAGAAGAATATCTATTTAATGTACATGATATGAACATAATTTTACAACATCATGAACATTCAGTTATTTAAATATTCCCTTATATTTTTTCAAATAATTTACAAATAAAATGTTTTTTAATATTTTGGAAAATTTTATGTTTTTAATAATTTATTTCAAAGAGAAAATGGTTTTTTCATCAAGATATGTTCCAATTGATATTTTAAAAGTATAATCAATCTAAGATGAAATAATTTAGTGTTTCCTAATATTTACTGAGGATATTATTGAATGATATCATCTTTATTATTTAAATGGATATTTTTTCACTATGATAAAATGTGTTTTTATGAAACCCATTCATTTTTTTCTCTGGTAATGCTATTATGAATGGATGTAAAGATTAATAATACCATTTCTTTTCTATGGGTTATGTCATGATGAACTTTTTTTGAAACTTGTTTACTTTTCTCATGTTAGGATACAATTAATTCATTATGATATTATGGAATATGTGTGTAATAGTTTCATTATGCGATGGGTGGGAAAAAATTATATTAAACACTAATGAATTGGTTAATGATGGATATCCCATGAGATAAAAAATTATAGAATGGGGAGTGAACCCAGTTCAGTAAGGGACTCCATCCACAATGATAGTCATGAGAGTGAACCTTGACTACTACGATGTGTTGGAGTTTGAATCCCTTACACTACAATATACATGGAAATGAGCCTTGAATACCAAGGAATGATTTTATGTTCCTAGGTGTATGATACTAATCTATGTTTTCTTCTAGTGTTATGGTTTAATAGATCGTTTTCTTTGATTACGTTATGAATAATTTCTTATAGACAACCAATATTTCTTCCATGAATCGTGATTATGATCTTTGATATATAGGGTATGATTTTAAAATTTCATTCTCACATTCTTATACCCCAATTCTCATGTTATTTTTATTTGGTCATTGATAACTCCCATTATTACACAAAAATTACATATTTGATCACCCTTTATTATACATATAAGCCTCATCACAGTTAGTGAGGGCTCTACAAGTGCATCCATGAGACCCAGGATCAAATCTAAGCGGAGGCATAATTTGGGGGGTACTGTATCATTACTATAGTAGGAACTGTATCAGGTATTATTTTCTACTGTAGCATCAAAAACTATTCATACATTTTGGAATTTGGGCCATCAGTTTGGTCCTTGGGCACTTCAAGGCCTTTAGGCCACCCAAGGACCTCAGGACACTAATGCTTCTGGGCCACCTCATGGCCTTCGGGACACCTCAAGGCCTTCGGGCCACCTCAAGTCTTTGGAGAAACTTGAAATTATGCTTAATGGAAAATACAGACTCTACATGGATCATAATCTAGATGAGGATTCAATGTAGGCATATTCACCAGAGCAGAATCTAATAGATGTGGAAGAATGGGAGGTTATGGCATTGCAATTTGGTCCAACGTATGCATGCACGAAAAGCCTAGCAGAACAACCATGCCAAGGTGGAGAGCTGATATCATGATGCATATGCTTGGAGGGGATGTTCCAAGTAGTTGTAGCCTCTATATTTCCTCTAAAACTTACATTTCATGTAATCAATAAACCTACATGCCTTTTTAGGGTTCCCCATCATCCCTTGAAAGGGGGGTTATCAAAATTCAACAAAAAGAAGTCCTTATGGCCATTCGGGCATACTACCCTTTATTATATTTAATTTCTCCATGTTATGAACAAAATTGTTAACTGTGAAATATATATAATAAGTGTTCTAGTTGTTAAGAACGTAGTAAGAAATGATATGGTTGACTTATAAACCATTTTTTTTGGGTATCCATGTTTCTAAAGGCAGTTTAACTGAATGATTTTGACATGGCCTATTAATTTATAAAATTGATTATTCATCGAATAATATGTAATATGTATATATATAAAACATGTGGGTCACTATAATTTATATAATAGAAAGGATTATAAGACCTTTTAAAAGTACGATGAGAATGATTTAGTGAGAAATGTTGGCATAAAACTAACTATAATAAAATGGAATGGATTTTTATAAAGGATATAGTTGGATGTTTCATGTAATTACATCACTATCTAGATAATACAAGTATATTTGGCTCTATAACAGTTGTACCAAGTGGAAATATCTCTGAATATGGAATATTGTTTTTTGACATAATCATCAACAGGTGCATGAAAACAAGCCTTAGTTAACACCAAGATTGAATCTTTTGGGGGAAAAGTTTTTGAAATTAATAGAAACTTTACAAAAAATCATGAATGAATTAAATAGGTGATGACCATGAATGACTTTGTTTCAACCTATGTTGTTATAGATTGAAATAATGTCATTAGGATTTAGATTTCTTCTGATTTTTTTTCTAGATTGATCCCCTGATCAGATATATTTTATGATCATGAACGCATTTTGGTTTTACTAAGACATTGATCATAGAATGTTAATTTTGTGGTGGGTATAGGTATGAACAACACTACTGAAATTCTTGATAATTGTGATGTCCTATTTGCGATGGGATCCCGTCACAAATAGGCTTTAGCGACGGGGCCCCATTATAAATAGCTGCTATGCAGAAAACGCTATCGCAAATAATCCTCTGATTATATGTATTATATATACATAAACATTTTCACGACGGGACCATCACAAAAACTATTTTTGATGGGACCTTGTCTCATCACAAATATATATATATATATATATATATATATAACGTTCTACGACAGGCCCGTTACAACAAAGTATTTGCGACGGCCAAGTAGTTCAGTCGCAAATATGTTTTTAAAATATTTAGTTAGACTATTTGTGACGGGACCCCATCGCAAATAATAAATTAATTTTAAAAAATAAAATTTAATAAAATTACGATTAATGAAAAAGTAATATTACTATTATTAAAACAATAAAAAAATAAAAAATAATAAAATTCTCAATATTCACCAAATAATATAAGAAAATAATAAAACATTAAAAATTAAATTATATAATATTTGGAACGATATAAAATAC
Organism: Viscum album; assembly: GCA_963277665.1. Classification (NCBI taxonomy): domain Eukaryota; kingdom Viridiplantae; phylum Streptophyta; class Magnoliopsida; order Santalales; family Viscaceae; genus Viscum; species Viscum album. The sequence continues at coordinate 1,416,857,385 of OY728133.1, forward strand.
AGAAAATGTAAATAATTCATATTACAATGTTAAATTCAAATATTAGTAACATAAAAAAAAATCTCTGGGGGTCATCTTCTAAAGGAGGTGGAGTATCTGATGGAGCTGGTGGAGAAAACTCCATCCCTAAACTACGATTCAGACGGCGCATGTACTCCATCTGCTCGTGATACTGATACTGCCATTGATGCGTCTACACCTCATGTTGTTGCTGCTGCTACATCCATTGATGCATCTTCTCCTCACAATGATTCTACTGCCGTCGACACATCTCTTCTTACTGCTTCAGCAAAGTCTCTATAAGCTCATCCTGAGCTCGCAACTACTCCTGATACTGTGAGCCAAAAGATGATGCCTCTCCACGAGCTCCTCTCGAGATGGACACCGACATCACAGAAGTACCATAATAAGTACCAGGAGTCAAATGAGAGATGATACCAACTACTCTGCCCTTTTCAAAGCCATACTGAGTCGCCTGAATCCATGTCGCCTCATCGGAATGGTGAGCACTGGTCTGCTCAATCGTCTCGTCCTGACCCTCAGCCTGTTTATGAGAGGTCACAGCCTCATATGTCTCCTTCAATTCCAATTTAAATTTAAAATTGCTAAAATATTATATACAGTTAATTTTCAAACTGAAAAAATAATACTAAACACAATCTGACGCCGGCGATCACATCTAATCTCTCCAGTGGATGGATCATTGTACATCCTCCGATAAATGTCATACTCCGTAATATCGGGATGCTCAACTACCTACAGAAATATAAAATAAACAGTTTATATTTAAAGTTATATAAAATATTTAAAAAATATACTTACCAGATGCCCTTTATGTGAACTGAATATACGACTATCAGCTGGATGCGTCACCTCCTGTCTCCCCCGGTTCGGTCGTCCCACTAAAGATCTCCTCTGAAATCCACCACCCAACCAGTGTAAACATAATCAATCCCATGCATGAGATGAAATGTACTCTGGTTTTTGGGCTCTACATGACTCATCAAATTCTATCACCCCTGCTTTCTTAATGGTTGACTGACGGAAAAGGTCACACATAGAAACCTGCCATGCCACGTGGATGGCGTCGTGCATGCTATCATCGATAGGATTCCATAAACCCTATAAATAATTTATAATATCATGTTGTAAATAAAATATATTTAAAAATACATATTATTTATTTATGTACCTACCAATGATGGAACATGTCGCATCGCACATCAATGGGAATCTGTTCCCATGTGATCCATGGCTGAGAAAAATAATCGCGCAAGATAGCACTCCCCTGTCCAATATCTACATGCGCAAAACTGTGAAAAATGAATATATAATCAAACAATTAGTATATATATAAATAAATTAATGAAATCTAACTAAAATATAAAGGTTACTATACCTCCTTGTATGTGGATCGAAACCAAGATGTGGATGTCTCTCGGGGATAGGGTTATGAATCATCAGTCGTGCAAGACCATGCCCCCTCCACATACCCCCTAAACCGCCAGTAGGCTGAGGGTTAGATGATCCAAAATCCCCCTCATAAAATGGTATGTCAGCCTCCTGCAACTCAAGAAATAGCTCAGGGTCCATCTGAAACAAAAAATGATCATTGTTTGCAGATATTTAAAAATAACTATTATATATAGATATATATTAGTTATGATTATAATATGTATTTAACTGTATCAATGTTCATCTTCATCCTCTTCTCCATAGCTATCAATGTCTTCATCTTCCTCCTCAGAATCATCAATATCCATATGAGTTTCAGTTTCAACATCTCTTGTCATTTGAAATTCATTTTTAACATCATTAACATCTTCATCACCATCGATCCTTAATTTTGGGTGTCATATTTGATATGCACATCTATTTGTGAATCAGAAAGATTTTGAGCAGTCTCTTGAAAAATTTCAATTCCTTCCACTTCTGCGGAACCACATTCATTTTGAGTAAACTGATTTTCCTGAGATTTAATTTTTATTATGCTCCACTAATCTCTCAAGTCTCTTGAAGTAGCACCGTAATTTTCATAATAAATTTGATGTTCCTGGTGAGCAAGTAAAAATGGTTCATTTACTGCAAGAAGACTTTTAAATTTAATATCATCGATTCCATGAGTCGGATGAACGTGAAAGCCTCTCTCAGTATCCAACCACTGACATTTAAACATTGTTATGTAATTGTGTACTAGATAACACAGCTCAATAATTTCATCCAAAATGCCATAAAAGTAAAATTCAGTTTCTCTATGATGTGATCCTCTCAAGCAAACTCCACTTTTCATTGTTTTTTTATTCCTCGTATGCATGTGTATGAAATCGAAAACCATTCACCACATATTCATTATAAGATTTAACCATTTTGGATGGTGGGTTACTCAATATACACAGTCTATTATCAATTTTATCAGTATATTGAGACACCTGAAAATTTGTAATTCAATTATTAATATAATAAATAATAAATGGAATTGTTATTAAACCATCAATAATTTCTGTAACCAGTTTTTGAAACCATTGAGAATTTTTTTTGTCCGCGTTCTTCAAGAGCAGCTGCTATAATTTGTGGAAGTTTTTTCTTGATATGATTATCAAATAACCTAAAAATAAAATATTTTTAAATACTGTAACATAAATTATAGAATAAGTGATAGAATCACTCACAGGATAACTAATGTCATTTATTCACAGTTGACAAGAACGTATGTATGAGCTCTGTGATGTTCATCATCTGAAATACATCGTTCATGAAATCCACCGAAACAAAGATTTGGATGATTAAAAACAATTAATTTATTGTCCATTCTTTCATTAACATTACCCTCATTTTTTCCCATGCGATTGTGTTTTTATGGATTTTGAGATTCAAAATAATGAGAGCAGAAAAAAGCAATTCCCACTTGTAAATAAGCTTCAGCAATTGTTCCTCCAACCAATGCTTTGTTACATATTTTTTTCTTCAATTTCTGCATGCATCTCTCGAATGAGTACATCCATTGAAAATGTACTGGACCTCCACATTTAGTTTCACATGGAAAATTTAATATCAAATGTTCCATTGAGTCAAAGAACGCCGGTAGAAATATTTGTTCCAGTTTACATATAATTACAGCAACATCTTCTTCCAGTTTCCTTAGCACATCGTAGTTTGTTGTAACTGCACAATTGTCTCGAAAAAATATGATATGTCTATTATCGAATCCAAAATCAAAGAATTCAACAAACCTCTGAATCTAATAGGCTTATGTCTTTTCATTATAACATGACAATCATGACTTTTTAATCTGGTAATATAACCATTCTTAACACATCTGCCCAAATTGGAACCATAGCCATCTAGAAGTCTCAAATCTGCAATCCACTAAAAAATAATAAGAAACTCTCTTTAGACAGTGTATAAGGTGCTTTTGGCTTCATTAACCTCTGTGATCTGACATTTTCAAATAATTCAAGTTCCGATCACCTGTAAATTTGGGCAAGATCTAATCATGCCCTTACAGTATCTTTGGTCTTACCTGGTGTATCCAAAACTATATGAAATAAATTATCAAAATAGTTCTTCTCAACATGCATAACATCCAACATGTGGCAGACCAAAAAATTAGACCAATAGGGAAGATACCAAAAAATGCTCCGTTTTAACCGATTATGTTATTTCCCAAAGCAATAAATTTTTCGTTGGTTTACTGTTGATCCAAATGTGATGGGGGGTAATGAAAATACAACTGATATTAACTCTATACCTGAGATAATCTTTGGTTTTTCATCCCTTTCAATTGTACCTTTTCTAAAATGAGATTTTTTTCTCCGAAAAAGGATGATCGGTTGGTAGAAATCTACAGTGACAATCAAAATACTAAGGTTTTTCCATTGATGAGAATAAAGGGTTTGTTTTCTTTCATATATTAAGGACATGATTTTAGAACATGTGTACTCCAACCAGATAACATGCCATATGCCGGAAAGTCACTAATCGTCCACATTAATGTAGCTTTTAATATGAAATTTTGTTTCGCAGCAATATCATATGTTTTAACACAATCACTCCACAATGCATTTTACTCATCAATCAATGGTTTCAAATAAACATCAATATTTTTTTCGGATGTCCTGGGATTAATAGAGTCTAAAAGATATAAGGCTCCTTCATCAACATCCATGGAGGAAAATTGTACGGAGTTATAAACACGGGCCAACATGAATACTGACTACCATAAGAACCAAACGGACAGAAACCGTCAGTAGAAATACCCAATCACACATTTTGGGCTTCTATATCAAAAGACAGATGCAAATGGTCAAAATGATTCCATGAATCACCATCAGATGGATGATTCAAGCTTTTATTAGTTGAAATCATGGTTTTGTGCCATGACATCATTGATGTTGCGTTCTGAGATATAAATAAACACTGCAACCTGGGTATAAGGGGGAAATATATCAACTGTTTTACTAGAATCGATCTATACTACCCTGGTTGAGCTTCTTTATACCTCAATTGTCCACATGTGGGACAACTATCAAATGACTCATTTTCTATGGAATATAAGATGCAATCATTTGTACATGCATGAATCTTCCGATAACTAAGGCCCAGATTACGAATCATCCACTTTCTCTCATAGTAATTTGTAGGCAACAAATTTCCTTCATGTAACAGTGTTTTAACCAATGAAAATATCTGATCAAAACAGTTCTTTAACATTGTATTATCTTGTTTAATAGCCTTAAATTTTTCAACCGCTTCTCTAGAACTGTGTTCACTGTGTTGATACCAAAAAACATAATCTGGTTGAAAACCAAACCACAAGAGATGTCCCCCAACCTTCTCAAATGTGTCAAACATTCTCAGAGCACATTTTTTACAAGGACACTTAATTGTGCCTTCTGAAACATATTTTGGTTTTGATGATGCAAATTCTAAGAAAGCTTCAACACCCATAATATATACAGGATTTAAACCAGAACCATTTGGATTTCTGCACTGGTTTATCCAAGCTCGATCATCTAATAATGACCCATGTTGACTTCCTTGTTCCATATTTTTCTACATAAAATATAAAATCATCACTGTTTTTTAATAATTTGAAATTTACAAAAAACACTATCTGAAAAAAGAAGATAAATAATTACAACTAATTAATAATTACCATAAATTAAGGGCAACACAATTTCCAGTGGATTAACGGCTACTCTTTTGTCCGATGGATCATTTAATTGCATATTTCTCACACTTATTATTGCTAATTATTCCTAATTATTTCTAATTATTATAAATTATTACAAATTATTACAAATTATTACTAATTGTTACTAATTTGTTCTAATTATTACTAATTATTACAATTTATTACTAATTATTACAATTTATTACTAATTATTACTAATTATTACTATTTATTACTAATTTAGCAATACATAGCAATACTTAGCAAAATGAAAACTACTTGAATAATTAAAGGAAATTTGGTAATCATCGTTGTGGAGATGATTACAAATTTTCCCTTCATTATTAAAGAAGATTTCATTTACTAATTATTACTAATAAAAAAAGTATATAATCAATATTTAAGAAAAAAATATTAATATTATTAAAATAATAAAATTTTTATAAAATATTAAAATTATCAATATTCGCAACAGACTTTTCTCTATTCTTGACAAGTTCAAATCTCAAAGGGTCGTCAATTATCAAGTCATGCATAATAAAAAGTTAATGTCGGTCATGTCCAATGAAAAATCTATAATTTTACTTGCATGTTTGATCACCTCGCAAGTAGTGTTACAATAGGATGACCAAAGTAATGACGTTCTCGTCTCTAAGAATCATCTCACATGACGCTTTACATAGATCATTCTTCCTTAAAAATTTGAGAGGATATCACTATCCTTCCATTAAATTTTCAAGAAATAATGGTCTATGTAAAGGTTCATGTGATATAATTCTTATAGATAAGAAGGGAATGACTTGGGTTATTGTAACACCCCGAGCTTCTACGATACGTCTCTCTTTCAATAATGCAATAGCTTGCATTGTACGCAAGTTCGAGTTCTAACACACCGCAACTAATCAAAGTAGCCGTTATGAATAGTAATAACCACCTTTTAAATTTATAGAAATTTTATATTTCAAAATGGACTTCATTTTTGTATTCATAATATCGAAATTAGCCTATGTTGAATTTTTGGTATTTTTCTGAGAACTTCTAATTTTTTATGAATAGTGAAAAATACTTAAAACAACTTTTTTAATCAAAATAATTTATAGTGATAAGTTATACTATTTAGTGGTTTTAAAGTATAATTAGAATATATTTTTACCATTTTATCCAATGGTGGTCATTAGAATTAATTTAACATTGAAATTGGACATAAACAATTGTCAATCTTTTGATATAAATTGTTTCTTAAAAACACGCTATTTGTTGTAACAGCGGGAATTAATTATAAAATTAATTAATGCAACTTATATGTTTGGAATTTTTTAAAATAGACATCATTTTTGAATTCGGAATATCAATTATAGCTTAGGGTGAAATTTTGGCATTGTTCTGAAAAACTTCAATTTTTGATGAATAGTGAAACCACTAAGTGGTAGTTAAATAACTGATTTTTCGTTTAAATGAAATATTACCACTTCTGTGATTTGATTTTCAAAAATCCGACATACATGGTTGTCATTAAGAAGTAAAATGTGGTTAAATGAGATTAAAATAATTTTTTTGGTGAATAGTAACTTTTAAGTTCTTAATCGCGATTAGAGGTAATTAGTGTAGTTTAAGGTACAAATAATGTTATAATAATATGAGATGAGCATGACACTTGTCCTACTCCTATTGGATGAGTCATGGCCGACCAAGACAATCCATGGGTCAACTTGGGGACCCCATGGAGCCACTTTAGTTAGAAAATGACATAAATACCTTTTATTTAATGTTAAAGTAAAAAAATGACACAAACATAAAATGTTTTACTAAAACAGTTTTTAAGTGGGGTTACAAAAGTCCAAATTTTGATTATAAATATTAATTAGAAAGATAATAAGCTTTCCTACATCATAATATTTTTTTTATAATTTTTAGACATTAAATAAATTAAATTATTTATGACATCATGATGATGCAGCGATGACCTCATTATTTAACGATTTAAATAAAATGGGAAGATAATGCAAAATCCAAGGCTTACACTTGTCCAAAGACAATTGGATGAGGAGATTTCTAACCCTTATCACCTTAGCCTCGAATTATATAAGTGTGGGACCTTTAGAATCCGAAACGCATTGTGAAATAATGTAACATTTCAATCTTTCCAAAAGAGCCCCTCCTCTCCACTTATAAAAGGACCCCACCTCTCCCACCTTATTCACACATTCAAGCCATTTGGCTCGGCCAACTTCTGACCCAATACTCTCCCAACATCCCTCTATTACTCCTAGAAGCCTCACTTTGGGCAGAACTCTTCCCAAGGAAGCCTTTGGCTCAAATCAAAAAGAGTTACCCGATTTTGAGGTAATGTCTTCTCTAATGTTGTTTTGTTTTATTTTTCTTCTCCAACCCCCTAAACTCTTTTTATTCATTTCTTTTGTAACAACACCAGTATCCTCAACATACTAGGATGTTGTTATAAGATGGATTCGAGCTACACTTACACACACCTACATCTTATGGTTAAATAACATACTGTTTCTGTGGATGGCAAATTTCTGCCTCACGAAACGATGATTGTTCAAATTCTTTTAACACCTATAATGGTGGAAATTTTGATGAAACTATTTTCATATATGATATATATATTATTTTTATGTTTTACTTATCCTTCTGTATTTCTCATTTATGTCATACTTTATGATTTCCATTATGGGTAAAACACGATAATTTCATTTTAAGAAGTGCGGACTACCGCCCCCTCAAAGTGATTTGAATCGTTAATGCCATATGTGGGATGTATAAAGGATGGAGTAAATGGTATTATACACTATATTATACTAGAATTATATTATACATTTATATAATTATGATTTCATTCCATTAAATACGAAATAGAAATGAAAGTAGCGTTCATGCGTACGTACGGCTTACCGTCTCCATGAACGGTGCATTTCATTTCTTACCTCTAAATGTTACGTAATATTATAAATGAATGTATATACTGGATATATAAGATATATATGACATATAAATCATGAATATAATTCTGGAGATAATGGATATTCTACCACATAAACAACTTATAAGAAGTTTATTGTTGACTCAAGTACCAAAGATCGACAAAACGACCGTTATTAACTTAAATAATTACATAATGTTCATAACATTGTAATAAGTGATATAAAAAGGATAATTAAATTGAAAATGGTTCTTAATAAGGTAGATATTAACTCTAGTTTATTATTCAGGAGGTTAAAGAACGGTTGAGTCAAGTCGGACACAAGGTAAGGGAACTTCTTAACCCAATTTCCATTCTTTGGGTTAATCTCCTACTTTCAAATTATGTCATGATGTTATTATGTCCTATTTTGTATTTTTAATTTATTTATGTGTACCTATAGTGAATACACATAATAGATCTATTTTATTTTAAAAATGATCTTTTTAAGGACTTCGTCTCAATCTCGTTTCATTAAGGTATATTTGGTTTTATACACAACTTTCTTTTATACGGTGTATAAACCCCTTTGACTTTTACGTTTATTCAAGAGGAATATTTTTTATACGAAGCGTTTTGCTAAACGACAAGAGGGAATGTTTTTCTTTCCGTACTTATGCGGCGACAACGACTTCTCCGCCGCCGTGACCATTATTTGAGTTTCGGCTTCCTCTACAAGCCATCATTTTTTTTAATGAAAAATAAATACAAAGTTTTAACTTTCTTTTATTTTGGTATTGAAAATGGTTTTGAAAGCGTTTTTATTATATCAATGTGTTGTATTGATATCTTGTGATTGAAATGTGGAAATGTTATGTTTCCTTTATGCATGTTTTATGTGATATGATTATGTTATGGTTTATGATATGTTTAAACCTATTCATATGAGGAATGTATTGGACTTAATAAGTGACGGGTGGAGCCCGCTATAGCTCCTCGATGCATCGGTAGGTCTCATGAGACAACTAGACGTGGAATTGGCCGAGGCCCTTTCCCAATTTGATTTATGGTTTTGGCCGAGGCCTTAATCATTTTAGACGTCTTGGCCGAGGCCTTGACAAAATGTTTCAGAATGTCTGGCATTATACATTCCCTCATTATGAAAGTGGTTGTTGATATTTCATGTGATTATTCGACCAGTAGAATATCCATGTGAAGAAGTAAATGGCATTATCTCATTTTACTTTTGCCATATTATGTTGAAGTTCAAGTTTAAAAGGCTTTTGTTTTAGTTATACATTGCCTTAAATGTTAATGTTTATTTATGAAAGCTTCCGCTATATTGTTAACCTTACTGAGCATCTGAGCTCACCCCTTTCAATGTTTTAATATTTTTCCAGGATGTGAAGAAGTAATTTATGAGTGACCTGTAGGGGTAGTCAGAAATGGATATGATTTTGGACTATGAAGACCATGTTATTGTAGTTTGTTTACTTTTTGATGTAATGAAAGACTTATGAATGTATCTAGTGTTTCCAAGGCTACTAAACTAATCGGTCTTTCGAGACTTGATCTTTTGTGATCATGCCAATGTTACGAAGTAATTCACCGACTCTGGGTAGCTGGGGTTGGGGCGTTACAGTTGGTATCAGAGGCAGTTTAGTACTAACATTGGAAGCTAGATTTAGATAAACTCTGATTAGAACACATAGCCCAAAGATAAACTTTGAGGATTAGTATAGAAGAACTTCCTAGAATTTTGTTATTGTAGAGATTTTGTGAGTTTTCCGAGCAATACATCCATGTCTGGATACGAGCAGGTAGAGGCGGCTCTGGCACAGATGTACCTAGGGGTAAAACCCGAAAACACCGCTTTGAGCTAGACTCGAACGAGAACTGGTGCACGACAACGGGCCTTGCTGCACTCTTGGTTACGACACTCCCGGGGGTTATTCTTAGGATAATTCTCATTTTCTTTACAAACCACTATGAAGGGTTATGAGTATATACTTCCTCAAAGGAAACATTTCTTTTTATGATTATGGATTATATCCATAAATAGTTCAATTTATGTAAAGTATTTTACAAATATGGAATTATGTATTTTGATTCATAAACTAATCTAGTTTATGCCATTGTTTAGAAATGGCGCCTAGTGGAAGGAATGGAAACCGTATCAATGCACGAACTCCGTGTAGGGATTGCCCTCCTGCTCAAGATAATTATTGTGGATCTGGAGATACAACTGGTGCTGATCAACTTAATACCATACTGGGACAACTCACTCAGGTTATTAATAATAACCTTACTCGTATGGAGCACCCTGATCCGCAACGTGGAGGATCAATGCTAGACTGTTTCATGAGGCAACAACCACCAACCTTCAATGGGAGTACAAATACTATAGTAGCTGAGCAATGGATAAATTCCTTAGAGAAAATATTCCATGCCTTGGGGAGTAGTGAAAGGGATAAGGTTGTCATGGCAGTTTACCGCCTCATTGGAGATTCCGATCAGTGGTGGTCGCTGATTCAAAACACAAAGGAAGATGATGAAGTATCGAATATGGAATGGAGGGAGTTCAAAAAGCTTTTCATAGAAAAATACTTTCCTCGTGACCATCGAGCAGATATGGAAAGGCAATTTCTGAGTTTGAGGCAGAAGGAGGATGAGAATGTCGCAAAGTATGAGGCTAACTTTACAAGGTTAGCGAGGCATGCTTCCGATTATATACGTAACCCAAGAAGTAAGATTGATCGTTTCTTTGATGGGTTAAAACCATTTCTCCGTCGAGCTTTAGTATCACAAACCTTCTCATCATACGAAGATATTGTCTCATGTGCTATCAAGACAGAAAAGGAATTCTCTATGTCTTATGACAACAAAGTAAAGCAAGAGAAGAAGAGAACGGTGGAACAAGAGACAGATAAAGGGGAAAAGGGAAAGAAGGATTTTCCAGTATGTGATAATTGTGGGAAGAATCACCCTGGTACTTGCCTAAAAGGAATGGGAGTTTGTTATAAATGTGGAGAAAAGGGTCACCAGGCTCGTGATTGCAAGGGAAAGAAAGAGGCTATTAAAGTTGAATGCTACAATTGTAGAGAAATGGGTCATTATGCAAATGAATGTCCTAAGCGTCAAGGAAACTTACCTCAGAAAAGGCCAAGGGATCAAGGCCAATCTTATGCTGTGACTACAGTTGAAGCGGAATAATTATTGTATTTGTGTTTTTGGACTCAAGAACTAGATTATGGTTATAAGAATAATGTGATATATATAAGGATTGTACTGCAGTACATGTTATTTTCTTTAAGGATTTAATATGATGAAGGTAATCATATTTTTAGTATGTGACAATAAGAGAAACTTTACTTTGTTTGGGGAATCTGAGATTACAATTGATTTTGGAATTTAACGACCCTTTAGAGAAAGTCTGGACGGAGGTATTTTGGATAACTATAAAGGTTGGAATGGATTAAGTTGATATTTGGATAGTATTGTTTAAGGTTAAAACATTTATGAAGATTATTTTTGGAATAGTATAGTACTATATTTTTAGTAAAAGGACAACCTGCAGGGTGGGGCATAACCCATCGCGTCGGACAAAGCTGCAGGAATCGAACCCACAACCATAGTGCGATAGGCCTTTATTTCCTACCACTAGCCTACAGGAAGTCCCTGGTTATTACAAAATAATTTTACTAATCTAAATTGTATGTGTTAACATTTGGAACCTTATACAATTAGTAAAAGTATAATATTTTTGGGTTCTATTATCTTTTTGAGTGAAAGGTGAGTTGAAGGTTGAAACTCCAATTGTCAGGCATAAATATATATATACCTATCAGTTATTCAATGAATAAATTAATTCTTAAACTTTAGTAAAGGGATATTAAAACAAAAAAATGTGTTATCCTAATACCTTATGTCTTGTTGAACTGATGATATTTTAAATCATCATAGATTGAAGGCTTTGAGGCCCTCAATTTGACAGTTGATTGTGATTGAGGACCTCAATCACTCCCTACGAATATTTACGTTTTTCCTCCAATTATATGTCTCCAATTTCCACCAATGTTCTCCTAATCGAGATCATAATTGGATGGTGACTTTTTCATTTCCCTTTCCCTCTTATTAAGGCTAAATTTTATTAACCTTATTTCTGATGTGGGTTTTCCACAAAGGTATTTTCTATTTTCAACCTCCTATTTTCAAAGAAAAATTTCAAATTGCGAGGACGCAATTTATTGAAGGAGGGGAGAATGTAACACCCCGAGCTTCCACGATACGCCTCTCTTTCAATAATGCAATAGCTTGCATTGTACGCAAGTTCGAGTTCTAACACACCGCAACTAATCAAAGTAGCCGTTATGAATAGTAATAACCACCTTTTAAATTTATAGAAATTTTATATTTCAAAATGGACTTCATTTTTGTATTCGTAATATCGAAATTAGCCTATGTTGAATTTTTGGTATTTTTCTGAGAACTTCTAATTTTTTATGATTAGTGAAAAATACTTAAAACAACTTTTTTAATCAAAATAATTTATAGTGATAAGTTATACTATTTAGTGGTTTTAAAGTATAATTAGAATATATTTTTACCATTTTATCCAATGGTGTTCATTAGAATTAATTTAACATTGGAATTGGACATAAACAATTGTCAATCTTTTGATATAAATTGTTTCTTAAAAACACGCTATTTGTTGTAACAGCGGGAATTAATTATAAAATTAATTAATGAAACTTATATGTTTGGAATTTTGTAAAATAGACATCATTTTTTAATTCAGAATATCAATTATAGCTTAGGGTGAAATTTTGGCATTGTTCTGAAAAACTTCAATTTTTGATGAATAGTGAAACCACTAAGTGGTAGTTAAATAACTGATTTTTCGTTTAAATGAAATATTACCACTTCTGTGATTTGATTTTTAAAAATCCGACATACATGGTTGTCATTAAGAAGTAAAATGTGGTTCAATGAGATTAAAATAATTTTTTTGGTGAATAGTAACTTTTAAGTTCTTAATCGCGATTAGAGGTAATTAGTGTAGTTTAAGGTACAAATAATGTTATAATAATATGAGATGAGCATGACACTTGTCCTACTCCTATTGTATGAGTCATGGCCGACCAAGACAACCCATGGGTCAACTTGGGGACCCCATGGAGCCACTTTAGTTAGAAAATGACATAAATACCTTTTATTTAATGTTAAAGTAAAAAAATGACACAAACATAAAATGTTTTACTAAAACAGTTTTTAAGTGGGCTTACAAAAGTCCAAATTTTGATTATAAATATTCATTATAAAGATAAAAATATTTCCTACATCATAATATTTTTTTTATAATTTTTAGACATTAAATAAATTAAATTATTTATGACATCATGATGATGCAGCGATGACCTCATTATTTAACGATTTAAATAAAATGGGAAGATAATGCAAAATCCAAGGCTTACACTTGTCCAAATCCAATTGGATGAGGATATTTCGAACCCTTATCACCTTAGCCTCGAATTATATAAGTGTGGGACCTTTAGAATCCGAAAAGCATTGTGAAATAATGTAACATTTCAATCTTTCCAAAAGAGCCCCTCCTCTCCACTTATAAAAGGCCCCCACCTCTCCCACCTTATTCACACCATCAAGCCATTTGGCTCGGCCAACCTCTGACCAAATACTCTCCCAACATCCCTCTCTTACTCCTAGAAGCCTCACTTTGGGCAGAACGCTTCCCAAGGAAGCCTTTGGCTCAAATCAAAAAGAGTTACCCGATTTTGAGGTAATGTCTTCTCTAATGTTGTTTTGTTTTATTTTTCTTCTCCAACCCCCTAAACTCTTTTTATTCATTTCTTTTGTAACAACACCAGTATCCTCAATATACTAGGATGTTGTTATAAGATGGATTCGAGCTACACTTACACACACCTACATCTTATGGTTAAAGAACATACTGTTTCTGTGGATGGCGAATTTCTGCCTCACGAAACGATGATTGTTCAAATTCTTTTAACACCTATAATGGTGGCCATTTTGATGAAACTATTTTCATATATGATATATATATTATTTTTATGTTTTACTTATCCTTCTGTATTTCTCATTTATGTCATACTTTATGATTTCCATTATGGGTAAAACGCGATAATTTCATTTTAGGAAGTGCGGACTACCGCCCCCTCAAAGTGATTTGAATCGTTAATGCCATATGTGGGATGTATAAAGGATGGAGTAAATGGTATTATACACTATATTATACTGGAATTATATTATACATTTATATCATTATGATTTCATTCCATTAAATACGAAATAGAAATGAAAGTAGCGTTCATGCGTACGTACGGCTTACCGTCTCCATGAACGGTGCATTTCATTTCTTACCTCTAAATGTTACGTAATATTATAAATGAATGTATATACTGGATATATAAGATATATATGAAATCTAAATCATGAATATAATTCTGGAGATAATGGATATTCTACCACATAAACAACTTATAAGAAGTTTATTGTTGACTCAAGTACCAAAGATCGACAAAACGACCGTTATTAACTTAAATAATTACATAATGTTCATAACATTGTAATAAGTGATATAAAAAGGATAATTAAATTGAAAATGGTTCTTAATAAGGTAGATATTAACTCTAGTTTATTATTCAGGAGGTTAAAGAACGGTTGAGTCAAGTCGGACACAAGGTAAGGGATCTTCTTAACCCAATTTCCATTCTTTGGGTTAATCTCCTACTTTCAAATTATGTCATGATGTTATTATGTCCTATTTTGTATTTTTAATTTATTTATGTGTACATATAGTGAATACACATAATAGATCTATTTTATTTTAAAAATGATCTTTTTAAGGACTTCGTCTCAATCTCGTTTCATTAAGGTATATTTGGTTTTATACACAACTTTCTTTTATACGGTGTATAAACCCCTTTGACTTTTACGTTTATTCAAGATGAATCTTTTTTATACGAAGCGTTTTGCTAAACGAAAAGAGGGAATGTTTTTCTTTCCGTACTTATGCGGCGACAACGACTTCTCCGCCGCCGTGACCATTATTTGAGTTTCGGCTTCCTCTACAAGCCATCATTTTTTTTAATGAAAAATAAATACAAAGTTTTAACTTTCTTTTATTTTGGTATTGAAAATGGTTTTGAAAGCGTTTTTATTATATCAATGTGTTGTATTGATATCTTGTGATTGAAATGTGGAAATGTTATGTTTCCTTTATGCATGTTTTATGTGATATGATTATGTTATGGTTTATGATATTTTTAAACCTATTCATATGAGAAATGTATTGGACTTAATAAGTGACGGGTGGAGCCCGCTATAGCTCCTCGATGCATCGGTAGGTCTCATGAGACAACTAGATGTGGAATTGGCCGAGGCCCTTTCCCAATTTGATTTATGGTTTTGGCCGAGGCCTTAATCATTTTAGACGTCTTGGCCGAGGCCTTGACAAAATGTTTCAGAATGTCTGGCATTATACATTCCCTCATTATGAAAGTGGTTGTTGATATTTCATGTGATTATTCGACCAGTAGAATATCCATGTGAAGAAGTAAATGGCATTATCTCATTTTACTTTTGCCATATTATGTTGAAGTTCAAGTTTAAAAGGATTTTGTTTTAGTTATACATTGCCTTAAATGTTAATGTTTATTTATGAAAGCTTCCGCTATATTGTTAACCTTACTGAGCATCTGATCTCACCCCTTTCAATGTTTTAATATTTTTCCAGGATGTGAAGAAGTAATTTATGAGTGACCTGTAGGGGTATTCAGAAAGGGATATGATTGTGGACTATGAAGACCATGTTATTGTAGTTTGTTTACTTTTTGATGTAATGAAAGACTTATGAATGTATCTAGTGTTTCCAAGGCTACTAAACTAATCGGTCTTTAGAGACTTGATCTTTTGTGATCATGCCAATGTTACGAAGTAATGCACCGACTCTGGGTAGCTGGGGTCGGGGCGTTACAGTTGGTATCAGAGGCAGTTTAGTACTAACCTTGGAAGCTAGATTTAGATAAACTCTGATTAGAGCACATAGCCCAAAGATAGACTCTGAGGATTAGTATAGAAGAACTTCCTAGAATTTTGTTATTGTAGAGATTTTGTGAGTTTTCCGAGCAATACATCCCTGTCTAGATACGAGCAGGTAGAGGCGGCTCTGACACAGATGTACCTAGGGGTAAAACCCGAAAACACCGCTTTGAGCTAGACTCGAACGGGAACTGGTGCACGACAACGGGCCTTGCTGCACTCTTGGTTACGACACTCCCGGGGGATATGCTTAGGATAATTCTCATTTTCTTTACAAACCACTATGAAGGGTTATGAGTATATACTTCCTCAAAGGAAACATTTCTTTTTATGATTATGGATTATATCCATAAATAGTTCAATTTATGTACAGTATTTTACAAATATGGAATTATGTATTTTGATTCATAAACTAATCTAGTTTATGCCATTGTTTAGAAATGGCGCCTAGTGGAAGGAATGGAAACCGTATCAATGCACGAACTCCATGTAGGGATTCCCCTCCTGCTCAAGATAATTATTGTGGATCTGGAGATACAACTGGTGCTGATCAACTTAATACCATACTGGGACAACTCACTCAGGTTATGAATAATAACCTTACTCGTATGGAGCACCCTGATCCGCAACGTGGAGGATCAATGCTAGACCGTTTCATGAGGCAACAACCACCAACCTTCAATGGGAGTACAAATCCTATAGTAGCTGAGCAATGGATAAATTCCTTAGAGAAAATATTCCATGCCTTGGGGAGTAGTGAAAGGGAGAAGGTTGTCATGGCAGTTTACCGCCTCATTGGAGATGCCGATCAGTGGTGGTCGCTGATTCAAAACACAAAGGAAGATGATGAAGTATCGAATATGGAATGGAGGGAGTTCAAAAAGCTTTTCTTAGAAAAATACTTTTCTCGTGACCATCGAGCAGATATGGAAAGGCAATTTCTGAGTTTGAGGCAGAAGGAGGATGAGAATGTCGCAAAGTATGAGGCTAACTTTACAAGGTTAGCGAGGCATGCTTCCGATTATATACGTAACCCAAGAAGTAAGATTGATCGTTTCTTTGATGGGTTAAAACCATTTCTCCGTCGAGCTTTAGTATCACAAACCTTCTCATCATACGAAGATATTGTCTCATATGCTATCAAGACAGAAAAGGAATTCTCTAAGTCTTATGACAACAAAGTAAAGCAAGAGAAGAAGAGAACGGTGGAACAAGAGACAGATAAAGGGAAAAAGGGAAAGAAGGATTTTCCAGTATGTGATAATTGTGGGAAGAATCACCCTGGTACTTGCCTAAAAGGAATGAGAGTTTGTTATAAATGTGGAGAAAAGGGTCACCAGGCTCGTGATTGCAAGGGAAAGAAAGAGGCTATCAAAGTTGAATGCTACAATTGTAGAGAAATGGGTCATTATGCAAATGAATGTCCTAAGCGTCAAGGAAACTTACCTCAGAAAAGGCCAAGGGATCAAGGCCAATCTTATGCTGTGACTACAGTTGAAGCGGAATAATTATTGTATTTGTGTTTTTGGACTCAAGAACTAGATTATGGTTATAAGAATAATGTGATATATATAAGGATTGTACTGCAGTACATGTTATTTTCATTAAGGATTTCATATGATGAAGGTAATCATATTTTTAGTATGTGACAATAAGAGAAACTTTACTTTGTTTGGGGAATCTGAGATTACAATTGATTTTGGAATTTAACGACCCTTTAGAGAAAGTCTGGACGGAGGTATTTTGGATAACTATAAAGGTTGGAATGGATTAAGTTGATCTTTGGATAGTATTGTTTAAGGTTAAAACATTTATGAAGATTATTTTTGGAATAGTATAGTACTATATTTTTAGTAAAAGGACAACCTGCAGGGTGGGGCATAACCCGTCGCGTCGGACAAAGCTGCAGGAATCGAACCCACAACCATAGTGCGACAGGCCTTTATTTCCTACCACTAGCCTACAGGAAGTCCCTGGTTATTACAAAATAATTTTACTAATCTAAATTGTATGTGTTAACATTTGGAACCTTATACAATTAGGAAAAGTATAATATTTTTGGGTTCTATTATCTTTTTGAGTGAAAGGTGAGTTGAAGGTTGAAACTCCAATTTTCAGGCATAAATATATATATACCTATCAGTTATTCAATGAATAAATTAATTCTTAAACTTTAGTAAAGGGATATTAAAACAAAAAATGTGTTATCCTGATACCTTATGTCTTGTTGAACTGATGATATTTTAAATCAACATAGATTGAAGGCTGTGAGGCCCTCAATTTGACAGTTGATTGTGATTGATGACCTCAATCACTCCCTACGAATATTTACGTTTTTCCTCCAATTATATGTCTCCAATTTCCACCAATGTTCTCTTAATCGAGATCATAATTGGGTGGTGACTTTTTCATTTCCCTTTCCCTCTTATTAAGGCTAAATTTTATTAACCTTATTTCTGATGTGGGTTTTCCACAAAGGTATTTTCTATTTTCAACCTCCTATTTTCAAAGAAAAATTTCAAATTGCGAGGACGCAATTTATTGAAGGAGGGGAGAATGTAACACCCCGAGCTTCCACGATACGCCTCTCTTTCAATAATGCAATAGCTTGCATTGTACGCAAGTTCGAGTTCTAACACACCGCAACTAATCAAAGTAGCCGTTATAAATAGTAATAACCACCTTTTAAATTTATAGAAATTTTATATTTCAAAATGGACTTAATTTTTGTATTCGTAATATCGAAATTAGCCTATGTTGAATTTTTGGTATTTTTCTGAGAACTTCTAATTTTTTATGAATAGTGAAAAATACTTAAAACAACTTTTTTAATCAAAATAATTTATAGTGATAAGTTATACTATTTAGTGGTTTTAAAGTATAATTAGAATATATTTTTACCATTTTATCCAATGTTGGTCATTAGAATTAATTTAACATTGAAATTGGACATAAACAATTGCCAATCTTTTGATATAAATTGTTTCTTAAAAACACGCTATTTGTTGTAACAGCGGGAATTAATTATAAAATTAATTAATGAAACTTATATGTTTGGAATTTTGTAAAATAGACATCATTTTTGAATTCGGAATATCAATTATAGCTTAGGGTGAAATTTTGGCATTGTTCTGAAAAACTTCAATTTTTGATGAATAGTGAAACCACTAAGTGGTAGTTAAATAACTGATTTTTCGTTTAAATGAAATATTACCACTTCTGTGATTTGATTTTCAAAAATCCGACATACATGGTTGTCATTAAGAAGTAAAATGTGGTTCAATGAGATTAAAATAATTTTTTTGGTGAATAGTAACTTTTAAGTTCTTAATCGCGATTAGAGGTAATTAGTGTAGTTTAAGGTACAAATAATGTTATAATAATATGAGATGAGCATGAAACTTGTCCTACTCCTATTGGATGAGTCATGGCCGACCAAGACAACCCATGGGTCAACTTGGGGACCCCATGGAGCCACATTAGTTAGAAAATGACATAAATACCTTTTATTTAATGTTAAAGTAAAAAAACGACACAAACATAAAATGTTTTACTAAAATAGTTTTTAAGTGGGGTTACAAAAGTCCAAATTTTGATTATAAATATTCATTAGAAAGATAAAAAGATTTCCTACATCTTAATATTTTTTTTATAATTTTTAGACATTAAAAAAATTAAATTATTTATGACATCATGATGATGAAGCGATGACCTCATTATTTAACGATTTAAATAAAATGGGAAGATAATGAAAAATCCAAGGCTTACACTTGTCCAAAGCCAATTGGATTAGGATATTTCGAACCCTTATCACCTTATCCTAGAATTATATAAGTTTGGGACCTTTAGAATCCGAAAAGCATTGTGAAATAATGTAACATTTCAATCTTTCCAAAAGAGCCCCTCCTCTCCACTTATAAAAGGCCCCCACCTCTCCCACCTTATTCACACCTTCAAACCATTTGGATCGGCCAAACTCTGACCAAATACTCTCCCAACATCCCTCTATTACTCCTAGAAGCCTCACTTTGGGCAGAACTCTTCCCAAGGAAGCCTTTGGCTCAAATCAAAAAGAGTTACCCGATTTTGAGGTAATGTCTTCTCTAATGTTGTTTTGTTTTATTTTTCTTCTCCAACCCCTTAAACTCTTTTTATTCATTTCTTTTGTAACAACACCAGTATCCTCAATATACTAGGATGTTGTTATAAGATGGATTCGAGCTACACTTACACACACCTACATCTTATGGTTAAAGAACATTCTGTTTCTGTGGATGGCGAATTTCTGCCTCACGAAACGATGATTGTTCAAATTCTTTTAACACCTATAATGGTGGCCATTTTGATGAAAATATTTTCATATATGATATATATATTATTTTTATGTTTTACTTATCCTTCTGTATTTCTCATTTATGTCATACTTTATGATTTCCATTATGGGTAAAACGCGATAATTTCATTTTAGGAAGTGCGGACTACCGCCCCCTCAAAGTGATTTGAATCGTTAATGCCATATGTGGGATGTATAAAGGATGGAGTAAATGGTATTATACACTATATTATACTGTAATTATATTATACATTTATATCATTATGATTTCATTCCATTAAATACGAAATAGAAATGAAAGTAGCGTTCATGCGTACGTACGGCTTACCGTCTCCATGAACGGTGCATTTCATTTCTTACCTCTAAATGTTACGTAATATTATAAATGAATGTATATACTGGATATATAAGATATATATGACATCTAAATCATGAATATAATTCTGGAGATAATGGATATTCTACCACATAAACAACTTATAAGAAGTTTATTGTTGACTCAAGTACCAAAGATCGACAAAACGACTGTTATTAACTTAAATAATTACATAATGTTCATAAAATTGTAATAAGTGATATAAAAAGGATAATTAAATTGAAAATGGTTCTTAATAAGGTAGATATTGACTCTAGTTTATTATTCAGGAGGTTAAAGAACGGTTGAGTCAAGTCGGACACAAGGTTAGGGAACTTCTTAACCCAATTTCCATTCTTTGGGTTAATCTCCTACTTTCAAATTATGTCATGATGTTATTATGTCCTATTTTTTATTTTTTATTTATTTATGAATACCTATAGTGAATACACATAATAGATCTATTTTATTTTAAAAATTATCTTTTTAAGGACTTCGTCTCAATCTCGTTTCATTAAGGTATATTTGGTTTTATACACAACTTTCTTTTATACGGTGTATAAACCCCTTTGACTTTTACGTTTATTCAAGAGGAATCTTTTTTATATGAAGCGTTTTGCTAAATGACAAGAGGGAATGTTTTCCATTATTTGAGTTTCGGCTTCCTCTACAAGCCATCATTTTTTTTAATGAAAAATAAATACAAAGTTTTAACTTTCTTTTATTTTGGTATTGAAAATGGTTTTGAAAGCCTTTTTATTATATCAATGTGTTGTATTGATATCTTGTGATTGAAATGTGGAAATGTTATGTTTCCTTTATGCATGTTTTATGTGATATGATTATGTTATGGTTTATGATATGTTTAAACCTATTCATATGAGGAACGTATTGGACTTAATAAGTGACGGGTGGAGCCCGCTATAGCTCCTCGATGCATCGGTAGGTCTCATGAGACAACTAGACGTGGAATTGGCCGAGGCCCTTTCCCAATTTGATTTATGGTTTTGGCCGAGGCCTTAATCATTTTAGACGTCTTGGCCGAGGCCTTGACAAAATGTTTCAGAATGTCTGGCATTATACATTCCCTCATTATGAAAGTGGTTGTTGATATTTCATGTGATTATTCGACCAGTAGAATATCCATGTGAAGAAGTAAATGGAATTATCTCATTTTACTTTTGCCATATTATGTTGAAGTTCAAGTTTAAAAGGCTTTTGTTTTAGTTATACATTGCCTTAAATGTTAATGTTTATTTATGAAAGCTTCCGCTATATTGTTAACCTTACTGAGCATCTGAGCTCACCCCTTTCAATGTTTTAATATTTTTCCAGGATGTGAAGAAGTAATTTATGAGTGACCTGTAGGGGTAGTCAGAAAGGGATATGATTGTGGACTATGAAGACCATGTTATTGTAGTTTGTTTACTTTTTGATGTAATGAAAGACTTATGAATGTATCTAGTGTTTCCAAGGCTACTAAACTAATCGGTCTTTCGAGACTTGATCTTTTGTGATCATGCCAATGTTACGAAGTAATGCACCGACTCTGGGTAGCTGGGGTCGGGGCGTTACAGTTATCCTATTGCAACACTACTTGTGAGGTGATCAACCATGCAAGGACAATTATAGAGTTTAGATTGGACTTGGCTGACACAACCTTTTTATTGCGCATGACCAGACAATTGGCGACACTTTGAAATTTGAACATGTTAATAATATAGAAAAGCCTATTGCGAATATTGATAATTTGAATATTTTATAAATTTTTTATTATTTTAATAATATTAATATTTTTTTTCATAAATATTGTTAATATAATTTTTATTTATTACTAATTATTTCTAATTATTGCAAATTATTTCTAATTATTGCTAATTATGACTACTTATTTCTAATTATTACTAATTATATCTAATTATTATTAATTATATCTATTTATTAGTAATTATTACTAATTATTACTAATTATTACTAAATATATCTATTTATTACTAATTATATCTATTTATTACTAATTATTACTAATTATTACTAATTATTAATAATTATTACTATTTATTACTAATTATTTCTAATTATTACTATTTTTAACTTTTTATTAGTAATTATTACTAATTATTACTATTTATTACTATTTATTACTAGTTATTACTAATTATTACTATTTATTACTATTTTTTACTATTTTTTACTAATTATTACTATTTTTTACTATTTTTTACTATTTATTACTAATTATATATATTTATTACTAATTATATCTTATTATATATAATTATTACTAATTATTACCAATTATTACTAATTATTACTAATTATTACTAATTATAACTAATTATTACTAATTATAACAAATTATTACTAATTATTACTAATTATATTTAATTTTATCTAATTTTATCTAATTTTATCTAATTATACCTAATTATATCTAATTATTACTAATTATTACTTATTATTACTTATTATTACTAATTCTTACTAATTCTTACAAATTATTTCTAATTATTACTAATTTTTTGTAATTTTTACTAATTCTAACTAATTGTTACTAATTATTACTTATTATTACTAATTATTACTAATTATTCCTAATTGTTAGTAATTATTACTAATTATTACTAATTATTACTTATTATTACTAATTATTACTTATTATTACTAATTATTACTTATTATTACTAATTATTACTAATTATTACTAATTATTACTAACTATTACTATTTATTACTATTTATTACTATTTATTACTAATTATATCTGATTATATCTAATTATATCTAATTATTACTAATTATATGTAATTATTACTAATTATTACTAAATATTACTAATTACTACTAATTATTACTAATTATTACTAATTATTACTAATTATTACTAATTAGTACTAATTATTACTAATTATTACTAATTATTACTAATTGTTACTAAGTATTACTAATTATTACTATCTATTACTAATTATTACTAACTATTACTAATTATTACTTACTATTACTAATTATACCTATGTATTACTAATTATATCTAACTATTACTAATTATATCTAACTATTACTAATTATATCTAACTATTACAAATTATATCTAACTATTACTAATTATATCTAACTATTACTAATTATATCTACGTATTACTAATTATATCTAATTATTACTAATTATATGTAATTATTACTAATTATTACTAATTATATCTAATTATTACTAATTATATCTAATTATTACTAATTATATCTAATTATTAATAATTATATCTAATTATTACTACTTATATCTAATTATTACTACTTATATCTATTTATTACTAATTATATCTAATTATTACTAATTATATCTATTTATTACTAATTATATCAAATTATATCTATTTATTACTAATTATATATATTTATTGCTAATTATATCTATTTATTGCAAATTATATCTATTTATTGCTAATTATATCTATTTATTGCTAATTATATCTATTTATTGATAATTATATATATTAATTGATAATTATATCTATTTATTCCTAATTATACTTATTTATTACTAATTATATCTAATTATATCTAATTAATATTAATTATGACTAATTATTTATAATTATCACTAACAATATCAATTTCTTAGTAAAAATATATATAAATAAAAATCAATTCAAATCTAATTAAATTACAACTAGTAAACAATAATTAAAATTAACATAAAAAATAAAATAAATATAAAAATATAAAATATAAATACCTTAAACATTGATATTCTGAAGATATTGACGCCCTCTGATTGCTCTCGTATAAAAAAATTCAACTAAAAGAAAAATTTTCTTTGAAATTGAAGAATGAAAAGAGGGAGAGAGCAAAATATGAATGATTTGGAGAAAAACGGATGGGTGTATATATATGTTAGATTAGTTGCGATGGGGTTATTAGCGACAGGTTTCCCGTCACAAATGGTGGTATTTGCGACGGGGCCCGTTGCAAATACCCTCATCCGCATTAATTACAGTCAGCGGTTAAAAGGTTATTTGCAACGGGACTCGTCGCAAATAGTTTCTGCCCAATGTTTTTTTGTGACGGGACGACATCCCGTCGCAAAAAGTTATTAACCGCCGTCGGGTATTTGTGACGAGATCCCGTCGCAAAAAATATTCGCGCGGTTTGGCACGCATGTCGCGCCAAACTATTTGTGACGGGAGACGAAAACCTGTCGCAAATAATTGGTTATTTTCGAGGTGAAATTTTCCCGTCGCAAATAGCCTCCTGGATCGGTTATTTGCGATTGGAAAAATCCCATCGCAAATAGTGATTTTTCCCGTAGTGCAAATATTGAAGTAACATATTTGATCTCATACATATGGATTCATTTATATGAAGAAAATTTTATAGAATGTTTTATTCATATTCTGAATAAATAGATATTGAATTGTAGTTGAAAACCCCTAACGTTATGATGGTCATGTCTCAAGTCTATGATTCTTCTCCAGTTGATGTTTCTAGCAATGTTTTTCAATAAAATACTGTTATTGTCCGTCTGGTTGAATTTGATCTTATCATAGGCATGAATTGTATTTCACAAAAAAAATAACACATCAATTGATAAAGAAGGTAAGTCACATAATATTTTCCAACTCAAGATATGATCTTTTTTCTGTGTAATATTAAATATTATCTACAGTATTAAAATTCATTGTCATGACCCGTCCACCGGGGCCCGTTCCTTAACTACCCCAATCCCACCTTCCATAGGCCAAGGGCTAGAGACTAGCACCAAAGGCGTAATTCCCTAAAACTGGGAAGGCATTGCCTATACAACCTGGAAACACACACACAAGCAAGCACACAGCTGGATAAAACACCAAGTAAATTTTATAAAAAAAGAGTGCTGAAAGAAAAAGGTTCAAGAATACAAGCCCATCTGGAAAGTACAAGTAAAAAAGTGATACAATACAACTGAAAGATAAGGGAAGTCACCTACTGGATCATCCTCCGTGGTTCCTACCAGAAGGGTAGGTACAGATCGTCTCCTCAGCATTCCACATCCGACCGTCTTCTCTGTGTACCGACTTGTCGTACAGTCCACCTCTAGGTACCGTCCGGTCCTGGTACTCTAAGCCTTGGTCAGCGTTGTCCGTCGTCTGCATCCAACACAACAAGGTGCGGGAATAGCCCATGCAGGGGTGAGTATAATGATACTCAGTAGGGACCCCGAGACTGTCAAAGCCTCACAAAATCCAACAAGGATAAACCACAATGTATGAAATCAACAAATAACCTTACTTAGGTTTATTCCCATACATATAGCAAAGTTATCAAGTGATCCATCTCAATCATGAGGAAAACAAAGAAAACCTGAATCAGCTCAACCAGGATTTTATTCTAGCGGTAGTATCATGTAACATCCCCAGTGACATTGTCAAAACCTTGACTTCTAGAGAAATCTTCTTCTATTGAGTAAAGTGGTCCTTCCATAACACCAACCGCTCTTCCCACTAACCATAGACTGCTGAGGTACTCCTCCTATCGATTATTGTGGATCTGCCGCGTCACCAAGAGCGCTCCCCACCATCGGTCGGCTGCATTACCAAGTGTACTCTCCCTTGCAGCCTGATGAGGTACTCCTCCTGTTGAGTACCGTGGGTCTGCCACGACACCAAGACGCTCCCCACTGTGGGTCTACCGTGACACCAAAGCGCTCCCCACTGGGCTAGTAGAGTCACTCCAAGAAAAAACAGTCACCAATCGTCAGGTCTCAGCCAGCTATTATGTCTCCGCACAATGCTCGCTGATCTCCGGGAGGATCTGCTTCACAGGCTACTGGTCGATACTCTAACTGTCATGAAGTCCCGTGAAGAAGTATCACAAAGGTCCGCCACATCATAGGTGTCTCAACTTAATAGACGGTGCATCAATCGGACGTTCGGTCTGTTAGTTATTAGCATTTTAGTCTCAGGGGGCCCGATTATTTTCGTGCTCGACCCAACCTGACCATACCTTATCTTAATCTAAAACTCATTAGGGTATCACTCAAAGGGACCGTCTCACTCCGAGGTTCCCAACGTTGCTGATGGTTCGTCCAACGGACGTACGGTGCCAAAGTTAGGGCCAAAAGAATTATACGGGTTGTAGTGGGCCCAGGTCCGGACCGACCCGGCCGGACTGACCCGGCCAGACCCACAGGTTCAGGCCCGGCCTGTAATGTGGCCCAGACCGCTGGGATGTCTAGCAGGTCGCGATGGCCGTGAGGGGATGTCGATCCTGCGGGCATCGCGGGGTGCCTCGGCCGCTGGGGTGCCACGAGGGGACGCCGAGCCTGCTGGCATCACGAGGCAGCTCAGCCGTTGGGGTGCCACAAGGGCGCGGGGCTGGTTCGGCCAGGGTGCCACGAGGGGCACGGGCCGGTACGGCCAGGGCACTGCAGGGGGTGCGGGTTGGTTCGGCCAGGGAGCTGCGGGGGGCACGGTCTGGTTCGACCGCGATGCCGCGGGGGGCGCGGGCCGGTTCGGTCGGGGCGCCGCGTGGGGCATGGGTGTGTTGGGCGGCCGGCAGGCGGTTGCATGTCGGGGAAGCGCGGAGGGCCGACGGCGGTGCGGCAGGTTCGGTTGGTGGGCGGCGCGGCCGGTGGGCGGCACGGCAGGTTCGGTCGGGCAGTCGGAGCGACGTGGGGGCGGCGCGGGTCGTGGTGCCTGTGGGTGGTGACAACGTTTCCTTCGTCGCCTTCATCGTCTTCCTTCATTCCAAAGATCACCACAAAGAAGAACGAAAGAGGCAGTTGAGCAATGTTAGTTTGGCCCACACCCTTTGCATTTAGAGTGGTAGCATATGGCTCAACAAGAAAGAAGAACGTCAAGGTTACAACTTCCCGCAACATTTTATTCCCAAACCGCAAATGAAACGTTGGTAAGATTATGGAAAAAGTATTATAACAGAAATAATCCAACTACCTCGGGTTGATATGTCGACAGAGTCGCGGGGAAGAACACGATTTGTTAGGAAAAGTCAAACGCCAGTGTCATCGTCGTTTTCCTTTTAAATTGGTTTGTGCGTCGGTTCGTTGTTTTTGAGGACGTTCCACATCGAAAGAAGTCTCGAGGAAGAAGGTCCAAGGAGGTTGCATTCTTCGTTGGTGGATCATTCTTCATTGGAGAGCGTAATCCTCCGAGTGTTGGGTGTCACGACACTTTACCAGTGCTTCGTCGCTTGGTGAAGTCATCCCAAATACTCCTCCCAAGCTTCATTTATATAGGAGAGGGGGAGAGGTATGTAACGATCCTTAAATTTATGATGGTTCATTTATTAGAAACCTTCCTAAATTCCAACGACGCTTTTACTTAATATTTTAAAAGGGTCAAGACAATTAATTTTCAATGGCATAAAATAAGTGGTGTGTTGGCACAATTTAATGTGGAGGATGTCAGGAGGCTCCTCCACATTAATGAGGGGGGGGGGGGGGGTTTGAGTTTCTCTCAATTAAAGGGGGGCTTAATCCCGGGTGGTCCCCACTTCTATAACCTCTCATGGGAGGTTATGGTCCGGGTGGTCCCCACCACCCTAACCTCTCATGATAGGTTAAAGTCTAGTGGTCCCCTCACCTCAACTTTAACATGGAGGTTTAGTTATGGTGGACCCCACCTCGCAACACCCACATGGGTGTTGCTGATAAAAATAAAAATGTCATACACTTTTATGTTTATATTATTCGTACACGAAAAAAACCAAAATCTTACTTTCACCCTCAACCAACTTTCATCGAGGTGAATATCTTCATAAGAAAATATTGGCACTGCAGGTTCAACGGTGCCCTCAAATATAAATTCTGAGAACCGGTACAAAAGTTAGAAAAACCTGCTCACACGCTTACTGAACATACCTAAAAAAAAGTTCGAAAATATATTTACAGTCACCCTCGACCCGTGCCAGTCAAGGTTAGGATCTACCCAAGTGAAACATGACCCAACGAACCCAATGGTACTCTCGTATTTTCAATCCGAGTTACCATTTAAATGATATGGATTTTATAATAAAATAATTTTCACTTAATTATTTTATTTACAGAACAAGTCTAACATTCACTGGAGGCCAGTGCCAACCAAAGTTAGTATCTGCTTAAATAAAGCATTAGCTCATGAGTTCAGCGGTGGTATCATATTTTTAATCCGATCTACCATTTTTGAGTTATAAATATTTGACAAATTAAATAATTTATTCAATTATTTTATTTACGGTTATGCCATTTTTTGGTTTTCTCACAGGAGGCTCACGCCGACTAAACATAAGTCGCGCTTAAGGTAAGCCTTGCATCTAGAGTAAAACGGTGCCCTCAGAATTCTGATCCAAGTAACCATTTAAGAGTTATACCACTTGTTCAGGAAAACAGCTTACGTGCGCTAAATAAAGCTTAGCAAAACTTTGGAGGATCATTCTAGGAACTCCAGAACTCAGAATCAAGGGCCGTTAGATTTCACAGTCTCAAGAAATTCCCATGTAATTATTAAAAATTACATGGAATTTCTGGTACTTTACATTCTCCCCACCTCAGGGCTTTAGGTCCTCGAATGCCACATTAAAAAAACCTAAGAAAAACAAGTAGGGGTACTGAGCATGAATCTGAGCCTCCTGATCCCATGTGCTCTCCTGGAGGTTCATGTGCTGCCAATGCACACACACCAAAGGTATAGATTTTCCATGAATTAATCTCTCCTATCGATCCTCAATCTACACTGGAACCTCCGAAAACATCGCCCCATCCTCGATGTCCATCTCATCGTGATTGATGTCATGGGAAGGGTCATGCACGTATCTCCTCAGCTGGGATACGTGGAAGATGTCATGCACCCAGTGCAACTGAGGTGGAAGAGCTAAGCGGTATTCCACCTCACCAACTCTGCTAGGGACATGAAAGGGTCCAATGAACCTCAGAGATAACTTGCCGCCTCGGCCAAATCTCCACAAACCTCATAGAGGTGAGACCCATAGAAAGACGTGGTCACCATACTCGAACTCCAAAGGTCACCATCTCCTGTCGGCATATGAATTTTACGTGCTCTGTGCTGTCTTCATCCGCTCCTAGATGATCTTCACCTTCTCTGTGGTAGCTTGTACCATCTCTAGTCCCACTAGTGCTGACTCCCCTCGATCAGTCCAACACAAAGGTGATCTGCAAGGTCTCCTGTATAATGCCTCAAAAGGTGTCATCCCAGTAGTGGAGTGATAGCTGTTGTTATACGCAAACACCACCAAACACAAGTGATCCTACCAGCTGCTACCGAAGTCAAGCACACACGCACGAAGCATGTCCTCGAGGGTCTGAATGGTCTTATTAGTATAACCATTCGTCTGTTGATTGAATATTGTGCTCAAACAAAGATGCATCCCAAAATAATCCTACAACCCCTTCCATAGCTGGGAAGTAAAACATGCATCAAGATCAGAGAAAATTGTCAAATGTACTCTATGTTGTCGCAAAATCTCTTGCACATAGAGGCATCCCAAGCACTCTATTGATCCCTGCTCTCTAATCGATAGGAAGTGGGATGACTTTGTGAGTTGGTCGATGATCACCCGAATTGAGTCATGACCCCTTGATGTACATGGAAGTCCTATCACATGGTCCATGGATATCACCCCCCCACTTCCATTTTGGGACATCTAAAGGCTAAACGAATACTGGTGGTACCTGATGCTCTGCCTTCACTTACTAACAAGTGAGGCACCAAGAGACAAACTCTGCTATTGATTTCTTCATTCCCAGCCACCAATTCTATCTTTGGAGGTCCTAGTACATCATCGCTACTCTTGTATGTACCTCTAGAGGGGATGTGTGGAACTCCCTCAACACTTCCTCCCGATGTGACTTTGGTACAATGGTACGTCCTCTGAAGAGGATGATGTGCTCCCCACCTTCAGAAAATCCATGTGGTGATTATCCTATGGATATCTAAGCTCATTAAATCTTGCAGTTAGCATCCCCATGCTACGCCTCCCTAACTAGTTGAAGAAGTGGTGGAGTGACTTTATGAGACTGATGAAAAGCTTCTCCATCTCGATCCACAAAGGATTTCTGCAAAGCAGCTAGCTTCTCTCTCACCTCCCTCAGAAGCTGCAATCCAGACCTCCTGATGAGTGTGTCTGCTACAATGTCCCCCTTCCCAGAAGTATAGACTATTTTATAGTCATACGTTTGGAGGAACTCTAGCCACTCCTATTGGGAACTAAAAACTCAAAACATCTGTTGCCACAAGGGTGAGGATGGCCGACTCACGAGTGATCAGCCACACCATCCTATGCAGGAGTTTATCTTGTGCTGTCTGGGTTTTCTTTTTCACCAAATAAAGAAAATCTTATCCCAAAGTTGAAGACAAAAAATAACCTTTTTTCATAATACTATCAATCTGAGTATTAACTGTGGATGTCCAGTCATACCCAAACTAACAACGTAAGACCTCTACACTGCCACCAAGAGGTTCCAACCGAAACTATCACCTCAAGGGTAAGATCACACTGTCGGAGTAAGTGTGATAATCAAGTCTCCTCTCAAAGGTATCTCTAGATGTGAGGGTCAAGTCAGTGGTTTAACTAGAAACTCTAGGTCTTGGACAAGATTCTTTGAAGGAAGGAATGATTTGTACCTATGTCTATTGATAAGTTAGCTAGTAGTAGACAAAAAACGTACCTCGAATCATCTTCGGATCATCGTGGTTATAAGCCTCAGCTCCCTAGAGCTGAGCTCTCCCCTGACCACTTGCTCCCTGCGGTCGGGGTGGACCTACTGGTGGTGGTGGCGGTAATATCTCGAATCATCACCCACCACCAGCTACACAACCAGCTCCTCTACCATGTCCACCTACTCCCTGAAGACCACCCCGATCATTCCTCGGTCTCTGTCTGGGTGGTCCTTCGACCATCACTTGATCATCTGAATGGATGGTCAGATAGTCACGAGCCCTGTGACCCTACCCGCCGCATGCGTAACACTGCCCGCTCCTGGCATGTCTGGCTCTATCTCTGGTTCCCCGTAAAACTGATATTGAGTCATGCGGTCTTCCACCTATAGGTCTGGTCCTCTTGGACCTCTATGACATATGTGTGCTTCCAGCTGTAGAACACTCCTCTGCGTGATGACTGGTAGTGGTCTCGCTGCTGGTGACTGCTCATCAAGGAAACTCTCCACCAAGAGGGCTCTCTCTAACACCCATGCCTACATCGGGATGCCGTGTGAGATCATCAAAACCCTGATCTCCCTATTGAGCCCCTTCTCGAAGGTCTAGGCACTGAAGAATGGGTCTCGCACCATATCGGTGGAGTAGCATGGGAGGTTTGTGAACCTCGCTGAGTACTGAGCTAAAATCATGTTGCCTTGCTACAGATGATGTAGCTCCTATTTGTGCACTACGTGAAGAGTCTCTGGTATAAACTCTACCCGAAATAGGCTCTCGAAGTCTGCCCAGAGAAGCATCACCTCATCGTGGACCAGGAGCATCAAGCTCCACCATCTTCCCACTTCTATCTGTAGAAGTCTAGTAGCAAGAATCACCATGAGATTAGCTGGTGTCCTTACCAGTCATAAAACTCTCACCACAGCCTCCCGCCAATCCTCAGCCACCTGTAGGTCCGTCTCTCCCCTAAACCTGGGTGGCCTCAGGCGCTGGAACTCGAGCAACGTGATCAATCAGAGTGCACTGTCTTCTTCTAGGGCTGGTGGAATCGGTGGACCAACAGGTAATGGTACTAATGGTGCCTACGCTGGTGCCTCTACTGGGAGAGGGCCTTGCACCGAAGCATCATCACTCGGTGGGATATCAGTGCATATAACTCTTAGAACTCCAGTCGGTTGTCTGCGTGGAGGCATCTAGAAAGAAAAAAAGTGCATTGTGGTTAAAAAAGTTATACCTGGTGACATGACATAGTGAGCTAACATAAATAAAACTTATAAAAACACACACATAATCAATTTTTTGTGCACTTAGTCAGAAATCATAAGTTAGGGTCCTGGTGTATGGATACGTTGGCTGCCGCACCAATACTGGAATCCAGGAACTGAAAACCACAGTCACTACACTTAACACGATTTCATCATAGAAAATATCAGAGTCATACGTTCCGTGGTAGAACTGAATCCATTGATACTAATTTGTCATGACCCGTCCCCTAGGGCCCGTGCCGTGACTATTCCAAGCTCGCCTTCCATAGGTCTGGGGCTGGTGACTAGCACCAAATGCGTAATTCCCTAAAACTGGGAAGCAATTGCCTTTATAACCTATAAACACACACACAAGAAAGCACACACATGGACGAAACACCACGTAAACTACATAAAAAAAGAGTGCTGAAATAAAAAAAGGGGCCAGAATAAAAGCCCATCTGGAATGAACAAGTACAACAGTGATACAATACAACTGAAAGATAAGGGAAGACAGCTACTGGATCGTCCTCCGGGGTTACTACCTGAAGGGTAGGTATAGATCGCCTCCTCAGCACTCCATGTTCGACCGTCTCATCCCTATACCGACTTGTTTTATGGTCCACCTCCAGGTACCGTCCAGTCCTGGTACTCTAAGCCTCAGTCAATGTTGTATGTCGTCTACATCCAACACAACAAGGTGCGGGCATAGCCCGTGAAGGGTTGAGTATAATGATACTCAGTAGGGACCCTAAGACCCTCAAGGTCTCACAAAATCCAAGAAGGATAAACCATAAGCTATAAAATCAAAAGATAACCTTACTTTGGTATATGCTCATACATATACCTAAGTTGTCAAGTGATCCATCTCAATCACGAGGAAAACCCAGAAATACTGACTCAGGTCAACTAGGATTTTATACTAGGGGTAGTATCTAGTAAAATCCCCTGCCACATTGTTGAAACCTTGGCTGTTGGATAACTCCTCCTCTATCGTGTACAGTGGGCCTACTGCGACACCAAGCACGCTTCCCTCTAACCTTGGACTACTGAGGTACTCCTCCTATCGAGTATCATAGATCTGCCGCGTCACCAAGCATGCTCCCCACCGTGGGTCTACCACATCACCAAGAACACTTCCCCTCATAGCCTGCTGAGGTACTCCTCCTGTCTAGTACAATGGGTCTGCTGCGACACCATGGTGCTCCCCACTTGGCTAGTAGAGTCACTCATAGTCATAACGGTCAGCATTCGTCAGGTCTCAACCAGCTACTAGGACTCTGCACTATGCTCGCTCATCTCCTGGAGGATCCGCTCCAAAAGCTACTGTCTGATACTCCAACTATAGCGAAGATATATGAAGACGTATCAAAAAGGTCCTTCGCATCAAAGGGGTCTCAACGTAATAGACGGCGCGTCAGTCGGATGCTCGGTCTGTTAGTTATTAGCCTTTTAGTCCCAGAGGCCCGGTTGGATTCGTGTTCGACCCAACCTAACCATACCCCATCTCAATACAAAACACAGTGGGGTATTACTCAAAGGGACCGTCTCGCTCCAAGGTTTCCAACACTGATAATGGTTCACCAAATGAATGTTCGGTGCTAATGTAATGGCCAAAAGAAGTATACAGGTCGTAGTGGGCCCGCGTCTGGTCCGACCCGGTTGGGACGACCAATTTGGACCGACCCGGCCCAACCTAGCAGGGGTCGACCCAGTTCAGGTCGACCCAGCCCGACCCGCAGGGTCAGGCCTAGCCCGTAATGCAGCCTAGACCGCTGGGAGGTCCAACAAGCTGCGAGGGCCACGTGGGGCCGCGGAGTCCACAAGTGCTGCAGGGCGGCTCAGCCTCGAGGGCGCGGGGCCGATTCAGCCAGGGCACCGCGAGGGGCCTGGGATGGTTAGGCTGGAGCACCGTGGGGGGTGCGAGAAGGTTCGTTCGGGGCGCCGCATAGGGTGTGGGCCGGTTTAGTCGGGGCGCCGTGAGGGGCGCGGGTGGCTTGGGTGTCCGGTGGGTGGTTGCGAGACGGGGTAGCTCGGAGGGCTGGCGATGGTGTGACTGGGATGGCCAGCGGGTGGTGTGGCTGGTGGGTGGCACGGCCGGTTTGTCTGGTAGGCCAGAGCGTCGTGGGGGCAGCGCGGGTCATGGTGGCCGCAGGTGGCGGCGCCATTGCCTCCATTTCCTTCGTCGTCTTCCTTCATTCCGAAGATCACCACAATGAAGAACGGTGGAGAGGGTTGGGCCATGTTAGTTTGGCTCACACCCTCTGTGTTTAGAGTGGTAGCATATGGCTCAACAAGAAAGAAGAACATCAAGCTACAACTTCCCACAACCTTTCATTCCCAAACCACAAATGAAACCAAGGTAAGATTATGGAAAAAGTATTATCACACAAATAATCCCCCTACCTCAGGTTGATACGTCGACGAAGTCACGGGGCAAAAGATGATTCGTTGAGAAAAGTTGGATGTCGGTGTCATCGATATTTTACTCGATCGTCGGTTTGTGCGTTGGTTCGTCATAGTCGAGGTCGTTCCATGTCGGAATAAGCCGCAAGGAAGAAGGTCGAAGGAGGTCGGCGTTCTTCGTCAGTGGAGCGTTCTTCATTGGAGAGCCTAATCCTCCATGTGTTGGGAGTCACAGCACTTTACCAGTGATTTGTCACTTGGTGAAGCCATCCCTAATCCTCCTCCCAAGCTCCATATATATAGAAGAGGGGGAGTGGTATGTAAAAATCATGGAATTTATGACGGTTCATTTATTAGGAACCTTCCTAAATTCCAATGACATTATTACTTAATATTTTAAAAGGGTAAAGCCAATTAATTTACGTTGGCATAAAAAAGTGGTGAGTTGGCACAATTTAATGTGGAGGAAGTCAAGAGGCTCCTCCACATTAATGGGGGGGGGGGGGGGTTGAGAGTTTCTCTCAATTAAAGAGGGGGTTTAATCCCTAGTGGTCCCCACCACCATAACCTCTCATGGGCGGTTATTGTTCGGGTGGTCCCCACCACCATAACCTCTCATGAGAGGTTAAGGCCTGGTGGTCCCCACACCTCAACTTCCACATGGAGTTTTAGTTCCGGTGGACCACACCTCCCAACACCCACATTGGTGTTGCAAATAAAAATAAAAATTTCATACTCTTTTATTTTTATTTTATTCTTACATGAAAAACCAAAAACGTAACTTTCACCCTCGACCAAATTCCATCGAGATAAAAGTCTTCTTAAGAGAATATAGGTGTTGTTAGTTCAACGGTGTCCTCAAATTTAAATTCTGAGCACCAGTTCAAAAGTTTGAAAAACCAGCTTGCACATTTACTGAACGTACTCGAAAAAAATTTGGGATAAATATTTACAGTCACCCTCGACCCATGCAGGTCGAGTATTGGCTCTGCCCAAGTGAAACACGCCCCAAAGAACCCAACGGTACTCTTGTATTTCCAATCCAAGATATCGTTTAAATGTTATGAATTTTACAATAAAATAATTGTCATTTAATTATTTTATTTACGGCCAAAAACTAACATTCCCTTGTGGTTCGTGCCGGCCAAAGTTAGTATCTTCATAAATAAAGCATGCGATCATGAGTTCAGCAGTTGTCTCAGATTTTTAATCTGAGCTACCATTTGTGAGTTAGAAGCATTTGAAAAATAAAAAAATGTATTCAATTATTTTATTTACGGTTATGCCATTTTTTGGTTTTCTCACAAGAGGCCCGCACCGACTGAACTTATGTTGTACATAGGGTAAACTGCCTTCCTGAGCACAACGGTGCCCTTAGATTTCTGATCCGAGTAACCATTTAAGAGTTATTTCACATTTTAAGGAAAACTGCTTACGCACGTTAATTAAAGCTTAATAAAACTTCGACGGATCATTTCGGGCACTCCGGGCCTTAGAATCGAGTGCCGTCAGATATCGTAGTCTCAAAAAATTACCATGTAATTAAAAATATATTCACATAGAATTTCAGGACTTTAAATGCATCAATTTTATGGTTCTTGATTCCAATTCAAAAGCAGTGTTTATCTCATATGGTTGTTGATAAACTCAACATCAATGTTATTTATATTATACATGATTTTTTGATGTATTTAGTAATGTGTTTCCAAGTATTGAACCAAATTATAATGTTGATTTATAAATATAAATCATGCCATGTTCAACACCAATTTCAAAAAATCTCTATAGAATGACCCTGATTTAATTTTATTAATTAAAGAATGAATTCCATAGGAATCATAAAAAGGGATTTATTCTGACAAGTGTGTGAAATTGGGATGGAAATATTCTTATTTTCTAGAAATAAAGTTGTATCAAAGTCACTTTGTATTGATTATTGGGAATTAAACATGATCTCAATCACGAAAAATTATACTCTGCTATAAATTCCTGACTTGTTCGATCAACTATGCAGAGCTCAATACATTTCCTAGGATGTCATTTATTCTAGATATCATTAATTGCAGGTTAAGAAGTAAGATATACACGAGACAACATTCTATAAAAGGTATATACACTATGAATATATATTGGTTCAATTTTTACATCATAATTCCCCAACTTTATTTATAAATTATAATAATTCAGTCCTTAAAGATCACCTTGATCATTTTTTAGTATATACTGATGATATTCTTCTATATTCAATGATAATTTATGATCATTAATAACACACGATAATTGTGCCTGAGAAACTAAGCATGAATAATTTATTAAAAATATTTACCAAGTGTTACTTTTGGATCAAAAATCTTAAATTTTAGGTCATATAATCTCAATAGACGGTATATTTATGGATCCATCCTAAATTGATATTATTGAATATTGGTAGAGATAAACCAATATGGATGAGATCCGATGTTTTCTTGGTTTGGAATGTTATTAATAATGTTTTATTAACAAATTTTCAAGATTGTATATTCTAATCAACAGATTAACTTTGAAGGGATCCAATTTCATTTGGAAAAATTAAAATTAAATTTATTATAGGAAACAAATAGAATGTTAGTCTACGTACTTGTACTAACATTAACCTATAGTAGAGAAGGGGTTTTAATCTTTAGTTATACATACATGAAAGGATTAGGATGAATTATCATATATAATGACATTTTTATAGATTATTCCTCACATAATTAATGGTTAATGATAAAAACATCCCAAATCAAGATTTGGAGTTAGCTATGGTATTTTTGGAAATAAGATATGGATGCATTATCTTTACAGATAAAGGTGTGATATATATACATATAGTAATTGTTTTAAGTATATATACACTTATAAAGGGGTTAAAGTCTTCCAATTAAGATTGTTGGATATTATAATATATTATGACTACTTAATACATTACCACCATCGGAAAAATAACATGGTGGATAATGCTTTGAGTTAAAAGGATCATTCTAGCTTATCCCTAATGAAGATAAAAAAGATATAATATTTATGGATTTGTAAAGGATGGATATGTAAATAATGAATGTTGGGAAGAAATATTATTTTTCTCAAAATGATTTCTCAAACATATTTCAATGTAAATATTAAAGAGGTGAATAAAGAAGATGTAGGGATGCTAAAGAAGTTCTAAAATGTTCTTGAGTCTAACCTTGATGGTGATGGAATGATTCGGTTCATAAACCATATATGTATTCGATAAGTACTAGATTTAAATAAGGATGTTTTGGATTAGGATTTTAAAACAATGATAATTTATTAACTATATCAATTTAAATCAATTCAATATCTTTGGTAGCTTCTGATGCATGCAACATTGGGTTTGAACAAAACATGAAATTCTACCAAAATATTATTTAAAAATGACCACAATAACCTGAAATCAAGATTTGAGGGTATGAATATGAATAAATAAAAAATTAATAACATATATATTTTTCAAACATTCATTGGTTATCTATTTATTAGAAATTAAAATAAGAATCATTTTAATGTAAGATAAATGTCATTTGAACAATTGTATTTTTTCATAGAAAACAATTTCTTATATTCATGAAAAAATATGATAGAATAAATTTTTGAAACATTTAGAATATTTATTTTATAAAAATAAATTTATTTTTTAAATCACCTTATAAAAATATTCATAGCTTGATGTTTTTGGATTTTTCAGAAAAGCTTCATTTTTAAATAAATAGTGTTGATTTTTTATTGAAAATTGCCTTCCCGTTCGAATTAATTTCCAAGATAAATTAAATTTTATTTTTTAAAAGAATAATTATAAAAATTATACTACATTTTAGCTATTTTATTTCTTTGAAATCCATTTTATATTCAATTCAAATATAAAAACACTAAAAACGTATGACAATTTTTTATTCGGAAACATGTTTTTTCATCGTGTATGATGATATAATTTTAAATTGGATTCTAGAAATTTTATTAATTTAATTAAAAAAATGGATTCTTTATTTTTAATAAAAATAATATATATTATATAATAATTTCCAATTTAATTTTTACCATTATGAATAGTAAATTTAGTAAAATGTAATTACAGTTGTTGAGGAAAAAACTGATTTATCTGGGGTTAACCTAAGAGGATAAGAGATAAAATGGCCTCGAAACTTATCCAAACTCCAATTTATTTACATGTTTAGACCTTATTTCCTATAATGGTCGACAATTACATATTCTTAGGCTTCATTCTTGATAAAAACATGGGTTTAGTTGATTCTTTTCAAAAATTCAATGTGTGTCCTCTCCCCCAATTAGAAAAGGCCACCCCTCTCATATCCTATTTACATTAACAATGCCATATTTTTCAGAAATAAATTCCTTAATAACATCCATAATTCACTCACCTCATACTTGATGCATTTTCATGATTATAAAACAATTCAAAGGATAATTTTTGTGCAAACCTAAGGATATTGTCCAAAGAAGTGGCAACGTTCCTAAACATGCATGTTTATTTTACTTTTCCTCCATCACCATTGAATTATTATTAAATGAAGATACAATAAAAATTTTATCTAACATATAATTAAATGATATTATTTTAATTTCATTACCAATTTCTATCTCCTCTTCCATCAAAAGGGAAACAAAACTATCCATCGTGTGTACGGCAAACAACTACCTTGCGAACCGATTTAATTTTTTTGCATCACCACCTTTCAAGGATGGATATAATGATTTATTTAACATAATTATATGATATTTATTATATTATTATACTGATTTAATTTTAATTTCCCATGTTCCTTTTAACATTCCATTCCATTTAAAATACTATAATGTCAGTCATGTATACAGTGGACTACCGACTTGCAAAGTGATGTGAATCATTTTTCACTTATGATTTACATGGAATGTTATAAGGATAAAATTAATTAAAATTTTTTACATATATTAGATGTTATTTATTTCTTAAAATTAATATATTTCCCACTTCCTCAACATTTCATTCATGGGGGGAATGATATTGTCTCTCGTGCATTTGTTTGACCTCCGCCTCCATAAAGCAATGTGATTCATTTTCAATATCCCAAATTCATAAATGGTTCTAAAAATTTATCTAATGAGTAAATACTGTATTTATAAAATTAAAAGAATATTTTAGAATATTTAAATATATACTATGGGCAATAACTATAAATTTTCTGACAAAACACACAGGAGAAAACAATGTAATTGACACCCAAAAATATTAAATTAATGAAATATTATTAAAAAATGGGGGGTGAGGGTAAATGTATTAATAGGTTCATATATGATATTATATGTATTAATATGGTTCTATTATTAGTTAATAACATTATAAAACATGTTATTCGGGAGGCTAAACCATGTTTAACTAAATGAAATTGTGAGGTAAGGGACTTCGTCTAAATTTTCCTTCATTAAGTAAAAATATATTTTTTCCACCTAATTTAATTTATATAAAATATATACTATAAATTTTACATTAAAAATCATGAATATTACATAATTCATGGTATTTGAAAATTTAATTCTAATTATTTCATCCAAGGTGATTTGACATGAACATTAAAAAGTGGTAAAGAATTTCAAAACTCATTTTATTTTCATTAGCTTATTACTTCATCATTTTGATTTGATATTGTTAGATTGAGTGTAAAATGACTTTTGTCATATTATATAGTATTTCCACTTGTTTTATGTGTATTTAAATTTTATGCACATAATTTATTCATTTATTAATTTACACGTCGATGTTATAGTCATAGCAAGGGTTTTCCCTTTATTTCCCTTCGATTGAGAAATATTTGTTAATTTGAATCAATTCACGTTTATATGGTGTATATACTATATATTTACCATGAATATCAATTTATTAATGATGGGTAGTGTTTCAATTCTATTTTTTCCATATTCTTTGTGTAATGGATATGAATATTTTCTATACCATATACTATTCTTACATATAGTGTTTACATTGAATATTATTTGATTAACATGGGAAATATTGACAAATCAGAGTTCTGTAGTCAATCAGGATATTTTTTATTAGACATATTATTCTTAAATTAAACCATTTATTTGATCTATGAGGAATTATTTGTAAATGTAGTTATGGATGGGGATCATCATTATATATCAACTTGATGAATCGATGGGTATCATGAGACAAATCAGTTAGCCTAATTAAATTGGTTTCTACCTATTATTTTGAATCATTTTGTGAAAGGTATTTTAGGTTGAGGTATCATTATGTTTAATATAATTATAT
This sequence comes from Viscum album, assembly GCA_963277665.1. Classification (NCBI taxonomy): domain Eukaryota; kingdom Viridiplantae; phylum Streptophyta; class Magnoliopsida; order Santalales; family Viscaceae; genus Viscum; species Viscum album. The sequence continues at coordinate 1,416,898,848 of OY728133.1, forward strand.
CCATGAATGAATCATCTCCTTCATTTAGATTTCAATTATTCTTAGTATAAATTATTTACCATTTGTGATATTATATCTGGATGCATTTCATTCATGGTTTATTGATTTAATTAAATGTTTGTTCAGTTATTTAACTTGACATATTGATTATTATTTTTTGATTTATAATAAATTCCACTATACAGAAACCTTTCTAATCATTGGAGATCATCGTTATTTTTTCCATTCCCTAGGATATGAAGAAGAAATATTTGAATTAGTTTTCAAGGATGCAGTTCATTTGATTTTTTTTTGTGTTGTGTTTTATTTTCTATTCCAAATATAAAATGGGCATCAGGTATGTATCTACATTCCAAAACTACTAAACTGACTGGTCCTTTTTTATTCGATGCCTTAATCTATTAAAATTTAATATAATAGGCATCGAGTTCAGGTTACTGGAGTTGGGGTTGCTACAGTTATTATTAGATGATGTTTAGTAGAAACCATGGGAACTGGTTTTTGGAAAAAACATATTAGGGAAAATATCCCTATGAATGAATATGAGGATAAGTATAGAATATCATCTTAATGTTTCACTATGGAAGATATTATGTGGTTTTTCCTTGAAATAAATCCCTGTTTCGATACTACAAGTAGAAGTTTTTCTAGAAAATATGTACCTAGGGGTAATTACCCTGAAAAAGGTGTATTGGGATTTACCCAATCATCACCTAGTGAAAGACAACATTCTATACCAAGCACCTAATTGACCCTCTGAGGGGATATTCTTAGGGTAACACACATTTTATTTACATATAATTAAAAAGGAATTTACGATTATGAGTTTAACGATGAATTTTTTTTAATTTATGGTAAGTATTAACAATTATTTGGAATTATACACTATGATTTAAAATTAATAATTTTAGAGCTTATCCAGTATATTCCATTGATTTAAATGCATCATGGAAAGAATATGGGTATCAATCCTCATGGATAATGTAGAGATTTACTTGCTGAGGAAGCCAATATATCTGGAGTTGGAACTGAGAAAATTATGGATATATTAGGGAAGCCAAACCAGGTTATGAAAAATGACATTAATAATATGGTGAAACCTATTCCACGGTGTGTTTTTTTCTATGTTAGATCTCTTTATGTGAGAGACAACCCTATTATTTGGTGGGACTACTAATCCAATGGTAGTCGAACATTGAATCATGTCTCTATAGACAAAATTTATGGCCTAGGGATGGGATGAAATGGAAAATGATACACTTTCAGTGTATTTTCACAAAGTAAATTCTGATCAATGGTGGACTTTAATCCATTATACTTGGGTGGAAGAGGAAATAAAACTCATTTAATGGAAATATTTTATAGATACATTCAAGGAAAAATATTTCCATCATGAGAAACAAATATAAATGAAGATAAAATTCCATAGACTAAATAAAAATAAAGAACAATGTGTTTCTATGAAATAATGATACCTTGGAAACATCAGATATGTATGATGTGGATTACATATGCAACATGGAGTGAAATATTAAACATTTATTTTAAGGTCATAAGATATGTATCTTAAGGTCACTAGTCTCTCTTGATTTTTCACCTCATGATGTAATAGATTTATGTGCGACTATAATGTAGGAGGAATTATATCGATTTTATATACTCAAGGGAAATAAATGGAATAATAATTTTTCAAACTCAATGAAAAATGTAATGAATTATGGAATAATAAGAAAACACATAAAATTCCACCTTATGAAAAATTGGGAAAGAATAACCCTAGAAAATTCATGAAGGGATTGGGAGTTTGTTATAAGTTAGGAGGTAAGAATCACCAGGGAAAAAATGTAATGGGAAGAAATAGAACACTATTATTTAGTGATCTAACTATAGGTATATGGGATATATGAAAACTAATGCCTCAATCATCATGGGAACCATCCATAAAAGAGACCAAGTGAGGGCGTCAAGGTTACATGATCGCTATAGATGAGGTGAATATTCTAAAGGATGTGGTGCCTTGTAAATTAATTATATCTTTGTATTTAGTCCAGGCCTCATTTGATTCAGTATCCTCATAATCACTTATATCTACATAGTTTTATAAGAAAATTATACATTTCTATTTTAATGTAAGAATGGAGTTTCCATTCAAAACGCATATGGAATGTCTCCCTATAATAAGGATGTTTTATGAAGACCCCATTATGACACAAAAATGATATTTATTTTTTGACTTTATCTTTATACTGATTGTTGGCATTGATATAGTTCAGGGTATGGACTAAATTTTAAAAAATGGGACAAGAAATTAATATAAGGAGAATGAAATTATGGTTCAAGATGATTCTATGGAACTATTTATCTTTTGAGAATATACATAATCATGTGATTCATGTTCAGATCCACAACCATAATCTATTCTGAATGAGATTATTGGTTATGAATATAAAACAATACTCGTCGATGGATAATGAAATCATCAAATTGAGGATGTACCTATTTTACAATAATATATTGATGAATTTCTTGAGGTATTACCTTGAAATCCACCAGAGTGAAACGCCGAGTTATCTATAAATTTAGTCATTCATGGAAGACTAATATCGAAGACCACCAATATAATGGACACAATGGAGTTATTATAGTTGAAAGAAAAACTAGGGGATTTTTGTGATAAGGGATTTAGACAACCTAGTTTTTTTACATGGGGATCCCATGTTCTATTTTTTAATAAGAATTATGGATCTGTGAGGCTATACATTAATTATAGTTAAATCAATGCCATTATATTAAGGAACAAGTATCATCTACCTCACATTGATGTATTATTCAATCAAATTCATAGAGCTCAATACTTTTCAAATATTGTCCTCTAATCTAGTTATCAACTGTTTCAAGTAATGAAGGAAGACATTCTGAAAAAAGGTTTCTAAATGAGGTATGGACATTATGAGTTTATAATTATACCATTTTTATTGACTAATTCCCCATATGTTTCTATAGATATAATAAATATAGTATTAAAATAAAGTCATGATTATTTTGTATTTGTATTCAATGATGATATATTGTGTATTATAACGGTTATGAGGACAATTATAATTAATTTCAAATCATTCTTGATATTCTTATAGGATATGATTTTTTAGAGAAATTTGTTAAGTGTGATTTATTTCTTCAAGAATTTATTTTTCCTGGACATATTTTCTCTAAAGATAGAATATCAGTTGATCCCATGATAGAAAAGGTAGTCAAATAATGGACTACATCAATAAACATAACGAAGGTATATAGTTTTATTGTTTTGGACTGTTACTATTAACGATTCTTTCTAAATTATTCTTGATTGTCTAACCTGTTAACCAAGATTACATATAATGGGTTGTTTGGATGGAAATCAGTTATCTCAGCTATTTATGGAGAGGGTTGAGTTTTGTACAATAATCTATGGTAGGTTTACTTATTATGAACAATATCCAATGAATTTAGTTCACATAGCGAGAAAAAACCCAAAAATCTCACATCCATGACTACTCATGGACCAATATTACAGAGTAAAACATTCATTTGGGAACTTGGAAAATGACACATAAGAACTAACATTGGTCAACTGGTTGGGAATTCAGGCTCATCGCACGCTTTAGGGCGAACTGTTTCCAATTTTGGGATGATTTTATAGATTTATTATATATTTGTATACTAAAGATCTCCCTAAGGTAATCATCAAGTTTTAATGCACATGGGTTTAGAATCATCTATACGTATCTGAGGTTCTCTATTAATGGATGCATTTATTTTAGGGATCAGAGATCCATTGGTCCCTCGTTATGATGATGCTAGTTTTAGTCTATATGGTGAGGTTCTCTGGATTTTACTATCATCTATAGAGATGGATGTTGTTTTGATGTCAGGATCACACCCATATAATGGGATTCTTACAAATCCCCTCGAAAGGAATCAATTCCCATGTAGTTTGAAGCCTTTTAATAGGACACATCACCTTTTAGAGTCATGTGATGATGACCCAACCAAGTTTCATAACATCATGCAATAAGGAATTATAAGGGAATTGGGTATAGTGAAATTTTGGTGTGGGACTTACACCAAGGAATCCCAACAGACCCAAAAGAGATGTGGTGCCTCTGATGGATATGACTTGATTGGGAATATGGCTCAAAGAAAATTAGTGTGAATTTAGGTGTTGGGTTTGGCCCTAATGTATGTTTCCTACATATCCCTATTAGATGGAAATAAAGTCCCACATAGGTCAGTATATTGGGACTTACACCTTATAGGAGGCCCATGGATCATGATTGGGGGTTACACTATTGAGGATGCCAATGGTTCTTGAATGGGGATTATACTATATTGGAGGCCCATGTTTCTTTTGAATTGTGTGTATATCATGATCTCCGCTAACTTCTAAGCTCACATGAGTCAAGACCAGTTTGAGAAATAAGTGGAAAAGGTAGATATGAATATCACTTAAACAACTGATGTCCACTATTGGATGGATTCTAGTGCCCAACGGGAGAGAGAGAGGGGGGGATTTGAATGTGTTAGTGTCCTCTTTTATTCTGGTCACCAGGACAGTTACATCTGGTGACCCATCCAGCTATATCCAAGGCTAGTGTAGAGGAAAAAGAGTACCACCTCATACAAGAATGCCTATGTTCTAACTATGGGAGGGATGTGCAGGCAGTTCTCGAGGAAGAGAGGAGTGACCAACAACAGACCATATTGAAGGGAAAGTCCAGTGGTTCCCCACAATACTTAAATGGAGAGGATCATTTGAGCACCTCCAAGGTCAAAAAACTCATTACAGTAAGAATTTAGATATTAATACATTACATGAATCCACCTTATTGAGGAGGTTACAAATGTGACTCCTCTTACCATGGTTATGTAGACTGAAGTGGACACTCGAACGTGTGTGAGAGTCTTATCATACATGTCTAGTGGCTTCAGTAGAGGGATTGGCCAAATTCCATTAGAATGGTTCATGGAGGGGCTAATGTGGGGCCTGAGGATTTGATAGAAGTCAATGATGAGAGGTGGAGAGTATAACACCCTAGGATAACCCATTCTACAGAGTTGGTTCTTATGTGGGATGACGCTCCCTCTATGTAGGATGTTGTTACATGGGTGAAGGTACCATCTTCATAGCATAATGCGTAGTAGCCATGGGTTCTACCTTTGTATCATGCTGATACATGGGGATGAGTTTCTTATGTATATCATTTTTCTTTGTAGGGATGAGATCCTCCCGTTTAACATTTTTCTATGAGGGGAAGGGTTCAATCTGCATAGCATTTTGAAAAGAGCGATACTTTTCTAAGAAGGGGATACCCATTTATGATATACGGTATGGTGTCTACAATGGGGTTTTATGTTTACAGATGTCGGGAAGATTTTTATTTCCTCCTAAATTCTATTCAGCGGGTTTAACTAATGGGAATCAATATATCTTTCTTAATTAATCTCTGATTCTCTACCTTCTTTGTGTCCTTCTCATCACTCATCCCTTCTAGACAATTTTCAGTTCCCCTCGATGGTCTTTTGTAGAAGAATGGAGGGAGCAGATAGGTGCATGGCCATTCATCCATGGTGGGCCATGGGGATTATTTTATGAGAGACCGAGGATGGCGCCTTGTCTCATGAACGACTTTTTTGTAAGGAGAAATCACCCATGGTTAATGAAATCACAGTCCGACCCCCGCAGATGAATTAGTTTCATTCAGGGGAACTGGTTGTACCATCTCTTTTGGTGAACAATTTCAATTGTGTGGTTAAAATCACTATTTGTCCCTACAAATGGATTGATTTCATTTTCCGGAACTGGATGTACAACCTCATCACATGAATGATTTTTTTCAGTGGGGTGGTCATTTGTGGGGGAGAAAATCACCATCTGACCTTGCAAAGGACATTCTTTTGTTTGTGGGAACCGATGGTACCATCTCATTCCGTGAAAGATTTGGTTTGCAGGCACCTCATCTGGTAGTGAAACACTGTGTAGGGTGGTGGTCCACATAGAAATTTTTACTACACAGACCCGAATTATCCTTCACGTTTTCATCCGCTTTGAACATTTTATTTCAATTCTTTTTATCAATTTATTTATACCCATTTCCAACTTTATGGAATTATTTTCTTCTACCACATGAAATAGGAATGGGGTTTGATGAGGACAATTAAGAGGCTATTCTGATGTACATATTCAACTCGTTTTGAACTTGTTTGGGGTGCACAAGTGGAACATAAATAAGGTACCATGCCTGAAAATAGGTGGACTATATTACTTGTCCGTTACCAATTTCTATACAAGCATGAGCCCTCCGTGAACTCTCAATCACCAACTGCTAAAACATAGAATTTTTCCTTTACGAACACCATTTCCATGAACTGAACCTCATCACCCATGAATGGTAATTTCAATTTTGGAATAGTGAGTATCCAGTTGCTCCGTGTATTGAAGTCCTCATGGATTGAAAGCCTCATGGGACAATGATTCATAGGTCGATGGTTTGAGGTCCAATGATTCATGGGATAATACGTAGGTCATCCGACCGAACCATGTAAATCTGTGTGTCTCTCCATTTGTGTTTGATTTCTATGTTCTTCTGTATGTTATGGAGAGTTTGAGCTCTTCCGCCCCTACAAAGTGGTGTCAGAGGTGAGGTGGATTATTTGCATACAATCTCACTCTCAGCAAACCTGTTGTCCGCACTTCCTGCTTGAAGCAATGTCTGCAATTCCGGGTCCTCCCCTTGTACGAACCTCCACATGTTGTTTTCCGCATTTCCTGCTTAGAGGTGGTGTCTACAATCCGAATCTATCCCTGAGTGTGGGTGTCCGCTGGTGTCCCAATCCAGATCTGCTTCTAAGCCAATCTGCTGCAGTTCGCGGTTCTCCAACCCCTTTGTCCGATTCCCAGCGGCTATGCAATTTTAGAGGCTATGGTTTGATTTCCCTTCAACCCTCTGTTATTGTCTTTCAGGGATTTTTTTTTTGTTTACGTTTAAAAAAAAAAAAAATTTCCAGAAAACGCTTCCGGCAAAACAAATTTTAAAAATGAACCTCAAAGGCGGCATCCGGGATGCCGCCTTTGCATTTCGGGGCAAGGCGGCATCTGCGATGCCGCCTTTCTCTTAAAAATATATATATATTTTTTAATTTTTTTTTATTTTTTAATTACATTTATTCATTATAATTTTTAATTACATTTATTCATTATAATTTTTAATTATTAATTAGTAATTATGAATAATTAAATATGTCATAATTAATTAGTTAATTAGTAATATTATCATTAATTATATAATAATTAATTATTAATATAATTATTACATATATAATAAATATTTAGTTAATTAGAAATACAATTAATAATTATAACTAATTAATTAGTAATTATTAATTATTAATTAGCTAATTAGTAATATAAATATTTATTATAATTATTCATTATAATTAGTAATTAGTAATTAATAATTCTTAATAAGTAATTAGTAATTAGTAATTAGTAAATTAGTAATATAAATATTAATTATAGTTATTCATTAAATTATTAATTATTAATTATTACTCATTAATTATTACTTATATAATAAATAATTAGTTAATTATTAATATAACTATTAATTATATAATAATTAATTAGTTAATTAGTAATATAATTATAATCTTTCAAAGTCACGTACTTGAAACATTTTTAAGTTTCAAGTAGGCGGTTTTGAAAGCTTATAAATTATTTTTCATTAACATTTTTTTGTAAATTGCTTTTGTTTTAAACTATTTTTTATATGTTTAATCCATGTTTTAAGTTTCATTTATATTGGTCTTATAGTTTATGTTTTATGGTCTTTCAAAGTCACGTACTTGAAAAATTTTAAGTTTCAAGTATGCGGTTTTGAAAGCTTATAAATTACTTTTCATCAACTTTTTTTTGGAAATTTCTTTTGTTTTCAACTATTTATTATATGTTTAATCAATGTTTAAAGTTTCAATTATATTCGTTTTATAGTTTATATTTTACAGTCTTTCAAAGTCACGTACTTGAAACATTTTTAAGTTTCAAGTAGGCGGTTTTGAAAGCTTATAAATTATTTTTCATTAACATTTTTTTGTAAATTGCTTTTGTTTTAAACTATTTTTTATATGTTTAATCCATGTTTTAAGTTTCATTTATGTCGGTCTTATAGTTTATCTTTTATTGTATTTCAAAGTCACGTACTTGAAAAATTTTAAGTTTCAAGTATGCGGTTTTGAAAGCTTATAAATTACTTTTCATCAACTTTTTTTCGGAAATTTCTTTTGTTTTCAACTATTTATTATATGTTTAATCAATGTTTAAAGTTTCAATTATATTCGTATGGTTATATAAATATATATAAATAAAACCTAATTTACCCCCTCCTGAGATTCCACTCTGACCAACAAGTAAAAATAGTATTTTGATTTCAGTACACATAAAACATGTAAACAATAATGTACAATCAATGCATATGTCTGTGGCGAGGAGATTCCGTCCCACATGGTGGTCTGCGAATAGGACGTCCGCGTCGAGTGCGCAGTGGAGTCTGATGACCTAGAGAAGGCTGATCCTCGGGCACTGAAACGTCGACTGTCGCATCCTCCATCTGTGTGTCAGTTGGAGGAGCTGTCAACTGCATCTCGTACTGCCATTCAGATCCTTCTCCCACTAGGGTGGTAGAAGGACCTGCCTCCATCGCAGAGGGGAACGAAGCCTGTGATGGAGCTATACCCCAAGACGACGACGGCTCTAGAATCCAAGGCTGGGAAGGATCTGGAACCCAAGATGGAGAGAACTGCGGATATCCTGTCAGGAAAGACGGATCCCATGCCACCTGAGGCACATCCTGAATAGGCTGATCCTGGACTACTAGAGGTCCGACCTCTGCCTGTGGAACAGGCGATGCCTCACGTGCAGCACGACGCTGTCTACGTCGCCGTGGTCGTGGCTCCTCAGCACCAGCAGCAGCTGCAGGATGTTCCTCTGGGGCAGGAACCTCCTGTCTCCGAGCCAGACGCGTGAAGATGCTCTCGGAAAGCGCATGAAAAGATGCCCTCGCCTCCAGCACTGTAGCATGGACGGCTGCCCGGCTAAAGACCCCCTCCTCCTCTTCATCGCTCATGCGAACAAGCTGCTCTGTGTGACTTCCCTGTAAATAGATTCAAATGGAATTAGAAAATAATTCAATAAACAAAGTAATAGGAATTTATTAACTTACCATCCTCTGCATCTCTATGCCAGCTTGGGTAAGATACAGTACAGATTTTAGTCTATACCAGGGCGCATAGTCAACCTGCTCTGAAAGAGAGAATCGATTTGTAGGAACACCTTTAATACGTAACTCTGCACGTCTGTGCCAGCAGTCGATAAAACTCGCATGTACTTGAGACCAGTCATCATCCTGCCTCCCTGTCAGCTTCATCCCATGAAGCTTGTCTGTCTGTCTAGATGGTAATGGAATCGGCTGAGTACGAAAAAATTGGCGCATGACCCTGTCAGGCTGCTGCCACTCAATAATATGAAAGTGAATGAGGGGCACTACAGCCATAGCATCCTCAAGACCAACAGTGCAGTATGCTGGCAACTGGTCCATAATACTCCAGTATGGAAGCCATGAAATCTGAAATGACAAGTGATTTTGTCAAAAAAACACCCAACTAAAAACCAAAATTGATGTTATTATTAAAAATGTTAGACAGTGATAGATTGTATATACATACCTGATCAGGTAAGAGACAGTCCAACTGTAGCCGATATACGCCCAAATGCTGTCTCGGAACCACGTCGAAATTGTGTCGCTGACACCACCTGTAAAATACAACGATAATGACAAATAATGAGAAATTATAGTCAATAACTCATAGTAGAATAAAAAACCAATAGAAATGACTTATCATACCAGCGTCCACGCGGAGCGTCATGCAGCACCTCCATCTCGACCGGTGGACCAGCAAGGTCAGGGCGGAATGATGGGATGCGCTCCCATGCCCACATCTGAATAAGGATGACGCATCCTCCAAGACCTGTACGGTCCCTATGGGATAGTCTGCATAATGATCTGTACGTGTATGCCAAGCAGGATGATCCCCAACTGTACGTCCCAGCCCGATCAAAGTCCTCTAGTAGGGGTAGATACATCATATGCACGTGCATCCCCGAGTGATCAGTACACATGGTCCCACCAATGAGTCGTAAGATATATGCACGGGCGTAACACATGACGGTCTGCTCATCATCATCATCCTGTAAATGTGGAATCTGCGACTCCAACCAACGCATAGATATGGACGATCCATCTGTAGCCCTACGGTCGGACAAAATATCAACGCCTAACAAGCGTTGAGCAAGGTCTGGCCAAGCTGCACGAGTGGGTCCAATAACGGGTCTCCCCTGGATAGGAAGACCGAGAAGAACTGCGACATCCTCGAGGGTGATGGTCATCTCCCCCTCAGGCAAGTGGAATGTGTGTGTCTCTGGTCTCCATCTCTCAACGAGGGCAGCAAGTAGGTAATGATCTACAAATGTGAAATCTGATACGGCAAGGCCATAGAAGCCAGCACGACGCAAGTAAGGTCTAATGGCATGTGGAGGCTCCATGTGATGAAAATGGTGCGCTCGATGCACCTTAACAAATCGATCTGGATGACCCTCTAACACGGCCTGCGAAATATGGGTAGGCTGCTGAGTGAGTAGTATGGTATCATCCATCTGCATATAAACAAAGAAAATGAGTCGTAAGTGTAAAATGTAAATATAACATTAATGGGTTAACTGACATACACATTTCAATATGGGTTAAGTGTTCCGCTTTGGGAGTTTTGAAATAAATTCTATTATTTCATATTCAAAGTTATTTCTTGAAAGCATTAATATTAATATGAAATAAGTTATGTTATCTAAAATATTGAGTCTTGAATTTGGTTACACATATTTTGGGGGAGCTTTGTGATTAACTACTTACGGATTGGATTAAGATAAACCATGTCAATTAGTAATGATGTTTTTAGAATTTATCTAATTGTATGTATTCAATATCTTATGCTAATTATTATGATACTATAAATTTGTTATAGAACAGTTTTCTAAAATATCCTGCATGTTTAGATTGGGGTTTAGGTTGGAGGGTTTACGGTTAAAATTTTTAATATTAACGTCCGAGAAACATGTTAATGGGTTAACTGACATACACATTTCAATATGGGTTAAGTGTTCCTCTTTCGGAGTTTTGAAATAAATTCTATTATTTCATATTCAAAGTTATTTCTTGAAAGCATGAATATTAATATGAAATAAGTTATGTTATCTAAAATATTGAGTCTTGAATTTGGTTACACATATTTTGGGGGAGCTTTGTGATTAACTACTTACGGATTGGATTAAGATAAACCATGTCAATTAGTAATGATGTTTTTAGAATTTATCTAATTGTATGTATTCAATATCTTATGCTAATTATTATGATACTATAAATTTGTTATAGAACAGTTTTCTAAAATATCCTGCATGTTTAGATTGGGGTTTAGGTTGGAGGGTTTACGGTTAAAATTTTTAATATTAACGTCCGAGAAACATGTTAATGGGTTAACTGACATACACATTTCAATATGGGTTAAGTGTTCCGCTTTCGGAGTTTTGAAATAAATTATATTATTTCATATTCAAAGTTATTTCTTGAAAGCATGAATATTAATATGAAATAAGTTATGTTATCTAAAATATTGAGTCTTGAATTTGGTTACACATATTTTGGGGGAGCTTTGTGATTAACTACTTACGGATTGGATTAAGATAAACCATGTCAATTAGTAATGATGTTTTTAGAATTTATCTAATTGCATGTATTCAATATCTTATGCTAATTATTATGATACTATAAATTTGTTATAGAACAGTTTTCTAAAATATCCTGTATGTTTAGATTGGGGTTTAGGTTGGAGGGTTTACGGTTAAAATTTTTAATATTAACGTCCGGGAAACATGTTAATGGGTTAACTGACATACACATTTCAATATGGGTTAAGTGTTCCGCTTTCGGAGTTTTGAAATAAATTCTATTATTTCATATTCAAAGTTATTTCTTGAAAGCATGAATATTAATATGAAATAAGTTATGTTATCTAAAATATTGAGTCTTGAATTTGGTTACACATATTTTGGGGGAGCTTTGTGATTAACTACTTACGGATTGGATTAAGATAAACCATGTCAATTAGTAATGATGTTTTTAGAATTTATCTAATTGTATGTATTCAATATCTTATGCTAATTATTATGATACTATAAATTTGTTATAGAATAGTTTTCTAAAATATCCTGCATGTTTAGATTGGGGTTTAGGTTGGAGGGTTTACGGTTAAAATTTTTAATATTAATGTCCGGGAAACATGTTAATGGGTTAACTGACATACACATTTCAATATGGGTTAAGTGTTCCGCTTTCGGAGTTTTGAAATAAATTCTATTATTTCATATTCAAAGTTATTTCTTGAAAGCATGAATATTAATATGAAATAAGTTATGTTATCTAAAATATTGAGTCTTGAATTTGGTTACACATATTTTGGGGGAGCTTTGTGATTAACTACTTATGGATTGGATTAAGATAAACCATGTCAATTAGTAATGATGTTTTTATAATTTATCTAATTGTATGTATTCAATATCTTATGCTAATTATTATGATACTATAAATTTGTTATAGAACAGTTTTCTAAAAAAGAGATAACAACATTTAGTTTACAATATGGGAATGTCACAATGAAGACAATACATCATTATGAATGAGACTGTGAAGTCGACCCAACAACGTTAGGGCATCGCTTCCGGTTATGACCTTCTTTATGACATATTGTGCATCGCAAACTCTGCCCTTGTTCTTGAGGCCAGTCCATCTCATTACGCATCCTACTCTCCTTTGGTCTCCCACGAGGACGTAACCGATTCATGTCAGGTATCACTATCGGCTAGCCTTCAGGCATTGGGAAATACCGATACTCCCCAATAGGTGTCCATGGTGCAGCATAACAGTTGGCAATGATATGCATCTGGTACACTGGATCAACATATGCTTCCCATGAGATGTTCACAGAGGCACATGCTGCGATGACGTGTGTACATGGAAACCGTAAGGCCTGAAATTTTCCACATTGACATTGCCTTGTTTCCAGTAATACCACCATTTTTTCACCGACGTGATTTGTGATGGGGTCTGAATGCTCTTGAACTTCAAATCGGGAGTCTTCTCTTCGAAATAGACATACGTGATAACCAGAAGCTTCTTCAATATTTTTTTCAATCTCTCGTTGAAAGTGTATTCCATATCTTATCCCTTGATGTATTCTGTCTGATGCTAGTTTTTTTCTATCCACAACGTACTTCACGCATCGATATAATGTCTCCTGAACTAATGCGGTTATAGGTAGCTTGCGAAGTCCATTGAAGATACCACTGATGCACTCCACAATGTTTGTCGTCATGTGTCCGTACCTCTTTCCCCCGTCGTATGCCAATGTCCATTTCTCTTTTGGAATCCGCATCATATAATCATAAACTTCTTGATTAGCCTAACGAATTTGTTCAAAATGTTCTTCAAATCGTCGTTGGTCCGACTCATATGCTACAAAACGTAGATGATATTTCACATAAATTGATTTTATATTTATATTGAAACAGTAAAACAGAATGAATAAAATACGTACCAAGCCTCGTGATTGCCTTCTTCATCGGTTCGTTGTGGAATTTTTTATGTACATTGCTAGCAATGTGTCTAATGCAGAACCGATGATGTGCATTTGGGTATCTCCATGTATCAGGATCTGCATTGATTGCCTCATTAATTGCTCGATGACGATCAGATATTAAACAAACTCCCTGAATGTTGGTGAAATGGTTGCTGATACATGCCAGAAACCAACTCCATGATTCATAGTTTTCTTTCTCTACAATGGCAAAGGCAAGCGGAAGAGGTGAACGGTTTCCATCTTGGGTTGCCGCAATCAACAATACGCCCTTGTATTTTCCATACAGAAATGTTCCATCAATCTGAATAAATTGTTTGCAAAAACGAAATGCAGAGATACAAGGAAGGAATGCCCAGAACAACCGATGAAATTGAACACGAGATGGATCAAGTCGATTATCAGGAGACACATGTTCGTTTGTATCCAGATGGAAGACAACTTGGTTATGATGCCTCAGTATGGCTAGTAATTGCGGCAATACTCGATATGAGTCATCCCAATCACCATATACCTTCACAATTGCCTTCTGTTTCGCCATCCATGCCTTATTATAGGAAATCTTATAACCGAATGTCTGTAGAATCCTCTCTTGCACAAAGGATATTGGAACATCTTGGCATGTCCTAATCATCTCAACAACAATAGATGACACAAATTCTGCATCCAATGAAGTATGATCTTGTGTGAGACTTGGCTGAACGCAACTATGAGCCGCCTCAATCCTTGAGATTCTCCAACCTCCAAATGTAATGTCTGGAATAGCCCTTAAGCGAAATCTACAATCATCCCCATACTTCACGCACCGTATAACATATTTACTATGGCATGATTCGTGAACTACATAGTTGAAGTTTCTCTCAATATGAAATCTCTTTAACGTGCTTTTTAAGGCATCTTTACTGGGAAAATTCCTTCCAATATATAAGGTTTTGTCCACCTCACTAAACCTATCTGGTACAACTCCAGGGAACTCAGTTGCCGGTGTGAGAACAGTATTATCGAATTCAAGCACGCGTGTCATTGCTTCTGACCAAGATGAAAATAATGGTGGATGATTTATTGACCGAGGTTGATGTACAACAACTGCATTTCTCAAAACCTCCTCTCTATCTTTTGTTGGTCCCTCCTCATCAGCACTGTTGTCGCCATCCGATCCATCATTACGAAACTCCTCATCAGAAGTCGGATTGACATGTATATCCGGAAGATCATCTAGGTTGTCCTCTTCTGCTGCATCATTTGGAATAGGCTCAATGTCATGGGGTAGATTGTCTTCAACCACTCTTGTGCTTCTACGTCTTTGTACAAGTGGACGTTGTTGTTGTAAAGTAGCAACAACAACGTATAACTCCATCATGGTACCATCTAACCATTGAGAATATAAATTAACTGCTTGGACCCACTGCGCATCAGCAACCAATGGACAAGCTATATGCCACATTGTTGTTGGAAATTGCAAATGTCTATAGCTCATAGACATTATCTCTTGATCGGGTCCCAAATTTAAGGAAACATGAATTCTCTCTTGAAGGTCACTTATGGTAACACAATCCACTGTACTAACCACCGTAATTGGTTGTGTACTGTAAGAAGCTCCTTGCTCAGTTTGAATAATCTCCCCATAATAGTACACACAGGCATACATGGCTCTCTACTTCAAAAATGTGTTCTTTCATCAAAATTATGATAGTGTAACAAAATATTAACAATTATGTTTGACGATATGATGTTTATTATAATGTAATTTTATTGCGCCTTTCTATACCATAAACTATGCTACTGATGTTTGACCATATGATATTTATTAGAATGTAATTTTAGAGCGCCTTTTTATTTAGTTTGTTTTTTCTTATTCATTTCACTTTATATGTTCATTAGTATAGTTAGCTAATCATTATATGAATTCATGTTTTAATCCTATGTTATTTATTAATTATTCTAAAATTAACTAATAATAACTAATCGTTAATTATTCTATTATTCTATAATTAACTAATAATAACTTTAATTTGTTAATTCTTATGTCCTTATTTGATTCTATAACATTATACTTATCATTTATCATTGATAAATATACTGATCATTAGTATCGTTAGCTAATCATTATATGAATTCATGTTTTAATCCTATGTTATTTATTAATTATTCTAAAATTAACTAATAACAACTAATCATTAATTATTCTATTATTTTATAATTAACTAATAATAACTTTAATTCGTTAATTCTTATGTCCTTATTTCATTCTATAAAATTATATTTATCATTTATCATTGATAAATATACTGATTTGGTTTTTCTTCTCTTAGAAATTTTAGTAGTTTATAAAGAAAATATGAATCATCTTAAGCATATTCCCCGGGAGTGTCAAACCGGGATGCAGCAAGGCCCGTTATCGTGCACCAGTTCCCGTTCGAGTCTAGCTCGAAGCGGTGTTTTCGGGTTTTACCCCTATGTACATCTGTGCCAGAGCCACATCCACTTGTTTGTATCCAGACAGGAATTTAATTGCGTAGATAACCACATAATCTTTAAGCTACCAAAATTTCTAAATACTTAATCTTAAGTTAATCTATACTTAATCTATACTACCTAACAGTAATTATTTAAAACTATATATAACTAATTACAAAAACTAAATAACCAAATATTAAGAACTACCTAAACTGCTTAACAAATGAAAGATTTAAAACTAAACAAAATTAAATTAATTAAATAAAAACATTAAATTAAATAAAGAAACATACCTCTAAATGAAGCTTCGTAAAAGCTCGCATAGCAAAAAAAAATTTAGAGAGAGAGAGAAAATTGGAGAGATAAGTTGCAATGAACAAGTGAGGAGAGGGGGGGGGGGGGTGGCCGCCCTTTTATAGGGACTTCAGGCAAAGGCGGCATCGCGGAAGCCGCCTTTCGCCTCTGCGTATGGCCAAAGGTGGCTTCCGCGATGCCGCCTTTCGCCTTACCCTGAGCCAAAAGGCGGCCTCCTCCCAGCCGCCTTTTCCATGTCATCGATCCGGGCCAAAGGCGGCGTGCGGGAGCAAAGGCGGCATCGCAGATGCCACCTTTGTAGCGTATTTTTAAATTTTTTTTTGACCTAGGCCGTTTTTCAGAAATTTTTTTTAAGAAAAACGTAAAAAAAAAATCCGTCTTTCAGTGGTGTGAAGTGAAGGAATGAGCAAAAAAATCTGAAAATAAGAGGGGGAGGATGGAGTGTTGGTCGTGGGATTAATAAATGAATAGGAAAAAAAGAGATAATGAAAGAGAGGGGACAAGGGAGTGTGGAAGTCATAAAGGTAAAAGTGAAAGGTCGTTTTACTTTTTTGTCATGTTGTGTGTTTGAAAAAAAAAACAAGAGGATTTTTTCCGATTTGCTTCAGGGAGTGGGTGTCGTACAAGAAATTTGAGGGATTTGTTTGTGTTAAAAAAATTTGAGTTTTTTCTTTCTTGGGGATAAATTTGGGTATTTATTTGGTATCCGTTTGAAGCAATTAAATAGTCATTTTCAGCATTTTCGACTATTTTGGATTTATCAGTGATGTCTATTTTTAGAAATTCTAATATGTTTTTGTGATGGAGAATCCCGAAACCGAATATAGTTCGGTACCGCCCGAGGAGTCTGTTCCAGCTACACATGCCGGTACTGTAAATACTTCCGGATATAGAAGTATGGTGTCCTGTACCAAATTTGAAGTGGGGAAATTTGACGGGACGAACAACTTCAGTATGTGGCAATGTGAAGTTTTGGATATTCTTACTCAACAAGAGTTAGAATATCACCTTGGATGAAAAGCCCGTCTACATATTTGATGGTGCATGGAGGAGACTCAACTGTCAAGACTACGGTACAATTCGGCTTTGTTTGGATAAAGACCAGAAATATGGTGTGATGCGGGAAACTTCAGAAAAATGTTTGTGGAGTATTTTGGAGAATAAATATATGACCAAAAGCATTGAAAATGGTTCTACCTGAAAAAGAAATTTTTCAGATTTCAGTACAAGCAAGGTATTTCTATGATTCAGAATCATGATTCGTTTAATAAAATCCTAGCAGATTTGCAAAGATTGGAAGTAACAATTGATGAAGAAGATAAGGCTCTGTTGTTGTTGAACTCTCTACCGGAGAGTTATGATTACCTTACTACAACGTTGATGTATGGTAAAGATGAGGTGAAATTTGTTGATGTTTCAAATGCTTTAGTTAACAATGAGTACAGGCGAAAGGAAAAATATGACCATTGGGATTCCGCATCGGAGGGATTGATGTCAATTAGTGGAAGGTCGTCTCCCAGGAAATCCGATAGATTCAAAAGAGATGAATCTCGATCGACGTCAAAAGGCACGTCTAGCTTTAGACGTCCAGCAAAAGATGAGTGTGCCTACTATCATGAAAAGGGACACTGGAAGAAGGATTGTCCCAAAATTGGGAAATCGAAGGAAAATGTTGTACGAAGAACTGAGGACATTGAAGATGTTGAAGATACTATCCTTGTTTTCTTAACGGTCAACCATTGAGAAGGTTGGATTCTTGATTCAGGTTGTTTATTCCATATGTGTAGGAATCAAGATTGGTTTTCAAACCTCAATGAGTCAGATGAAGGTGTGGTGTTTATGGGAAATTACCACCCTTGCCGCTAGAGAGGTATTGGAACGATATGGTTGAAGATGCATGATTGCACAACTCGACACCTTACAGATGTGAGATATGTACCGGAATTGGAGAAGAAACTCATATCACTTGGAGTTTTGGAAAAGATTGGTTATCAGATAACTATTGAAGATGGATTCATGAAAGTTGTCTACGGTGCATTCCTTACGATGAAAGGTGTTCAAAAATGTACTTTGTATTTTTTGAATGCTCAGACTGTTACAGGTGGAGCAGTGACATCTGATAAGATTATCACCACTGGTAGAACACGAATGATTATACAAAGACCTTCTTGGTTTGGAAAATCGGTTATCTTTCCTCTTTCCGTAGTTGAAGGTGGTATTCCATATTTCTATCGAGATGTTTTGGATAGCAGAGAAATCAACCAGTGGAAGTCTGTTATGAAAGATATGAATTCACTACATCAGAATAGGATATGGGATCTTGTTCCTCCTCCGAAGAACAAGAAAGCTGATATGGGGATCAAGTTCCAACATTGTTTGTACTTGATCAATATGACTCAAATTTGAGATGCCTACGGGCATCGGGAAGGCCACAACAGGCAGAATGATTTGTTTCAGCAGCAGCATGATTTTTTTTTCAGTTACATGATGATTTGTTTGAGCAGAAACATGGTGATATTTTTAGTCAAGGTGGATATTGTTGAGTTTTGACGAAAAAATATCACTGTCCAAAATGGTGGGTGATCGCCTTTGATGACTAGCCGCCATTTATGGCCCGCAAATGATGTTGGCACAGCTTGAAGACTTCACCTAGAGTTTGGTGCCGCCCATAAGAGAAATTACAGCGGCTTTTGAACCTCCTCCTCCTTGGCTTTAAATATGGGATGTGTTATGTGGGCAATATGAGGGTGTGCCCGTAATTAATATGTGTGGGGAAATTTTGTAATCTGTGTTCTCCCGTTTGAATATGAAGAATTAGCTACCTTCCCCGTGGACGTAGGTCATCTGACCGAACCACGCAAATCTGCATGTCTCTCCATTTTTGATTGATTTCTATGTTCTTGTGTGTGTTCCGCAGTGTTTGAGTGCTTCTACCCCTTCATCAATGAATTCCATTGCATCCTTCTTCAATAAATCTAATATATTTTTGATGATTCATTTCTGGAAAAAATGGATCTAGATTCATCATTAATGATCGTGATTAAGAGATGAATATATATAGCAGAGAATACTAAATACACTCCCCAATATCATATCATCCTAGAGGAGTTTATTTTGATGAACATCATTTCACTCGAGTATGTAACTTACCCATTGTCCAACCAACTACAACTTTTCCACTTCATACATTATAATTATGCTTCCCTTATAAAGGTTGATCAAAATATCCCATATTCATGGTTCAAGATGTATCATGATTGTTCATATGTGAACATATTTTCTATAGGGCATATCATTTCTGGATCGGTTCAAGAGATTTTTTTTGTTATGGATCGACCACTATGGACTCAAAGCAATCAAAAATCCATAAATACCCTCACAATCTTCTATTCAAGATTAAATTTCCATCTACAACCTCTCACAAGTAAATCCCAATGGCACATGGAGCTCTAAGTGGGACTTCTGATCTGGATGGGGTTTCGCAAATGAATGGGATTAGGAATTCTGGGTTCAAAAAAAAACTGATTGAATTCCCAAAATAATTTGAGGTCATCGACTTATACTAAACGAAAGGGGTTTCTCAGTTTGTAGTCTATCCACCAAATGAGATATTTTCTAAATTAATTTTTCATCGGTGTTTGAGAAATAATACTTTCCACATATCACATGGTGATGCAGGGTCAGATTACGGGATGCCCACTAGCTAGGGGAATCCCCATTCTCGATAATATGTACATCAAATTTCTCCCTGCCACAAATTCTTTAGAGGATTACTGAATGGTCCCTCTATTAGATTGATATTTATGGACTATGATAGAGAAACTCCAAGGTCATCTTCTAAATACCTTCTCACTCGTTCTATTAAGTGAAAGGATAAAGCTATTTTTGTAGGATAGTTATCCAAAACTGGTGTTTCAGTATACCATGAATCACTCGACCCAAAAATCACAGGGGTATTTAGGGTTCACATTGGGCCATCATTGCGGTAGGACAACATAATACATGGTGTTGGAGAACCTTGTTAGACATATCTATAGAGTTTGGACTATCAGGTTTTTTTCAATATTCCTTAGTTGATGGCTCTTCCCATCTCATGATTCCTGTACCAGTGATAGAGTCTATTCACTAATGAATGCATCCAAACTAGTGGAGGGAAACCCCATCATCTTAGTTGTACCTACCATTTCTCATATATATGAATTATTGGGAAATATGAAATAATGTAGGTGATCACATCATCTCTCTAGGTTGTTCCAATTTATATAACGTGGGATGGAAGAACATTTTCAGTTCTATGAATATCATTATACTATGATGATCCCACATTCTTCATTTCTCACTACACTACTCAATATTACTTTCATTAGACAGAAACCCTTGATAATTAATGGAATTTTAAATATGTTGACTATTATTTATAGCCTTACATTTATCCCTTACAATAAACCATCAATAATGGAGGTTTATAATGGTAATGGGACTTCAGAGGAGCATGCATACATCATCTATTAGAAAGATAGAAATATGGATTCATTGGAAGTTGGAGTAACCATATATGAACTCATTTCCCATTATAGATTCATACATCAATTTGGATGTATTAAATAGGCTTCCTCTCTACCTCTTACAAGGATTAAGGATCCATACCTCATTCTCCTTCACTATATATGGCTAATGATGACGTGCGAAGATTCTAGCAAGAAAATTTCCATTCCTTGTGTGGAAAATCCCATATGTCTATCATGGGATTATTCCAAATTTTTTATGGAGTACTATCCCAATAAAATATTGGGGAAGGAAATCCGAAAGGTGCATAAACTACTAGACTCTCCAAAATCTGTTCCTAACACAACATCCTATCGGTTTTGAGGAGATAATTTCTTGGGTATCAACTCTTTAAGTGCCTCTGGGGAGCTTTATCATCTATCTACCCCTTACTAAAGGTAGTTAAGGTCTGATGTTTTCATCTGGCACTATCAGTAACCCTATGGATGTTAGTCCCAATGTTATGTATTTAGGAACTCTAATAATTGGTGTCTGGCCTATCATCCTGGTTCCTAAGATACTACATGAGGAAGATATTGATGATTTCTCCACTTTAGAGTCATTTGTTTTACTTGAACTAGTCTACTGTAACTCCAATATCAAATTAAATAGCCATGGAAGTGGGCGAATAGATCCAAGACACTGGTGTTGCTATTAAAAACAAGCTATGAGAAAATGGGCATGGTTATAAATTCTTTCTATCATTATAGAGGCTTCCCTAGAAGAAATCGCTAAAATAATGGATTTTTCAGCAACATTTCCATGGTTTAGGCTCACATGGGATTGGTTACCAACACCTACACATACTTATCCAATAGAACCTCATTTCTCTATAAGACACAACTACTTTTGAATTTTACTTATCCATTTATATTCTTCTTATCATCATTCAGAATCATTAAAAGTATACTACCCTTGGACTACGTCAGCATGTTTCTAAAGAAGTATGATCTTAGGACTAGGTGGTCTCATAGAATGTCAAGCTATAAAAATACAGGGCTCATGTAGCTAGGTTAGAGTATAAAATTTCATCATTGAATTCATGTTTTGAAGCCATAAAGAAGAATTGTTAATATCTCAGGTCCTTCATTTAACTAATTCACCCAATAGCTGAAACCAATGTAGGGAAAAGATCTAGTTTGGAGTTGAACCTTGATGGCTCGCACTAGGTGGTAGTTTATTTGTTGGAAAAATAAGTGTAGCTTTACTGTATCTATTTTAGCTACTTTGTTCTCAATTTTTTTTTTCAGTTTTAGGGAAATACTCCCTGATGTGGATGCTCCTCTATTCTCATTGTAAAAAATAAAAACTTTTTTTCCTCCAATGTTTATCCTTTCTCTTTCCCACCATGCCAATAAATCATAACTTAACACATTTTGAAAGATAATCCCCTTGAATATAAATTATACTTGAAATATTGGATAACCAATTTTATGTGATCTTGTAATGCCATAATTTTTTCATGATCTGAGGAACTCATTGAGCATACTATTGATTGTTTCTAGGGTTATATCAAAAATTATAAACATTGTATCCTTTTTCACCACCCTAATTTATCCCTATGTCCATTTTGGTGTAGTATAAGTGGGAATAACATTACTTTTATTAGGAATCACTTTTAGTGTTTTTTTGAAAAAACTTGTTTTTTTTCTTTTTTGATTAATTGTTGGAGTTTTTTCCTAAACGATGAATATTATAGTTCTAGAGAGATGGTACTCAAATTTTATTGAGGGTTCTTTTGTGGTTTTCCACCTGATGAGTTTTATGTATGTTTTCATGGGGAGATTGCATTCCAAAAAATCATACTAATATGACTAGTATTTTATATCAATTATCTTTGACCATGAATTATGGGGTGATAATCCCCATAGGGCTTATTAGCTAAGAATGTCCCAATATTCTTTAGACATGAATTATAGATCTTTGGAACCTAGTTTTTTGAATTCTGAATATGTGACATGATATGGGGGACATACGTGAGGAGTAACCATTGGAATGGTTTCCAGAATGATTTTGTTGGGGTGTACAAAGATAGGAGAAGCCTCTCATGAGGATGAATTTTCCTTTGGTTAATAGACAATATTTTATGGGAGATGTACACAAAGCCATCTAGGGAATATTATGTATAATCAAACAAATGTTTCCCTAAGAAATTGATCCCCCATTTATGATGGACATATAATTTGTACAAATATGGTTTTCTCAAGACTAGAATGGGTGTCTTTTCAGGAGAATGATGTTAAAAAATTATAAGGGCATCAATATTGGCACTAAAAATGAATGAGAAATCATTCATACATGAATTTGGATTATGTAAAGGAGGGATAGAGCATGATTCAGTATAATGTTATGAAACTAGAACATGGACTGTGAAACATTACATCTTATGGAAAAGACCTTAACATTTCATGATTTATGGTAACTTAGATTTGACCAAGGGATATTAGATTCTACCTTTTCCACAGTAATCTATCTAAGAATATTCCATAATCTTTAGTCATGAAGAGGAACAATTGAAAGTGTTAACCTACGGGTTTCTAAATCTAAGGAGTGATATGGGACAAAAAATAATTGGGGGTGTACAGTGATAGGAAAATACTCTCATGGGGACAAATTTGGCTTCAGTTATCATACCATTTTTGCGGATTCCTTATGCAGAGCCAACTAGGGTATATTTTGAATAGTCAAACAAATGTATTGTCAGGACACTGAACCTCCATTTATAATGTCTAGGTATGTTTATGGTGATTCATAATTCCTCATATATAGAATTTTGTTCATGAAATGAATGTACTTGAATATGAAAGGATCATATAATGTCAAACTTTACAAGAATGGGTATAAATGTTTCCCATATGCTGGCCTGACCCATGCTTAGAAAGTATTTTTCTTCATTATGGATGGGAATGAGATATTAGGAATGTGCATCATTACAAATCTCATTGAAATGAGAATCAACCATACATAGTTAAGGAAATATTTCCCTACACATTGATCAAACTATTGTGTGGGGAAGAGACATTTTGTTTTGAATACGAGCTCACATGTGAGGTGATACATGCATTAGACCCTCTGATGAAGATCGTAAACATGTATAGAAGGGAGAGGGGTTTTTTTATTGTGGAAGGACCATGATATAAGTTCGAGGTTCCTTTATAGATCCTTTCAAAGTGATAAGCAGACCATACGTAGTTCTTATAGGATTCCTCATGTTGGTCTGACCTATGTACATAGAAATTATATTTTTAACATTTACTATGGATATACCCATGATTGGATATTTGAATGTTAGTACATGTTATGTGGTTATAGGGATCAATCCTCACATAACTCTTGACATCATGTAGTTTAGTGTGATTCGATTAGGACATCATTCATGCAGTTTAACAATAAGCGGTGAGGATGGAGTGATGAATTACAATTTTAGGTCATACATATAGGAAAAATTTTCATATAAATGATGAGTAATAGGAGGTCCATTATTTTAGGATATTTTGAAATTCTTTGGATAATAGGGGAAATAAAGTGTAAACCTTGATTTTTGGGTATCTCGGTTCATGAGAAATCATATGGATAAAAAATTACTCTGGGGATTACAAACATAAAATATTCTTCTCTTGGGTATAAATTTACCTTTGGTTGAAATTAATTTTTTAGGAAGATTTAATAGAGACAATGGGGGATTATTGTGCATATTAAAATAAAATTTTCCTTCGGACACTAAACCCCTTCCATCTCTGATTTCCAGAGGAAGATTGCGATGATCTGAAATTACAATGGGAACATAGTATGATGAATGGAAGGAATGTTTCTAGGTATGTAAGAAACATTTAATCCATTATTATTCATGGATTTTAAGATTCCCTATATAGATTTAACTCATTGGTAGCGGTCACTTCTATTTTTGTGATAGATCCTGAAATGATGGAAACATTCTTGATATATCCGAAATAGATATTTTTTTAATATAGGAGAAGGGGAAATTTACCATCTTTTTCCAATGTATATGACTAGGACATGATGTCTAGGAATCACTATATATCTCATCATTATGATAATCTATCAATATACAGTTATAGAGGTACCATACATTTTATTTTCAAGAGGAAAGGACATTCTCCAAGAAGTTTAGCCTCATGTCGTATGTATGTAGGCTCCTAGAGGTGAAGAGGAAATATTGTTGATAGAATTCTGATTAAAGACTCGGGGTTCACTATGTATCCTAAAATATCCGGAATCATTCCCTACATAGTTCTCAAACTGTCATTGAGAGTGAAATTTAATGTCATCTGGTAATGACTTCTGGTGTGCCTTTGAAGGTATTTCTACCAGTACCATGGAAAACCTGATGTGGATTGATATGGATTGATCATGTGGGAAATACCATACCAAAACAAAAAAGATCCTTTGTTATATTATAGGTGTGAGAAACAATAGATAGAAAATGATTTTTCCTCCACACATAGGAGACATAATTTAAGGATATGTGAATTTTGAATTTATGGTGGCTGGTAAGGATATGAAATCTGGGCATCACATCATATCTCATTATTGAGAGAATAAATCCAAATGTAGTTCTGGGACCCCATGCAGTTTAACTTCATGTGGTAAGGAATATGGTGACTTGACATAAAATATGGGGAATGGTTTAGCTGGACACAAAATTAGAAATATGGGAATCAATACATATCATACGATGGAAGGAATCAATCTATATGTTGTTCTAAGAAGATATCTTCTTGTAGATCTAACCTATTCACAGGGGAGGGAAATTTTTATCCTTCATTCTTGTTGGGATTGGGATTAGATATCATAGTGTTACTACATATCATGGGAAGAAGAGAATCAAGACACCCATATTTGTAAAGGATACTCTCTATACATGTTTAATTTATATACAGAGGGGGGTTTTCCACTGATTTTTTTGATGATTGTTGATGGAATAAGGATTTGAGATCTAGGAGACACTATGTATCCTATGTGTATAGATATCAAGACACACATAGTTCTAAATTTGATTCCCTAAACTTTTCTGGCTCATGTTTAGGGAGAGGGTATTATTCTTAAATTGGATCTGTAAATAGGACCCATTTTGGAATCCCCTACATCAATTTATTTTGTATGTAAGGGAGGGTGAATTTCTTGTTTTTTCTGATAGGACCCGAACAAGGGGTATAAAAATAATTACATATTCCATAAATTTAGAATCAAGAAACACATCGTTCTCTACGAAAGCTCCCTACATGGTTGAAAACCATACACTGGGAGGGGGATTTTTTTTACTTTTGGAGTGGTTGGACCAGAATGTCAAATATAGGCATCACTACATATCCTACGTAGATAGTAATAAAGACATATATAGTTATTAAAACTGGAATGGTAGGTGACCTATGTTGAATGTGATTTCCCTTCAAGTGAGGACATTATGGTTTTTTTAGATTTTACCATTATACAAATAGGACACATTTCTCATGCAGTTTATTTTCTTATTACCTAGATGATGTAACAAGTAGTTTTACATCATAAAATTTGAACATATGTTTCTTTTTGTTATGGGTAGGATTATTTTTTGACCAGTGAGACATGCTATCCTTACATTAAAGGAGGCCATGATGTTTTAGGCTTGTTAGAAAACCATCTCATTAATAGAGGGAAATTTGTGGTTGGTCCTAATGAAAGAGGTATAAGAGTCACTTCATATATTGTGATTATATGAATAAGGGTAGACATAGTTATTAAGGTACTATATAGTTTAAATTCATCTAGGGGGGACATATGTGTAATATAGATTATTTTCTTGCAAAATGGATGATGTACCATGATGTTTAATTTTATTTGATGAGGGCGATTGTGTCTTATGATAACATGAAATAATTATACAAGAATCTTTCATTTGTGGGTCCATTGTAATATTCCTACCAATTAATATCAAAGAATATGATCCATTGTAGTGTGATAATTGTTTACAATTCATTCCATCCATATTTGGATCCAACATTGGAGGTTTATTTCCAAATATAATCGGAGTCCTGAGGACCAACACTATATATCCATCAAGGAAATACCAAATGAGATTTTTTTGTTAAGGGAACATGAAATCTAGTTTTAGTGGACTTAAAAATGGTTCATAGTGTGTAACATCATCTAATATACTCACACCAATACATCCAAATGTTTATTGGATTTCTCATTGGTTGATTACTGATCATAGATGGAGATGCAAAGAGGGAGTGAAATTGAAAATCGGTGGGTAGGACTGCCTCTTTCCCATTTACTTATCAGTATGGTGTCACCTATGTGGTAGTATGCTTCGTAGTCCTATAGGCCCAGAAGGAATGTATGATCTTGTCCAACCAAGACTTTTTATCCTTATATACTCTCTTCTATAGTATATAAGATATTGTCTTGTTGAAGGCATCAATCTTACATTTAGCCACTACGTGGTATTTAGATGAATGGTTGAACATGATGTCACACTCATAACATATTGTTTTTTCTAATTAAGTAGAATAGAAAATGGGGTATTTGTCTATCAATATTGTATGATGGACACTAATACCGGTAATTATGGTAGATATCATGAATTTACCAATGTTCCTTGACCAATCCACATTTAGGGGAATGTTTTTGGCCCACCTAGAGAAGAAGTTGGTTGCTGTGGAAATTTTATTAAACTTCTTATCGTAACTAAGGATACAGTTTGGAAATGTCCATTCCCCACATATAAAATGGTCAAGAGTATTTTTCTAGGTGAAGAAACTTATTGTATTGGTGAATGAAGCTGGAATGAACTTAGTAGGAATGGAACTTTTTGGAGAATTTAGTACCGTCCTTGGTTATATTGTTACAATAGTGCCAAATACCTTGGATTTGTTGGGAATGCCTAGATCCTTATTGGGGGAATATTCATGCTCCAGAGTACACATAATTCAGGACATCATGGGTCTATTCTCCATCAGTGAAACATAGAAGGTTCCCATCATGTATCTACTTATAAATTACCTTTTGATGTTTTTCCCATCATATAGAACAATTTTAATTTCGCATCATCATATTTTCTCTTTCCCAACTCTGTTCAGTGGGAGTTATCCAATTTTATGGTAGTCCACAATGGGTGTCATCTAACTAGTGGTAGGGAAGTATGGTTCAGGGATATAGATAATCTCATCAACCTCTTATTTGTTAGCTTGAATGAAAGTTGAGACCAACAGATGATGTGCAATGCTAATGAGTATTTCATCCTATCCGGGATTTTCTAGAGTTATGGCCTCTTTTTACAATACATCGACTTCAGTATTATACGACTATGGGACATGAGTCAAAGTTGGCTTAGATGGAAATTAAACCTTATGTCCCTATAAATGGATTAGTATGGGGGATTATATCATCATTTTTTATTGCGTAATTCTTATTGATCATCTATATTACCATTTCGGAATCTCATTTTATCTTCATGTGATTCACTTATACCTAAAGATCCATCTCTAGCTCTATATATATCAATTTATATTTTTCTTCATTTTTCATGCACCCTTCCGACAACATGATGGAATAAGGTATTATGGATTTTATGGTGAGAGGAGAAAAAATCCAAATCCATATATGTTGAGACTAGGGTCCTCCATCATCTTCACTATAGTAATTATAGATGAACCATCGATGAAAACTCCCATATCTAGAGGTCCTCTTGAATTGAGAAAGTCCATTCATTAGGTAGTTGAGTGTATAATGATGCCAGGTATTCTTAGGGGTTCTATGATAGAAAATCTACAACCTCCTGACCTTCTATTGCTTTCTGAGGCATATACTGAATGTCAACATGCAATAGGATGACCACCCTCTATGAAAGATTTCTAGTCAACATCGTACAGATGACGATGTATTTAAGTGGGGTGATATAAGAGGAAAAACTTTACTTCTGAAGATATAGGTAGTTCCCCAGCTTCTAGACTTCAAATATTAGTTCCATATAGCTCTTCTCAGTATCTAAATATTGAGTATCATCATCAATCATGGTTAGATTGAGACAATAAATGATTTTTTTCTATCAAAATAATTTTTTGTCGGGTAAAGACACCCCTGGATTTCTTTATGGCTGTTATATAAAAAATAATTGGATTTCATTCAACATGTTATGTTGTCTCTAGAATTATTAAGTGATATTTCATGAGATTGTGAAATATTTCATAAAAATCATTAATAAATTGAATTGTATCCCCATCATTCATCAACTAGGTTTAGGGTGGACATTTTCCTGAATAGTTAGATATGAAGCACCGAATACAGGCCAAATGTCAATGGAGACCACTCAACTCTATGAGTTTGCAAAGAGGTGAAATTACAAGGAAATCCTTCTTCTTCTTAGGTTAGAATTTGATTCCATGATGGAATAAGATGAATTTTATCAGTTTCTATGGGGTAACAAAAAAGGAAATTTTAAGGAGATCATTTTCAGGCAATGTAGTCATAGTTTGTTGAAGACTGTTTCAAAATATTCAATGTGATCAGAGAATTTTGGAGATTTAAATACTAGGACAACAACATGGAATATGAAAATATATCCCAATAGAGGTTTAAATATTTGACGCAGAGTTCATTGGTATGTATAAACAAAATTCATCAATCCAATTGGAATTACCTAATAGAAAAATTATCCATGGGGGCCTTTACAAAGGTGGATTATTCATCATTGTGGTCCATTTAAAATTAATTGTATCCCAAATAACCATCAATGGAGGAGGGATCCTAATATATAGATTGTTCATTGATTCCAACTTTTATGATTGGGACTGGGAAATCAGCCTTCAGGAAGTTTCTATTGAGATCCCTAAAACCCTTACAGATTAAAGTTTTCCTAATGTTCTTATTGATAGGAAAAATATTTTTGATCCATTTGGGATATTTTACCTCCTTAATGATGTTGTATCTGATGATATTTTCGTCTTCATCATCAATTTTGAAAACATGTCTCTTGTGTGTCCTTCTAGCCACGTGTTTATAACCCTAGTAATCCTATGGAAGGCCCTGGTGGTGAGTTACCTCTTCGGGATCAAGGCTAAATATTATTATGTAGTTCCAGGATAGTACATCCTGATGATTCTTTTGAAAGGACGTATATACATATTTCTCCACATAATATATGGATGCACTAATCAAGGTGGGTAATGGGTCTTCTTTTGTACCCAATTTTTTTTCATATGGGATCATTGATAATGGTAGACACACCCTCTTTAAATAATAGAGGGGAATACCTAATTTCTTACTCTTCTTCTTCCATATAACCTTATTTATTATTTTTTTACTTGAGAGAGAATGTAGTGGGATAGGTTTTCCTGAGTTGTTGGGGAGGTGACATCTTGGAATTTGTAAGACGAAGTAACTTCCTATAACCCTACATACAATGATTTATTTCAATTAAAATCTAGAGGGTATGGATTGTGATATGGAGAATGAGTCCATTCATCTTCTTTTGGTGGTGATACAACCTCTTATTCTTCAATTGGTGAATTAGGGATTTCTTGGAGCTCTAGGGATGGACTGCGAGTGTTTTCCTCTATTATTTCATCACTATCT
Organism: Viscum album; assembly: GCA_963277665.1. Taxonomy (NCBI): domain Eukaryota; kingdom Viridiplantae; phylum Streptophyta; class Magnoliopsida; order Santalales; family Viscaceae; genus Viscum; species Viscum album. The sequence goes on from OY728133.1 coordinate 1,416,929,511, forward strand.
GTTGAGTTAACATACGTTTTAACATTGCTAGAATAAATGGCCTTGAATGAAATGATAATTATTACTAAATATTCACCTATATTCAGTATCATATGCTTAGCCTAATTAATGGTCAAGACATACACTTCATTGAGCTGTTTGATGGGGTTGATGGGTGTCATTTCTAGACCATTTGGGGTGATGACCCAAGAAACACCTCAATAAGGTTTTGTTTCCCTTCAGTATAATAGAATCCTACATCTATATTATGAGACTATTAATACTCAAATAGGGCATTACCAACATTTAAAATTCCAATTTTTCTATTAATGATGTATTTCATGCATTAATGGTATGATGATGCGATTACGTTGTGCTGATGATACTAATTCCTTTTTAGTAATATGTTAAAAGATGCGTTCTGATGAGATACCAAAAATTATGAGTTAGTTATGTGGTCTTCGAACTGAACGTTGAGCTTTATTTGGCCAAATGGATTCTTCTAAATTTTACCATACCCCTATAGTGTTATATAATAAGGTACTAGGTTATCCTCATTTCATTCGATATGAAAAAGTGTTTTCATTGGAATGAGGTTAACCTGAGAGACATTTACAAGGAAAACATTCTAGATGTCAAAACCATTTATCCTTCTAGATACATACAATGGTTTGATGTGTATTTGTATAAAGAAATCACCATCTTGATATATGAAGATGATAACATTGTGTCCTTCCATAAGATCATTATTTGTCTAATATACCTCACAAATAGTACCAAAATCAAAAAACTCTTGAGGTATTGGAAAATCCTTTAGTAGTTCTTCCCTATGGCCATTCAAAAAACAGATGGCATCCAAGATCCAAAGCATTGTCGGTACCAAGGTTAATATTTTTAGGATGTCATACTTCTAATCTAAAGTCCTACACTACTCTAGGAGGGGATTCTATATTATAGAAAATTTAAGTTCTTGAGTATTTGATGTAGTTTTATTGGATCTTGAAATAAGAGTTTGAATTACTCATTTCCTTGGTGGGTTGGGTCGATATAGTCTTCCTGCCCACTGAGGGTGATCTAACATCTGTACCCCATGAGACTGTTATTCCAGAGTGATAGGGTTAGTGTGTTATTTGGCTATTATATGGGGGATTTTACTTCTCGTATTGAACTCACATAAAGACTCTTCCATGTGTTTCTACAACATTGACATTATGAGTAGTGACATGGGTAGAATTATTCTTCTCGATTCGACTGCGCCATCCATTGTAATATTAGTTCATGTAGCCTCTTCCTCTAGTTTACCAATCAGATATGGGAAACTCAATTTCATATCCATACACTTCATTAGATAAGGGATCCAATAAATTAATGATATTGATCAAACCAATGAAAAACTCCTCATTTGACGAGGTCATTTTCTGGATGACCATTTCTTATGATGAAATTTGGTGGGGTGGTGCCCTTGGTTTCCAATATGGGGGAATAATGTTTGATATTGTCAAAGAGAAAATTGGAATTGATACATGTTCATCTTACTATGCTTTATTCTCACCTTTCTGGTCATGTATCATTTTTAAAGGCTGGATTTTGGAGGGTTGTGGGGATGATGATGTTGGCTGTATTGTAGAAAAAGTGGTTGGGATAATGATTTTTAATTCAACCATGCTTGTAGAATACTGGGAGTTAGCTTGATTGTTTTTTGATCCATCCAAATAATTAATTTATATTCCCTTATCTTAATAACGTTTTACCACTCACCTCCTTCCCCAAGATTAGTAGTGGAAACATATGCCACCTATGCTGGTGGCCTTTCTAAATTTACTTTATTGGAATCTACTATCCTTTTGTAGAATGTATTTTATGAAAAATAATTCATGAATTGTGTGCCCAAATATCTAGTGAAAGGAGAAATAATCTTTCCATTCTTTGATACAAACTTGTTCGAGTCTCCTGGGATCTTACTGGAGGAGAAATCCACTGTCTATAGAGGATATAAAATATCCAAGGACTTGCTCATGTCAAAACCAATAAGTATTATTACATCATTCCTAAAATTGATTTCTTCTGGGTCCCCTCCGATTATCCTAATGAAGTGCGGTTTGTTGTTGACAACTAAGGGGTGCTACAAAATATACTATAGTTTTTAGATATGGAAGATGAACCAAGCAAAGATTAAGTGTAACAGATTCCACCTAGACCATTCTATGTCTTTTCACTAAAACTGGTGGAGTTATTCATTACTTTAGCTTAATCCATTATATGGAGATATCTATTATTTGGTAAATAGTGTAGAAATCCTGAATCCCACCTATATATTTCATCATGATGAGAGATGTTCATAGCTCTTCATTAAGGTTATCTATGAAAAGATTAAGTAGATCTTCTTGGGGAAGTGTTGAGTTCAGGCAGTAGGTCATCCCTTTCCATCAGGAAATGAAGTCTAATACTATCTAATTTTCTTGCTATTTTCAATTTGATAAGTCAAATATTTCTGTCTTTTACGGTATTGAGCTAAACTAAAAGAGGAATTTAGGACCTATATCCTTCCATCTTGTGATAGAATGACCTTAAAAACTAGTGTGCCATCGATTTATGGATATTTCAATGTTCTCACTAAGACTTAGATTTTCACTACTTTTTAATGCACGAGATTTCCCATCATTGTAAAAAAATGGTACACATAGTGTATAAGATATTGTTTTGGTACACCTAAGCAATTGAATATCAATAAAGTAGGACTCATGATGTTTGGAGGTGGTGGGGTGTCACTCACCTAGTTGGTGTATGTTTTTTGTTTCGACTGGACTGATGCACCTTTATCCTCTATTGATTCTAATAAATCTTCTAAAGACTCGATGGTCTCGAAAATCCCTTGATGAGTTTGTGTTCGAAAATTATCTTGGATAGGTGCAGAAATTTGAAAGATCTATAATGCCAGTTCCCTAGCATTAGAGGATGATATTTGACTAGGGACATCTTTTTACTGTTTTATTGAACATGTTTTGGTTTCATTTGTAACAGAGGGAATCCCTGATATCTATCCATGAATGGGTTCATGTAAATAGATGGCCCAATCCATTTGTTGGGAGGATGTCATAGCCTTGCTTCTATCATCATGATGAATCCTTATTGTGAAGGTTCACCTTCGTGAATTTTACATTGAGGCTCTTCCTAGGGATCATAATTGATAGAAACACTACCTCGGAGAAACTCCACATTTATTCACCTCTAGCATTTCATTTCCACCTCATGCCAAGTGAAAAGTATAGGGGATCATCCTCATCAAGAAAATTATGTAGAATATATATGAACATTTGTTTATTCTTATTAGATATTCTATATGGAGGTAGTGAGGGTTTGGTTAAGGGATCTCCAAAATATTGGATAATTCTATGGTTCCATGTATGCACACCTTTATTATTTGTGTGGATCATATTATGGATTAAATGATCTTCTCCTTGAACTTTTATATTTATATCATTTTCATTTCTATCCACAGTTTTTATATATATAAAGTCTCCTAATGAATAATTAATTACATGAATCTTATTGGTTGTCAAATGATTGGAGGGTTGTTTGCACTATTTTTGGGCCTCTCACATCCTTTTTGGTTCCTATTTGAGCTTCTCGTGAATTGACGAGAACCTATATATAGCCTGAATATATTCCTTACTTTTAGGGGAAATGGTTCATGATACAAGTTGAATTGGGTGAACATACCACTTTTCATCCTTCCAAACAAGAAAAGACAGTTTTCTATTGGGTGGGTGGTCGAGGTAAAAATTCCCACAGCCCTGTGGGATGGGTTTTCATTCCTTCTCTAGTTGTTGTGTATTGGGATGATTTTTTCAACCATAATGGGTGTAATTTTGTTTTAGTAGTTCCCCCCAGCACTACGAGCTAATGCTGATCCCATATAGAAACAACTTCTACAATTATTATTACTCTCCAGACATTTTGGATCCCTTTTTGAGCATGATTCAAATACAATGCCGAGTCTTCATACGAACTAATTACTTATTTGGATATCTGTAGTTCATGATGATTGTCTTACCTTAATACAGAAGAATTCTAAATGTTTTTAGTTTCATGGTTCAAGAGTCTTTTACTGGATTTCTCTCGTTAGGCATGAAACTTTTGAGACTTACCCATGGTCGATTCTTATGGAGTTTTCCATCTTTCTATAATAAGTGTTTTTTAAAGAATACTTGGAATAAAGACATTATAAGATTACATTTTTACTGGGTTTTTTTTAATAGGGTGTCTGATGAAAGGAAAATATCCATGTCCCCCATCCTAAGATATGAACAACCGGCATGGAATTGACAATTAGAAGACAGAACACATGGAACTCATTGGGGGCATACCAATTGAAGATGTTTTCATTGCTTCTCTGATCATTCTCTTCTTATAGATTGAATTTATTCTCATTTTATTTGATGATTAATCTCTATAATTTTTTTGACATGGCCTGCATACCCATTGTAATAAATGAATTTTTATTTTAGGTGATGGAGAGTTGTCTAGATATTCAGACAAATGTTGTGTATGCATTCTTTTGACAATGCCTCTGGAATGTCGAACAGAGAAGTGGGTGAGGGAAAAAAATGGGTATGTCATACCTATCTAATTTTACTCTCAGGAGAAACATAACCTATTTTTCATCCATGATATACAATTCAACTCAATCATCATAACATGATATCTTCTTGATGGTTTTATCAAAAATTAGAGTGACTAATAGAGGTCTCATTGGTTTGAGAACAGTCAAGGGGTGGCTTATAAGATGAGTGTTTCCCCGAGACATCTATTGGATGAGAAATGATTTTTTCTATCATTGATAGGGTGTCTAACATGTTTATCCCTATATTTCCGAAAACATCAAAAAATGAGTTCCTTCTTTTATTTGAATAAGTAAGGGGAGGACCTTTGTGATGAAATGAGATGTTACAATAGGGAATACACTAATAAAGTATATTATCAGGGCAAAGACTACCATCATTCATTGATTTTCAATATTAGGGAGAATTTATACAACATATACCATGAGGAGGACCTTCTTGGTTGACAACATCATGGGGAGGACCTTCTTTCATTTTGATCTTCTATCCATAAGGAGGGATACTATGATGCTCATTAGGATATAAGATCTCATGATTGATTAGTTTATTCCTACAAAGGAATCCTTCATGGTAGATACACTATGTAATTCCTATAGGGGTTCTAGAAAAAATGTTGTATGGAAAACATCACAATTTCTACTTCCACTTCCTTAATTTGGGAATGGGTTGGCAGGATCACGTGCCACTAGTGATACATGTTTTATGGCCTCAAGAACTCTATTCCCTAGTAGAGTAGGGTTATTAATAATCTCTTTATTTCCTAGTAAACATTTTCATTATTTCATTTTATAGCCTCTCTCATGGGAGATTGGGGACAATTTTTGTATGTTATGGACTTTGTATATGGGTGCATGTTCATGTAGATCATGTGGTGTTGTCTTTATATCCCACTAGGCTTATGGGATTATGGTAGGGATATATGTTTGTCGTAGGGGGACCACATAAGTAGACCAGTGTACCCCAGTTGTAACTATTATTTATGAACAATCCTATTTTCCATTTATCATGGAATATTACTAACAACCCTCATGGATAGAAGTAGGGATGTATGAATACTCTCGAGTGACCACCCTATTGCGTCGATGAATCACCCCACTTAAGGTCATGGGGATGTGGGGACATCTTTTAGATATTACTATAGACATGATAAAATAACAAAATGTATGTTGGATTTTATAAGGGACTGTATTCTAACCCTCCACCATTTTTATGATATGCTAGGAGACGTCCTTAGCTAGAATTGGACTTTACACACATTTAAGTGTAAAATCAAAAATATCTTCCTACTCTAGTCCTTTACTTCCTTCTAATATGTACTGTAATTCATCCAGTGTTGGGGAGGAGATTCATATATACCACTTATTTACAACTATGATACGTAGGTTTCTTTGTCCAATATTCATAGTATTTTTATTGTGGGATTGATATGGATGAGAAGGTATTTTCATCAACTCATAGTTTTTCATCGTATTTTTCTATGGTGCTTGATATGAATCTGTATAAATTGTTATATTCTCATAGTTTGTTACCACAATATTCATATGGTGATATTAATATTCATTTAAAGGGATATGTGTATCTTCGTAGTTTTCTATTGTATTTGTATGTCATGAATGATATGAACGTGAAATAATTTTTATATTCTAGTAATTTTTTACTATTATTGGATAACTGTATTGATATGAAACTACAATAATTGTCATCTAACTAAGGGTTTCCACTATATTTTCCTAGTGGTATTGATGTTAATGAGTAGTAATTCTCATCTTCTCATAGTTTTCCATTGTATTTAACTGATGGGATTTATGTGTATTAGCAGAAATTTTTGTCTACTTGTAATTTTCCACTATATTTTCATTGATGTATTGATATGAGTGATCAAAAATATACATCCTCCCATAGAATTCTTCCATATTTACATACAGGGCATCTTAAGTAAAAATATGGATGATGGCTTGTTCTTTATTTTTTTTATCGTTGTCCTTTGTGGGCTGCTATGAGGACCTGGTTCTATTTGGATTGGGCATGGACTTTGGGGGTAGTATACTCTATTTTGTGAGGATATTGAGATGCATGATGTTTATGGGGATGATTAATATAAGGGTCCCTTGGGTGGGACCCCAGTGCTACTAGGATGAACATTTTGGTGAATACATCATATGCCTCTCCACTGTACATGAGGAAATCAATATCACATTTCTGGGAAAGGCTTCTAAAATGGGTTGAGATAGATATTGGGTATGTATGATTCTATACTGCTGACTACCACTAGGAAGATGACTTGCAGGGATTCCTGAAATGGAGGGTTAGTCAAGCTGCCTCAAAGTTTTTGAGTGTACCATTCTAGTGGTACTCTTGAACCATTGAATTTGAAACCCAACTGTGAAGATGTTAGGTGGGTGATGGCTTCCTATATTTAGTTGAGGATCCATCCTATGTAGTGGAATATGTGTGTGTCTGAGAATTATAGTGAGAAACCATTTTATGGAAGTGATTTTTTGGGAAAAGTTCTTATAATATATTTGAAAAATAAAAACAACTTGTCAAAGTATAAAATCATAGACCCATATGTATTTGATTGTCTCATTTTCCCTCTTCTATTATTGTTGCAAAAGGGTCCTGATATAGGGTAACACACAAAAACTTGGTTAATGATTCATGTTATCTTTACCATTTATTTCTGAAGAAAATTGGTTCCCTATATTATTAATTTTAGGGGTTTATGTTTTGTACAGTCATTTATGTCAGTATTACTAATTTTGAATAGTCTCTAATTGGATTTGTTCATGGAGCCAGAAACACCCATGACTCTCATATCCACAACTACTCATGTACCTATTTTCCAATGGTATGAGTTCATTGAGTAACATGGACAAGGAAATTTAATAACACACCTTGGTAAGAGGATGAGAAGTTGGGCTAATCACACAATTTTGTGGGGAACTGTCTATTATCTCATGATTCTATTCTAGATTTAAGATTTGATCATGAATACATTGCACATTCCTAAGTACGTATAAGAAGGATCACCCCAAGGTAATGATCAATTAATGATTAAAATGGGTTCTGAATCATCTATAAAATACATGGTTCCCCATCAATGGAACCCTTTTCATATAGGGATCAAAGATTCTTTATTACCTTATTACAATGGTGCTATTTTTAAGCCATATGATGATGTACTCTATGGTTTACGAGCATCCCAGGATATGGATGTTATTTTTATATTAGTATTGAACCAAAAAATGGTTTTCATATGTATCCAAATGAAAGGGATTAAAACCCACATTTTCCAATGCCTCTTAATAAGAAACATCTCATTTAATGGTCCTGTGACGAGGAAAAAACCCTGCAGTTTAATGTTATTTTAAAAAGGATGTATAGGAGAATGGTTCCTAGCCAATGTTTGGTGTGGGACTTATGTTGGGGTATACTGAGGGAACCCAAAGATATATGGTATCCTAGGTATATATGAAACAACCAGTAATGTTTCCTAGAGAACATTAATATTGATTTGTGTGTTAGGATTAGACTTGAGGGAGGCTTTCTATGCATCCTAGTATGTTAGGAATCAATGCCCATATAGTTTAGTAACTTGGGACATACACCATATATGAGACCCTTGGATCATGATTGGGGATTATAATGTAGAGGAGGCCCATGGCTCTTTATTGGGTCTTATACTTTATAGGAGGCCCATGTTTAATTAGGATTGTGCATATTTCATGATTGTGGAAAACCTCTAATCCGATGTGAGTCTTGACCAATGTTAGAAATAAGAGGGATCCATAGATCTTAAGATCACACAATCCACTTTTTTCCACTATTGTATGGATACTAGAGCCTAAATTGAGAGAGAGAGACAGATTTGAATTTGATATTATCCTCTTTTATTTTAGTAGATTAGATAGTCACGTTGGGTGATCCATCTAGAAACATCCTAGACTCGTGAAGAGGTGAAAGAGTAATACCTCCCGTAACAAATCATCATAGTTTATTCAATGAGGGATTCCCATTTGGTTCATGGGGAGGAGGGGAATTTCTGGAACTGGCCCTCATCAAAGGGAATGGCCAATGGTTCCCCTGAATTCCTAGAATGTGGAGGTTCATATAAGAACCTCCAAGGTCAAAACCTTCATTCCCATGAGAATTTATAATTGAAGACACTACAAGGATCTCCCTTATTATGAAGTTTACCCATGTGAAACTACTTAAAATGTGCGTGTAGATTCATAGGAACACACTAATGTGCAAGATGATCTTATCATACATGTAAGGTAGCTTTAGAATAGGCCCTATCCAAATTCCAATAGACTGGTTCGAAGAGGGGCCAAAGTGGGGCCTGATGATGCAATAGAAGTGAGTAATGGAATTTGAAGAGGAGAAATCCGGTTGTTTCTCTTTTCATAACAACATGTTCTTATGTAGGGTGGGGTTTCTTACATGTATCTAGTTGCTATATGAGTGAGGGTACAGTATGTGTAGTGCTGTTCTATACAGACTAAGGGTTCTGCCTATGTAACATGTGTCTAGGCAGCTTTAGGATCCATCTACATAGTTTGTTGCTACACGCAGCTGAGTTCCTCTTACATAGTTCTTATCTAAATAGGACAGGGTTCCTCCATCATTGATTTTTATTATGTACGGTGCTTGTCTATAAGGGGGGAACCATTTTATTTCCATGGAAATGTTTATGCAAAGGGGTTTTATATTTCTATAGGGATAGATGATTTTAATACCATCCTTAATTATATGAGGTAGGATCAGTTTTGTAGAATTGAATGGTCTTCCTTAATTCACCTCTCCGGTTCTTCCTTTTTCATCTCATTCTCATCACTCCTCTATTCAGTCTCCCTCATTGGTATTTTAAAGAGCAATAGAGGGAACAAATACAATCATGGATATTTGTCTAATGTGGGATGTGGGGCTTCTTTTGTGAGATACCAAGGAGGATTCCCCAACCTATGAATGAATTTTTTTGTGGGGAAAAGATGCTTGAGGGGATGGAAATGACCTTCTATGACCACAAATGAATTCATTTCTTTTGTGGGCACTGAAAATACCAGATCATCTTCTGAATGAATTTATTCACATGGGCAGTCATTCATGTAGGAGGAAATCCATGTACGACACTGAAAATGAATAGGTTTTGTTTATAGGAACTGGTGGTACTATCTTAACCCATGAGCAATTTATTTCATAGGGGAAAATATTTTATTGGGGAGAAAATCACCATTTGGACCCACAAACAAAATGGATTCATTTCAGAGAACCGGTGGAACTGTATCATCAAGAGAATGATTTCATTCAAGATGTAGCTATTGGAACCATGGAAATTAATTACAAAAAATGGAGTATGGGTTGGTTTTTTTTCAATATTCATAAGGAATATCAGGATTCTTTTAATGAAGTGGATCTTATAGTTCAATCTGACATGAGTTTTGAAGGTGTCTTTCTTTCATATTGTTTTCCAATTTTTTGGGTCAAAAAATTGGAGAATGGAGAAAACTGTTTTTGGAAAAGGGAGTTTCATGCAACATTGAATGTGGTTTGGAAACTTGTTTCCAAGGACTGATTTTGGATCATCACATCATGATATAGAAATGTAAAAATTGTATGAATGGTTTCAAATGTCTGATAAAGATGAGGTTGTGAAAAAGAGACTTAATTTCCAAAAACGATGTCAAAAGGGGTTTTGTTCGCTCATGGAGAATCATACATGGACCAATGAAGATGCATAAAAACCATTCTTATAGGGTTTTAGAGTCATATAAATAGGTTCCTACCCCCACCCAAACATTCTTAACATTTCAATGAATATTAGGTTCGTTTTTCTGCATGAAATACTTGTGTGTGGAAGAGTAGTAGAGAGAAAATCATGCGCACAAAGTGTTCCTTTAGTCTAAAAATTATTTAGTTAACCTTATGGTATAGCCATGTGAAAGATAACAGTTGTAAAAAAATTAATTATTGTATAAAATCCATATTTTGTGACAATCAAAAATCTTGTGTGTTTGAGTAGGTGTGGCATGGAAGTGTAAGTTTTTTCTTCTTCTAAGCTTTGAACATCTGGTTTGTTTGATGAGTTCTTTGAATGGAATCAATTATGAAAATCAATGAATGCATGGTATCTTATTATAGAGAGAAAAATACTTAAATAAAAATATATTTAAGATATCTTTAGGTCGATAACCTGAGTTTTAATTATCCCAAGTTAGTGAGCTAGGTGGATTTGAGGGAAGTGTTCTAAGGGATGCAGTGATCTATCCCTGAAATCTTGTAAAGGCAGTGTCCCTAACACATTATGGTTGTGTCTAAACTTCTTTAATCCATATATATTGATGATTAGTGGACTTTAGTTCAACCAAAGCACCATAAAAAATTTTTCTTGGTGTATCCATTAGTGGAGAACCATTTAAAACTGTTGTGTTTTCTATTTTCATGTGAATTCTTTACTACTACAATATTTCAACAGATATGTTTAAAAAATATCCTATCATATATGGAACAATATACTTAATTTTTGAGGAAAATATGAAACCCTAATTCACCCCTCCAATATCAGGGTGATCTGGGTCCTACAGTGCCTTGTGAAGTGGCAGAACTCCATGCCAAGTGGTGGCCTATAGAGTGATTTTTACCATGCATACATGAACCATCCTTCATAGATTCATCCCCTTTGAACCTTTATTTCCAATTAATATTTTGGGTTTATTTGTACACTTTTTGAATTTCAGGGAATTTTTTTCTTCATGTATAAGGAATATTCAAGACCCAACATGGGGTTAGTTTCATTTTAAAAAAATGGAGGTGAAGAATGATATGATTAAATAAAAATGATTTCAGTCAACACTCTGATTTTGGCACTAAAATTAGGAAATGATGGGTTTCTTATATATAGTGATTCATCTATGAGAGGATTGGGTTTTATTATTATGAAGTACGATAGTGTTATTATATATTTATCATGGAAGTTGGAGTCACAAATAGAACTATCCAGTCATTGATATTATGCTAGAAGTTGTAATATTTTCTTTAATGATATGGAGACATTATCTCCTCAGTGGAAGATTCATGATACACACAGACCATAAAATCTTAATGTACATATTTTCCTAGAAGGAGATCAACATGAAGAAAAGTCTATGGCTTCTTATACTCAAGTATTATTATTTCTAAATACAATACCACCTAGGGAAATAAAATAAGGAACGAGATGCATTGAGTATGAATGATCATGGAGTTTTCAACCAAATGTGGATTGAGAGGGATCCCATTATCATAGATCTAGTAATAATGAATATAGGAATTATTATTGAAGATGAGGAATAAATCATTTTTAAAATTATTTTAAAACTATATTTAATGAAAATGATAAAAACCTGTCAATGAGATGATGATAAAATTGAGAAAAAATTATAGTTGTTAATGAATGAAAATTTATATACATAATTTTTGAAGATGGTGTTTTTAATTTTGAAAAGTGTTTATGTTTTCCATATACACATGTGCTAAAAATTTAGTTGTTGGAAGAGGCTCGTAGATAAAAATTATCTCTACACCCAGGTAACAATATGGTGTATAGGTATTTAAGAGAACAATTTTGGTGGGATAACATGAAGTGTGAAATTGTGGACTATATATCAAGATGCTTGATTTTCAAATATGAAGTGGGTGATATAAAATATTTTAGAGGATTCATGCAACCTCTTACTATTCTTATATGGAAAAGGGATGAAATTACTATGGACTTTTTCATAAGACTACCAATGAATCCTAGGAAGAATGATATTGTATGGGTTATTGTTGATCATCTAACCAAAGCGTCATATTTTCTCGATATAAGAAAATATTAATCCTCTAAGAACATCATAAGGATATATATTGAGTAATATATAAGACTTCATGGAACACCTCATTCGATTGATTCAGATCATGGTCCCTATTTTACATCAAAATTATGGGAGATACTTCAAAAGGATCTTGATACTAATCTTTATTTTATCACCACTTTCCTTCCTCAAACTAATGGATTGTTTTAAATAAATATTAAAATATATGAATTTATTATAATGTCATTATCAGTTTTTTTTCAATGTATGTGTGATCATTATTTATCATTGATAACAATATCCTATAACAATAGTATGCATTTAAGTACTCAAATGTCTCCCAATGAAGCCTTATACGGAAGGATATTTCATAATTCAACTTGTTAGGATGAAGATGGTGAATATAAATAAGTATGATAATATCATTTTGAGGATACAAAAAATAAATATAAAGACTATTCAAGCTCACATTAATAAATCTCAATTAATAGAAAACTGTTATACTGATAATCCAAGGAAGGATTTGGGATTTAAAGTGGATGATCATGTTTTCAGAACCATTTCTCCATGGATGGTTATAATAAAGTTTATCATGAAGGTAAATTTCATCACTAGGATAGTAAAAACCTATAATATTATGGAAAAAATTATCATTGGGGCTTATCAATCATAATTGGAACCAATTATCTCAAATGTACATTATGTGTTTCATAAACCATTATTAAGGATGTGGATTCTAGACCAAATGCATGTGATCTCATATAAAATTTAATTGGATCCTAATATATCTTATTATGAATAACCAATCAATATTATTGATACTAGAGAGCTAGTATTGATGAATCATATGACTCAACTAGTTTATTTTTTTAGATAAATCACAAAATGGATGATGAAAAATGGGAACCAGATGATGTTATGAAGAAGAATTTCCCTCGTATTTTTAGAAGGTAATGTCCAAAAAAATACAAGGATGAAATTTTTGATATAGGGAAGAATGTAACATCCCCTAAATTTATGAATGATCTCAATTTAAAAAAAAATTAATCTCTTCAATGGCTTGCGATACACACAACAATAGGTTTAAATGAAATGTGGTACTCATTTAAAATAGTATTTAAACATGACCATTTTAACCTAGCTATTAAATTTCAGAGTAGAAATAATACTAAATAAGTTTTTAAAAACATATACATTTTTCAAAAATTCATTGGTTATCTATTGATTATAAATAAAAATGATAATCATTTAATGTTAAAAGAAATGTTTTTAAAAAAATGTATTTTGTTAAATAAATTGACATTTTCACTTATGTTATAATTATAATAGAACTAATTTGTGAAAATTCAATAAAATTCATTTTTAAATAATAATATAAAATTTATCATATGGTATATAATTAGGATTTGTTTGAAATATTTCAATTTTTTATGAATAGTTAATGGTACTAGTTTTTTTTATTGAAATGATCCTTTCTGATAAATTTAATTACAAAGTTAAAATTAGTTATAATTTTTTTTAAAAATTGGAAAAATTATATTATAATGTCACTAATTTATTACATTGTGATAAATTTTATATTAAATTTCAATATAAAAAATTTCCATACTTATCAAAATATTCTTTTTGGAAACCACCATTTAATCACATATGTGGGGGTAATATTAAATTAGATTATTCCCCTTATATGACATAAATTTTTAAAAATAGATTCTATTTTTTAATTATAATAGTTTATATTATCTTATATTTTCAACATAATTTTTCACCACTATGAGTAATAAAATTAGTAAAATTTAATTAACAAGGTTAGGGTAAAAACTGATTTACCGAGCGTCAATCTAAGGAGATAAGGGTTAAAATGTACATAAAGCTATCCAAAAAACTGTTTCATGAACATATTTCAGTGTTATATCCTATCAATGTTGATGATGACAAACATTTTTTGATTTATGAATAGTTAAAACATTGGTGTAATTGATTATTTTATAAAATTCCATGTATGTCTTCTCCCCTTCTTATAAAAGGCCACCCACTCTCATCACCCATTCATACACAATATAATTATTGTTCAGGCTAATGGATAAAAATATATATTACCTAAAAACCATACATAATATAATAATCTTTTATTTTATAATAAATCTATCATAGGAAGGATTTTGGCGTAAACAAAATAATGTTGTTCAAAGAAGAGTTAAGGTTCCAAAACAAGTGATTTTATTTTAATTATTCTTACATGTCCAAAAATTATTAATAAAATTTTTTAGTATAATATCAATATTATCTAGGATATAATTATATGTAATATTTTAAAGTAAATTACCACTATCCATCTTTTCTTCCATTAAATGGGAAACCAAAAAGTCAATAACGTATACATCGGACTACCATCTCGCGAACCGATTTAATTCACTTTCCATCAAAACCCTTAAAATAAGAATATATTATTGGATTTATCAAATTTATATGATATTTATTATATTATAATAATTATTTAGTTTTAAAATAAAATATAATTTTTTGACATTCTATTCGGTTTATAATATGATAACATCGCTCATTTTTACGTCATACATCTTCCTTGTAAAGTGACGCTATTAATTTTTCACTCATGATTTACATAGAATGTAATATTTATAATATTAAAGAATATATATGATATATATGATATTATACTTGTTCTATAAAATTATTATGTCACCATGTTTTATAACCTTTCACTTGTTAGGGAAATGATGTAGTCGCTCATTTGTACATACGACCTACCATCTCCACAAAGTGATGCGCTTCATTTTCATTATTAAAAAAAATTCATAAATGGTTATAAAAACATACCTAATGAATACGTATGATATTTTAAAATGAATATAATTCCGGAGAATATGGATATATATCCTATAGACTTGAACCATAACTTTCATTCCAAAACAAGCATGTGAAAACAAGGAAATTAACTTCTTAAACAGTGAAAGTAATAAAATATTATCAACACGTTTATGGTAAAATGAAATAATAGGATCATATATGATATTATAAGAATGAATATGATTTTTTTTTGTAATTTAATAACATTATTAAAAAAATTATATTTTAAGCTAAATCATTTCTAACTATTTGAAAGTGTGAGTTAAGGGACATTATCTCAATTTTTCTTTATTGAGGATTATTCTATTATTTTGTTCCCAATTCATTTTTATGGTGAAAATACCTTAAATTTTAAATATAATATAATTCCTAATTCCTAATTCATTGTAGTTTAAGATTCTATTAGAAATATTTCATCTAATGGATATGAAATTAATGTTAGAAAGTGGTAAAGAATTTCAGATCTCAATTTAATAACATTGGGTTATATTACTTCTTCATTTGACATTTATATTATAATATTATGTGTATAATGAATTTTTATTATCTTATTTTTAATTTAAAATTCATCTATATAGATTTAAATTTGATAAACATAATCTTTTCCTGGATTAATTTACACTTGAATGTTATGATCATTAGAATAGATTTTTCTCAATTTCTATTTCATTGTGGAATATTTGTTAATATGAACATATTCACATTAACATGGTGTATATGATATATTTTTAACCCGAATACCTATTTATTAATGATGGTTAATGTTTCAATTATTGTAACGCCCCGACCCCATTTACCCAGAGTCGGTGAATTGTTACATAACATTGGCATGATCACAAGAAATATCAAATCTCAAAAGACCGATTGGTTTAGTAGCCTTGGAAACACTAGATATATTCATAAGTCTTACATTACATCATAAAAATGAAAACTACAACAACATATTTTCTTCATAGTCCACACTCATATCCCCATATACTATCCCAGTAGGTCGTTCATAAATTAATTCTTCACATACATTGAAAAAAAAACATTGAAAGAGGTGAGCTCAAATGCCCAGTAAGGATAACAATATAGCGTAAATTTTTATAAATAAGAATAAACATTTAAGGCAATGTATAACTAAAACAAAAGCCTTTTAAACATGAACTTCAACATAGTATGGGAAAAATAAAATGAAATAATGCCATTTACTTATTCACATGGATATTCTACTAATTGAATAATCACATGAAATATCAATAACCACTTTCATAATGATGGAATTCATAATGCCGAACTTTAATTTCTATGTCAAGGCCTCGTGCCAAGACCTAAGGGATAACTATAACCGGAACCCATCCCAGAGATCCTCTGTAACCGGACTCCATTCCGGAGTGCCTCTAATAACCGAACACCAACCCGGAGTGCCTCTAATAACCGGACACCAAAATGGAGGGTCTGCTGTAACCGGACCCCAACCCGAAGGGCTTACTTTTACCGGTCCCCAACCCGGAACATACTAGTCCAACACATTCATCTTAAAAAGAGGATGAAATATAACATAAACATTCATATTAAAACTAGCATAAGAAATTCCAAAACATTAATCATAAACCATTAATGGAATAAAGATAACTCATCCATAGTCAAACATATCACAAAACCTTAAATACAATATGAAATATTTGTATCATAATAAATTTACTTCAAACAAGTGTAAAATTTATTAATGGATGTTGAAATAGATGAAATCAAAACTATTTGAGAGAAATATCTCTATTTCATGAAAACATTTAAATGTCACACAATTTGGAAAAGAATTAATTTAAATACATTTTTGAATCAAAGTGTCCCATACGACTTTGAAACTTTTGAAAGGAATTAACATTTTCAAAACATTCATTTCCATATAAATAAATCCTTAAAAACCGTTTTGAAGACATGGACATTAATGAGAAATATTTAGAAGAATAAATATTTAAAACGTTTGAAATGATTTTTTAGTAAAAATTCCATTAAAATAATCCCTTTGAAAAATCTTTCATAATACATGGATATGGATAATAAATATGTCCCTGTAGATACTTACGTAAAAACAACCTCGGATAATAAAGAGGTTGTGAAATTAATCCTTACCAATTTGGTAACATACGAAACATACAACCCATGAAAGAGGTAACATACAATGAATATGTAAACACACATAAATTAAAGTGTATTACAAAAATAATACAATTATGGGCAGTACATACACCACACAAAAGGTAATAGTGGCAATATGGCATGAATCTCACGGAAATAAGGAGTGAGATGAAAAACCCTTACCTTGTACTTTTCCTTGGTTGGGGTAGTTTAACCTCCTTTATAATGGTGAAATAATTGTTATTAAATTATACAAGAATCATATACATTAATATGATATCATATATGATCTTTTAACATTGATTTTTTAATAATATCTTAGTATTATTGTTGTTTCGGGTGTTAACTTACTCGTTTTATTTTATATGTTTTGTTACGTAAGCTGTGATTGTCATGGATAGGTTGTATATTAATCATATCCAAAATGATATCAAGTACTTATATACTATTATTAATCATAAAATGATAATTATACTTGAATGGATATGATGGAGAATGAATCTTATCGCGTTCGTGGAGACGGTAGTCCGTACGTACGCACGAGCGACAATATCATTCTTTTGATATTAAAATAATATATAATTGTATGGTATATCATATATAAAGAATAATTATCATGTTATATTTATTATTTAAATGAGTTACACATCATTATTATACCCATCCAAATAATAATTTATGGAATAAGAATTACACCACGACGTGGAGACGGTAAGCTGTACGTACGCACGTATGGTGACCTGTTATTCAAAGGATGGATATAATACTGAATATGGTTGTACCATATTTATAATAACATCATAGTATATATAAGATACTGGAGTTATTATTTTAGAATGGTAATAACAAATAAGGAAGAAGTGGAAGAAGAAAGGAACTTGGAAAAGGGTGGTGAAATCATTACCTCTTCTTCGGGTTCTTCCTTTTTATTTGATCAAAAGAGATCTTAGGATGGATTTATGACTAAAGTAAGGCCTCTATGATGAAGTGAGGGAAGTTTATAGAGTATTTGGGCAGAGTTTGGCCGAGCCAAAAGGCTTTGATGGTGTGAATTAATGATAAGGGAGAGTTCCCTTTTATAGGAGGGGTGAGGGGCACCTTTGGAAAAGCTAGAAATATTATTTTATAATAAATTCATATTCGGTTTCTAATGGCTAAAAAGAGGATAATTTAAAGGTTATGATGGGAATGGGTCGAAAACCACTCAACCAATAGAATTTAGACAGGTTTGGGTTACTATATTAACTTATCATTAAGTATTAACTCTTAGTTAATTAGTTTCACTTTTACAATGTCTCTTTGTATTTTTATATTATATGGTTAATAAAATTACTATATACATTCTAGAGACCCCCAAGTGGTCCATTAATGATACACCTATCATGATATAAGTCTCTTGGACGAACCTTAGATTTTTAGGAATTTAATAGCAATTAATAATATAATATTGTTTTTAAAAACTCTTTTATGTCAATTTTTACACTATTCAATAATTGATTTTTTTAAAATTCGTAATAGAATGATTAATTAGAAAAAAGGTACTTAAATCATTCCTAACATGTCCTATTAACCTATAAAATTATTTTAATTCATAAAAAGTCTCAAATTATATTTATTTGAGTATCTACAATATCAATCATTTTAATTGTTCACTATTATGGTAATTACTGCATCACGATTGTGTCATAAATAAATTTAATTATTTAATGTCTAAAAATTATAAATAAAATACCATTATGTAGGAAATCTTTTTAGCTTTCCAATGAATATTTATAGTCGAAAATAAAACAAATAAAACTCTATGTAAAAATTGTTTTTCTAAAAGATATATGCTTGTGTCATTTTTGTATTAATTTTAACTTAATTAAAATAAAGTGTCCCAATCACTTACAAGTGGCACCATGGGGTCCCAAAATCGATCCAAAGATGTCCAGGGACGGACATGTATCAACCAATAATGTTAGGACACGTTTTAGGGTAATTTTTTATTATTATAATATTATTTCTTAACCCTTATTTACCGGATTTACCCTTTAACCATGGTAAATAAAATATTTACCGAAGTAATTATTCAAAATGTCTAAAAATAAAAGTTACCTATTTACACAATTTGAACATACTGATTCCAAATATGGAATCGATTTTTCCAAATTCAAAACACAGAAGTGGCATAAATTAATTTAAAATTAATTCCCGCTGTCAAAACAAAAAGCGTGTTTTTAAGATATAATAACTATCAAAAGATTGATACTTGTTTATGTTCGGTTTAATTGTGAAATTATGTCCAATGACCAAAATTGTATTAAATGGTAAAAATATATTCTAAATATTTTTTAAATCCACTCAAATTCATAATTCATCACTATTAATTATTTTTATTAAAAAAGTTGTTTTTAATTAAAATTTAGTAATTTTCACTATTCATCAAAATATTAAAGTTATCCGAAAAGTACCAAAATATCACCTTAGGCTAAATTCGATACACTGAATCCAAAAATTAAGTCCATTTTTAGAGATCAAATTTCTAAAATTTTAAAAAGTATGTATTACTATTCATAACGGCTAGTTTGATTGGTTGTGGTGTGTTAGAATCTCGAAGTTGCGTACAATGCGCGCCATTTCATTATTCAAAGGGAAACGTACCGTGAAATCGTGGGATGTTTCATTGTAAATTTTTGATGTCCCCATTCTAAAAAGTAAATTTATTTAGTCAAATTGAATATATAAAAGTTTAAAATTTTGGATTTAAAAAGGGTTCACTATTAAAAGTTTGTAAAAGTGCAATACTGAAAATGAATTTATTCTTAAATTATGTCTAAGAAACTCATAATATGGATTATAAAATTATAAGGATTATATAAAGTTTAAAATTTAGTTAATACTATTCATAACCTCTTTTGAACGGATTTTTTAGTAAGTCATGGTGCACTTGAACTCGGTGTTGGGTGTAGTGCAAGTTATTTAATTATTTTGAAGAAATAACACACTATGAAATCTTGGGGTGTTACATTCTACCTTCCTTCAATAAATTGAATCCTCGCAATTTGAAATTGTTCTGTGAAAATAAATGGTTGAATATAGAAAATATATTTGTGGGAAAACCCACATCAGAAATTGGGTTAATAAAATATAGTCTTAATAAGAGGAAAAGAGAAATGAAAGGGTCACCACCAAATTATGATCTATATTAGGAGAACATTGGTAGAAATTAGAGACATATAATTGGAGGGAAAACGTTAATATTTATAGTTAGTGATTGAGGTCATCAATCACAAACAAGTGTAAAATTGAGGGCCTTAAATTCATCAATCTATGATGATTTAAAATACCATCGGTTCAACAAAACATATGGTATTAGGATAACACATTTTTCGTTTTAAGATCCCTTAAATACAGTATAAGAATTAATTTATTCATTGAATAAGAGAATAAGAAAAATATATACTTGAAAGGTAGAGTCTCATCCTTTAACTAAGTTCTACCACAAACTCATCTTTCACTCTAAAAGATAATAGAACTTAAAAATAATATTCTATTTATCCTATTCGTATAGGGTTAAAAAAATGAATTTATAATTCATCTAGAAGAACCATTAAAAAAACGACATTATTAAATTCAGGACATCACGTGGGTCAAGGGTAAGTGATACACCCTTGTCACCCTTCAGTTTTGGGTTCAAGTCTCGCGGCGTTTCCGGACACAACGGGTTGCCGCCCGACCTCCAGGTTGTCCTTTTATAGAAATCCAAAATAATCCAAACTAGAACTATCCAAAATAATTCAGTCCAAAACTTATATGGAAGGTAAACACAATGAAGATCCTTTTTTTCCGCGTAATAACATGTGAGGAACTTCATCATGTATTCTTTTAAAACACTAGAACTTCCTGAATTACCATAAAACCTTATTGATTACATTCATGATCCTTTATTTCTTAAAGAATAATAGATATACTCCTTCAATCCAAAAATGTTGTAAATCCAAAAAATGATAGAATATAGAAATCATTAATCGGTTTCAAGGTAGTCAATAATATCCAATATAATTTATCCAAATCAATCATGTATTATTCTAAAATCACTACCTCAGTATCAGAAACATATTATGGTTTTTCTTTCTCTCAACCATATATTTTCCAAAACTTTATCCTGCTATTGAGTCACTTTTCTTGGTTTTGCACAATCTCAAGTCCTTAATGAAATAGTACTTCAGTATAATCCTTATATACTCTATAATTATTATAACAATTACATTGCTGATACAACACTCAAATGACATAATCAACATAAGAACTCTAATAATTCCACTTTATCTATGGTAGTATCATAACTTGATTATTATCCAATAGCATCATTTGCGGCATATTCTGATGACTGGGACATAGGTTTTCATAGTGTCCAAACTCCTTGCAAATGAAGCATTGTACATTTGAAACCATTTTCATACCCTTACAGTCACGTACTTTGTGCCCTTTTCCTCCACACTTATAACAAACTCCCATTCCTTTCAGGAAAGTTCCAGGGTGTTTCTTCCCACAGTTATCACATATGGAAAAATTATTATTTTCCCTCTTCCTTTTTTCCATCTTTCCCTCTTCCATAATTTTCTTCTCTTTCTTCCCTTCAAAGCCACAAGACTCAGTAAACTATTTACTTATCTTATCAACACATGATATTATTTCTTCATATGATGATAATACATGGGAGTCTATTTCTCTTATAAATTCTTTCTTATGACCATGAATGATATGATCCTTCTTTATCTTTGGATCATGTGCATTATTGGAGTTCTCATTCCTTCTACTGGGCGCCATTTCTTAACAATGTAATACACTAGATTAGTTTATGAATAACAATACCTAATCCCAAACTTGTAAAACACATAACATAAATTAAATAGTTTATGGATATAATCCATAATCATAAAATTTTCTCCTTTGAGGAAGTATATACTCATAAACCCTTTATAATGGTTTGTGATGAAAATGATAATTATCCTAAGCATATCCCCCGGGAGTGTCGTAACCAAGAATGTAGCAAGGCCCGTTGTCGTGCACCAGTTCTCGTTCGAGTCCAGCTCAAATTGGTGTTTTCGGGTTTTACCCCTAGGTACATCTGTGCCAGAGCCGCCTCAACCTACTTGTATCCAGACATGGATGTATTTCTCAGAAAACTCACAAAATCTCTACAATACCAAAATTCTGGGAAGTTCTTATATACTAATCCTCAAAGTTCATCTTAGGTCTATGTGCTCTAATCAGAGTTTATCTAAATCTAGCTTCCAAGGTTTTTACTAAACATCCTCGCCCCGACCCCATTTACCCAGAGTCGGTGCATTGTTACATAACATTGGCTTGATCACAAGAAAGATCAAATCTCAAAAGACCGATTGGTTTAGTAGCCTTGGAAACACTAGATATATTCATAAGTATTACATTACATCATAAAAATGAAAACTACAACAACATATTTTCTTCAAAATCCACACTCATATCCCCACATACAATCCCTATAGGTCATTCATAAATTAATTCTTCACATCTTGGGAAAAAAAACATTGAAAGGGGTGAGCTCAAATGCCCGGTAAGGATAACAATATAGCAGAAACTTTCATAAATAAGAATAAACATTTTAATAAATGTATAACTAAAAGAAAAGCCTTTAAACATGAACTTCAACATATTATGACAAAAATAAAATGAAATAATTCCATGTACTTATTCACATGGATATTCTACTAATCGAATAATGACATGATATATCAATAACCACTTTCATAATGATGGAATGCATATTTCTAAACTTTAATTTCTTTGTCAAGGCCTCGTGCCAAGACCTAAGGGATAACTGTAACCGAAACCCAACCCGAAGATCCTCTGTAACCGGACTCCATCCCGGAGTGCCTTTAATAACTGGACACCAACCCGGAGTTCCTCTAATAACCGGAAACCAACCCCGAGTGCCTCTAATAACCGGAAACCAACCCCGAGTGCCTCTAATAACCAGACACCAACCCGGAGGGTCTTCTGTAATTGGACCCCATCCCGGGGGGGCTTACTTTTACCGGTCCCCAAATCGGAACATACTAGTCCAACACATTCATCTTAAAAAAAGGATGAAATATAACATAAACATTCATATTAAAACTAGCATAAGAAATTTCAAAACATTAATCATAAACCATTAATGGAATAAAGATAACTCATCTATAGTCAAACATATCACAAAACCTTAAATACAATATGGAATATTTGTATCATAATAAATCAACTTCAAAAAAGTGTAAAATTTATCAAAGGATGTTGACATAGATGAAATCAAAACTATTTGAGAGAAATATCTCTATTTCATGAAAACATTTAAATAACACAATTTGTAAAATAATTCATTTAAAGACATTTTTGAATCAAAGTGTCTCATACCACTTTGAAACTTTTTAAAGGAATTAACATTTTCAAAACATTCATGGCCATATAAATAATTCCTTAAAAACTATTTTGAAGACATGGATATTAATGAGAAATATTTAGAAGAATAAATATTTAAAACGTTTGAAATGATGTTTTAGTAAAAGGTACCTTAAAATAATACCTTTGAAAACTCTTTCATAATACATGGATATGGATAATAAATATGTCCCAGTAGATACTTACGTAAAAACAACATCGGATAATAAAGATGTTGTGATATTAACCCTTACCAATTTGGTAACGTACGAAACATACAACCCATGAATGATGTACCATAAAATGAATATGTAAACACACATAAATTAAAGTATATTACAAAAAGAATACAATTAGGGGCAGTACATACACCACACAAAAGGTAATAGTGGCAATATGGCATGAATCTCACAGAAATAAGGAGTGAGATGAAAACCCCTTACCTTGTACTTTTACTTGGTTAGGGTAGGTTAAAATCTTGTATAATTGTGAAATAATTGTTATTAAATTATAAAAGAATCATATACATTAATATGATATCATATATTAACTTTTAACATTGATTTGTTAATAATATCTTAGTATTATTGTTGTTTCGGGTGTTAACTTACTCGTTTTCTTTTATATATTTTGTTACGTAAGCTATGTTTGTCATGGATAAGTTGTATGTTAATCATATACAGAATGATATCAAGTCTTTAGATACTATTATTAATCATCAAATTAGAATTATACTTGAATGGATACGATGGAGAATGAATCTTATCGCGTTCGTGGAGATGGTAGTCCGTACGTACGCACGAGCGACAATATCATTTTTTTGATATTAAAATAATATATAATTGGATGGTATATCATATATACAGAATAATTATCATGTTATATTTATTATTTACATGAGTTACGCATCATTATTATACCCATCCAAATAATAATTTATTGACTAACAATTACACCACGACGTGGAGACGGTAAGCCGTACGTACACACGTATGTGACATGTTATTAAAAGGATGGATAGAATACTGAATATGGTTGTACCATATTTATAATAACATCATTGTATATATAAGATACTGGAGTTATTATTTTATAATGGTAATAAAAAATAAGGAAGAAGTGGAAGAAGAAAAGAACTTGGAAAAGGGGGGTGAAATCATTACCTCTTCTTCGGGTTCTTCCTTTTGATTTCATCAAAAGGGCTCTTAGGCTGGCTTTATGACTAAAGGAAGGCCTCTAGGATGAAGTGAGGGAATTTTAGAGAGTATTTTGGCATAGTTTTTCTGAGCCAAAAGGCTTTGAAGGTATGAATTAATGAGAAGGGGGAGTTCCCTTTTATAAGAGGGGTGAGGGACACCTTTGGAAAAGCTAGAAATATTATTTTATAATAAATTCATATTCAGTTTCTAATGGCTCAAAAGTGGATTATTTGAAGGTTAAGGGGGGGATGGGTCTAGAACCACTCAACCAATATAATTTAGACAGGTTTGGGTTACTATATTAACCTTATCATTAAGTATTAACTCTTAGTTAATTAGTTTCACTTTTACAATGTCTCTTTGTATTTTTATATTATATGGTTAATAAACATACTATATACATTCAAGAGACCCCCAAGTGGTCCATTAATGATACAACTACCATGATACAAGTCCTTTGGACAAACCTTATATTTTTATGAATTTAATATCAATTAATAATATAATATTTGTTTTAAAAACTGTTTTATGTCAATTTTGACACTATTCAATAATTGATTTTTGTAAAAATCATAACAGAATTATTACTTCGAAAAAAGTTAATTAAATCATTCATAACATTTCTATTAACCTATAAAATTAGTTTAAATCATAAAAAGTCTCAAATTATATTTATTTGAGTATCTACAATATCAATCATTTTAATTTTTCACTATTATGGTAATTACTGCATCACCATTGTGTCATAAATAAATTAAATTATTTATTGTCTAAAAATTATAAATAAAATAACATTATGTTGGAAATATTTTTATATTTCTAATTAATGTTTATAGTTGAAAATTTAACATATATAACCCTATGTAAAAATTGTTTTTCTAAAGGATATATGCTTGTGTCATTTTTGTATTCATTTTAACTTAATTAAAATAAAGTGTCCCTATCACTTAGAAGTGGCACCATGGGGTCCCAAAATAGACCCAAAGATGCCCATGGTCGGACATGTATCAACCAATAAGGTTAGGACACGTTTTAGGGTAATTTGTTGTTATTATAATATTATTTGTTAACCCTTATTTACCGGATTTACCCTTTAACCATGATAAATAAATTATTTACCGAAGTAATTATTCAAAATGTCTAAAAATAAAAGTTACCTATTTACTCAATTTGAACATTTTGATTAAAAATATGGAATCCATTTTTTTAAATTCAAAACACAGAAGTGGCATAAATTAATTTAAAATTAATTCCCACTGTCAAAACAAAAAGCGTGTTTTTAGGATATAATAACTATCAAAAGATTGATACTTGTTTATGTTCGGTTTAATTGTGAAATTATGTCCAATGAACAACATTGTATTAAATGGTAAAAATATATTCTAAATATACTTTAAAACCACACAAATTCATAACTCATCACTATTAATTATTTTGATTAAAAAAGTTGTTTTTAATTAAAATTTAGTAATTTTCACTATTCATCAAAATATTAAAGTTATCCGAAAAGTATCAAAATTTCACCTTAGGATAAATTTGATACTCCAAATCCAAAAATGAAGTCCATTTTGAGAGAAAAAATTTCTAAAATTTTAAAAAGTATGTATTACTATTCATAACGGCTAGTTTGATTGGTTGTGGTGTGTTAGAATCTCAAATTTGCGTACAATGCACGCCATTGCATTATTCAAAGAGAAATGTACCATGGAAGTTTGGGATATTTCATTGTAAATTTTTGATGTCCCCATTCTAAAAAGTAAATTTATTTAGTCAAATTGAATATATAAAAGTTTAAAATATTGTATTTAAAAATGGTTCACTATTAAAAGTTTGTAAAAGTGCAATACTGAAAATGAATTTGTTCTTACATTATGTCTAAGAAACTCATAATATGGATTATAAAATTATAAGGATTATATAAAGTTTAAAATTTAGTTAATACTATTCATAACCTATTTTGAACGACTTGTTTAGTAAGTCATGGTGTGCTTGAACTCGGTGTTGCGTGTAGTGCTTGTTATTGAATTATTTTGAAGAAATAACACACTATGAAATCTTGGGGAGTTACAATTCTATTTTATCCATATTAATTGAAACATAAATATGAATATCTTCTAGACTGTATACCATTATTACATATTGTGATTACTAAGACAGTTATATGATAAACTAAGGAAATATTGATAAATCCACTCTACTTAATGAATTCATATATTTGTTCATGAGGAATATTATTCATGAATTATATAAATTTTTTAATATATGAGGAGTTATTTGGATATCATATATTGGTGGGGACTGAAATTATACCTCCCTTCAATGCATTGATAGCTCTAATGAGAGAAACTAGTTGGGAAAATTAAACGAGTTTATGCATATAGTTTTAAACTATATTATGATTTTTCATGAAGGTAAAGGTTTCATTCTGCATAAGATAATGATTTATAAAAATAAAGTAATTACTTCATTCACAACTAAATTATTATTTTTATCCATGACATTTTCAAAATGATATTGTATTTGGATGGATTTCATTCTTAGTTTATTGATTAAATGTAATGTTTGATTACTCATTTAAAATGACATATTTATTATTCCTTATATATACAAGATAGATTAAATTGTATATAATCCTTATTTATCAATTTATATCATCTATGTTTTTTTTCCATTCCCTATTATATGAAGGTGAAATCAATGAATGAGTTTTCCATGATGCAGTTCATTTTAATTTGACATGAATTATGTTTTATTTTCTATTAACAATTTAAATGGGCATAATTTATTTATATATTTCTCCAATAATATATAATATATCAGTCATTTGTGATTTACCCCCTTGTATCTATTCCAATATAATAAAAATGTCAATAGATCTAGGATACTTGAGTCGAGTTTGTTAAAGTTAGTATTATAGGATGTTTAGTAGAAACATTTAGATCATGGTTAATGAAAACCAAAATTAGGTTACATAATACTATGAAATAATTTCATGAATAATATAGAATAACATAATAATGTTTTTAAGAAATATATCACATATTTTTTCTAGAAATATATCCCTATCTGGATATTACAAGTGGATGTTGATCTAAAATATATGCACCTAGAGGTAATAAATCCAAAAAGGCCACATTGGTCTTACACAGTTTTTACCTAGTGCATGAAAAAAGGGAATATTGCACTATTATTTTGAAACTCCTAAGGGATATGGGTAGGATAATAATAATTTTCTTGTTAAACCATTATGATTTATTTCATAACAAATATATTCCTAAAAAATTATGTTTAGGATTATGAGATTAAAAATGCATAAATTTTAAATTTACATTAAGTATCAGTCCTTATTTGGAAATATACATTATTATTTACAATTCATAATCTTATGAACTAATCCTATATATTCAATATTATGGAAATTATTATTGTATAGTATTGTTGTACCACTAATTTTATAGATGAACATGTTTCCTTTCGGAATAAGATAATACTACTAGTATTGTAATAGATAAAAATATTAATATTTTACGATATCGTAATCTGGTTAAATAAATAAAATTCACTAGGTGGATAAAAATATTCTACATTGTGATTCTCTTAAGTTAGATAACATCATGTGATTAAATCCACCATCATTTAGATGGACTTCAAGTCCAATTGTTGTTGATTAATAGACTAAGTCTTGGGTGAAGACATTTATGACCTTAGGTTATGATGAAAAGGAAAAGGGTACACTTATAGTGAACTATGTCAAAATAAAATTCTGATTAATTTTTTTCATTAATCTATTATTCTAGAGAGGATGATAAAATAGTACACATGGAGTGGAGCGATTTTAAGGATTCATTCTTCAAAAATATTTCACACTTGAGAATTAAACCACATTTAAAAGAAACATCATCATATTAAAGAAAATGAGGAATAAATTTTTGTCAACTGTGAAGATACATTAAAAAAGTTATCTAAGTATATTATCTATTTAATATGAATCAAATAGTGAAAGAGTGAGAATTTTTTTGAATGGATTAATCCATGTCTATAAAGGGCATTGTTCTTTCAATATTTTTAATCATATGATGAAATAGTTTTATGTTCATTAATATAATAGAACAAATTCCCTAGACCATACATATTTAGGGGAAATCAATATAATAAGAGGATATTCTAACCTCATGATAAATTGAATTCATAAAAAAAGGATAAGAGAACATAGTAATTTGAACCTAGTGAAAATTATGAAAAAAAATAACACTGGGAAATTCGTGAGGGGATTGAGAGTTTGTTATAAGTATGGAGTTAAGGGTCTCCAGACAAAATAATTAATATAGAATAAATAAATCACCCCAATTCAATGTTTCAATAGTACAAAGATGGGTAACGATGAAAAATAATGACCCAATAATCATTTGAATCCACTGTAGAAGAGGCCAAGTGGAGAAGGCCAATCTTACTTGATCAATAAAGCTAAGGTGGAAGTTCTTAATGATACGGTGGTAAGTAATTTAATCTTATCTTAAAACATAGATATTTATTTAATTTATTCTATATCAAATCACACTTTTATACCATTTCAATTCCCCATGAAAATTTAATATTTAAATTTAAATTTAATTAGGATTTTACGATTAAAAACTCTTAGGGGATGTGTCACTATAATAAGGATGTGTCACTATAATAAGGATGTGTCAGGGACTTCCCAATATGATACAAAAAGTTTGTCTATATTTTTAGTTAAATATTATACCCATGGTTGAATTTGATACAATCCCTAGTATGAACTGTATTTCAAAATATGAAACAAATTTTTTTTGCTAGGAGAAAGAAATTAAGATTTGTTATGATGATGCAAAATTTCTAATCATTAGAGCTGAGACTTCATCATCTATAAAAATTTCATATCCCACCCCAGTAACACTTATGGATGATATTCTTATAAATGAAGAGAAAATACATCCATATATGGATAAGGTAATCATAAAATTTAGGATGTATCTATTGTACCTGAATACATTGATGTATTTCATAATGAATTACATAGATATCCACTAGAGCGTGAAGTTGATTTTTCCATTGATTTAGTCCTAAATGCAAGAACAATATATTGTAACCCCTATAGAATAAATACAATGGAATTATTGGAGTAGAAGAAACAACAATGGGATTTCTGTGATAATGGATTCATATTCCCTAGAGTTTCACCTTGGAGAGACACTACTTTCTTTGTTAACACGAAATATGGATCCATGAGGTTTTTCAATGATTATATAGAAATAAATTCCCTTATGATAATGAATAAGTATCATATGCCTCACATTTATGTCTTATTGGATCCACATCATGGATCTCAATATTTGTCAATGATTATCCTATAATGTATATATAATAAAATGTGAGTAAATAAATAAGACATTCTGAAGGAATCATTGTAAAAGAGGTAAATATATTTTGTGTTTATAATAAATTAATTTGGAATAACTAACACACATTCTATTTTTAGGGATCTGATTACTAGAGTATTAAAGGACTATCATGATTATTTTTTGTGGTGTTAATTAATGATATAGTAGAGTATTCTAAAATCTTTGAGTGAAATGAGAATCCCGTGGGGATAATTTTTTAGAATCATTTAATAATAGAGTTTTATGGTAAATTTATTTGGTGTGATTTATTTCTTCAATAAGACTCTTTTAGTGGCCATATTTTCTCTTTGTATGGAATCACAGTTGATCCCCTGAAGAAAAAAGATATTTAGAGAATAGACTACACTAACAAATATCACTAAGGTATATAGTTTCATTGGATTCACTGGTTACTATAAATGATTCATTGTTAATATTACCTGACTAGATAACCCGTTAACTAAGATTACATGTAAAGTGGTTATTTTCATTTGGATAGAGTAATGATAAGAATGATTTGATGAATTCAAGAGTAGATTATTTAGTTCCTTGATTTTTACATTACTTTATATAAATGATGGGTTTATTATATATAACAATACATCAAATAAGGGGATGTGTTGTGTCCTTAACCAACATTATAAAATTTTTACATAAGAATCATGTCAATTTAAAACTCACAAACAGAACTATCTAGTCGATGATCCTGAGTTGGAATCTATAATATTTTATTCGATGATTTGGTGACATTATCTCTATTGGTCATGATGTGAAATATACACAAATCATAAAATCCTAAGATACATATTTTCATAAAAATATCTCAAGATGAGGAAAATGTTATTTATTGATCTACTCATGGATTGTGAATTCTCAATGAACTATAACCCATGTAGTGAAAATACAGTAGAACCTTCATTGAGTATGAATGATATTAGAGTTCATACCGAAATGTTGGTTTTCAGGATTTCTATGTTCACAAATCCAGTAAATATAGATATTGTAATTATTAAGAATGGGGAGGAATCACTCTTTTTTTAAGTGATTGAAAAACCAACTTTATTGGAAAAGATATAAATTTTTCTATATGATGATGAAAAAATTAAGAAGAAATTAAAAGTTGTGAATAATGGAAAATTAGAATAAATAATTTGTGAATATAGAATTATTATATTCTGAAAGAGATTATGTCTCCTATCTATATTTGATCTAAAAAATTGAATTATTAGATGATTCTAATTGATCAAATTTCTCCATACACCCAAATAGAATCATGAATGATAGGGATTTTAGGGAACATTTTTAGTGGGATTCCATGAAGTGGGATATTATGGCCTATGTATAAATGTACTTGATTTTCAATTAGTTCAATCATATTAAATATAATCTAAAAGTATTTATTAAACATCATCTTATTCATATGTGTAAATGGGATGAATTTAATGTGTAATTTTTCAAAATACTAGAAAATAATCCTAGGAAGAATGAGTCAATATGGGTTATTATGGAGCAACTAAAAAAATATGAACATTTATTTTCTAAAGGAGAATATTTCACTCTCGATATCCAAAAATGGTTTTATATTAATGATGTTATAAGACATCATTGTGAACCTCATTAGACTGTGTTCGGTCATGATCCATATTTTGAATAGAAATAATAGAAGAGTCTCTGGAAGGATCTTGATAAAAATATTCATTTGAGCACTGCATACCATCCTAAAAATGATGGACATCTCAAAAAGTCAATTAAAATAATGGCTGACATGTTGAGGTCATTATCAATTTTTTTCAATGTATATGGGATCAAAATTTACCATTGGAGTAATTTTCCAATAACAATATTTTCCATTAACATAATAAAATGACTATATATGAATAATTATACAGAAAGAGATGTTGTACTCAAAATTTTTGAGATATATTTGGTGAAAGGAATATTGTAGGACGAGAACTTGTTGAAGATACACCATTAAATGTATTTACTATCTTGGCTCATGTTAATTCATCTCAAATCAAGTAACAGGGTTATTCTGAAAATTAGGGGAAGGATTTTGATTTTAAAGTGGGAGAACATGTTTTTTTAATTGTTTATCCCTAAAAGTGTTTGATAAGGTTCAATAATAATTGAAATATAACCCAAAGAAACCTTGAACCCTTTGATATTATTCAAATAATTAGAGATGTGGATTTTTTTCAATCATAGTTTATCTCTTCAAAGTTAATTATGTGTTCTATATATCACTGGTAAGGTTGTATATGTAAGAAAAAATAGATTTTCACACCTATAAAATAAAATTTGAACCTGATAAATCTTACTATGAATAATACATCCATATTCTTAATACCATAAAAATGTATTGAGGAAGTTAATGACGTGACTGGTAAAGGTGCTTTACAGAAAAACAAATGGAGGATGAAACATTGGAACTATAGAATGCTATGAAGAAGAACTACCCTCATCTATTTAAAAGCTAATATTCGTAAAATTTTTATGTAGAATTTTTTTAGGATGGTAGAATTTAACACTTACAGACATTATGATTTATTTCCTTCTAAATAAGTTCAATCTCTTTGATAGCTTGTGATGCATGCATACTCTATTAAAATATTATTTATACGTGAACATTTTACCTAGATGTTAAATTAAAGGGTATTAATATAAATAAATAAATTATAAAAAATATATATTTTACACACATTCATTGGTTATCAACTGATTATAAATAAAAAAATAATCATTTGAATGTAAAAGAAATGTTTTAAAAAAATGAATATTTACAAATAAAATGGGTTCATTGCTTCTTTCACACTTCTGATATAATTAATCTTGACCATATTAATAAAATTTATTTTATAAATTTAAATTTCTTTTATAAATTTAAATTTATTTTTTAAATCATCTTATAAAAATTATCTTAGAGATAAATTTTGGTATTTTTAAAAAATGTTTCATTTTATGGTGAATAATGACACAAACTAATATTTTATTGAAAACAAACTCTTAATTTAAATTATTTATAAAGTTAAATTAAATTAGAAACGGAATTTAAATTATAATTTGGCTAATTATATAAAAATTTAAC
Organism: Viscum album; assembly: GCA_963277665.1. Lineage (NCBI taxonomy): Eukaryota > Viridiplantae > Streptophyta > Magnoliopsida > Santalales > Viscaceae > Viscum > Viscum album. The sequence goes on from OY728133.1 coordinate 1,416,963,063, forward strand.
TGATTTATGTTATTAGGTTCAATTTTATAACACATTTCTTTCTTCTAACAGTTTTCTTATTGGACAACCCACATTTTCATTGTGTTTTATAGAAGAAATTTAAATTTAATTCTGAAACATCTATAAATATAACCACTAAAAATGGATTCCATAATTTTTATCATTATAATTTATATTATCTATGAATATTAACTTAATTTTTTTACCATTTTGAATAGTGAATCAATTAAAAATTAATTATCCTAGTTAGGATAAATAATTATTTTCTATGGGATTAAACAAATATGATTTGGGTTAAAATAACCTAAAACATACCCAAAAATCCATTTTATAGACATTTTTTTGAATATATAACCTACAAGTTTAGAGTATTGATCATTTTAGAGGCTTTTGGAATGATTAAAACATGGGTCTAATTAATATTTTTCAAAATTCCTATATATGTCCACTCCCACACATATATGAGGCCGCGCCTTTGATCCCCCATTATCAATCCCAATAAAATTTGATTAAAACTATAATAGACCATATAAATTCTCTAATTTCATACCCTAACACTAGAATCATTGGGTTGATTAGAAATCCATATGGGGTAGGATTTTGGTGTAAGTATACTAATGTCTTATGATGAAGATGTAACATTTTGGAACAAGAATTTTTTTTTACTTATTCTTGGATCTCCTAAAAATATCATTCCACAATGGTAGTGTAGTAAAACCAATATATATAATATATTGTGATGTTAATTTTTTAATTACATTACCTATATCCTTCTCCTCTTCCATCAAATAGGAATCAAATCTATAAATAATTTGTATAGAGGATCACAACATCTCAAACCAATTCAATTCCTTTTTCGTCACCACATTTAAAGGAAGGATATAATTATGGATTTCACATATTTATATGTATTTACAATATTACTATTCTTATGTATTATTAATATAAAATATACATTTTTACATTTTAATGATTTTAAAATATGATAACATCGCTCATGTGTATGGAGGACTATCAACACATGAAGCGATGTGAATCCTTTTTCACTTACAAATTAAATTAAATGAAATAAGGATAGAATTAATGAACAAATATGATATTTATGAGATTATATTTATTATTAAAAATTAATATATCACCCACCTTCTTACTATTTCACTCATTAAATAATTGATATCATAGGTCGTTTGTACACACGACCTACCGTCTCCTATAACTGAGGGGATTCATTTTCAACATCCAACATTCCTAATTATTTATATACTAAGTGAATATGGTATACATAACATTTCTCTAATTATGGATAATATTAATATATTTTCTATGCATTATATCAAATACATTCCAGAAAATGTGCATGGGAAAACAAAAAATTTTACCCACAAAACAATGGATGTAATAAAATATTATTAACAAATGGTAGGTAAAATGTAAAAGTGGATTATATATGATATTATATTTTTAAATATAGTTTTGGTATAAATTAATAACATACTTAAAACTTCCATAATCTAGGTTATATAATTTTCAACTAAAGGAAAGTGTGAGGTAAGGGACTTTCTCAAAATTTCCCTTCACTGAGATATATTCTATTATTTTCCCCTACGGTCTATTATATGGTTTAAATATTCCACCATTATGATGTAATATAATGAATAATTCAGAATTCATGTTAATTTATTTTTTATACGAGATATTTCATCCCAGGGGATTTGACATTAATGTTACAAAGTGGTAAATATTTCATAACTCAACTTCAATTAATTGGGTTATTTTACTTTGTCATATCCTTATGATATTATAAGATCATGTGTGTAATTAATTCTGATTGTCTTGTGTTTTATTTTCAATTTTTCCATGTGTATTTAAATTTTCTACATAGAACATATTTACTGAATAATTCTCAATTAAACTTTATGATCATTATAAGTGATTTTGTTTCAATTTCCATTTCAATGAGACATATTTGTTAATATGAACCCATTCACTTTAATGTGGTGTATATACTACCCCATTGATATATTTAATATAAATAACTATTTCATCATGATGTTTAATTTTTTCAATTGCATTTTATTTATATTTTTGCTTCATGGATATGAATATTGCCTAAATTGTATACCATTCTTATAAACGGTGTTTACTTTGAATGTTATTTGATTTACTTATGAAATATTGATAAATTATTATTCTTTACTGAACGAGGATATTTATTGATAAGAAATATTATTCATGAAATAAAACTATTATTCAATATAAGAGGAATTCTTTAGACATGACGTGATTTTTGGGGCCTAGAATTATATATATAGTTGATGCATTGACAAGTATCATGAAAAAAATCGGTTGGCCTAATTGAATGCATTTCTACCTATATCTTTAAATCATATTGTGAAATGTCTTGATAGTAGAGTTATAATGATTATTGATATAATTTTGGACAATTATTAATATTTTCTATAATGTGTAATTCATTTATTATTATTATACAAGAGATTTTCGTAATTATATTTTCTCTGCATTCATTTCAATATCAGTTTATTGATATAATAGAATGTGTTTTTATTTATTTATCTTACTATATTTAGTATGAAATATATATTTATTAAATAAAATTTATTGATGAAATGAATGTTTTGTTTAGTTATATACATTTCTATATTGGTTATTATACACTTTTTCATGGTAGCTTCATTTGAACATAACCCTTACTAATATTTTTTTCTCAAGATTTTTTTTCCATTCTCAAGGATTTGAGGATGAAATATTTGAATGAGTTTTCATTTATGTAGTTAATTTTTTATTTATTATGTTTTATTATATATTCCCTATATAAAAAGGGTATGTTGTACATATCTCATTCTACAAAAAATTATTAACATATTAATCCTTTTGTATTTGATCCCTTACATATATGAAAATGTAATAAAATTGACAATAAATATAGGATACTAGAGCAGGGTTTTTATAAGGATTATAGTTCCTATTTGTCTATTCATCCTGGAAGTAAAAAAATGTATTGAGATTTCAATGATTATTTTTGGTGGAATGGTATGAAGAGAGATATTGAAGAGTGTTTAACTTGGTTCTTAGTATGTATAAATGTTATGGATGAGAGAAAAAAGACAAATTGGATGTTACATCCATTACCCATACCATAATGGAAATGGGAAAACATCCCCTTAGAAATTGAAATCGAACTCCCCAAAACATATAAAGGGAACAATCTTATATGAGTTGTATTTGATCACATTATTATGCCACTGCTATTCATCACTATAAAATAATATTGGTTTATAGATAATAATTCTAGGATATAAATTAAAAAAGTTTTAAGGTTTAATGGAGTACTATATTTTACTTTATTTGATCAAGATCCAAGAATATCCATGAAGATCTTGTGAAGTGTTTAACATGATATGGCCATAGAGTTGAGTCTCAGATCTATGTATCATCCTTAGAAAGATGTTTAATCTAAGATAAACATTAAAACCCTATAGTATATTATAATATCTTAATATATGGATTTCAATGGTGGTTGGGATCAAAAAATTCCTCTAGTTTAATTTTTATACAACAATTTCATTCACTAATGGTTTTAGATGGGTCCTTATGATGACCTATATAGAAGAAAGTGTAAAACTAAAATTTTATATGATAAAGTTGGAGAAAAAATGATATTTGTCTTGAGATATATGGATACATATTATATAAGGTTATAATATTTTGAAACACATAAGGGAATAAAAATGTCAACATATAAGTTATGCTTAAAATCGTGGGTGTGATTTGGAATTTGATGTTTATGAGAAAATGTTTTTGTGATTTTTTATATAGAATAAAGTACATATATTAAAAAAAAAAAGGAAATATAAGACCTAGTTATATTGGAACATTCAATATTATATATAGAGTGTTTATGGTTACTTATTTTTGGGCACTTTCACTAAACCTCTCTCAAGTCCAAGATGTGTTCAATGTATATATCATGAAGAAATACAAAATTGATCCTTCACATGTAATAATATTATATTTCATACAAATAGATCAAGATAATTTGTATGGAGAACTATATAAAAGGATTATGGATCATGGAGAAAAAAGTCTACAAAACATGTCCACTCACCTAGTCAGTATTTTGAGGTCAAACCACCAACTTGAAGATGCAACATGGGAACCTGAGGATATGATGAGAAAGAAGTAAACTCTAAAATTTGTATCATATTAAAATAATGTTTTTCTAAAAATTAATTTTATGAGTTTTGTAATGTAATAACCCATGATTTTATGAAATATTGTTTCAAATAAATTTATTTTCATTGATAACATGCGTTTCTCCCATCTCTGAGTTTAAACATAATATGATATACTATTAAATCATTATTATTTAAGGTGACCCCTATAACCAAAACATTAAATTAGATGGTATGAGTAGGAACAACTAAATTATGAATATTACAGGGTTTAAACATGAATAAAATAAAATAAATTTTAATAAATTACTTATTAATGAAAATGAAAATCATATGAAAGGAATAAGATGTTTTTCTAAAAAAACTATTTTTAAGTGGGAATTGTGTTTTTATCCATATAAATTAAATTATTTATTTATGTTTAATTATTGTAATGAAATTTATATATTATATATTAAATAAAATTCTATTTCATTCTTCTAATAATTTCTTCTAAGCATGAGAGAAGAAAACATCTAGTTTTATGCTTAAAATCTCTTTTTTTCCTAAAAAGTGGTTCATTCATGAATTGTTTTTTAGAAACAAAATTTTAATATTATTGAATATATATTTTAAAAATTTTAATCAATTTTTTATTCATCCTATCAAATTATATTAGAGTATTTTTTTAAAATTTATGGAATGATTAATTTTAAATGAATTGTGAAAATAGTGATTGTTATTGGAAAGTACATTTTTGGTAAGAGAATTTTCAATCTCATATATATTTCAAAATTGTTTAGAACTAAAATGAGTTTAAATATATTAATATTAGTCCAATTTATATCATTAGAATCAATTTCATAATGAATTTTGTTACTAAAAAATTTTAATCTTATAAAAATGTTTTCTTTGGAAAAAATCATTTTCATCGCTGCTACATGTTTAATTTCAAATTAAATTCAACCAATTATATGAATTGAATTTGATAAATTGTAATAATTTTTTTAATAATTATATTTATTATTATATAAAAATTCTACAATATTTTGTTTCATAATGATTGGTAAAAATAGTAAAAAGTTATTATTGCGGCTAAGGTTAAACGAGGTTTACTTGGGGTTAAACTAAAATATTGAGGGTCAAAATGACCAATAAGTCATTTAATTCATAATTTATGGATATAGTTAGACCATATATATTCTATGGTTTTATAATGTTCTTTTTTTCCTTCTTGTGTGTATAAAATTTGGGTATGTCTTTTTCTTTTAAAAACATTAAAGTTTGTCCTCTCTCACAATTAGAAAATGAAACCACCTATCCTATATTATACACATTCAAAGAATTTATGTTCAAAAAATCCCCATAAAAGCTTCCTTAATTTTATTTCCATTTCTATGATACCTTATTTTTATTAGTAAACTATCCTAATAAGTCATTTAGTGTAAACATAAATTGAATTTTATGAGAAAAGATTTCTTCTTAACCAGGAATTAGTGTTAATGATTTATTCCATGTACATAAAATATTCTGAAAATATTCTAATATAATAATATAAATATATACCATATAATTTTATGTTACTATGTTAATTTCATATCCTATATTCATCTCCTCTTCTATCAAATGGGAATCACAACCATTGATTGTGTGTTTGATGGACTACAACCTCACGAACCGATGTAATTCATCTTCTTATTTAACCCTATAAATGGTGGATATAATTATGGATATAAAGAATATATATGATACTAATTTAAAAAAATTTAATTATGGACTTATAATGTAACATCTACCAGTTTATCTTCCAATATTTTGGAAAATGATAACATTGGTCATGCTTAAATGTGGACTATAGCCTCCATAAAAAGATGTGATCCACTTTTAATTTACATTATAAATGGGAATAATATTGAATTTTATTAATATATATGATTTATATGATATAATAATTATTCTTGATATATGAATTTTCATTTACCTTTATTTGGTTCTATCTTTCAAAAAATGAAAAAAACATCCATACGTACATACGACCTACCGTCTCCATGAACGATGTACTTCATTTTCTATTTGAAAATTTATTGGATGACTCAAAATATTTAAATAATGATTTAAATTGTTAATAATATCATTATTTATGTTATAGATTTTATATAATAATAATCAAAGTACAAGGACTGAAACGGATGAATTAAAACATAAATGAAAAACAAAATTGGACTGTGAACGGTCTATGTTAATGGAGGGGATTTGTGATGGAACCTCACTCTCTATGACACTCTCAGGATATAGGCTCAGCTCTCAATTTTCCTCCTCCTATGGTTTCCTCTCACCCCGGTGTCATTAGATCTACCATGGTGCCTTCCATGGATCTCTCTTCTCCGCACGTTTAGCAAAGCTTCGCTCTTTCCAGGCCCCTCCTCTCTATCTCTCTCTTTCTCTCACCAGTTATGGTTTTCTATCCCTGTTTCTACTCCACCAACTCCATAAAGGTCTTCCTTCAGCCCCTATACTACGCTCTATTATTTAGTTCCACTACTCCTCTCTAGGTCGGATCTGGAGAGAGGGGAACACCATGGATTTGGGATAGTGGTATAATAGTTGAGAATCCTCGTGGAACCTCTTTTCTTCTCCATTTAGGGTTATAACCTAGGTCTTCTTCTAGGGTTTCATCCCATCAAAAGGATGTTAAATCCTTTTTCTTTTTAGGGTTCCAATTAAATTTTTTCCTTTTCAAGTTTCTAAGGGTTTTGGGTTCTTTTTTTTTGGGTTGTATCCCCGGGTTCCCCTCTTTTTGTTTGACATTGTGTTAGTGTTTCTCAGTGATCACTGGTGGCTTGAAGTTGATGCCTGCAGTTATGGGTCCCTTATGTGGTCTTCTATTTTAGGTTGGTATCCACCGTGAATGTGTGTGAAAATGGCATTTCATACATCTCTGTGGTTTTTTCTGTTTGGTGTTGTGGCATCTGGTGCTTCAGGGTGGTCTTCCCAGGGTGTCTCCTCCGTGCTTCTACTTCCGACATCTTCTGTGGATCGGAGATACTTACTTCATCATCAACGATGGGTTCTTAGTGGTGATGATGTAAACTTATTATATGGAGATGATGGTATTTTATGGTGTCTCTCAACAAAATGGTGTTCTTCACGGCACTAGTGACAGATTTTTTTGGTGCTCTTACGTGACGTCAATGGTGATCCAGTGGGGGTCTATGCTGGAAATAGTTTGAGGTAAGTGTGTGTGTCTCTAGGTTTCAAGGGTGTGATTATTTTTTTCTTTCTTCTTGTTTTCCATATTTTTAATGATTTTTTGGTGGTGGGATTGTGGAGTCAAGGTTGGTGGCCCGCAAAAATTATAGAATTTTGAAACAGTATGCATTTGACGGTGTTGGTGCAGGAATGGTTTGGGTTTATTATTTTGGAATTTGAATTTTTTTTATGGTAGTGTCTTGATGCTAGTGAAATGGTTGTAGGTTCCCACTAACCCTTAATTTGGCTTTTCAATAAAATATAAAATGGATTGTGGTGGAAAAACAAAGTAGTATCTCCTAGAAAAGTGATTTTAATAAAAAAATTAAAGGGTCGTAAAAGGTTATAATAAACTAATATATATTTTTAAATATGTTATCATGTTTTTATATATTTTTAATATATATATATATATATATATTTATAATACATGATATTCAAACCCATATAATGAAATTCAGACATTTGGAAATGGATTTTCGTATCACTTTTTTCTTCTGTGAAACACATTCCATATTCACAACATGTTTCTTTCATATGGTGTATATAGTACCCATGAATTTATTTTATTATTTTTATTATGTAAAATATTGGGATTTATACATCCATATAATGTTTTTTATTTCAATGTGATTACGATTCCAATATTACTAAAGATGTAATGGTTTTTTATGCAATCTCATTATTTATTGGGATTGTTCAGGATTAAGTTTCCAGTGATGAAATATTATAATTTATCTATAAAGAAATTCATGATAGTAATTATCTTATATATACATCTATACATTACACTTTTTCATTCATTTTACCCAATTTATGTACACAATGGTCGAAATGGGTTTTTAGGAACAAATGTCTTTATTTATCTCATGGATCGAAAAGTATTCTTCTTCCATATCCATATTTTTATAAAAATTATTTCATGAATGTTTTTAAATTATACAATTATTTTTCAACATTATTCTTATATAGGTTCTATTTTTTACAAAATGGTTGAAAATAAATATTCTTTTTGTTTTCTGAAAGAGGAACTACATACTTTTTACTGAAATCGTGGAATGGATCATTTATTAATAGACACATCAAGAACATAAATTTCCACTATTTTGACCACTCTATTATTTGATTATTTCTTTATAGGTTTTCATGTTTCATTTATAAGAAAATATTCTGTATCATTTGGTAATTTTTTTAAAAATGTGATTTCAAAGAGATATTTTATATCCTACATAAAATGGTCCAAGTGATCCTTTAAAATAATTTTCCATCTAAGACAACATCCATTGATTTTACTAATATTTTATTGGGATATGATTCAATGATATCATCCTTATTATTTCTCTGATGGTTTATGACTATGATGAAAATATGTATATGAATGTCATTTATTTTTTAATAGGATATGTTATGATGAATTGATATAATGATTATGAAAAACATTTATTCTCAATAGGTTATGCCATGATGAAGTGTTTATGAAACCCTATTGAATTTCTCATGTTATGATATGATGATTTCTTTACGATCATATGGTAACCATATGTATGATTTTTATTATGTTATGGGTGGACCTAGAATTATATATCCCTCTAACTCATTAGTTAAATATGGCTATACCTTGAGATAAATATGACTATAATCGGGAGTGGACCATATATTGAAAGAAACTCCATAAAATACGTTAGTCTTGGGATTGAACCTTGACTAATATGATGGTCTAGGGAGTGAACCCATTGCCCTATGATATCCATAGAAATTATCCTTGAATACTAAGGAAAATATTTTCAATGCTTAAGTGTGTGACACAAATCTTCATGTTATTCCAATTTTATAATCTCATAACTTATGGCATTTTATTCCATTTTATTTAATGTTTTATGATATACCAAAATTTATTCCAAGACTCATGATTATGAACATTTATATGTGGGGTGTTTATTTCAAATGTTAACATCAAGTTTAATCGCCCTTATTCTCATGTTATTATTATGTGATCATTAAAATATCACTTTATCACCCATACCAAGCATCTGAGATCACCCTTTCTTATGTTTCCATTACCTGGGTTATAAAGAAATATATTAAGCATGATGTATTTTATAAGGGTTCTAGTTATAAATAATTAACTTGGGGATGATGTAATATTCTTATGAATAAGTGTTTTTCATATACAAGATTCCAAATGCACTAGACCTAAAAAATTAGGGTGTGGGTCATTATATTATGAAATGAATATCTGAATAATAAGATGTAATATCAATGTATGAAAATTTTGGGGTCATAATAGTTGGTAAAGGGAGAGTTTTATTTAACCCTTGGTAATTAGGATGATAAAACATTAGTGATAACCCCAGGGATAATTAAAATTATAGAAAATGCCCTATAATTTTGGTGAAGGATAAAGTGAATGGTATCCAATAAATTACATTATTATTTGGATACTATAAGTGGATGTGGATCTAGAATAATTTTACCTAGTGGTAATATCATGGAAAATAGAAAATTGTGATTTTACTTTATCATCACCCAGTTCATAAAAATTGACCATAAATCACACTTAGTTTTACACTTGAGGGGTGATATGATTTGTAATTCAAAATTTTTTAAGAAAAAACTATGAATTATTTGAATAGATGATAACCATGAATGGCCATGGTTAAAATTATGTTTCTACATATTTAAAATTATGTGTCATGATTTATACATAAAATTTATTATTTTTCTTGATTGATCAACCTGATCAAACACATTTTAAGATCATGATAACTATATTAGTTCTATAATATTGTTGAAGTTATAATGATAAAGTTCATATGGGTAAAATAATGATCATATATTGAAGTACCATATTTGATATTAGATATAAATAATCCATTATGCCAGGAAAATTATTTATATTTTTCAATTCCTATCCTCAAATATTATATTTTCAGTTAGTATTGAAACCCCTAATTGTACTATTATTGCATCTCAAGTCTATGATTCTTCTCATGTTGAAATTTGTGAGAATATTCTTCTTAAAAATATTATTATTCTCCATCTATTTGAATTTGATATTATATAATGAATAGATTGAGTTTCTCTATAAAAGAAAAAAAAATCAATTAATGGGTAAGGGAAGTCAGATTTCATATTTCAAAAGAACCTATGATTTTATATCAATGTAATAAAAAATATGAATATCTCAGGTAAATAAAATCCATAAAATGGGTATTCATTACTATTAAAAGGGTTTTTTTTCATTGATGGTATGGTAGAAACCTAAACTTTACAATATAACTATAATGTTATAGTTTGTTGATGTATTTGAAGAATATTTTTCTTGTTTTCCACCAAAGAGTGAAGTTTAATTCTCAAAAGAACTCATATCAGATGCTAATCCTATTTAAAAGACTCAATATAGAATGACCCTGAATGACTTGTAGTAATTGAAGAATGAACTCCATGAGAATCGTGAATTTTTTTTATTCAGTCATGCCTATCACCTTGTGTGAACCTATTGTTAATAAAATAGGAATGATGTATCATTATAACTCTACATTGGTTATCATGAATTAAAGAATATCACATTCATAAAATATCTTCTACCCCATATTTATGACTTGGTTGATAAACTACACTAATCTCAACACTTTTAAAAGATTGATCTTCAATATGGATAACATGAATTGAGATTTAAGAAGGATTATATACCCATGATTACATCTATACAATTTATTGGAAATATGAATATATATGATTCCATTTGGTCTTTCTAATTCCCTTTCTATCATTATGGATTTATTGAATAATGTATTCAGATAATACAATGATCAGTTTATTGTAGTCTTCATAAATGATATTATTATATATTCAAACAAAATGGAAGATCATGAATAACAAATGATAATTGTGTTGAGGACACTGAAGAAAGACAAGTTGAACAAAAAATTTACCAAGTAGGAATTTCGGCCACAAAAGGAATCATTTTTGGCCATATAATCTCATAACATGGTATATATGTGGATCCATAAATGACTAAAGTGGTTCAATGTTGGCCCATACTGACCACAACTACATAGATCATTAGTTTTATTGGTTCTAATGGATATTATTGTTGGTTTGTGGATAATTTTTTACAAATTTTTAAACTAATCACCACGTTAACTTAGAATGAAGACAAGTTCCTTAGGAAAATTTATGTGAAGAATATTTCAAGGAACTAAAGAGATGGCTAGTCAGAAAACCTGTGATTCCATTACCTTACATATGAGAAGGTATTTTCATATTTAGTGATGTATAAAAGAAATGACTATGATCAATTCTCCTAAAAATTGATATGCTGATATCTTATGCCTCACAACAATTGATAGTTCATGAGAAAATTTACCTACACATTATTTGGATATTTTTTTCATAAGGTTTTTCATTAATGATATAGGGGAATTATATTTATAGAGAAACATGGGATATATATAATGAATATAAAATTATATAGTATATATTTACATAGAATGAGCTATACATATTCTAGAGAAGATGGTTTGAAATTATTAAAGACTATATTTACCAAATACATTACCACCCTTAGAAAGCGAACAAGGTGGTTGATGCAATGAGTTGAAAAGATAATTCTATATTATCAATGAAAAGGATTGAAAAAGATACAACATTTATGGATTGTAAAGGATGTATTTTAGAATAATGATGTTAGGGGATAAATATTATCATTCTCAAATGAGTGTTCAACCATATATCAAAAAAAATATTAAAGATGTGTTGATGGAAGACATATAACTAAAGAAGAAGGTCAAAAATATTTTTCTGTTCAACCATTACTATAATGGAATTATAAGGTTCATTGACCATGTATGAGTTCCATCCATATTAGATTTATAGAAGAAGATATTAGATGAGGTTCATAGTTCTTTATCCTCTATTCACCTTGGATGTACGAAGATGTATAGAGATCTAACATATTATTTCTTTTGGGATGAAATGAAGAGGGATAATATATAGTCTATATATCAGTGAATGGTATTTATGAAATTTAAGGCTGAGAGAAAATAGTCTAAGGGGTTTTTATAACCATTCCCCATACTAGAATAGAAATTGGAAAACATCACCTCTAATTTTTTCATCAAAATACCCAAAAAATATAAGGGTACAATTTTACAAGGATTGTGGTCAATTGACTTATAAAGCTAGAGAACATCACCACTATAAGTTAAATTTTTCTTCATAATTAACCTTCCATGATATATATTTAGTATGGTGTAAGTATTCATGGATTACAACATTATATGTTATTGGATTTGGATACAAGGCTTACCTTGATGTTCTATTAATGTCTTTAGTAGGGTCAGGATATAGAGTTGAGATTCAAAACTACATATAATCCCCAAAAGGATGAGAAATATAACAAAAACATTGAAAACTAGAGGATATACATTGACATGTTTCTAGGGATTTCACTATTGGTTGAGACCAACACCTTCCTCTTTGCATGTTTTCAATCATCATGAAATTTCATTCTAGCATTCAGAAGGATTCTTATGAATCTATTGTATTTGATTATTTTACCAAGGCACACATCCTTTTATGGGGATGGTCACTCTGGCTATTTCCCCATATTCCCTCTTTCCAAAGGTGGGAGGCATCCATCACTTATTATGGGAAGTTTTCACCATGATCAAAACAAGATGATGTGATGTCAGTCTCTCCAACTGTGGATTCCTCCTCCAAAATAATCACATAGTCTAGGTCTCCCTCATAGATTTGAGTCAATTTTCATGAATCACATTCCCAGTGCCATATCTTTTGGGATTCTGGTTAACTACATTGCTTCCTTTAGGACATTCAAAAGGGTATTGATAGGGTAGCAACCTTCAGTCGGACTAGATGAAAACATCATACATGTTAGAGAATCTCTGGATATATGGACATTTGAATACATGTATTATTCATTCTAAGAGGGAATCTCAAGGGAATAGAAACCAAGGAATCCCACATCGATTGTGGGGTATCTTTTGCCGGAAGCATGCCTCTGAGGTTTTCATTATCTTCTCTTGTTTAACACGGGGTATGCCGCGATTTTAACATCCTTTGGATATGGTTATGACGAATGCGTAGTTTCTATGGTTTTCCTCAGACATACCATGTTCGAAATGAGGTAGTCCACAAGTGTAAAATATTGAGAGACAAAATAAGATTTCTCAGAACATCCCATGGAGATAGATCATAGAGGTGGATCCCTAAGAGGGATCACCTGGAATGTTTACTGGGTGGATGGATCAGAATTCTCAAAAAGAGCGGACCCAGGATGACGTGTCTCATAAAGGTAAGAAATCACACTATGAAGTATGATCTAGACACCATTGACAGTGGATTAGGCATTGTGCACTCTAGAAAGGGGGACACCAGGTGGATGGATCAGAACGCTCAATGAGAGAGGACCCAGGGTGGTGTGTCTCAAAAAGGGATGATGTCACACTGTGAAGTCTAATATGGACACCCAAAAGGAAAATTAGGGTGGTGGCCCCCAAGGATGGGAACACTAAGGTTTACCATTGTCAAGGATTGTACCTCAGGGAGGCTTCATACGTACCCTATCTAGGAGACGATGATCAAATACCATGTAGTTCGAATGGGTGAGGGTTCAAATTTGGGTATGTACAAATAAAAAAATTGGAGACATGCTAGGGAATACGCAGTGATAGAGGCCCATCACAAGAAGAACAATAATTGTAGGATGATTATGGATTATTCCGGGCTTATGTGTGGTTAGCTTCCTGGGTTACAGATGGAGCGAAGATGATATGGATGACATGATCTCACCGAGATGTGTCAGCTTGGGTAAAAATTAGGATGGATGATGAATGGTTGGACAAAGTGGATGGAAGGAATAGGGTGGAACTGATGTGGACATGATAGTGATGTTTTCCTTGAACCTCATAGAGTCTTCCTACATGTCCCCATTGTAGGTAATCAAATTACAATATGTTCGGTGGGGTGGTGGGACACCTAATGAGGTGTCTGGTGAGAATAGACGCATGGATGGGACCCAAAGGAAATAGACCCTCTGGGTAGGGCATGACATTCCCAAAATACAAGGGGTCAAGGGAGATACTAAAATGGGACATGATTGATGGTCCTAATCTACATGGATGCCTCCTACGTATACCCATGGTAAGGTACCATTGTCCATGTAGTTCAGGATTAGGGCATAGAATCGGGGTGTACACAAAGGACAACAACTCCGAGACATGATGGGGCTTACGCATGGTTAGTATCCCATAAAAAGAGGGGAAATATTGGTTAGAGGAGTGTGTATTGGTTCTAGGGATTATGAGTAGTTAGCTTCCCAGGTGATGGTCTGACGCCGCTAAGGGACAGACCAAGGATGTGGGTCACAATATAGGGGATACTGATGTTTACCAATGATTGGGGTTAAACCTCAGGGAGGTTTTCTATGTACACTTCCAAGTAGACAGGGATCAAAACCAGAATATTTCAAATAGGTTTACCAGTGTTTGGGTTTGAACCTTAGGAAGGCCTCTTCAATACATGGTATAATAGGCCGGGATCAAACCCCCACATAGTTCAAATAGGTTACCAGTGTTTGGGTTAAACCACACTGAGGCTTCATACGTACCTTGTATAGAGATACAGATCCAAACCCGTGTAGTTAGAATAGGTTGACTAATGTTAGGGGTTTAACCACAAGGAGGCTTCCTATATACCCTGAGTAGGATACTGGGATCAAAATTCATGTTGTTGTAATAGTTTTACCAATGTATGGGGTTAAACCTTATAGAGGCTTCCTATGTAACCTATCTAGGAGACAGGGAACAAAGATCATGTAGATTGAATAGGTTTACCAGTGTTTGGCATTGAACCTCAGGGAGGATTCTTATATACCTTTTCTAGGAGACAGGGATCAAAACCCATGTAGTTCTATTAGGTTTACCAATCATTAGGGTTGAACCTCAGGGAGGCTTCCTACGCACCATGTCTAGGAGACAAGGATTAAATCCCACATAGTTCGAACAGGTTAAACAATATATGGGGTTGAACCTTAGGGAGGCATCCTACATACCCTATCTATGATACAAGGATCAAAACCCACATAGTTTGAATAGGTTTAACAATGTTTGGGGTTGAACCACAGGGAGGCTTCCTACATACCCTATCTATGAGAAAAGGATCAAAACCCACGATTTTTAAAGCATACAGTTTAATGTCATGCGGGATGAGGGTGAATCGACGTGAAGTGGTCAAGACTGATGGGTGATGGGTCTAAACCACATGGAGGTTCCTACGTATCCTAATGGTGGAGAATCAATTTCCACGTAGTTTAGGAATGGTGGGGAAAGGGGATTAAACCCAGAGGAGGAGTTCTGTGAGAATGGACGCATGGATGAGACCTGAAGGAAAAAGTACCTTCATGTTGGGCCATGATCTTCCTGAAACACAAAGGCTCAAGGGAGAGACTGGGATGGGAAATGAGTGATGTTCTTGAAACTCGAGGAGGCTTCCTACATATCCCTATGGCAGGGAATAAAAGTCTACATAGTTCTGAATGGGGAATAAAATCGAGGGGTACACAAAGGACAATAACTTGAAGACATGTTAGGGATTACATGATATTTTTAGTCTAAGAGTTGGTCTGACACCACTAAGTGATGGGACAAGGACATGGGTCCCAACTAAAGGGACACCAATGTTTACCAGTGTTTGGGGTTGATTATCTGGGATGCTTCCTATGTATTATTTCTTGGGGAAAGGGATCAAAACCCATGTAGTTTGAGTGGGTTTACCAATGTTTGGGGTTGGACCTCAAGGAGGCTTCCTCTGTACCCTATTTGGGAGACAATGATCAAAACACACATAATTAAAAAGCATACAGTTTAACATCATGTAAGACAAGGGTGAACTGACACAAAGTGGTTAGGACCAATAGATGATGGGCTTGAACCTTAGGTAGGCTTACTACGTACCTTTCATTAAAAGGGAAAAGATCAATGTCCATGTAGTTTGGTGGTAAGGGGTGGGGCTTATGCACTAAGGTTTCCTAGAGATGGTAACATGGTTGATTCCTACTCTAAGCCCATGTGATTCATGCTTAGTGTCAAAAACAAGAGGCAACAAAGACCTCTAGATCATGTTTTGAGAGGCGTGTCTATGAGGAATGGAGAGAGGCTTATGTGTTGTAAGCTTCCTAAAGAGGAAAAATGGGATTATGCTTGGTTAGAGGCCTAGGGAGATGGAGATTGGGACTTAATCCAAGATGGAGGCCCAGTGGAGATAAATCCCAAATGGATAGGGATTAGGTAACGAAGGTCCATGTGCACATCTCTCCTCTAACCTTAGTTCACGGAAGAAGATATGAGGTGTTAGGATTCTACCTCCAGTAAGAAAGGCCATGGACCTACACCACGATGGTTTCTCTACCCTGCTGAAAAAATTCCATTCCATGAAAGGAGGATCTCATTCCACATGAGGAAGTTCTCACCCTCATGGATACTAGTGAGCATAAAAAATGACTGAGGTGGGGAACCCCATGTATATTTCATGGGGTGTGGATATAGTTTAATGCCATGTTCTAGGAAGTTTAACATCCTCTAGTTCAGATGATGAGGAATCACTCCTCACCCCCTAGGACTTAAATAACTTGGGCACTTTGACCCAAGGTTAAGGGAAGACACTAGTATTTCCATGTGGGGAAGGGGTTGTAGAGTTAGCCATTAAGGGACTCACATTAGCATGGCTATGAGAAGAAGTAATAGCTGTTATCATGACTATGTGAAGAAGCATGAGGCTAAGTAATGTAATATGAATCACAACTCAAGGGACCTGGAAATTACTTCGTACTAACCTAGAGGGTCTTACGGGAGAAGGGTCTTTGAATCAAAGGGGTTCATAGGAAGGGACATTGCAATGATCTAGTGATCCACAATGTGGAGAGACTCTGCGAAGGGGTATTCATTACAATGTGGAGTGACCTAGCCTAGGCTTGGAGTATACATGTGCATGAAGGGTGCTTTGTGAACTACAAGGGCTTTCACAAAGTTAGACTTCATGAAGCAAGGGTGTCGTGCAAAGTGTGGCATTGAGAATAAATTTACATCACTAAGCACAATGATCCTACATTAGCATGGGGTCTAAATTTGAATGGAACATACTTTTCAAGGAACGAGTGATTTTATGGGACCCGAGTTCTCTAAGGGATCTCCTTCCTCTACAATGGCCCATGGGCTTCACGAAGGTAATCATTTCTAAAATAGGGGTTTTATTTGGGCTAGGTGAAAACTATTTTTCATTTCTCAAATACCATGGAGAGATCCTTTTTCTCAATTCTCATAGAGTAGAGGGTGCTTCGTGATTTGGGAGTAGTGATGGTGAAAGTTTGGGGTATCTGTCCTTTGGGTTTGGGGGAAGCTTGGTATTTATATGCGAGAGGCCGTGTGAAGATCTAACAGCCCGTTGTGAAGCCACTTATGCTTTTCTATAGGAGGTGACTTGTTTCATGTTTTTCATAACCACATAGTTGACCATCATCCCTCTACTGCATAGAGACTTACTTCATTCCCTCTATGGTGCACACATAGGCTTACGTCAATTTCCAATGGATCATAGTGGAGATAATGTTCCCTATGCAGCACAAAGCATTCCATTAATTAGGTCATAATCCCAGAGTCTTCCTACACTTTCCTCTATGGTGATTTTAGAGGGGACCATAGATTTTCACTGGCTGTATTGATAAAGGGCTTCATGCTGGTCGCGGTGCTGAAGGGCTTCGTGAAGGTGCATCACGAAGAATCCCCTTAGTCATTGGTGTGCTCTTCACATATTTTTCCTATTCACACATTTTGGAGCAAAAAATAACCCACCCACTATAGAATTTGATCTGAGGAAAAGATGAGGGTCAATTTATGAGGGTAGATCACCAAACTTTGATGTTAATCACAAAGAAAGATGGTGAAGTAGGGTCGCAATGTAGATAAGTGATGTGAGGGTTGATAACTCCATGATGCTCACCAAAGCTAGGAACACCATGAAGCTCAGAGATCATTTCCTATAAATTGGGGAGGATGGACCCTCTTTTGTCCTTACTAATCTCTGCATTTTTGTTCTCAAGGCTCTAGATTCATGAAGCTTCGCACACTCTGCGACCGCTCTTTGTGAATTGGGCCATCTTTTTCTCTATGGCACATAATGAGTCATCAGACACTATAATTATGTGCATTGTTGATTGTGCTTGTGAGATCTGTGGTAGGGATCTTCAACCTATCTCAACGATCTAGCTCTACGGCTGAGCTCTATGATCGAGCTCTGCAATATAGGACAAAAATATTTCTAATGTTTTGGGATTAAATAGCTCAGCAAGAAGATTCTAGGGGAGTCCTTACAGATGCTGTCTAGAGGGTAGAGATGGCGGACAACATAGGCATCAAGGAATGTGTAGAGTGCCATCCAGACCATGAATCCCTGATGGAGCTATTTTCAGACAGACACAAGAACTACCCTCAGTGAAAAAGATTTCATTTATATGACTTTTTTCTTAGGGATGATGTTCTCATTCCTGAAGCAAGAAAGGACAAGCCAACCTATTGGTTCAAGAGTACGCCATGCCAGTGTCTGTGGTTCAGGGCCACCGCCGATCATAGTTGGGAGGATCATACACCTTTAAATGATAAGTACATGTGTATTCATGTAAACTATGTTTAATAGAAGGGGTTGAAGATAGAGTTTTCTACCCCATGGTACCACACCATTTTGAAGGAGGATTTGGGGAACTTGAAGAAGGGGTGGACCAATGACTGGGATCTATGCTAGGGCAACAATTTCATATATGATTGGGCCTAATATTACTAGGTATGTGCATCCTGTGAAGAGTTTGGGGAGGAGTTGAGGAAAGTGGGACTATATGAGGTGGCATGGGCCTCCGAATTCCACATCTACCAGCCGAAGAACATGATGCCAGTGTTGTTGAGAAAGTGGTCATCGAGGACAATCACTTTTCATCTTCACCATGGGGAGTTCGGTATCTGCCTCTGGGACCTTCACAAAATCTTAGGGATTATGATATTGGGGGAGATATATGATGAGTTCCTCCCTGCAATGAATATATGGGAGGACCCGAAGAAGATTCCAAGACTAGAAAAGGTGCTAATGGACCTGGTGCTGGGAAAAGATAAGAAGTCGATGAGGGACATCTGATTCAAGTTGTGGATTAGGCGGTTCTTGAATTACCCTTTAGATGAGAAGTTTCCTTAGAGGCCTCCCACTTATCCGAAGGGGGACTAGCACAGCAAATAGCACTCATATTAATGAATCATGGACGAAATATAGTGGAAGAAATGGGGGTTCAATGTCATCACCATGCAGAAAATGATGGTTAGGTTGGATGCATTCATCTCAGCACTCATTTTCAGCTGGATGCTGCCAGTAAGAGATACAAACATGGGCGTATGATGAATCACATTTATCATGGAATTCATGTTGGTGATGGAGAAGTGAATCAATCTGGGGATCCCGATGTTGGCTATACTATATAATATATTGTGGCATATCAGGGAGGGGAAGAGTACAGATAGGGTGTGTGGCCAGCTTTATCTTCTGTATGGATGGATAGCAGCGCATATGGGAACCTATGAATACCCAAAACCTATTTCCCCTCCAGGGTTATATTTCTGACCAGCTATTCTGAATGTGGTGGGGGAGTTTCCCAACCAAGATGACCCCACCACTGGTGCTCAACCGATTCTAAAGGAGGATAATGAATTTATCTTTCATCCATTACCATTGGAAAAAAATTGTATTCACTATTGATGGTTAGATAATAGAGGAGAATCAGTCCTATCTATGGTCTTTTGTGATGGAGTCCTGGTGAAGTGAGTTGACCACGAGCCTCTATGTGAGTTGTACGCCCCACACCACTTCGCAAGGAAGTTCAGGGGAATGTAGAGGCTGAACCCATAGGTCCAATTGGGAGTATGCCACGAGGACCATCCATGTCTAATGAGACCGATGTAGCTCATGTTCACACATGAGGTTAGGTAGATACAAAATGATCTACCTCTTCCCATAGCTATATATGGGATAGTGAAAGAGTATACCATGAGTTGGGCGGCCTACCTAGAGGAGATGTTGATGAAGTGAACCATCCATTCTAGTGACATGGTGCCTCCTCAACTTCAAGGTCGGGGTAGGAAGGTAACAAGAATATCTCATGGTGGTGGGGCTGTAGTAGTGGCGAGACCTGCATCGATCGAGATGAAGACGATAGTGATGGACCCGAAAGTCCTAGAGGAGCAAAGTCAGCAAGAAGGAAGGACAACTAGGGGTTTCCTTAGGATTCCCACTCAGGATCCGGGGAAGCGGCTACACCAATTAGACATTCCTAAGGATGATGTTCTCCTGGAGGCTTGGGAAATCTGGGATGTTAACAGAAAATTACTAATACTTCCTAGATGTGTAACTATTTGAACCATCTTAGGATGGATTTGTCGAGGATTGGTCACTTCAGGGCCGAATTTTCAGTATCTCAGGCAGAAGGAGAGAAATACATCGCTGAGCTAGGGGACTACATGAACTATCGGGGTATATTGCATCCAATGAAGGTTCGGGTCAAATTTATTCTCAATAAAACAGTCCCTCCATATTTTTCTACTACTGAATGGAGGGAGATATTCCCCCTACCAGAAGAATAAGAAGTGTCCTCCCAGGTGGAAGAGGCTAGTAGAGGGAGCCCTCTATAGGAATGTGAGGTTGCAAACTCGGAACTGGAAGAGTTCGTGGAGGATTTTGAGGTATTCATTAAACCATTTTCTTCTGGTCCTCATTCATGTAACTGAAGCCTTCTCAACTAAAATTTTCTCTATGTAGGTGGGCCTCATATGAAAAACCCACTACGTAAAAATAGTATATGAAACTATGGGATCTGTACCTTTGATAATGTTGATTTTGTATCTAGAAGGGTTGCGACAGCCAATGCGGTTCTCCCAGAGTCTTTGGATTTCCCAACCATATATGCGGGTACAATCCTCGGGAATCTAGTGGCAATAGCTCAAGGGAGAGACCAACTATTTAATCTTTGTAATTCATCTTCACAGAATTTTTATATTTTTTCCATTGAATCAATACAACTAATGTCTATGTATTATTATATGTGTAGTTCTTAAAATGGAATTGGCTACATTGGTGATGATGGTCGGGGCCCCTATCGCTGCCTTTCCCAGGGGAACGTCGAAGGTCGTGGAAATAGAAGCCAAAACTGACTAAAGCACAATGCTCCCGATTATATGTGGGGACGTCAGTAGGATGGAAACTAAAATCATTGAGTTGGAATCCAATGACGGGGATTAATCAGATGACATGAGACCTGAACTACCCAACCAGACACTAGATGAAGATCCTACTGATGATTTCTTGGAAGTAATCCCCACATATGAGCACACATACCCGAAGGACCAATAAAAAAATATTTCAATGAAGAGGATAACATGGTTGTCCATCGCCGGTCAAGTAATCCGATCGAGAGCTTCATTGGGGAGACTGCACAAGAATAATGGATAGTCCATATGAGGAGGATTCATTCCCAGCTGCATGAACTATGTGCTGGAGGAGTGGATTCCAAGAATCCTCATATGCTCATCTGAGACATAATGGTAGGGAAAATATGAGAACAAGACTGTGGACATGGTGTGGGATGGAAGTAGAGGAATTATGATAACATAAAGATACATGAGGAGGCTGATCATGAGATATAATTGTTGAGGGAGAGGAAAAATTAATATTCCTCTTTCCTTGATGCACAATCGGGGCTCATATCATGACTGAAGGCCCAACTAGTAGAGACTAAATAACAGATGAGGCAAGCCTCTGAAGAGATGGATATTATTTGAGCCGATGAGGATTAGGCCTAGATTAAGGCTAATGAACTATGCCCTATTGTCATAGAGGAGGAGCGTGAGCTCAGTAGTTGACAATAGATCCTAAATGCTACAATCCATCGAGTGACGGAGCTGGGATATTCCATTGAAGAGGTCAATCCATCTATGGGATGGTTTAATCCATATTCATTATAATTTGTGTGAAAACATAAAAATACATTCATGTATTTTTGGGTGTGTTCTCGAGTTATGCTATTTTTTTGGTTTTTCAAATTTCCATCACATTCGTGAAATATCTAGGTATCAATCCCCAAGCTCATGTGGGTCATGCCTGATACGATAAACAAGGGATGATCACATCATTATTCTGATTTAATATGAGTGTGCCAACTAGGCTCTGGGAATCGGGGCCTAGAGAACCAATTGGGAATTCTGAGAAGAAAGAGGGAGGTCGGAATGGAGAATGAAGTTCTTAGAGCAGTTGAATTGCTGCTTCCCAAACGTGCTCTAGCACAAAAGTAGGGTAACACTAGGGGTGTTAGAATATATTTGAATAAGGGGGAGTGGAGATTGTAAATCATGAAACACAAAATTTGGAACAATATAGGTATGATATGACAATGAAGGATAACTATTGACCATGTTTGAAACACAGTATCCCTATTTCCTAAGCTTGAAATGGGGCTTGAAAATGAGGTCCAACCACTGACCATGTTTGAAACACGAAGCCTGACTCGAAATATCATCCATTAGTCATCTAGGACATTATCCCAGGACAGTAGGAAAGAAATAGGCTGACCATCCATACTATTAGGGGGTTCCTTTAGACATGAAAGTGGAAGAGCATCTCAGTAAATGGTACGTGAAGCATGGAGGGTGGAGTGATGGGTTCTTCAAATAGTGTCTAACACTCTTGAAATTACGCCATAGTAATAAAGACACATTATGCATGCACATCAGTCTGAGTAGGGATCATACTCATCTCTTGAAAGGATCTCTCTGGTGAGAACCTAGTGTGGGCCATAGTTTTATGTCATGCTGATGATGATAATATACACGTAGTTTAACGTGGTTAGGTAAGTAAGGAGGAAATGAATGGTACTAAAAGGAGGATAAGGACAAGATGGCTGTATTAGATGGTTAACAAGCACAAGGATGGATTTGTAAGCTAGACATCTAGATTTCACTACGTATCCTACAAGGGAATGAATCAATCCATACATAGTTCTTGAACACATCATGGTTTAGAGGTCTACATTGGTAGGAAAAATTCTCTATGGTGAGGAAGATGATGCATCCCATAATTTTCAGGGGATATTATGGATTTATTTAGCACATGGAATTAGTTTAAAGTCATGTGTCAATGACATGGCTACCCAAAAAGGGAATGTGTAGTGCCGTACATATCCCAGTGTGAATGAGGACTGTATGAGTCCCCACCTCACCACGTGTTCCCAATGGTATTCTTTAGAACATAGACTAAAGGTGGCCTAACTTAAGGATGGTTCCAATAGAAAGTTATTGGGTATTCCTACAAATCCCATGAGGATGAAAATAAAGAAATACATAGTTATGAAAGATTATTGTAGTTTAACATCATGCTATAGGTTGGAGAGTGAAAGGGGAGAACCCAAAGGGGATTACATGGTGTAGCTATTATAGATTCGATGTGAATGAGGTCCAAAATGGTCAATACCACAGAATGTAATCCGAGTGGAAATCTAAGGTGATGAGACTGAAGATGGAGAAATATGGGATGGGCCTGAGATATAGTGTTCGGGCATTCCTACTTACCCCATTAAGATGGGAATAGAGACATACATAGTTCTCATATTATGGTTTAATGTCATGTAGAATGAAGGGCATGTGTAGTTTGGCTACACCAGTACACATCCAACCAAAACCACTATGCCCATGTGAGTCATTCTTGATGTGGGAAACAAGGAGTAGTGATAGGATTTTCCTGGTATAGGGATGCACACATTAGTGGTAATGGAATGCTCGGTGAATGAAATCCCAATATTACTGACCATCATACTCAACACACATAGATGCATGGTGGGGTAAAACCAAGTGTATTGGAATTACACTTAAATAGATGGAAGAGGAAAGATGTGAATCATGGCACCCATGATCTGGATCACAATGATGGTGGCGTGATGACAGAGGATAACTATTTGCCATGTTCATAACACAACATCCATTTCACGTTTTTCTGGCATGGGGATAGACAAATGAGGGTCAACAACTTACCATGTTTGATATAAGATACCTATCAATCCAAGGTCTTCAAGAGAACTGGCCTAAGAAGGTAGGTGAGCTAATGTGGCATGAGACTAGGATGTATAGGGGTCACTTTAGGCATGGAATATGATGGAGATCAAAATAAAGGGCTCAAGAAACATGGACATGAAACCTAGGATTGTCCATATGAAATCCCACACTATGGTCTCTTTTCCAAAACACATTTGAGTAAGTTGATGAGATGTGTAAGATACCGGGAGTCAAACCCCTTTTTAAGGAAAAGGGTCCTAGGGATGAAAACTCTTATTTTAACTTCATATTGTGGACCATAGAGAGGGGACTTGGTTTAATAGAATGTGCATGGGGTTACGATGTAGAAAACCCAACGTAGATGAGGACCAAAGAAACCTTCCATCTTGGGACACATTCCTGGGTATGAACCCAAGACAAGATGTTTTGGTGATCTTGTGTATCCCATGGGGATGGGAATCAAGCCATATGTAGCTCTGATAAGAAGATCTTGGAATTTGTTCATATAACTCAAACCAAGTTGGAACGATAAAAGGGAGATAGATGGTGTGTTTTTTTCCAATCCCAATGTGAATGCGGACCCAATAGGTACTCACCACACCACATTCTTCCAACAAATTTTGGTCCAAGGGGGCTCGAAAGAGATCAGAATTTGAGATACCATGGGCTGGACCTGAAGATGAAATGTCTAGGAATTCCTACATATCCCACAATGATGAGAATCAATCAAGACATTGTTCTGGAATATGAAATGGTAAGGTACCAATTTCGGGGGAAATAAATTCATGCATGTATGGCCCATACACTAAAAGAAGTGACATTTGATGGATCTTGTTTATTTATTTTGAGTGGATGTGTTTTTTGGAAGCAACGACCCCAGTACTGAGAATCCAGGCGTCGCTGTAGGAATCAAGCCATGTGTAGGCCTTGAAAATTGCATTGTGGATAAATTATACCAAACATGATTCCCCTTGATTGAGGATTCCACAATGTGGTTCCATTTTTTCATGTGGCTAGGATGCTAGTGTTATAGTTTAGGGTCATATATAAAGGTCCAACTCATTCATTTTAATTTCGTGAGGATAAGACAGAATAGTTTAAACTCATGTGGGACTTGGATATAGAGATATACCTGAATACAAAAGTTCTAGTCATTCATACATATTCCAAAAAAATGGAAATCAAGCAATACATAGTTCTAAAATATGTCATGAAGTTTAACGTCATGCGATAAGGATGTGGGAAGAAGAGAGTAGCTCCTAATGAGGGAGTATGTGGTGCCACTATTTCAAACCTGGCGTGAATGAGGAAATAATCCCACATGTACCACACCATGCAATCCTATAAGAGTCATGGCCAAAAGAGAGGATAGAAGAGATAATTAGTGGATCCTAAGCTGGATTCAAAGAAGAAATGTCTAGGAATTCCTATGTATCCCATGAGGATGAGAATCAAGCCATACATAGTTATAGATGATTTTTCCAATTTAATGTCATGTGATAAGGATGGGGGTAGATCATAGTTTATGGTTATAAATCTAAGACCAAAAGAAGTGAGAAACTTCCAAGAGGGAGTAAACCATGACAAAATCCCTAAGAACAAGTGATTCATGCTTGATGTGGGAAACAAGTGTGGATAAGGGTTTTGAAACAAGTGGAATGCAGAGAAAGGGGGAATGATGTGGAGTCTCGAATTACACCACACCATGGATTCATCCTCTTAATGCGAAAAATGTGTACTAAGGGATAGCACCAAGAGTGTTGAAATTCCACATGGACATGATGGAGAAGAGAAGGATGTGAATCACATGAACAATATTTGATGCTTAATGGTGGTGGTGTAACGGTGGAGGAAGACAGAGAAAATTTATGTGCATATTTTAGATCAAATAATGATTTTTTTTCTATTTTTCATTGATAAACCACATGTATTTACATGTTTTATTAAAATAAAGTTTAATTTGAATTTTATAATGAAAATGAGCATAATTGAGAAATGTCCATAATTCTGGATTTTGGACAGATTTTGACCACACGGGTATTTTTTTCATTTATCAAAAAATATATGTACAAACTTTTTGATTAAAATTTTGATATAATCATAATTTTATTTCCTCCAATTTTGTCTTCTGTAGCAGAATCTGATTCGTCTATATAAAGGTCCTAAAAATTAATTGACGTTAAAATGTTTTTGGGCCGATAGCGTGGACCCCACCACCATAATAGAACCCAAACTCGGACTAAACATATCCAAATTATGTGTTTTTACCTAGGATATCACGAGGATAGATTGGGCCAGCTCTACAACAAATTAGGGTGAGTTTTGAAATCATTAAGGTTCCCATTGAACAACATACCTTTGAAGGAACCATCCTAGATGCTTCATCCAGAAACATAAATCTCCAATGAAAAATTCATAATTCCTTCCTATGAGGTCTAAATGTGCTGATATTTGGAACATGCACGGAAAACACATTTATGAACAACATTGAAGAAGGTTTCCACACATGAATCGACCATTTAATGGTCCAAAAATGTGAAAGATTTCAATGTACAGAATGGTGCCTATAAAAGGAGGCCCTCGCCTCCTTCTCAAATCATCAACTCAACTCCCAAAGCAAAGTAGGGATCCCACCGGGGCATGGAATGCTGCTGCTCCTCTATTCCCCCCTCATTTCTTCTTTTTTATTTTTTTTTCATTTTAATTTTATTATAGTTTTATTTTCGTTTTTAATTTAAATTTTAGTTTTTTAATCCATGCCTTTTTATTTTTCCACCCACTTTTCTTCATTTATCTCTCTATATCTCACACACTCTATCTGTATCTTCCTTCACCCACTCCACCTAGTAATCTTATACTCTTTAAAATGAGAGGCTAATCACAAGACTTGGATTGGGGTGAGGTCATGTTTTCTATTATTTTTGTATAATGTTTAATTAAGTTTGTGGTAGAATTGAGTAACATGCTTGGGAGAGGTAAATGTCCATGATTGTGTGATGGTCACCATTGACATGAAACTCAAAATAATTCCATTCTGGTAAAAAGTACTGATTGAAACATGATATTTCATGTTGGAATTATCAAACTAAATCAAACAGATGTAGGAAAATGATTACTGAATCCAAGGCTGAACCCCAAAACCAAGTTTTTTTATTAATTCATTCTGTTTAGAATTGCATATTAGTATTTATTTAGAATTATTGCATCACATGTCATTATTTTAAATAATCAAAAACCCAAAAAATATTTTCATCACTTCCGTTTAATAAAAAAACCACAAAAGGGATAGATTAGGTGAATTAGATAAATTAAGTGAACTAAATTGGGAAGGCTCCACAAGAGAGATGATCTTGGTCAGTCACTATGCTGCACTATGATATATAAAATTGTTTTTGTCCATACCCCATGACAGGCGTGCATCAAAACTAGCATTGTTGCCGGAGATCCAATCAGTTATTCATTTGCCTTTTCTATTTTTACATCATAGATAGATTTTGTTTCTTTTTATAAAATTACAAAAAAACAAAAATCTTTCAATGATGAATTCAAATGATTATTATTCTACATGGACTGAAAATTACTCACAGGTGCAAGAAGAAGAAACAAACTACACTGCGGAGGCCCTCCAACGTAGAGATGATGCCCTTATGATAATGGTCAAGCAGATAGAAAAAGGCATGACAACATGGATCTCAACAAAAGACTTTATGGCGATGGTTAATGAACCTCAAATAGACTTAAAAATATATGAGTCCAAGAAGGAAGTGAAACTTGTCTTCTCGAATTTCACAAAATACATCCATGAACTTGAGGCCAAACTCGAGGTGGAGGAGCCTGACTACCTACCTTCACCTTCAACCATCAGACTCTAAGAGGAAATTTCCACTAAGGTTGAGATGGATGCTGAACCAGCTCAGGGAGTGGAACCTGTCTTTAACCACATCTCTTATGATTTTTTTGAAAAATATTTGTATATCACTCCCTCTTATTTTGATTATATAGAATCAGAAAAAATTTTATATTCCTTGGAGTAAGATGAAGAATACAGTGGACATGCACCTGTTGAGGAACACATGGAGCTCCCTGATTTCAATGAACATGCATTGGAGTAGCCCCATCAAGAGATCTAGGTAGCTGAGCCTAAGGTAATCAGACTAGATAATTCTTTTCATGCATCCCCCATGAAGCCAGCACTGGAAGATAATAAGGATTCACAAATAGAAACCAAGGAAGAGTATGGTCCTTACTTTATCCTATCCCACCATGCAAGCTATACCTCATTGTTAAGGGGAATATTATGGTGTAATATATCCATATATCATACCTCAAGAACAAGGATGAAGAACATGCTGGGAAAAGACACATGTGGTGGTTCAAATCATATAATCTTCGTCCCCCATATGACTTTGGATAACAAATGGTACTACCATCTGGAGGTAGTAAAAATTCATGGCCCCATTGGGGGATCATACCAAGATTTATCTTTACAAGCTTTCTAGGAATTCAGATTTCAAATTCAGTATTAGGATTTAGTCTAGCATGCAGAACCCTCCCTCAAATCTTTTTTGAGCTTAAATGACATGATCCTTATGATTAATTGAGTTGTTTTCTTTTATAGGTTCATAATGGTGGAAGGAAGCCTCATATAGTGAAGGGGAAGGACTATGTATCTTGGAAAAAGGGAATTCACATTTAGTGTTCTATCTTTTAAACTCTCTAAATTTTTTCCACAACATGTTTTGAGCTGTAATGATAAAATTGCATTCCCACACTTAATTTCATGTTTTACTTGACTTATCTAGGAGACATGTGTTTCTTAGGAACCCAGTGATTCCATGTTTTAGGTTTCAATGTTTATATGATTAAATAATTGAAATGGAGAATTGAATTTTTAAATATGAAGCACAGATATTGAAATGATGACCCATGATTTGAAGAAATTAATTGATTTATGTAAATTAAATTTTTATATAATCTTTAATGCTTTTAATTTTTGAAGTTCATGTGAATCAATTTTTTATTATTAGTCATGCCATGAGTGATTGTTTAATGTTATATTTCATATTACTGAGAGGATTTCTAGACAATGTACTTCCTATTCATTCCTTATCATATTTCTTGAGTGATATTGGGATATATAACTGACCAGAACTTGTATTGAAACATGTCAAATCTATGATTGTGCAAAAAAACATTTAAAATGATTGGGGCATCCTTTTAAAAGAAATTTTTCCTTAAAAGGACACCTTTATATCAATACTTCTTTTATCCCATAGAGACTATGGATGACCTTTATAGGGATGAGCCATGTTTCAAGCCATTTTTATCCATTACTACCTTACTTTTGGTATTTTCATGATATTTTAAAGTTGAAGTGTGGGGGTAAAGAGAATCATGGAGGACAGAATGATACACATTGTAAGGAAGCAGTTTAGTGGTGTTATTATGGGAATTGTAAAAGGTTGTGAAATAATTTATTATACTCTATTATTTTCCTCTATTGAATTGAAAAAGATGACAAAAATGAAAAAAAGATCAAAAAGAAAAAAAGAAAAAAATGGGTTGTGATTTGGGAGAAAAAAAATCCCCATTTTCCAGACCTAAGATCTTATGATCCTATGTTTTTAGGTGATGGATGTGAGGTTTTATCTTATCAAAATTTTCTAAAAAAGGAAAAAAAATTGCAAAATAAAAAAATTCAAGAGGGAGCACAAATCATCCATTATGCTTACTTGATCATAACCTTTTCATTGAGTTTTGGGAAGTGGGTGTTGCTACTTTAAAGGGGAGAATTTTGGAAATGATTTTTTTATTTTCTTAAAGTCGGTTTAGGATAAACAGTAACCTCACACCCAAAAAGCAAACCACAGGATCTGCGAAACCCCTTCATCCAAAAGCAAAACCACCTCATAATTTCAAAATTCAAAAACAGCTCGAACGACGTGTCCACCTCGAGCCGGACAACCACCTTGAGGAGTGTGTCAGTACGAAATCCAATGTCACCTCCCATCAGATTGCCGGCGAGAAAGCTGGAGCACCACGCGCCACCATTCACAGCAGGAAGACGCTAGAGCCGTCTCCGGAACAACTGTTAACCCCTCAAGAAGCATATCACATTT
This sequence comes from Viscum album, assembly GCA_963277665.1. Taxonomy (NCBI): domain Eukaryota; kingdom Viridiplantae; phylum Streptophyta; class Magnoliopsida; order Santalales; family Viscaceae; genus Viscum; species Viscum album. Next base: position 1,416,993,753 of record OY728133.1, read on the forward strand.
TCGTTGAGGACACCGGAGAGAGTTCCGACCCCGCCACCATCTTCACAAACCTTTGTCACCTCCTTCGTTGAAGAAAAAATAAGCATGGACAGAAAATAGCCACATTCACGACCATAAACCCATCCCTTTCCATCTGTGATATCCAATAAGCACTTGCATAGAAGATTTCGAGAGGAAGAAAATCACCAGAAACCCAAAAATCACCCAAAAGAGAAAATCAAAATGAACAAACAGCACAGAACATCACCATTTTCAAGCAAAAACCAGCCTCAAATGATCACACACCAAACTCCAAGAACAAGAGTTTGTCCGATAAACCATCTCGACAACATCTTCATGAGCTCAAAACAAAACAAGCTCCCAACACCGCCATCCGAGAAAACCATAGATGCAATGCTCAACCTCCAAACACCTAGATCTATGGCCAAAGTGTTGATCTCGAACCGTCAGGCCAGGGACTCAGGCGCAAAATCAACACCAAGTCACGAAGACCCCAGTGTGCGCAAGACGAGCCGATACAAGGCTCCAACAGTATAGAAAACACCACCTCAAACCTCCGAGCTAGGGAAGAAGGAGTGTAGAACCGGGATGAGGGAGGTGGTGTGAGAGAAACCCCAGCTGAGTGATGTTTTCCTTACGGGATCATCCCCTTGAAGGGGATAATTTCAATACAATTTTACTTTAAATATCATGAATTTACCTTTAGATATTAGCCCCCTCCTTGAGCCTTAATTTTTAAATCATAAAATACTACCAACCTTAATCCTCAGAGTCATTTGAACCTTTATTGCAATTCCTCATGATTTTATGGGGATTTTGTCTTTACGAAGTGGAGAAATTAGTTCATTTACAAGCCTATGGATAAGGAGCATGTTATCATGATATGAGAATAACTCTACTTGATTTGTATCATGAGTGATGAAAGAAAAGAATCAAAAGTGAGGTAAATCATGACTTGGCATTTTTAATAATGATTAATCAAGGATATTGAATGAATGAAAGGATAGTTTCCATCAATTTTCAAAGGTGAAAAGTAAAATATGTGAATTATTTGTTTCTTCGAAAAATGGGAAGTTAGATTGATATTTTATGCAGATTTTGGAATATTTTATTTCACATTGAAAATTGTTTGATTTTATTGCATTGAAATTTGAATATTGGTAACATTGGTGTCCTCTGATTTCCATGTTGAGATTTTATACTTGAGGACAAGCATGGTTTAAGTGTGGGGGTATTTGACAGAGCAAATTTATGTTGATATTTTTGATCAAATAATGAGAATTTTTTTACTATTATTCAATGATAAACCCTAAGTATTTACATGTTTTATTAAAATAATGGGTAATTTGAATTTTATAATGAAAATGAGCATAATTGAGAAAAGTGCATAATTTGGGATTTTGGACAGATTTTTACCACAAGGGTATTTTTTTCATTTATCATAAAATATAAGTCCAAAATTCGTGATTAATTTTATTTTAGAATACTGATTATATTTCCTCCAATTTTATCTTATGGACCAAGAGAATAATCGGCCATCTAACGGGCCTAAAAATTCATTGAAGTTGGAAAGTTTTTCGAGCAGACAGCGTGGACACCACCACTATAATGGTACCCAAACTCGGCCTAAACACTTCTAAATGATGTTTTCCACCTCGTATTAAACTAGGATAGATTGGGGAGGCTCTACAACATTTTTGGGGGAGTTTTTAAGTGATTAAGGTGGCCCTTGAATGACATACTTTTGGTAGAACCTTCATCCAGAAACATAAACCTCCAATGAAAAATTCATAATGCCAACATCCCGGATCCAAATGCACTGAAATTTGGAGGGTGCACGGAAAACAAATTTATGAACAACATTGAAGAAGGGGTCCACACGTGAATCATCCATTTAATGGTCCAACAATGCGAAAAATTTCGGAGTACAAAATGCTGCCTATAAAAGGAGGCCCTCACCTCCTTCTCAAATCATCAGCTCAACACCCACATTCATGGAGGGATCCCACCGGGGCATGAGATGCTCTTTCTCCTCTATCACCCCTTCAATTCTTCTATTTATTTTCTTTTCATTTGTAATTTAAATTTTAGTTTAATTAATCGATGCCTCTATGTTTCTCCACCTACTTTTCTTCATTTTCTCTCTCTCTCTCTCTCTCACACACACACGGTCTCTCTCTCACTCTCTCTCTTCCTTCACCCACTCCACCAAGTAATATCATACTCTTTAAAATTAGAGGCAAACCACGAGACTTGGATCGTGGTTAGGTTATGTTTTTCGTGAATTTTCTTTAATGTTTAATTAAGTTTGTTGTTGAATTGAGTATCATGCTTGGGTGAGGCGAATGTCCTCGATTGGGTGATGGTATCCAATGACATGCGACTGAAACAACTTTTATTTTTGAAAAGATTAGTGATTAAAACATGAAATTTCATGTTTAAATTTTGAAACTAAATCAAACACATGTAGGAAAATAATGATTGAATCCAAGACTAAACACAAAAACCAAGTTCTTTCTTATTAATTCATTCTGTTTAGACATTCATCGTAGTATTAATTTACAATTATTTCTTCACATGTAATTATTTTTAATAATAAAAAACCCAAATAATATTTTTATAACTGACATTTAATAAAAAACCATAAAAGTGATAGATTAGGTGAATTAGATAAATTAAGTGAACTAAATTGGAAAGGCTCCTCAAGAGAGATGACCCTGGTCAGCCACTGTGCTGCACTAGGAAAAATATAATTGTTTTTTCCCATAACCCACGATAGGAATGCGTCAGAGGATAACTATTGACTATCTATGAAACACTACATCAATATTGTGTGACCTGAAATGGGAACAAACAAATTATCATCGACCGCTAACCATGTTTTAAATGTGGGAATTATGTTAAATTATCATTCAAAATCCTTATAGACATTGGCCTAAGATAGTATGAGAGAACTGAGGCCTAGCATCCATGTCGTTCAGGGGTCCTTTGTAATGTGAATGATTATGGAATCCCAAATAAAGAGAAACATGAAGTATGGAAATTGATGAAAACATGTCAATGTAAAATCCAACACTCTAGGTCCTAAACCAGAGTGCTCCTATGCAGGTTGGTGAATTGCTAAAGAGAGTAAAGGGGATCAATTTGAGAGCAGAAGAATCAATAAGATGAGTGGTGGATAGGGGATGGAGATCACTCCAGAGAGAGATATGTGGCATGGCTATTGAAAACCCGACATGAATGAGGTAATAAGCCCATACCACACCACATAACCCCTCTTAGAGAACTTAGCCCAATGGGCATAAGGAATATGAGGTTTCTAAGAAATAGGGATGGACCCGAAGATGAAATGACTGGGTGTTCCAACATATACCATGGGGATGAGAATAAATCCATACATAGTTCTAATGAAAAAATAACAGGTTTTGACCCGAAGAAAAATTTTTTGGGCTTTCTTACGTATCCTATGAGGATGGGAATCATGCCACACGTTGTTTTGGATGATGTCTTGCAGTTTAACATCATACAAAAAGGATGTGGAAGATCATAGTTTATGGTCATAGAGCTCAGATAGTAAATTCCCAGTTTAATGTCAAGTGCATGAGATAGATAGGTGGATAAGGTGAATCACTATGCCTATTATTTGAGAGACCACAAAACCAAAATAGAGATTAAGGATAACTGGTGACTATATTCTCAACACAATATACCTCTCGTGTGGCCTAGAAAAGGAAAAAACTATTGATCATTGACCACTGACCATATTCACAATGCGGTACCTGTGTCAAATCTTCATTCAAAATCCTGAGGTGCATTGGACTGAGATGGTAGGAGAGCACTGAGACCAAGTGTCCATGTCATTCAGGGGTCCATTCTGATGTGAAAAGCGATGGAAACCTAAATGTTGGGATGCATAAATCATGGTGGTACCCATGCATATTAAAATCATACGTTAAAGAAGAATGATGAGTGGGGGGTCTCAAGGGGAAGTGTGTGGCATGGAAAAAATAACCCTATGTGAATGTAGAAATAGATTCTATACTAGACCATAGAATCCGAAGTGAGAACTTTGACTAGGGGACTAGAAAGGTCAAGGGACCTGAGGCTAGGCCATAGATGAAAATTACCTGCCAGTTTTTAGTTTATCGTCATATGGGACAAGTGTTAAGTAGTTTTACTTCCTTCATCCTAGATGGATCACACAGTTTAATGTCATGTGGTGAGGATGAAGATTATCTTAGTTTAAGTCCATACAGCTTGGTCTGTGATTATGTGACCCCTTATGCGAGTAGTTTCTTACCAAATCTCAAAATACCATGTGATCAATACTTGATTTGGGAAACAAGGAATGAGATTAGGTTCTCCCCATCAAATAAGGGTACAATAATGAAAGAAAGTGATCCGGTGAGGTCGATCTCAACCAGACCAACATTTCTTCTCAAGGAACACAGATATTCGAAGGGATATAAAGACAAAATGAATCATTGCACCCAATATTTGGTAAATATTGGGGTACTGAAAAAGATGGAGGATGGTTGTTGACCATGTTTGAAACACAACAACCATATCATGTGACCTGAAATGCGAACAAGAAATGAGCATCAGCCGTTTACCATAGTTGAAATGTGGGACATGTATCAAAGTGTCATTCAAGACCCTCCAGGACATTAGACTGAAATGGTAGGAAAAATATAAGGCAGAGTGTTCATATTGTTTAGGGGTCCTTTTCAGAATGAGTGTTGATGGAGACCCAAATAAAGGGGATGAATGAAGCATGAAAATGCCCATGTAGTTTAACATCATGTCCTAATGAAGAAGGAGGTGGAGATCTCCATGGAGGAGGACACATGGTGCTGTTATGATAAACCTAACATGAATGAAGGAAAAAAAGGCCTACACCACACTCTGTGTTTTGAGAGGCATCTAAGAAAAGGGTCTGGATTGAAGGGGAGTTCTTTAAGTTTGGGGTTGTGCCCCTGGACAAAATTTCCTTGAATTTCTGTATATCCTATAGGGGAATGTATCAAGCTATACGTAGTTCTAAAAGTTCTATGAAGTTTAATGTTATGCAGTGAGGATATGGTAGGATAAAAGAACAGGAGGGGCACATGGTGTGGCCATTATAAACCTATCATGAATGAGGGCCAAATAATTCAACACTACACCATGTGAAACCCTCCAAGTGATTTATACCCTGTGTGTAGTCAAAGAAAAGGATTTTGGGGACAAAATCAAAGACAATGCATCAAATATTCCTAAGTATCCCATGATGATAGGAATCAAGTCATATATTTTCTTGAGATGCCACATAGTTTAACATAAAGCAGCGAGGTCATGATAGATCACATTTTATGGTCATAGAGTTTGGACCATAATAGTATATTTACCACTCACAATTTAACTTCATCCAGGATGATAAATAATATTAACATCATGTGGGATGATGGACTACTCAGGCAAAGTAATTCTTGAAGAATTTGGCATTGGTGGGAAGAGTGATACACTCACCATCCATGGTAACTAGGGAGTATACGCCATTGGGGTAAACCTTTTGAATGATGGATTTTACATCCCATTGGGCTCCAATTTTGGTGGTTTCCTACCCTATATCATTTGCTTTCTCAGGGCCAAAACCATCTCGCCTTGTAATAAAGAGCGGAGGAGAACTCTTTTGTTGAAAGCTCTGGATATCCTATCCAGATGCCTCTCAAGATTGTGCAAGGAACAATGCCTATTCTTGTCGAGTGCTTCCAGCTCATCTAGATGGATTTCGGCTACCTAATCTAGTGTCTACTGATCGTAGAAAATTGTGTATAATAAATGGATCTGAATATCGATGGACATGACTACCTCCGTTTTGTACACCAGGGAACATGGGGTCACCTAAGTGGAATTATGAGTCTTCTTCCAATAAACCCATAGAGCATTTTAAAGTTTATCCGACCAACTTTTCTTGTTATGACCAACTATCTTCTACAAAATGTTAGAGAAGGTTTTGTTGAACACCATGATCATCCTATTTTCTTTAACATGAACGAGGTATGTGTGACTAGAATGGATGTTGTACTTGGTATACAACTTCTTCAGATCGACTACCCCGAAGATGGTGTCGTTATTAGTGAGGATGTCTTGAGAAACTCCGAATCAGTAGATGATATTGAAGCTCACAAATTCAGAGATTTAATGGACCTTGAACTCCTTGAGTTTAACTACCTCTTCTCACCTGAAAAAAATCCATAGGGGTCATGATTAACATGAAATGGAAAGCTGTCACTGGTAGATATGGTCCCATGACATTGAGTCCCCAAGCCGTGAAGGGATGAGAGTACTTGGTAGTGTGGAGAGATTTTGGCAGCCGATTTACAAAATTTTCATGGACTTGGCATGCATGAAACCTATTGAAAAACTCAATACTGTCATGGATCCTGGCAGGATAAAAAATACCTCAATCTCCAGATCTAATGAGAGAGTTTCAGTCTTTTATGATGTTCTCTGCAAGAACCGACATGAACTTCCTATATGAAATGGGAAATCTAACCTCCCTGAATGCAATGGAGGCGAATCCAATCAAACCCATGCCTTTAGAGGATCCACTCATGACTGGGACCAGTCTGGAGGGTGAACAACAATGGGTGCTATCATATTTTTTCATGATCGACCCAATCTACTGGGAGATTACCATGCTATAGATTATCGATAATGGGGGTCCTCAAGTCAGGAGTCACTTCAAACACTATGGTAGGGGGACCTAGGGTTTCTGATGTGGTGGCACCAGCTGTAAGGTTGGTTAATTGTGGGATATCATCGTTGAACCGTGTAATGAGGGTGGTGACTCCTAGATGTGCCACATGGATAATCAAATAATATTGATCAGGCTATGTAAGAGATGCAACCAAGCTGTAAAAGGTGATGGCTCGACCGTTCTGTGAAATGTTCACATGAGTAACTTTTAGATGATATGGGAACTACTCCATCGACTGGTAGGTACATTATAAAAGTGGTATAAGCTCTAGCTTCTGGATGATGTAGTCACCATTGATCTACTTGAGGACTTTTTTATAGGGCCATTTCACTTGAATGTGGGGAATGTAGATCTCAAGGCCCAGCTCTAGACTAGTGATGAGTGCCTGGTATTCTGCCTCATTGTTGGTATAAAATTCTGACAACATGAATGAATATGGTAGAATATCTTGTACATGTGTGATGAGTATGATACCCAGGCACACTTTACTGTGTTTAGGATCATTGAGTCTTCTGAAGGTAGGGCTTCAGGAAGCACCATCAAAGTGTATCATCTAAAATAAAATGGCTTGACCTTCTAAGAGTATTACCTCATTTTTAAATTCAAGATTCATAGACTGTCCGCTAGAGCTAGATAGTCAATAAGAATGTATTCCAATGTTTTTACCTTTATAGACTTTTGGGGGACAAACTTGATGTTGAACTGCTTGGGGATCACTTCCCAATAAGCTAGATGGTCGGTCAACATGGGGCGGTTCATAATGTACTTCAATAGATCCAATCGAGACACTAGTTGTATCTCATGGTACTGGAAGCAATGTCACAATTTTTGAACTGCAAATACCAGCGTAAGATAGCTCTTCTCAATAGTTGAACTTATGGTCACTTACTTGAGGATCATATGGATAAGATAGTATAAACTTATCTTTGTTCCCTCACTATTCTTTTCATTGAGGAGGGTGCCTAAAAATCATTCTAGAGTGGTCATATAATGGAACAATAGTTTTCTAGAGATTGGTGGCATTAGTAATGGAGGTATTAATAGGTACTACTTGATATCTTCAACATTAGTCTAACACTCCTCATCCCAATGATAATTAGATCCTTTCATCATGATCCGAGAAAATGGATTACATTTCCTAGCTAGACTTTTGATGAATCGACTTATGTAGACTATGTGGCCTTGAATACCTCATAGCTTTCAAAGTTTGGTTAGAGGATACATCTTAATAAGGGACATGACCCTCTCTTTATTGATCTTGATGCCTCTATATCTGATGGCGAAGCAGAGAAACATTATGGAGGTAAAACCAAAGACACCCTTCAAGGGGTTCATCTTCAGATGGCAGGAACAAAGGAAGACTAACACTTTCTCATGATCATTGAGATGGTCCTAATTATAGAGAGATTTGACCACTAGATCACCCACCTGAAATTCCACCACTATCCCCAAGATCAGGTTGAATATGAGGTGAATGGCACGTTGATAGGTGGTACCTTCTTTATTTAGACCGAAAGGAATTACCTGGTAGAAGAAAGTACCTTGTGGTGCCTTAAAGGTGGTAGAATCTTCCTCCATGGGGGCCATTCAAATATGACTATATCATGAATACCCATAAATGAAATAGAGATCCGAGAAACCAGCTGTGGCATCAATCAATAGTTTCTTCACTAGAAGGGGAAATTCATCCTTCAAACAATGACCATTGAGATCCCAGAAGTCGATCCAGACTCTAATATATCCATTATTTTTAATGACGGGAACAATTTTTTCTAACCATCTAGGGTAATGGACCTCTTTTACGAAGATTGCTCTGATGCTATTATCAACCATGGCCTCTACCATGACATTGTGAGAAGGGTGAATTTTTTGGGAGGCTTTTTAATACCACGATGATTTTCTCGAAGACCGAGGAGAAGGATGACGACCTAAGGATCTAGCCTTAAAATATCCTCATAACTCCATGTGAATACATCATGATGCATCATCATGAAATCCCTGTATTTCTATTTCTCTTTGGTAGGCATAGTAGCCCTGATCAATGTGGGTTTTAGATCTATCTCGTTACTGAGATTCACATATACCAATTCATCGATTTTAGTGGAGATTCCCTCTTTGAAATCGATAGGAGAATCCTCCAAATTCTCTTTATAATTCATGGAAGAGGAATCAACTATTGGATGCGGTTATTATGAGTTGACAGATCTTAACGGGACACTAGTTCCATCCAGAGCCGTAGTGGAAGCCTCATAAGGGGGCTCATGCACTACTGAAACTATTGTACAAAAGTTGTCGACCCAATACCATCTAGTCGTCGACCCGAGGGGCCACGATTGATGATATCAAATTAATAGTGTCACGTTGTCTTTGGCCGGTTTATCCCAGCCTGGAGAAACATGCTAATATGAGATATTTCCATTTCTCGGGGTGAACATCCTGCTCTTTATGGGAGTAGGGGGATCATGGATCACTCGAGCTTGATTTTTATAGGAATACGATGTGGTCTTCTAGAGTACCTTTTACATGGGAATGTGCCTTCCCTTAATTCTAGAGAAAATAAATCATTTCTCCATGTTTGGGTCCGTGGCCTCCCATTAGTGGATCAAGAAAATGTAGGAATCATTCAGGTTTGTCAAGGGGTCGGTCATAGCCATAGTGGTTTCAACCTCATTAGCCTGAATCTACTTGTCATTTACTTTGTAATAGTTGGAATCATGGTAGTGGGCATCACAAGAGGGAAATGGAGATGAATCAACTTGGAGTACACCTACTCAACCATTAAGGGAGTACATAAGGAATTTGGGATATGAAGAAGGGACCACTGTGTGTAGGTGGAGATTTTTCTTACCCATGAACGTGTTGTAAGCGACGTCTTTTGAGACAACCAGGAACTCGCTACTGACAACTATGTCACCGAACTGGGTCTTCAGGTGGATCTTTCAAAATGGTGTCTATTTCTTCCTATCATAACCTTGAATTTTCAAGTCAAAGGGACTCAGATCATTCTCATATAGTCCCATCTTTCGGAGTGTCTAGGTCAGGATTAGGTTAATTCTAGAGCCTATGTCAACAAAACAATGATGTAAATCCCTGCATTTGAAATTTCTAGTGATGTACAGTGCGCAGATATGCCCCTATAATGGAGAAACTTCATCTTCTCTAGAGAAATAGATAATTTCATAAAATTCATCATGATCAACTACCTCACCATGGAAGGCTTCTATAGTTGCTACTTCCGTCTCAAACTGTATGGGGATTCTTAAAGACTCAGTGAGGGCTTAACACATATCCGCTGATAGGAAAAGGTCCCTTAGGATAGATTGATTCATAGGAATGATTTAAATATTCTTAAGAATATCATAATTTCATGCCAAGTATCATGTTCTATAGATAGGAGGACATTGTGTGATAGGAGGTATGACATTCCCTTCTGGCTCAATCGGCGACCGACCAGTGCTAGGAATGTCCTGCTACTCACTAGTCGAAATGCATAGGGTGACCACCAAATAAGGTCTAGATGAATAAGGCTGATCTGAAATAGAACATGGATTAGAATTTCATGATTTCGGGTGGATCTTCCTGATGAAGTTGCCCAAATGAAGATGGAGGCAGATCTGGTGAAACAATATGAGAAGGCTATGCATGGTGAGCTCTATGTTGGGCCTGTTGTCTGGTTTCAGTAGCATGTGAAACTTGGATGGAAGTACTGACCAATGCATCCCAGTGACCCATATAACTGTGACTCCATTGATCTTGGAATTGACTGAGGAAAATTGGAGGATCAATCCAGTGCTCTTCACTATCAGGAACCATGTGAGGGTTTATCAGCTACATGGCATTAACTGAACCATACCCTTGGTTGTCACGTGAATAATCCTTCATCACTGTATGAACTATGGGGGTAATACCCATCTTTGGGGGCATGAAATCACCAATAGTATGAGATGAAAATGTCATCCGTGTTGGAATTTGTTTTCCCTTGCGTCACTGACACTTGCCTTTCTAGGAAGAGGAAGGCTGAAAAATCGACATAGAAGCATCAGTTGTAGGTAATGCAGTGACTTCTGAAGGCTCAGTTTGGTTAAAATGCACATAGATAATACCATTTTCATGAGAGACTACCTTAAGAGCCATACATTTGTCGTATTTTTCGGACCTATAGTTAGGAACCTGTTTCCACTCACCTTCACTGTCACTATCGCTACTAGGGTTTGTTAATATGCATGACACCTAGGCTGAGGATGGACCTAACCTAACTATGTTATTATAAACTTGGCATTTGAGCCAGTCTTTAAATACATAACACATCTTGAATGCGTTCCCCAGGATTCAGGGATAGGGATAGTAATTGGGGAGATCAATGCGATCCACCTCCTTGGGCCTCCAATATTTCAAAAATCGTAGAATTCCATAGTCTAAGGTATGTCAGAAGTAATCAAGGACCTAAGCCTCATTAAATGAGTAGGTACGGTTCCTTCTATCTAGGAAGTGGGATATCGAATCCTAGCCCAACAGAGGGGCTGGAGGAGCCTGTCAAGGATGTGGAACCTAATTAACATGAAATGGTTGTGGCGACACATTACACGGTGGAGCCTACCAATTCTGAGGTGGGAACTTTAGGGCTAGAGGTTGCACTTGAGGTGGTGGGACCTGGGGAGGTTATGCTGGAGGCTCAACTGTTAATAACTCCAACTGCATGAGGGGCTCTATTTTTGATATCCGGAAAGGATCTCCTTTAGCAGCTCTTCTCGTTGGAATTACAGGAGGAAAGAGACATGCCTTCTTTCCATGATTCAATGCTTCCTCTAGATCTTGGGGATTATCATAGAAATCTTGAAATCCCCCAGGTAGTTCTGAGTGAGGAGATAGGGGACCAGTTTGGTCTTGATGTTCCCTACATACATTGTTAGCAGTTTTTCCAATGTCAGTGGAAAATTAAGGGAGTAAGTAAGGCCTTTCCACCTGGCGACAAAGTCTGCAACATGCTCTCCAGGCCTCTGCTTTCCCTTTAGGAGGTTATCAATACTATTATTCTAAGTGGTGGAACAGAACTAGTAGATAAATAGCTTATGAAGATCCTCCTAGCTAGCTACTGACCCAATGGGTATCTGGATGTACCAGAAAATGTGGGCCCTTCTAATTTTTGTATGAAACAATGGAGTTTGGTGGCCTCCTAATGTGCTAGATTTCCCAGAATGGATCCACACCTTGAAAATAATGTGGGCCAAATGCTGCAATGGGTTTCCCATCCCATTAAAGGGGAAAATGTAAGATTTCCAAAACTAGGGGGTGCTGGAATATCAACCACCAATGTCAGATATGACTTACCATCAAGGTTGTATAACCCCCATGTTGAGTTTCTAGGGCCTCAAAGTGGGATCAAATCCCACGTAGTACGAATAGGTTTACCAGTGTTTGGGTTTGAACCTCAGGGAGGCTTCCTACCTACCCTATAAATGAGACAAGTATGAAAACCCATGTTGTTCGAATAGGTTTAACAATGTTTGGGGTTGAACCTCAGAGAGGCTTCCTACGTTCCCTATCTAGGTTAAAGGGATCAAAACCCAAATAGTTCGAATTGGTTTACCGGGGGTTGGGGTTGACCCTCAGGGAGGCTTCCTACGTACATTATCTAAGATACATGGATCAAAAACCCATGTTGTTCAAATAGTTTTATCAATGTTTGTGGTTGATCCTCAAGGAGGAATCCTACACACCCTGTCTAGGATACAACGATCAAAACCCATGTAGTTCAAATTGGTTTAACAATGATTAGGGTTGAACATCAAGGAGGCTTCCTACAGACCCTATCTAGGTGGAAAGGATCAAAACCCACAAAGTTCAAATAGGTTTAATAATGTTTGGAGATGAACCTTAGGGAGGCTTCCTATATACACAATCTAGGAGACAAGGATAAAAAACCACATAATTCTAAAGAATATAGTTTAACATCATACGGGACGAGGGTGAACCAATGCAAAGTGGTCAGGATGAATGGGTGATCGATCTAAAACTCATGGAGTCTTTCTATGTATCCCAGTGCTGGAGAATAAATGTACACATAGTTCAGGAATAGTGGGGAATGGGGATTACACCTTGATTATGTGCCCCATGAGAATGGACGCATGGATGGTACTCGAATGAAGTAGAACCTCCGGGTTGGGGAATGATCTTCCTGAAACACAAAGGCTCAAGGGAGAGACAATGATGGGAAATGAGTGATGGGATTCAACCTCGAGGAGGCATCCTACGTATCTCCATGGTTGTGAATGAAAGCCCATGTAGTTCCAAATTTGGAATAGAATCTGAGTGTATACAAAAGACAGAAACCTGAAGACATGTTGGGGATTACGCATGGTTAGCAGCCCAAGACATGGTTTGATGCCACTAAGGGACGGACCAAGGTTGTGGGTCCTAGAAAAGGAGACTCCAATGTTTACCACTATTTGGGGTAGAACCCTAGGGAGTATTCTTACATACCCTGTTTAAGAGACAGTGATGAAACCCCACATAGTTCGAGTGGGTTTGCCGATGTTTGTTGTTGAACCTCATGGAGGCTTCCAACGTACCATGTCTATGATATAAAGATCAACACCCACTATGTTATAAATTATAATGTTTAACATCACACGGGATGAGGTTGAACTGACGTGAAGTGATTAGGACTGATGGGTGATGGGATTAAACCTTGGGGAGGCTTTCAAATTACCATTATTGGATAGGGAAAAGATAAAAGTCCATGTAGTTTAGTTGTAAGGTATGGGGTTTACACACTATGGTGGTTCGAAGAGGATTCCATGGTCGATTCCTACTCTAAGATCAAATGAGTCATGATCAGTGTGAGAAATAAGAGGCAACATAAACCAGGCGGTCACATCTCAAAAGGTGAACCCATGAGGAATGGAGCAGGGATTACGCGTGGTTAACATCCCAAAGAGGAAACAAGGGCATACGATTGGTTAGCGGCCCAGGGAGATGGATATTGGGACTTAGTACAGGGTGGTGTCCTGTTGGTGGTAAATCCCAAAGGGAGAGGGGTGGGGTAATGAAGGACATTGTTCATGTCTCTCCTCTGACCTTTTCATAAAGAATAAGATAGGAGGAGCATGGATGATACCTCCCGAAATAAAGTATGGGGGCTTACACCAAGATTATTTCTCTCTCCCCACAGATAGATGTCATTCCTTGGAAGGGGTATCTCATTCCATGTGAGGATGATTTCACTCCCATACAGACTAGTGGGCATGGAAAATGTTTGAGGTGTGCCACCCCATGTATATTTCATGGGGTGAGGGAATAATTTATTTTCATGTGCTAGGGATGAGGGTAATTCCTAGTCGAACATCTTGAAGCTCTCATGATGAGGATTCACTCCTCACCCCTATGAATATTATAACCATTGCACATTAACCCTTGGTGAAGGGAAGGAACTAGCAATTCCATGTGGAGATGGGTTTGTGGAGTGATCCTTTGACGGGATCATGTTAACGTGGCTATGCGAAGAATAAATATTTGTTAGCATGACTATGCAAAGAATCATGAGGATAAGAAATTCAATATGAATGACCAGCCAAGGGACCTTGAAATTACTTTGTAAAAACCTGGAGGGCCGTATGAGGGAATGGTTTTCTGATGCAAAGGGGTTAACAGGAAGGGACCATGTGAAGCTCTAGTGCTCCACAAAGGGGTTAGATTCTGCGAACAGGGTATGATTCACAATGTGGAGTTGCCTTTCTTAGGCGTGGAGTATACAACTGCATGAAAGGTTCTTCGTGATGTGAAATGGTTTTTGCAAAGTATGACATCACGATGTAGGGGTGCGCTGAAGAGTGAACTATTGTGATGAAATGTAATTCACAATTCATAGTGATCCTACCTTAGCATGGGGTCCACATGTGCTAGAAAGGACATTCATGAAGCATCAGATATTTTCAAAAACTAGAATTACCTTAGGGATCTACTTCCTTTGCAATGACATGTGGGCTTCGAAAATGGCATCCCTTCATGAATAGGGGCTGTGTTTAAGCTAGGGGAAAAGTTTTCCACAATGCTCAAATACATTGATGAGATAATTTTCTAAATGCATTGTAGAACATAGTATAATTTTTGATTTGAGAGAGAAGTTGGAGAAAGGTCAGGGTATCTGTCCTTTTGGTTTGGGGGAAGCCTGATATTTATTGGAAAGAGGAAGAACGAGGCTTTGAAAGCGTGTTTCAAAGCCGCTTGTGCTTTTCCATTGGAGGCGGCTTGTGTTAAGTTTTTCATAACCATCGAGTCGACTGTCATCCCCTCTATTGTAGAGAGGAATACTTCATTCCCTCTGTGGTGCTCGTAGAGGCTTCCGTCAATTTCCAAGGGATCGTAGAGGTGATCCTATTCCCTCCGTGGCTAGAATATTTCCACTAAATGTGTCATAATCAAAGATTCTTCCACCTCTTTCCTCTATAGAAATGATAGAGGGGGTACAGATTTGCACCGGCCATGGTGCATATGGGATTTAAGCTGGCTTCGGTGCTAATGGGATTCATGAAGTTGCTTCGCAATGCATCCCCTTTTTCATTGGTTTTCTCTTCATGTATTTTTCCTATGAACACATTTTGGGGCCAATAACCCTCTATGAAAATAATTTCAGAACTACAACATGTTGTGATAATGCTAGGGAAATAAATTTATTAGGACCCAAGATGAATAAAAAAATTGTAGATAAGGCTAAATATTTTTAGCAGCACATAAGGAAAGGAGAATGTTGATAGGTCAGTTATATATATAATCATCAGTGTGATCTATATTTTCATGTTTGTGAGAATATGTTTTAGAAAATTTCTTCATTGAAGAAGGATATGATACTTAGAAATTGAAGAAATAATTGACCTAGGTTTACTTTCCTTTTCATGATTTAGGATGGAGTGTAGATGATTTCTTACCATTGTTCACTTCCATATAACCACTATCAAACCCATGATTTGTTCCATGTATCTCTCATAGGGTAGTACATAACTGATCCATCACATGTACTAAAATCAGTGGTCATACTACAAATTCATGACATTTTATATGAATAAAAAAATCAATATTCTATATCAAAGAGATAAGGTTTTACAAAACTAGACCACTCACCTTATCAATGTTTTATGGTGAAACTGCCAACTTCAAGAAGCTACATGGGAATTTGAAGATATGATGAGGCATATTTTCTCCAGTTATTTGTATCAATGTGAAAAAATTTTGAGGTTGAAATTGATTTAATGGGGGGGGGGGGGAATAATGTAACATCCTGATATTTTATGAAATATTTTTTCAGATAATGTTAATTTCATTGATATCTTACATTATACACAACACTGAGTCTAAACTAAGATCGATATACTATTAAATTTTTACTATTTAAGAATATAGTTATAAACAAGCTATTAAATTGGAAGTTTTGAATACAAGTAACTAAATTATGAGAATTATATATAATACAAAATTATACTATAAATTTATTAGTTATCAATTAGTTATAACTAATAATAAAAAAAGAGAAATAAAAAGAAATATTTTCTACGAAAATTGATTATACCTGTCTAATGTGTTTTAATCATAATAAATGAAATTATTCAATATTGGTGAATTATTTTAATGAATTTGTTATATTATATATCCAACCAAACTTTTTTTCATTCATATATCTTTTTTCTAATAAATACATAAGAATACATCTAACTTTATGCTTAGAAACCATATTTAAAAAAAGAGGTTATTTCATGCATTATTTTTAAAAGTAATATTTTCAAATTTTATAAAATTTATTTGAAAAAATAAAATCCATTTTTGACTTTACATGCAAAAACTATCTATGTTTTATGTTTTTAATCTTCTAATAAGATTAATTTTTTCATGAATAAATAAAAAACTGAATTTAATTGAAAAATTCCCTTTTTGTTTAAAGATTTTATAAAGATAACCATAATTTAAAAATGGTTTAAAAGTTAACTTAGTTAAATTATATTATTATTAATCATGTTTGGTTGATTCGAATCTATTTTTTTATTCTTTATAATAAAATGATTCATACTGACGAAAACATTTTCTTAGGAAAACCACTTTTTCCTCAAATCTCAAGTTATGTTTTAAATTACATTCTAACAAATTTGTGTTTTTATCATTGTAAAATGGAATATATATTTAGAAAAAATATAATTAATATTATATAATATGTTCATTATTTATTGTTTTTATAAATAATTGTAAAACTAGTAAGAGTAAATTACCATAGTTATAGTTGAAATGGGTTTATTGAGAGTTAAACTAAAACCATATGGGTAATAATGAACTAAAACATTTCTAATTCCTATTTTTTAGATATATTTAGACCTTATATCATATAAGGCTTTAGAATTATCTAATTCTGAAGATTTTTGGTTTTTTTAAACATGGTTATGTTTTTCTTTAAAAAAATCCATTTATGTCATCTCCCCACTAAAAAATAGACATCCACTCCATTATAAAAAAATTACATAAAAAGAGAATTAGTATAGAAAATAACTAGAAAAATAAATTCCTTAATTTACTTCCCACTTATTATATTACATAGTTTTACTAGGAAACCCTCATATGATTCCCTTTGGCGCAAACCTAACGACGTTTTCTGAAGAAGGTTTATCCATCTTAACAAATAATTTTTTATTTCTTTTATTGTCAACATAATTCAAATATTTATCCACTATTATGATAAATTAACGTCCATATAACACATATGACTATTTTTATTAGCTTCTGAGCTGACCAATATCTATATTATCTTCCATCAAATGGGAAAATGAAACTATCGATTGTGTGTACACCAGAATACTACCTCACAGACCGATGTAATTCATTTTACATTATCACCTCTCATGAGTGGATATAATAATGAATTATATATATATATATGATATATATTAAATAATTATAATTATATTATTATAATATTACATCTAACATCTTACATTCCAATCCACTAGAAAATGATTACATCACTCGTGTGTATGTGGGGACGACAACCTCCTAAAAGCGATGTAATTTATTTTTCATTAACCATAAAAATAGATCTTAATAAGGATTTAATAAATTATAATATATGAAAAATTTGATATAATTGTTATTTTTTATATGAAAATTATAATTTACATTTATTTTACCCCATCCTTTGAAAAATGAGAACAATTTTCAACTGAATGTATGACCCACCGTCTCCATGAATGGTGAAATTAATTTTCTATGCATGTCTTTAATAGATGAATCTAAATATATAAATAAAGAATTAATATGATATTTATCTCATGTTTAATCTTATTTATATGATTAAACCATAATAAATTTATAGTGGATGAAACTTCAAAACCGAAACATGCAAGAAAAATGATACCATTACTACCTAGAATAATTATTTCAATTATGAATATTAAATAAATGGGAGGTAAAAGGTTTAATAAAATAATATATTTTGTGAAGTATATGAGTATGGTTATATAATATATTTATAATAAATAATAAAATTTATCCTAGAGTTTCAAACATATGTGATGGAGGCCAAAAATAAGGTAATGGATTTTCATATCACTTTTATTTATGTGAGAAAAATTCTATATTCACAACATGATTTTATTATATTGCTAATATAATCCAATAAAATATATTTCTATATGATAAATATGAAAAATATGGGTTATTATATATCCATATAAGGTTATTATTCAATGGTCTTATGATTTGAATGATATCAAAGCGGAAAGGGTTTTATGATAACATCTCATTGTTTATCTGGACTACTAGCGATGAAGTTTAAGATGATAAAATATTTTGATATATACCTCAATAAGTTCATTAGTTTTACAATCATTTGGTTATTTAGTTTAATTACATGTTTTATTTTCATTTCCCTACCTTTATGCACTCATGAGTCTCAAAGGGTTTCTTTAATCGAAATCACATTTGTTTCTCTCCTATGTTGAGAATCATTTTTCTTCCATATATCTATTTTTTCTAAATCAAAATCAAAAATATTTTTAATGTTTAAAAATTATTTTATGAAGTTTTTTGTTTCGATGTTATAATGTTTTTAAAAATTGATTAAATTTAACCCATTTCTCATTTTATCAATGAGGTAAATTTTAATTTTTACTAAAAATCAAGAATGGAATATTTTTTTAAAATATCAAACAAGAATCAACATTCCACCAAAATGATCACTCAATTATTTTATTTTTCCAATAAAAATTTTCATCTTTATTTTAAATTAGTATTTTCCCAAGAATATTAGGGAAACTTATATATTTTAAATATGTGATTTAAAATTGAAAATTTTATTTTCCACTAAAAATGTTCCAAGTGTTATGTTAGAATCCTTTTCCTTCTAAGATTAATTCCTTAAATATTTATTTATCTTTACTTGGGAAATGACTCAATGATATCATGCTTATTATTTCTCTTGGTGGTTTATGACTATGATGAAAATATGTTTATGAAACCCATTACTTTTTCAAGGGTTATGTTATGACGAATTATTGTAATGATTATGAATCATGATTTTTTAACATGGGTTATTCTAAGAAAAAATGTTTGTGAATTCCATTACCTTTTTGCATAATATGATATGAAGAATTTTTTGTTATCTTGTGTCCAATATTTGTAAGATTTTAATTATTTGATTTTTTGTACCGAAATTATATATTACTCTAAATATATTTGTAATGATGGATATCAAATGAGATAAACATGACTAGAATGGGGAGTGGTCTTAGCTCAAAAAAGGAATGTGTCCACTATGATAGACTTTAGAGTGAATCGTTATTACTATAATTGTTTGGGGAGTGAACCCATTCCACTATAATAGCCTTCTAAATGATCCTTGAATACTACATGATTGATTTTATATACTTATATATATCCTCAAAATATATCACTTATTCCAATGTTATTCTCTCATGGACCAGGTTCTTGGATTTCATTTTTATTCATGTATTAAGAAATGCCAAACTTTATTCCATGACTCACGATTATGATTTTTTATATGTAGGGAATTTTTTTCAAATTTAATGTTCATGTTTTCATACCCTTATTATCATGTTATACTTATGTGTTCAATGATATATCCTTTTCTTAACCCTAATGAAAATGTAATATAACCGTTTATTAGGTTTCCTTTTCATTGGTTTTGAAGAAAGGTATTGTGTACGAATTATCTAATAAGGGTTGTAGTTATGAAAAAATTAGTCAGATAATATTAATTTTCTTAGGAAACATTTTATTTTCTGTCCATAATTTTAAATTCACTAGACTAAAAAAACTCTAGCATAGGTAATTATGTTATCTAATGAATATTCATATAATAATATGTTATATCATTGTATAAAAAGTTTGGTCCATTTTAATGTTCAATATTGAGGTCTATATAAAATATACTATTGGGATTTGATCATTTCATATGTTAGATAGAAGTGAAAATAAGAAAGGTGGACTATAATATGAAGAGATATGTTTTTTTTATGGTAAAAAAAATAGAAAGAGGGTAGAAGGAATAAAACAAATAATATAAAATAATAAAATAAAAATAACTTTGATTAATTGAAGAAAATACTTGTTTCATTTAAAAATAGACTATTTGAATATCATTTTCATGGGGATTTCAAAATATGTTATGTTTTTCATACTTATGTTAAACAGAGTGGTTGATTAAGGTTATTCTCTAAATGATATAGTAATTTAACCAAAATATTGAAGGTTATATATGAATAAAATGAATTAAACTGCAAAGTAATTGAGTTTTTTTGAATTTAATTTTATTATATGATGTTTGTATGAAAAAGGGTTTTTTTTTAAATTTAATTTTTAAAATTAACTTTGAATATGTATTTTTATAAAATATATTATAACCCATACTCAATATAAATTTATCACATCCCAAAATTATGAATTTTTATCGTTCAAATACAATTCAATTAACCGTGATCCCCTTATTTATTTAACCCTCAAATCTTGTAGTAATTTACATTAATCGTAAATATGGAAGTAATTGAACCATTGGCCAACTCTCGGATGAGAAACCACAACACAATTATTTTATTTTTTTCTATTGTGATTTTTTGGTCTATAGTAAATTAAGGTAGATTATAAAAAATGTAAATAATATGATTTATTTTTTTGTAATATTTTATCTCTGTAAATTTTCCCAACCTGATTTCTTACTAATGTATATTATACTCTCACAATTCATAAATTACATGACCCTGTGTATATAATGATTATCACTTTAGTGTTACTTTTTAAGAATAATAATATTGGAATTCATGGATCATATTAATATTAATTAGAGTGATATTATTAATTCAAAAAAAATAATATGTTTTGAATTCTATTGACATATAGGAAAAACTACGCTTCCATGTGTAGGGAAGTCATCATATAAATGACTTGATTTTTCAAAGGTCTAAAATGTGCATAACATAATCTCAATTATACTCTTGATTTAAAAAATAAACAAGTAAATGAATAAGAATTAAATTGAAAAAAATAATAATAAATGAAGTATATATAGGTATTTTATTGTAATAAATGAAATATACCACTTTAATTAGAATAAGATTTTGGAATAGTTGAAGGGATCCATGAATTAAGAGATGCCCACCTTCTAATTCTAGGAGAATTAGTGTGAAGACACTTATCATATTCCATCAATAACCAAATTTATTGGAAAACCAATTCGTATGGTGAAAGTATGCATTTATATAGTATAGGATCGGTAGTGGTAACAGATGGTAAGAAATGTGAATGTGATATTCATTAAAAATATTAATTCAACTTGGACAAACATTTTTACCACCATAATGCATCAAACCATTTCTTTTCTAGAAGGATGATATATGAGGAATTATATCATATATCAATATTCTAAAATTGAGAGTAATACATTCTTTGATAAATAATATATAACCATGAAGGTGGAGTGGTATCCACGATGATGTTTCTAGAAGAGCATTAGTTTCATAGCTACTTTATCCATTCCAATGTGGGATACAAAAAAGATTATCCAATAGAAAATTTAGGCTTCTATAGGGTGTAATTATATCATAAAATTTAATGTCCATATACATCCAATAAAATCGGGATGTCAAATAAACTATAATGTACATTAGAGGTATAGAATTGATTTTTTTTAAAAAAAATGCATGATCTAATTCCATACTTTCCATACATAATCATATTTAGTATAATATGATGGAAATATACCAAATTTTTATCAATATAATAATAAGTAAAAACAAGGTTTATAACATAATGATTTATGTTTCTGATATGTTTATTTTCATATAGATATTAACATTTACACTCCATACTGAAGCAAGTCATGCCATAGAGGTCTCTATAGATACAGGCATCGAAGTGTTGTTGTTAGGTTAAAACTATAAAGGAAATTGAGTCAATATTATTCTAAATATTGATTTCTTATCTCTCATGACGGAAATATGAGGATCAAATTAAGAATAAAGTATTTTTTTTACATTAGGTATTTTTATTATTTTTTATCACATAATTGAAGTGATTTGGAGATTAATTAATGTGGTAAACTAGTCCTTCTAGAGTGATATATAATTTTCATCATTGTATTAAATATATTAATATCTTTCTGGGATCATATATACATATATTAATATATATAATAGGGGATTTCTAAACATGTTGTGTAAATTACATGAAAAAATAAATACAGATGGCTATCTCATTATTAGTTCTTGGAAAGAATTTATATACAACTCTCATAAAATCTCTCCAGTTATTCATGAATATTGAGATAACAGATATTAAGGAGGCATTGTGCTATTTGAGTAGTTGCGATTTATTATTTATTTGTTGGGTAATGGTTTTGGACCTTTAGGGTTCGTGCGAACCCTCTAAAATATAAAAAAATTGGTTTACTTTTTTATTTATGGTTAAAAACACATCATCATTTCATAGACCTTAAATTGGCCAGGTTTGGGTGAATCAAGTAAATTTCTTATGCACCTATTTTATTGAATTATTTCATCAATTAATTTTTTAGGGAGATTAGTATTCCAAATAGTTTGGGAATAAAAACATTGGTGAGGGTAATTTTCAAATAATTTACATAACAAGATTCACCCCATAACATATTTTCCTTTATTCTGTTCAATACTTGGTATAAAATCTAATTGTTGTTGATGGAGTACTCTATGTCATAAGTAATGAAAATTATTATTAAACACAATTTAATTCCAATAAATAACAATAATAATTTTCAATTATTGAATATTTCTATTTAATAATATTTATAATAATTAGAAATATTTGTTATCACATCTACCATACATGGGATCTCAGTCATCATAGAGTGTAGAGTCCCATAAAAGGATAACTCATCCGCTAGATGCTTCATATAGTTAGATAAAAATAGTAATCAATTTTAATACTTATAGGATATGGATTATCCAATTATTAGAAATGGAAAACAATCTAATTTACCACTTAATTAAGTATAACAGTGAACATGGATTAAGAAAGGAAGAGTGGAGTATGTGAATTTCTTTGAGGATTCTTTAAAAAATGGATCATGTTAGAGTGTGGATCCTTGATTGTGGATGAATTTCATATATCATGGTAAATCATTATCTTTTCATAAGAAAAAAAAATTAAAAAATACGGTTTCATTAGTTTTGGAAACAATGAATGTTTTAATTTAATTAGAATAAAAAATACAAAATCTATGGAAAATATTTGTGATGCCTAAAGGTATTGGGGGTTGAGGACTAGGTCACAATTTACTGAGTGTAATTAATTTTTTTTACTCAAGTAATGTAAAATAATTTGATGAAAATTCATCCATCATTGGTGAATGAGATTGTATAATTGAGATCAAAGAGAAGTAAAAAAAATCAAATACCTACCTCATTTTTGGAGTCAAGGAAAAGTGATTTATTTCTAAGGAATAAAATAACACATTTTGGAAATAATGTTTTTAAACATGAATGAAAAATACTTTGAAGATCTCTTAAAGAATTAGGGGGGATGTAATATCACTAATATATCATGGGATCTTACTCATGAATGTAAAATTTAAAAAAATGGTAAGATAACATGGAATACATACAAGTTGGTTGTTAAAAAATTGATGATATTTATTAAGTTGGTACATTTAATGTGTATAATTTTATTTACCCAAGTTAATGGATGAGAAAATAGATTATGTTCCACCCATTTATGATAATAGAAGGATGGAATTACTTATTGTATACTCTCACAAATCTAAATAGTTCATGTGTAATACATGTTTATAGAGATTTATAAAGAATATAATTGGGATGGAATCTCTCAGGTTTAGAATTGAAAATGGTTGGAAATTTTCAAAAAATATAGTTTAATAATATTTAAAAATTCATGTGATAAGTTTCCAATTTCATTTATTGGTACTCCTATATAAAACAGAGTCCTTGGGACAGGAAACATAATATTAAATAACATAGATTAGATGATTCTCATTAAGAAGAATTTAGTTGAGAAATATTTGAAGTATTTCATACATCAATTAATATATCCAAAAGGGAATTTTGAAATTTTATTGTGGGAATTAAACCATATGATATGTGGTATAGAATGATGTTATCATTTAAGTAATCTTTATTTTTGGGATTTAAATACATCATTCTTAAAAATGTGACAAAAAAATCTTATTTCTCTAGGGGAAGAAGCAATTTTTGTTGGATATACATCCAAAATAGAATTCTACAAATTTTTCATGAAAAATATTAGGAAAATAATTGAATTTAAAAATTCCATTATTGTGAGAAATAAAATATTTTTCAATGTCATGATTTGTTTTTAAAACAAACTAATGATCAAATCACATATAAGAGTCATTATAAGGTGAGAAACCTAGGAAGAAAACATGGGGTATATAAAACTCATAATAAGAAAATAATAATGGGGAAAACCATATAGGGTCATCATCAATAAATTAAGAATTTAGAAAGGGAAAAATAAATTATTAAAACATCACCAGTGACTAAATGACAATATTGAACACCTAAAAAATTTATACTCTATAAAAAATTATCATTTTTCTCAATTTGAGAGAATTTTTTTATATACGCTACCAATGATATGAATTTGGAAAAATCATTCAATGATGAGATTGAACAAATTGAAAATATTGAATCATGGGATTTCACATACATTACTTATTTTAATGTTAAATTTCATTTAATTTCAATTTATTCTTTGTTTTTGGGTTTTTTCAGGCTTTTATGACGGAATGGGTGACTTCGTGAATTGGGACAAACTGTGAGCCCAATTCCAGATTTAAAAATAAATTTTGATTCTTTTATAACCTTATCATTTTTTAATATTTTTCACTCATTCAAATTAATATATGGTCTCCCATGAAATATTAACACCACCATTTTAGTTCTGAGCCTTTAGAAATCCATAACCAAGGTATATATGGGTTTTTATTTAAGGGATTGTGCCTACCCGAAAGCCCAATTACAGTTTTAAAAATAAAATTTTATTAACTAATATCATATTCAATTTTAAGGATTTTGCGGTTATTCCAAGCCTCACACACGCCGATTGAACCCAAAGGCGCTCACAACCTCTCTATCCCCTCTTTGGATCTCTTCTTCATCGCGATTGAATGTTGAACTTCTTAAGGTTTCTAAAATCGGGCAGTTTTGAGGAGGTAAGTTCTTTCCATCATAACTCTCTCAATTATTACTCTTTTTCCTCCATTACAGTTCCTAAATGGTCTCCTCATCCTTCTTATAACCTCCCTTTATTTTTTGACAATTTTAAATTTCAGATACTAGTTTATTAGGGGTGATACATTAAGATCCCTCAAGTAAGTGAGTCTCTTCTATTCGTCTTTCAAATTGATTAGGGTTTAATTATATTTTATTGGGTTTTCGTCCCATTTCCTTGAAGTAAAAAATTACCAAGAGGTAGGGTTTCGAACCTAGGGTTTAACCTTAGGTTTTCATGGTCTAATTCTGTGGTTTTAGGTTTTTTTCTAAGTCCCTCTTGATGCGGTGGTGGTGCGACTTGATTTTCACACGTTGATTCAATGGGTTTCATTACTTTGGTAGGTGATTCCTCTTTGTATGCAATCCTTGTGACATAGATAATGTGTTTATTATATTTTCATGTTTATCCCATTAATTTGGTGATGCAAAAATTGGGTTTAGTGGTGTTTGTAATGCAAGTGTATTTTAAGGTCCAATTTCATGTGAAATTTGTGCTTTTTTGATATAAATCATTTATTGGTTGATTAAGGGATGACTTTTAATTATTTAGTCGAACTTATTGAACTATATTTGGTCTTAAACTGATGTTTTAAATGTTATTATTTTTTTTTTGTGTCTTTGAAATTGGTTTTGGTTGATGTTTTTTAAGAAAATGGTTGTTGATTACCAATTTGGTGTTGAATTTGGTTTTTTACATGGGTATTCTATGCGATACTTATTGGGATTATTTTATAAATCATTTAATGTGTTTTAAGAAATTTTTAGAACCTGTTGGATTCTGTTTTGATAAATATTAGTATGAATATGGGGTTCAAGTGGGGTTTTCAAAGAGTTTTGGGTGCAAAACAAAGAAAGATTTGTAGAAGTTGTTTTATTAAAACTCAAAGTGTTTTGTTGTGTGTTTTAAATGGTATAAGATATGTGTAGCTACTATACAGATTTTATGTGACTGGAAGTGGTGTTTTATATGAAAATGGACATATGTTTCATTCTGAAATTGTATGAGCACAAGGGGGGAAGCCCGGGTACCTAGGTGTGGTGGATGTGTACTAGTACGACTAGTGGCCCAGATGGGTTTTGTCCCTGTTTTACCTAGAAATTGGATAAATAAAACTCTAAATAAACTATGTGGATGATGATTGGGGACCAATAGGTTATGGATATGTTACCTACTAGTGGCTTGTGCTCGAGAACTTATTTTACTATGGTTACGTTACACAGAGGTATGAGGCACTTGTGGCCCGAGACTATCTAGTGCCTAGGGGTGTTCCCGATTTTGTTTCTCATTGTGTTTGTTGTATTTTTCCATGTACTGGGGTGTTTGTTTAAGTAATTTACATTAGATAAAATGTCTATTTAAATGTGATAACATTCTGAAAACTTTAGCTTGAAAAATGTTTTCAATTGAAAGTTGCATTTCTTGGATTTTAGCACTGCTTTTCTTTGCGTATTAAAAATGCTTTCTTTTACACATTGTATTGCATGATCTTTGGAATCATTGGGTGGTATCCTATTGGGATTATAATCACACCCTACTTAGACCCCTTGGGTGTATGTAGACTTGGTTATGTTTGACTCAGGTAAAGGAAAGGCTACGGGTGATCGCGGTTCATGGTGTTAGTCCCCATCCTTTGGGAGGAGTTATAGAGACGACTTGAGTGTGATGAAACCTTATCATGTGGAGTACATGGGACTGTTGTTTTGATATTTAATTGTGTCTTTGGAAATTTTTTATTTCATTTGAACTTATGTATTCAGTTCGGGATTTTTGTAAAAACCTTGTTGGTATGAATTTTTCAGATTCATTTTATCAAATATTTTTGGTGTTTTATGTATACATATTGAGGTAAATAGTTCCCAAACAAAGACAAATGATAACCGGGCACTTGTTCCAGCCTCTGGGGATTGGTAATTCCCTTCAACCTTGTCACGGGCTAGGTTTGGTTCTGGTTTTGGCACCGAACAGATTCAGTTCATAACAAAATGTTATCAAAGGGGGTTGGCTCTCTTTTGGTCACATTATTTGGGGAATAGTCAGGATAGTCTGGAGTTAGGATTTCCAGAACTTGGAATTCTAGTTATGGGTAGTGTGCCTGATCACCACACCCCATGATGAAATTCAAGTCACTAGGGGAATTTGGGACTTCTCTAATTCCTTTGGTTTTTTTCGTTTGATGATGATTAGGGGAAATGAAAAGAGAGTTGGGTTAATGGACTCAGTGAGCTCACAGGGCCTGGAAAGCCATGTGGAGCTGGGGTATTCCCAAGAAAACTCTCTGTGAAAGTGAAGTGATTGGAATATGGCCGCCAACCATATGTCCAAGTCACCCACTAAAACTAGTTTCCTCTCGCATTGTCTTGTGTTCTTTAGTTTTGAAATCTTGGAACATTGGTTTTAAAGTGACTTGGTTTTAAGAAGTGTAATGTTTTTGTGAAATGATTTTAAAATAAAGATGGAATGGTTTGATTTATGAAATTGATTAACTGAATTTTCAGAATTATTTTGAAATGGAAAATGGTGTGCTTACACCTCTTTTGAAAGCAGAAACTATAGTGAAGTTGGTTTTGAAAAAGTGTTTCCAATAGAGTTTAATAAACAATCCAAAGGTGTTTTAATGGGATGAGATGATATGAAATTGATTTGAATAACACGAAAGTGAGTTCTTGTCTAAATGGTTGTGTCTTTCTAAAAAGTTTAGTAAGATTTGAATTTCGATTTTGATCTCCTGGTTAGCAGTTTTGGGAAAAAGGATGTGTTGGTTGACCGTTTTGGTTTTGAAAAGTGGAAAGAATATTTGTTTTAACCTTTGGTATTTCCGTGAGTGACCACATTCATGGGGTTATATTGGATTATGAATGGTTTATGGCACAATTGGATGAGTTATGGGATGGATATGAGGAGGGTGCCCGATGTGGCAAAATAACATGCATGTGTGAGGCCCATGGGGTACCATTGGTGGATACGATTACCACTGAACCGTTTGTTTTCAATGAAATGGTTTTAATTAAAAACATGATGTCCTGATGAATATTTTGTAATGTTTTGTATTATGTGTTTTTGAAAATTTTGATGTTGTATGATGTTTTGAGTCCATGAACCCCTCCTATTTGAACTATGTTTTGGTTTGTGTTTGGTCGGTAAGCTGTATTGTAGGGACGGTTAATGGTCTCTTCTAAAAAATGTTTTGGGATGCCTTTACAGTGGTTCCCTTCATGTGTTTGGATATTGTTTGTTGTATATCTTGACCAATGTAACATCTTGTTTGGGTCATTGGATTCAATTGTTGGATAAGGTATGCCCCATTAAAGGTTAGTGCACAACTGACGTGCAACCAGGATTGTATCACCGTTTAAAGACACTCCAGTTGATCAATATAAGGAATAATTTTCTTGAGCTTTTTAGATTGAGTCTACACACTTTTGTTTCATGGTTTTTTGTATCTTCATGTAGCAGGAGAGTGATCATGGAAGGTTTAAAGAGACCTTAGCTTCTTATGTTTCCTAATTTTCATAAGGTGGAAGTGGTCTGGGGTTGTTAGCATGGATGAGTATCTGGATTGTGTCTTAGTGGTCCTCTATGTACTACGTAGTCTCTTTAAAGAAGGAGTTCATGATAAACTACCAGTGTGGGAAATGTGTTCACGAGAGGATATTAGGGACACTTTACAGAATTGTGTGTTGTTTGGGGATTTTGTATAAGGTCCCTCTGCATGCATTGTTTATATTAGTCGCAGTGGTCATGTTCGGTGACTCCTTGTGATGTCATGTGCTCGATTGACCGTAAAGGTGAAATTCATGAAATACTCGGAGAGTCTCTATTATTTTGGGAGAATTTATACCTTGGGAAAACTTCAAAATCTTCCATTTTTAAGGAAGGTGTGTATAGGTGTTATTTAGTACTATTGTTTCTCACCCGAAGAAACAAGGTGTGATTTGTGTGTATCTTTTAAGCCCTTATTTCTGTGAAATATTGGGTTAGGATAAAGTGAGTTTGGAATGTGTTATGTCTTGGAAATATTATCAAGGATTTCAGTGTAGTTTTTGGTGCCACTAAAAGAATAATTCTCATTCAAGGGGTTTCCATGTAATAATTGTGAGGCCGAAGATGCTTTGATCATTTGACCTCCAGCCATAGGTCTCGGAGAGAATCTGGCTTGTAGTTAAAAGAAACCCCTGGGGCATTTAAACCCTTGTACAATGTCGTATCCTCAGTGCGAAAGATAGGAAGAGTTTAAAACTATGGTTTCATCATCTTTCTTCTATTGTTCCCGTTCGGTGGAAATAGGTGGAGGGCCTTGTACCCATGTCATCACCTAATGTCACTCCCTCCCCCATGGGATTCCATTGAGTCATTAGAGAATGATTGGAAATTTGGATAGATGTGTTGTGGACATAGTTTGTGTATGATTAGTAGTGACCATGTTCCAGGAATCCATGCAAAAAGAATGATCTGCACAGTTAGTGCAGAATTTCCCAAACTGTGTGGACTGACCCTGTGCCCTTCCCAAATCTTTAAAAAAATTTGGTCTTCTATGTCGACCCATACTGGTCAGTTAAGATGGTTGGTTTTTATGGTGGGGATACCCAATATTATTCTCATGTACATTCCTACATAAACTGTGAATAGAATTATAGCCTTTGTACTAGGGAGTTCGTTCAGGCCTCCCCCTCTAAGTGTCTTGATTCTGTCTCAGAAAATAATATAGGTTTCCTCTTATGGTGGGGTGCCTATTTATGTCCCCCAATACCAATAGATCAGATTTATCCATGGTCTTGGCATAGTGGTTTGTAGACTCGTTCTGGACTATATAGATACCAACATCTTCCTTGAGTAAACGTTGGTATTGGAGAGCTCCCAATGGTTTATTTAATGTAAGGTAAGTGTAACCTTGTTCGAAGTTGTTGTTCGTTTGGGTGAATTGCTTGAGTATTGTTCGGATAGCGTTTGAGGAGTTTAATTTTGGGATAAGGTATGAATGTGATTGATCATTTAAGGATAGTGGTGTATGTTTGGGTTGTGAGATTAATCATTCCTTAATTGATCACTGGATGTGTTTTGGCCCTTGGGGGCGAAGCTTGGCAAAGAAGTACATCTTGGTTTATCGGTTGGGTTTGATTTTGGTATCTGGCATTGTTCTAGATTTCTGGGGATATAAATTTTTCATGGTGGGGAGAATTTTCACATACATGACTTATTTTAAAGTTAAATTTCATTTAATTTCCATTTATTATTTGTTTTTGGGGTTCTCATACTTTTATGGTGGAATGGGCGAGTTTTCATGAATTGGGCCAAACCATGAGGCCAATTCCAGATTTAAAAATATTTTTTTTTATTTTATAACATTTTAATTTTTTAATATTTTGCACCCATACAATTCAGAAATGGTCTCCCCTGACATATTAACACCTCCATTTTAGTTTGGAGCCTTTATAAATCCCTAACCATGGTGTATATGAGTTTTTATTTAAGGGATTGGGCCTGCCCGAAAGCCCAATTACAGTTTTAAAAATAAAGTTTTATTAATTAAAAACATATTCAATTTTAAGTATTCTTTGGTTATTCCAAGCGTCACATGCTCCCATTGAACCCAGAGACGCTCAAAACCACTCTATCCCCTCTTTGGAGCTCTTCTTCATCGCGATTGAATGATGAACTTCTTAGGGTTTCTAAAATCTGGCAGTTTTGAAGAGGCAAGTTCTTTCCATTATAACTCTCAATATTTTTACTCTTTTTCCTCCATTATAGTTCCTAAATGACTTACTCATTATTCTTTGAACCTGCCTTTATGTTTTGACTGTTTTAAATTTCAGCTACTGGTTTATTAGGAGCGATTCATTAAGACCCCTCAAGTAAGTGAGTCTCTTCTATTCATCTTTCAAATTTCTTAGGGTTTAATTCTATTTAATTGGGGTTTCTACCATTTTACTTGAATTAACAAATGACCAGGAGGTAGGGTTTTGAACCTAGGGTTTAAACTTGGGTTTTCATGGTCCAATTGTGTGGTTTTATGTTTGTTCTAAGTCCCTCTTGATGCGGTGGTCGTGCGACTTGATTTTCACACGTTGATTCAAAGGTTTTCATTACATTGTTAGGTGATTTAAATTTTTATGCAATCCTTGTGACATACATACTGTGTTTATTATATTTTCATGTTTATCCCATTTATTTGGTGCTATAAAAATTGGTTTTAGTGGTGTTTTTAATGCAAGTGAACTTTAAGGTCCAATTTCATGTGAAATTTGTTCTTTTTTTTACACAAATCATTTATTGGTTGATTAAGGGATGAATTTTAATTTTTTAGTTGAACTTATTGAACATTATTAGGTCTTAAGATGATTTTTAAATGTTATTATTATTATTTTGTTGCGTAGTAATTGGTTTTGGGTGACATTTTTTAAGAAAATGTTTTTTGAGTACCAATTTGGTGTTGAATTTGGTGTTTTACATGGGTATTCTATGAGATGCTTATTGGGATTGTTTTATAAATCATATAATGAGTTTAAAGAAATATTTAGGGTATGTTGGATTATTTTGTGATAAATATGAGTATGAATATGGTGTTCAAGTGGGGTTTTCAAAGAGTTTTGGGTGCAAAACAATGAATGATTTGGATAAGTTGTTTTATTGAAACTCAAAGTGTTTTTTGTGCGTTTTAAATGGCATAAAATGTGTTTAGATACTATATAGAATGTATGTTACTTGTAGTGGTGTTTTATATGAAAAAGTATATATGTATCATTCTTAAATTTTATGATCACAAAGGGGGAAGCTCGGGTACCTAGGTGGGGCAGATGTGTATTAGTATGACTAGTGGACCGAATGAGTTTTGTCCTTATTTAACCTAGAATTTGTATAAAAAACTCTAAATAAACTATGTGTATGATGATTTGGGACCACTAGGTTATGGGTATGTTCCATACTAGTGTCTCGTGCATGAGAATGTATTTTACTATGGTTACTTTACACCGAGGTATGAGGTACATGGGGCCCGAGACTATCTAGTGCCTATGGGTGTTCCCGATTTTGTTGCTCATTGTGTTTATTGAATTTTCCCATGTATTGGGGTGTTTTTGTAAGTAATTTAAAGTAGATAACATGTCTATTTAAATGTATGAACATTCTTAAAACTTTATCTTGAAAAATGATTTCAATTGAAAGTTGCATTACTTGGATTTTATCACTGCTTTTCTTTGCGTATTAAAACTGATTGCTTTTACACATTGTATTGCATGCTCTTTGGAATAATTGGGTGGTATACTATTGGGATTAGAATCAAACCCTACCTACACCCCTTGGGTGTAAGTATACATAGTTATGTTTGACTCAGGTAAAGGAAAGGCTAAGGGTGATCGCGGTTCAGGGTGTTAGTTCCCATCCTTTGGGCGGAGTTGTGGAGACGGCTTGGGGGTGATGACCCCTTGTCATGCGGAGTCCATGGGGCTATTTTGTTTCTGTTTAATTGTGTCTTTTGACCATTTTTATTGCATTTGAACTTATGTATTTAGTTCAATATTTTTTTACAAACCTTGTTGGTTTGAATTTTTTAGATTCAAATTATCAAATATTTATGGTGTTTAATTTATACATATTCGGGTAAATCATTCCCAAATAAAGATAAATGATACCCGTGCACTTGTACCAGCCCGTGGGGATCATGAATGACCTTTAGGCCTTGTCACAGGCTGGGTTTGGTTCTAGTATCGGTGGTGACAAGATTCGTTTCGTGACATGGGAAATTTTCTCAAGGATAAAAGAAAAAATATATTTTAAAATTGTTGTTTTTTCAAACTAAAAATTATGAATATGGTGAGGTTAACATGAAAAAATAATGAATTGTGTTCAATGGGTATTCTAAAAATAAGTGAATTAATATCGATTACGTGGTTTACCTAATTTCTTGTATGGAAACTATACATATATTATTAGAAAATATGTTTAAAAGGGGATTCATGGTCTACTAAATGGATGTAAATGTATCATTACTCAACATAATTAATGAGGAAGGTGATCACATCAAGAAACCATATGACTTTCATACAAATTAAGAATAAAAAAATTGTGTCTTTTTAAGTAAGTGTTGTATTGGATATATTAAGCAACATTATTTTGTTATTATATGATTGATCAATATTTTTTAAATCTTATATTCTAATGTGGTGGATTTTATTAAAATTGCTACAATAATAAATACAACAATAAATTGATATTGGTGATTATATGTGTGTTTAAAATAATTTTTAAAGGGTCAAATTAAGAAAATTGAAATAATATCACATAATACATGATGTGATTAATTGAAATATATATGATTAAAGTATTAAATTTTTCATTGGATTATAGGTAACATGAGAAAGGAATGAAACATTAACATCTCTACCAATATTAGGTGAATATATCCTTATGATATTTGGAATGAAATATTATTAGCTGATGAAACAACTGGTAGCTATTCGAATGATTTTTTAATAGACATTGATGGAATGAAGATATATGTAATAGAATTTAATAAAATAATTAATGTCCTATTGGACCCAACAATGAGATGACCTTCCATTTCGTTTTCTACATATCAAGCCACAGAATACAAACTTTGACACAAGGAAATCCACATTCTTGCTGAGAAAAAAATTCATATATTAGTCAAATAATAAATTTTGGGTTGTTTAATCACATGAAAAAAGAGCTATAGTTGTTGGGACACACCGATATGCATTGGATTTGTTCAAAATATGTTTATAAGTAAAAATCAAGAGCTGAATTCAACATTATTGGTCCATCTATTATATGAGTAAGAAGAAATAATTATTTCCTTATATTAATATGGAATCTAAATTAATTGAGGCTTCAGAAGAATGTACATAATTTCTATTGATGATGAAATAACTTTTTGATGTTAGAGTTTATGTGAAATATCATTTTTCAATATAATATGATTATTGATCTCTATTAATATTAGAAATATATTATCTATAATACAAGGAAAATAAAATTTTTGATAAATTATTCTTTCATTAATAATAAATTTTCTCAATAGATGATTAAATTAGAGAAAATTTTAATGAATAAATTTTTTTAATATATCATGATGGAGGAACTAACCAAGGGTGAGTATGAGAGTAATTAATTTGACCTTTGAGTCTAACCATATTAATCCAAATAGATGTTGCAAAGAAGTGAACCCTAATCCTTGAGGGATTTTTTTGTTTACATTAATTTATGGTAACACTATTATGAATTAAATTTTTTAAATCATTTCTATATTTTCTGAATTTTTTTAGAAGATCCCTTTGGTTTAATTGATAAATGTAGGGAATTTTTCTATGAGATTATTGGGATATTTATTCCATGATTACTGATGACTATAGTTTGGAGTGTTATTTTATAGTGAAAAAAAGAGAACAATATTGGGTTAATTTTTATAAAGGGTATATTATTGGAATGTCTATTATAGGGTTTAATAGTGGAGGATTGCTTAAGGGAAATGAAATTGAGGAAGAAATCTCATCATAAACTATTCATTTAAATAATGTCAATAATAAAGATAGTGAATCATGTGGTCTTAGTATTGATTATTATAGAATATCATATTCACTTTATGAATTAAAAAATATTAGAGAGTGAATCTTGTTAGATCATAAGTATTTAAGTTGAAATATATTGAAATAATTTTTAAAGGGTTGTGAAAAAACCCAAAGGGAGAGATTGCTAGAAGAAATACCTTGAATATTTTTCAAGGTTTTATTTATTAAAAATGATATTAGAAGATGTACATAGGAGTATAAATTGTATTGATGAATAGTCAATGGATTTTTGGAAAAATCATAAAGATTATTTTCTTATAGTCTAGGTATAATTAAATGGAATTATTGGAATGTTGTGAAAGTGGTTTTTTGGGAAAAGGGAAAGTAGAATGCCAAACCTTAGGGTAAGAACCTAGTCATGTTGGTTAAGAAATGCGGTGAATTTTCCCCCTGATATGTTGACCGGTATTTTTAATTAGAATTATTATTACATAAAATAAGGGATGGAAGACATGGGAATTATGGAAGCCATGATTCATGTTGAATGAGTTTTAATTGATAAGCAAAAATTCATGATCTTTAACGTATATGTAAAGTGTCCTAGGAAATTGAGCAGAACATTAATTGGCCTACATATGTTTTTAGCCTATATATATGGTTTTTATCTATTCACAATGTTTTATCTTTTAGCTAATTTTAGTGATTTTTTAGTGGGTGTGTCAGCATAGTGGATTGAAAGGTCATTCAATAAAGAGCTTTAAGTGAGAAGGTCATGATGTACTCAAAGGGGTTGAACTTGTGAAGCAATAATTAACTAGATGTGAACGAATTCTTATTGGGTATATAGGGAACCTATGAGAAATCAAAGGCCTGTAATCTATGTTCATGTGGAGGATATTCCTTAGAGGTTTGAGATACATGAGTTAATGTTCTAGGAGTACTAGTAAACATTTTATGTTGTGGAGAGACAATCTCTAGACTGATAGTCAATAGAGGATAACATATTTTTCACCATAAATTATTTTTTAGTTATGAGTCATGCGATCTAGAAATTATTATTTACACACCATACTGAAAAATGGCATTCCATGGAGATAATAGTGGAGAAAGTTTTAATTCAATAGTGGTAGTGCTCACACTATAACAAAATTGACTAAGCATAAATATAGATTCATACTCCCTATATTTTTGGAGTGAAATAATGGAATTTAATAAGATATTATCTCAATTTTACTATAGGTATTTAAATGATGTTTCCCCATATAATAAGTGTGGGTTAATGATTAAATAATGGGTAAACTGGTGATTCTACAAAGACATAGAATAGATATTCTTATGTTATTTACGTGAATGAGGGTCATCGATTTGAGATAAATTTAATGAAATGAGTAGTTAAATACATGTTCTATAATGTTAGGGAAGAAATACATCTAGGAGACTATATAACCAATGAATCATATAGTAGAGTTGATACACTAATCGGGTGTAAATATTCTCTTTATTCATGAAGATCATGGAAATAACACTTTTTTGTGTCCTTAAACGATTCAAGTGGGTGACAATAGTAATTAATATGCATTATGAGAGTTGAAAACCTAGTGTTTCAGGATAAGTACATAGTTATATAACATTTGATAATATTTATTTATTATAAAATAATCCACTTAAAAAATTTTCATGGATCATTTTAGTTTATACTTTTTGAATGTTTATTCATAACTCTTTTATCAGAAAAGCATAGATTACAAAGTGAACACTTCCACTCAATATCCATTTTCCCTAATATAAATGGTTTAAAATGAAATACATTATCATGTCATGTAAAATATTCAATACTTTTTACTGGGAATATTTTCTATTCCTACCTATCCTTAACCCCTATGAAAAAAATTTAAAAATGTTGTATGGGCACAAAAATAGTAGTAATGGAAATAAAAGAAAGATATCTATTAGTATAGTTAAAAATCTAAATACCCAAAAAATGGATATCGTAGTATAGTGAAAAATCTAAATACCCAAAAAATGGTTATCGTTTTCAACTTATTTATCATTAAAATAAAAAATATCATATCCACATGTAAGAAATATTTTTTACATAAAGAAAACATTCAAAAACTATAGTAGTAAATTAAATACCTTTGCATGAATATTATAGAGTATGTATATAATACATGTTCACTTATGTAAAAATAAATGGATCCTAGTTAAATCTATTAGATAAACATCTCCATATAAATCCCTCTAAATTAGCTATGATAATATGTAATATTTCCCAATTCATTAGGGATTTATATTCAGATCCCTAACTTTATAAGCAGTTTTGGGCACACCCACTGTATAACCTACATTGAGCTCACCCATCACCATATTTAATTCTCATGTACTATATCATGATTTTTCATCAATATTTTTCTTTTTAATTATTTAACCCTTTAAAAACTCAATTTATCCAATAATAAAAACCCTTTCAGATATAAAAATTCCAGTTCCTTTTAAAAAACAATTTTCCAAATTAATATTACTTGGATAAAGGGAAGAATTTTTTTTATCTAAAGAAAAAAGGATGATTGTAAATGAATCCAAAAAAAATAATTATAATGGTTGTGGGGAAGGTTTTTTGATTCTTATATGTTAAAATAAAATACATTTTTTTCATTTAATATAAAAACTCAAATATTTCATATAAAATATATAAACAGATTCCTTTTGAAAACCATTGAACAATGGCCAAAAATGAAATAAAATTTCTTTTTTAATTCTCATCTATCCATATAAATACATCCATAAATGAATTTCATAATTATGGATATAGAATAAAATTATTTAGAAAATGAAACCTTAAAACACTTGAAATGGTGTTTTAAGGTAATGTTTCTCTTATGCATTGATAACTTATAAACAAATGAAAAATTTATGGATAGGTACTTGAATTGTTTTTTAATGAAACAGTATTAAATATGAATGATAAAATATATCTACAAGGATTATTATAAACCAAAAAAAGACAACATGTGGATAAAATAACTAAAGTATCATAAAAAATAAATTGAAACACAAAATCCCTTACCCTGAGTCTGATTTGTCATGTATGAAATTTATCTTGTTGAGTATTAAATTTAAGTTATTTATTAAATTGTTTAATAATATTTTTCACATTTATTACTCAATTTATTTCACATAATTTTTTGTTATATATAATTGATAATTTTATTAGGAACCATAAACATAGATTGAATGTTCATGAGAATGGAGGACAAAATGAAATTCCCAATAGTTATTCCCCCTCCAAATGAAAGAAACGTTTTTCTCCAATAACTGGTATTTTTTTGGTAATTTTGGAAACCAGACCACTAAAATTTCTGATTCATAGCTTACTCGGAGACAAAATACCTTCTAGGTAATACATGGTTAAGTTATTCCATTTCATACACATATTTGATTCAATATTATGCCTTCATATACCCGAAAACGAGGAAGATATATGGACACTGATTTTATACAAGATGATGACACTACCACTCCATTTCGAGTAAACCTTTATAGAATTATTGTAGCTTCTAACATAATCTCTTTGTCCATTGATATAGAAGACAATGTCATCAACATATAATACATGGGACACCCCACCAGAATGAGCTCTACTATGTTAAGGTTTGATGAATCCATGATTCATATGAGCCACAACATATCTACTAATATCCACATGGACCATAATGAAAATATTATGAAAATATGATCACCTTGTCTTACCCCCTGAAAGACTTCCAAAAACCACAATAACTTTCCATAAAAGGATATTGAACTAGGGTGAGATGTATTATCTTAACAACAATTCCACCAGCCATTCAAAGAACCCATGCACCTCATCACATGTAGAATAAGATTCCACTCAATTAATCATAGGAATTATCCTTACCAACTTTTATAATTACATTTTATCAACAACCATATTATTAATATCTTTTTCTATATTTTTTTAAATTAAAATGGCTTAATGAATTGATCTACTGTTAATGAATATGTTCTTCTCCTCTATGACCCAAATGGGGATGAATTGAGAAATTATTTTTTTGATGATGGATTCTAGTTTCTTGTAATGAAAATTTCTCATGCTTATCAGTTTTAATTGTTTAACAAAGGAGGTATACTTAACTATTTGAACTAGGACCATGATCATGGAATATGCAACTTGAGGGAGAGTAGCACTATGAAATAATTCTAGAATGGGTTCACCGAGGTTTTTTATGAGTTTCTTGGAGATAAAATAAAATGACCCTGTTAATCTGTTTGGTCCAAGAGAACTATCCTTATTAAGGGCTCAAACCAAATCCCATACCTACTTTTCATAATATATATTCACTAAAAAGAGTTAACTTGTGAAGACACAAAATTTAAACTATAACTATATAGATTCATATGAATACTAGGGTATCATTCCTACATGTTTGTGTTAGAGTTGTAGAGAAAGGAATTAATGTGATAGAGTACCATACCCCTGATAACCATTAAGTCAATCGAGAAGTAAAAATCCTCTATTTAAATGTTTTGAACACCACCAAAATGTTTTTCTTTTAGGAATTCATGAAGGAATATAGTATTTTACTCATCTTCCTTGATATTTGTTTCATTGGACCATTATCAATGGAGCCTATCATGCTCTAGTAACATCTCATTAAGAATTATTTTTAGAACTAATGGTGGTAAAGGTATCATAATCCCATGAATCCTATATACTTTCTTCATCTTGGATAGTATCTAATTTAATGTTATCAATGTTGTAGAGGTCTAAGGTGAGGGAGTTGGTCCAAGACACTAAAACATTTTCCATCCATTGTAGTTTGTTCTGGAAACCAATACATAATATTCAATAAGATGGATGATCCCAAGAATCCCACACTACTAAGAGTCGATGTTAATGTTCTAGCCACAGGTCAGAGAATAATACCCATTCTTTTCCATAGTTTCCTTCCTTCATGTTAATGTGGAGTGAATAGTGGTCTGAAAATTCTTGGACTAGGTGAGTTACATATAATATTTTTAATGGAGGATATGGATTAGATATTGAATAAAATAGGTCAATCCTACACCACATTCCCAGGTTACACCAATGGTTATTACACCACATATATTTTTCACCCACGAAAACAAAACATCGGAGACCCTCATGATATGTGATGGATGAGAAACTAGTCCTGCCCTGATGAGAAATTGTGCCTCC
This sequence comes from Viscum album, assembly GCA_963277665.1. Lineage (NCBI taxonomy): Eukaryota > Viridiplantae > Streptophyta > Magnoliopsida > Santalales > Viscaceae > Viscum > Viscum album. The sequence goes on from OY728133.1 coordinate 1,417,034,008, forward strand.
ACCTTAATTTTTGTTGTTTTACATTTTTGTGTTGATATTATCTCCAAACAGCCAAGCCGATTAACTCTAATTGAAGGACCATAGATCACTCTTGATTTTGTTTCTTTCTCTCATGTCACACTTAGCATAAACAATGTAGAAGAATCAGGTCTCATTAATTGAATAATTTTGCGTCATATGTTTTTGATAAAGTTCATATTATACATCCGAAATGGATTGGGTAGGTTGATTATGGTAAAAAGAATAATTATTATGTAATTTACATAATCGTAATCATAAATTAATTAATTTTTAATTTTTCAACCAACCATGTATGTTGGTTAGAAAAAATTAATTACGTCACAATCATGGTGAAATTAGGGTGTACGTACGTGTTAATAACAATTCCATTTTCTAAAAAATGGGAAATAAAATAAGACTTATTAAAATGAAAATTATATAAAAAATAACATATTTAATCTTTAATCAAGATTATATATACTAGCTCTGTGATGAGTTGAGGAAGAATGAATCACATCACTTCATGGAGGTGGTAATTCACATGAATGCATGAAAACATTATCATTTTCCATGGAAGAAAATGTAATAAAATAGATGATATGTTATATCTAAATGTATATAATTTGTTAAATAATATCATATATTTAAATTAAATTTATCATTATAACTATTTGTGATATATGTTGACGGTAAAAAATTATATCGATTTGTGAGGTGGTAGTCTGCATTTCACATGAACGATGATTTAATTTACCATTTAAAGATATTGGAGAATGATAATGGTTATCAAATAAACATTATGACATCTCACAATATTTGATATAATGATTTTATTATAATGTAAAAGTTAATAGAATCTTTTTGGAAATAAAATATGAAATAAAATAAAAAAACTTACTTAAGTTCATTACCTCTTGTTCAGACAACCACATAGGTTTATACCGTTGGACCTACAATGTGGATATTATAACTAAAAAATGTTTTTTTGGATGTTGGAAGAGATTTTATTAAGATATTTGGGTAGGTAGTTTCTAATATAAGATGATATTGAAGTGTGAATAAAGAGGAGAGGGTGTGTCCTTTTATAAGTGAGAGATATGACACACGTAGAATGTTTTAAAAGATTTAAATATTATTATATAATTTTCCTAGAAAAGAGTCCCATAGAAAAATATATTTAATTCATAATTTGGTAAGGAAAAAATAAATTCATATATTAATAATTAAGATAAAATATGGAGGCCTCATCACATAGTTTTAAGCTAGCATAACCTGATTTACCCCTTTACCATGACGACACATATTTTACCTAAATTTATATTTGTAATAGTCAGAAATGAAATTTAAATAATTAATAAATTTTAAAAACTATAATACCAAAATTGAATTCTATTGTTTCAAATTCAATTTCTATTATATGAGGAAATAAATTTAATAGCAAAACCGCAAAACATGATAAAAAAACAATTTTCCATAAAAATGCATTTTTAGTATAAAAATGTTTTTACACAAAATTAAAGTATAATATTGAATCTAATGAAATTAATTGGATTATGTTTAATTAAAATAAAAATAATTAAATTTTGAAATTATTTTATAAAAATAGTTTATTTTAAATATTTAAATGGAAAAGACCTTTTTTTATAAAATCTATATTTTTCACTATTCAGTAAAAATTTAATTTTTTTCAATAAATTCTAAAATTTTAAATATATGTTAATTTAGATTTGATGATTTAAATTTTTTTAGTTATTATAAAATAATATTTCTAAATGATGCATATTTTAATTATATTATCCATTCATAAAATTCAATTAAGATCATTTTTGAAGAAAATTTAATTTTAAATCATAAAATTAACCTATTTGTATTCCATTCTTAATAGCCATAATTAAATGAATGTCAGTTCATTAAATATAATCTAAAATAATTTTATTTCATAAAAATTAATTATAAATTGTGAAAAATTTAATATATTAATATATATATATATATATCACAAATAATATAGTTTTATTGAATATATTTATTTTACCTTCAAATGATTTTTTATTCATTTCAGAAAAATTGAATTTAAATTTACCAAATAGATATATGTATATATTATATATATATAATGTATACATATAAATCTACCATATATATAATGGTCATATTTAATTCCTATATATATCCTTACGTGCTTTACTAAAACATACTCATTTACTTATCTCTCATCATCTCTATCATTTTACTTGTTATTTTACTTATTTCAATTTCTTAAGTTGGGGTAAAAAATATTCATTTAAAATTAATAGGATATATATTTTATGATTTCATTTATATATAAATATATATATATGTGTGTGTGTTTGTGTTTTTGTGTGTATTTACTCCACTTGAACTTTTCATCATGTTGTTTCATATTTTATGTTCATAATGTAATAGGGTTTATCATTCATTGTAATATTTGAAAAATGTTAAATGTAAATTTTATTTTAATTTTCACGAATCAAAATTTATAAAACACAATATTCATTTAAAATATAAATACATATCATTCTATCTAGGAGTTACATTCTACTACCTTGAAGAAAAACTTTCCACGAAATTTTATCACGTTATGCATATGATGGTTTGAATATTTTTTTAGCATTAATTATAATGAGTGGAAGAAAAAACATAGGACCATGAAAGGAAAAAATAATTTTTTTTAAAAAAAATTATCTGTTGAAAACCCAAAAAAAGGATAATAAATACATAATTTTTGAAATAATGAAATGTAAAATATGAAGGTCACCTAGAATAACAAAAAATAAAGTTCCAAAAAATGGTGAAAATTAGAAGGATGGGAAAACATGTACTTAGGAAGAAGAAAATTTTAAGATATAAAATAATAATTATTGACAAGACATGACACCGAAAATTTATCAAAACAAATTCACAAAAGTTTACAGATTTCAATTCAAATACCTTTTCAATTATTTGAGGGGTTCTTTTACTATTAGGAAAATGAACACCAAAAAAAGGTAATACATGACTTTTTTCACTTAATAATACATCCAATTATTTTTCTTCAATCAATTTACACTTATATCACATCTCTGTTTCCTAGAAAATAATATTCATGATTAATTTTTTATACTTGAAGTGCTAAAATAAATTTCTAAAATATCACATGATCTGTAAAAGGTTAATAAGTTGTTTCTATTACCATCCAACACTAACCAAACAAAAATAGATAGAACATGATAGGATAATATCCAATATGAATTAATCTCATACATTAATCTCAAAAAATCTCAACAATAACACCGAAATTTCAACATAAACCATTTTATAAATAACGAATCTTAAAACAAATAAAACTACAAAAGATAAAAAATAATAATAAATTTATTAGAATGATTTTATCACATTTTATTCCAAGATAAAACTAACATTTATCTATAAATAATATAATTCACTCTTAATGTATCATAAAAAAATTAGTATTCCTTGATCATATATTCTTTGCAATATTCTAATCATTTCCCAAAATAATTTCAACATAAAAACATGTTTTCTTTATATAGATAATTCAACATTTAGTCCTCAAATAGAAAACCATATTAGGGGAAAAAATTATTTAACTTAACATTATTATTTACTCCAAATTGTGAATGTATTCAAAAATAATAGTAGTCACATAGTCTAAAAATCTATTTGTAGTCCCATGGTTATACATACAATGAATCATATATTCCCACCATGTAATTACCCATTTATCCAAATTAACCATAATTACCTCAACATCAAAGAACATATTAACCCTAAAGGTTATCAATAATTTTAAACTTATATCCATAAAATAATAAGAAAATTATTCCATTAATAACATTTTAACTATAACAGAATCAAACCCCAAGGATTTTTTTACAATAAATGTCTCCCAAAATGATCTAAACCATCTAGAACTCCCATAAAAAAAACTACAAAATAGTTATCTATTTATTTAACCATATGGTTAAACATAAACTTATAAACCTATGACAGTATCCATAAACCTTAAATTATCTTCAAATGAAAACATCATGATATCAAAAGGCACATACAAATTTTATCAGATACTAACTATAAGGAATCTATCTTAAAAAATTATATAATCATGGGATTTTAGACATGAATTAAATTTCTTATATTTGGAGAATATTTTTAGTTTATTTTTTAGATAATTAATTCATAAATGTTTAATTGAAAAACCATATATTATAAAGTTGTCACTTTGACCATGTTTCCATTTTGTCTATAGTATTTTTTTAAATAAATTATGTTTTCTTTTAATTAAAATCATTTAAGTCTAACAAATAGAATTATTCTTTGTACAATGTCATACATATTCCATTTTTAAAACATTAAATAACATGCAATGAGAAAAAAAGATTAGTAATGGATATAAAAAAATTAAACCATTTAATCTTGTGTGAAAAATGAAATCCTATAAAATATTTACACATTCCACATTATTATATGAGATTTTAAAATAAATCATATACACATGTAAATAATTTTTTTAAAGAAAAATATATTTAAAAATAATAAAAAGAAATTATAAATTATTCCAGGAATATTATATAACTATATTCATAACTCATGTTCAATCATGTTAGAATAACCTATATCCTAATTAAATACATTGGAGAATCCTCCCAAGTTAAATCCTTCATTCATGTATTTGAAGTTAGGAAACACTATCTAATAAATTACAGAGATATATTAGGCACACACACTATATAAACAATCTCAAGATCAACATTCATCATCTATATTGATCATATAGAATATAATGAATAATAAATTTGTACGATTTAAATTTTTTTAATTGTACCACCCTAAAAAAACAATTTTATCCATTAATAATAATAGTTTTTAAAATTGAAATACCATTTCATATTGAAATCCCATCTTCAACATTAAAATACCCAAAAAAGATAATAAGGGTTATTATATGAAGGGAAAATCGAATCATCTATTGTAATCCAAAAATAATATAATGGATATGGTGGGGATAAAATAAGTTTACATTATATAAATTTAAATAAAATATTAATTTTATCTTTCTTTTGTAATTAAAGTCAAAACGGTCCATATAAAATAGGTAAAAAATATTTTTTTTTATTTTTTTTGTAGAAGGTAAAAATATGCATAAGACTTACATTATAACTCATTTATTTCCATTTAAATACATATTTAAATTAATTTGGAAAATATGGGAATAGAAGAAATATATTTTCGATATGAACTATTAAAAAATTAAAAAAGTGGTATTAAGTTATTGTGTCTATTACAACTTGATAATATTTAAATAAAAAAAATTAAAGGAATTATATTTAAATGGTTTCAAAAAATATTTATATTTTGATAAATTATATAAAGAATCCTCAATTTAGTTTATACACCACATAAAAAAACACGTGGTGAAAATAACATACTTCTCAACGAAAAAGTATTGAGACTAAAAACCCCTTATCACAAGTGTGACCATTACATATATTATTTATATTATTAAATAATAAATTTATTGTCATTATTTAAATTAAAAATAACCCTTTTCAATTTTATTATACATTTTATTTCAATTATATTCATGTTATACTTAATAATATAATCGATTAAGTTCCCATCAGATGTTTTTAGAACATTCAACTTAAAATTCAGAAAAGGATTAGGTAGGGTTACTATGGTCAAATTCATCATGATTATATAAATTATTTAATATTATTAATTTTATAATTATAAATTTTACAATTTTTTTATAATTTTTAAACCATCCATTTTTACTGGTTATGAAAAATGAATTATGTTACCATCATAGATAAAATTGGTCATACATATGCATTAGTAACCTTTCGGTATTTCAATAAAAATGAGGGAATAATAGTAATTATAATTTTAACTGTAAAAAAGTATTATTATATAAGAAATATCATATTATAGACTTTAATACACACATATATATAATATTATTATGGGGAGGTGATGTAACGCCCCAACCCTAGTTACCCAGAGTAATTTCATTATTTAATAACATTGGTATGATTAAAAGATATCAAGTCTCGAAAGGCCGATTAGTTTAGTATCCTTGGAAGTACTAGATACATACATAAGTTTACATTACATCATGAAACAAAAACAACAACAACATTTTCCCCCTTTGAACACACTTATATCCTTTATCCTATCCCTACAAGTTAACCATAAATACATCCTCACATCATAGGAAATGTGAAACATAGAAAGGGGTGAGATCAGATGCTCAGTAAGGATAATAATATAGTGGAAACATTCATAAATAAGCATAAAAATTTAAGGCAATGTATAAGACTAAAAAATAATCCTTTTAAACTTAAACATAAACATAATATGGAAAATATACATCAAATAATTCCATTTACTTATTTATAAGGATATTGTACTAGTTGAATAATAACATGCAATATCAATATCCAATTTCATAATAATGGAATGCATAATACTGGACATCATAACCACATAGTCAAAGCCTCGTGTCAAGACTACAAATATTATTTTTTCAAGGTCTTGTATCAATACACTAGTTTGTCTCATGAGACCTACCGATTCATCGAGGAGCTATATTAGGCTCTATATGTCACTTACTAAGTCTAGTGCATCACTCATATGAAAAGGTTGAAACATAACATAAACATTCATATTAAAACTAACATAAGAAATGTATGTACATAAAACATAAAGCATGAGTGGTATAAAAATAACACATCCATAGTCAAACATATCACAAAACCATAAATACAATATGGAAGATTTGTATCATAATAAATCAACTTCAAACAAGTGTTGAATCCATCAAAAGATGCTGACATAGATGAAATAAAAAATACTTGAGAGAAACATATCATTCTATTTTAAAATAATTTAAAAGTAACATAATTATAAAGGAAAACATTTATTTTGAAAATATTATTACAATATTTTAAGAGATACTTTGACGATGTTATAACGGCAGAAAATAGCTGCACCCTTCGTATAAGTTAAATAAAAGACATTCTTACAATAATTTGTTGAAAAGGTCATAAAGTACCATGTTTGGAAAACGATGGAAATATTCCTTTAAAAACATTTTATAAAATGTTAGAAAAGGGTATAAATTAATTTAAAACATATTATAGAAAATAGTAAAATGTTTTGAAATATATTTTTAAGAAACACAGATCTGGATGATAAAGTAGTCCCAGTAGAAACTTACATATACACAACCTCAGATAAGTAAAGAGATTGTAAAATTAACCATTTCCTTGTATTTTTTCTTGGTCAATGGTATGTTAAACTCTTGTATAATAGTTAAATCATTTTTATTAAATTATAAAATAACCACATACATAAATATGATATCATATATGATCCTTTAGTATTTCTTTGTTAATAATATTTCAGTAATATCATCGTTTCGGGTGTTAACAGATTCATTATCCTTTATATGTTTTGTTACATAATTCATTTTTTTTATAGATATGATGTATTTGATTCATATACAGAATGAAACTATGTTTTTAAAAATTATTTTTAATCATAAAAAAAATTATTCTTGAATTGTGACAATGGGGAAATGAATCTGATCGTGTTCGTGGAGACAATAATCCGTAAGTACGCACGAGTGAAAATACCATTCTATTAGTGGGGAAATCATATGTAATTGGATGTTATGTCATATATAAAGAATCAATTACATGTTTTATTTGTTATTTAAATCATTTATACTCATTATTATACCCATCCAAATAGTGAACTGCTAAATGAAAAACTACACCACGACGTGGAGATGGTAAGTCGTACGTACACACCTATGGTGGGTTTGTCCTTTATATGATGGATAAAATAAAGAATATGGTTGTACCATATTTATAACAACATCATTTTTTTATAAGGTACTGATGTTAATATTTCGGCACGGAAACAACAAAGAAAGTGGAAGTGGAAGAAGAAAAGAACTTGATAGAGGTGATGGAATAATTACCTCTTCTTCGAGTGTTTCCTTTTGATTTGATCAAAAGGGCTTCATAAATTGGATTTATGATAAAACTAAGTAATCTAGGTTTATTTTAGGGTAGTTTGGAGGATATTTGAGCATGGGTTGGTAGAGCCAAATTGCATTAGAGGTGTGATTTTGAGAGAAGGGGATTTACCCTTTTATAAGAGAGGTGATGGTCACTTTAGGAAAACTTTGAAACATTATTTTATTATAAAATCCTTTTCAGATTATAATGGATACAAATCGATTTATTTCGAGGAAATGGTGGGAATGGGTAAAAATCCTCTCAACCAATAGGTTTTAGACAGGTTTAGGTCACCATATCAACCTTATATTTTTGATTTAACTCTTAGTTAAATAGTTTAACATTTACCATATCTCCTTGTATTTTTATATTATATGTTTAATAAAAAGAATATAAAATGACAAGAGAACCCAATGTGGTTCATTATTGACATAAAAAACCTTATATAAGTCTTTTTACCAATCCTTAGATTTTAAGGAATATAATATCAATTTATAATATAGTATATGTTTTAAAAACTCATATATGTCAATTTTGTCACTATTTAGTAATTGATTTTTGTTGAAGTCCTAAAAACTTGATAAATTAAAAACAAATTCCTTTAATAAACCTTAAAATGTCATATTAACCTATAAAATTCTTTTAATTCAACAAAAGACTCAATTTACATTTATTTGTATATTTATAATATCAATTTTTTCAATATTTCATTAATAAGGTAATTACATCATCATCATTTTGTCATAAATAAATAAAAAAATTTAATGTATAAAAATTATAAATAAAATACTATTATGTAGGAAATATTTTTATATTTCTAATTAATACTTATAGTCGAATTTATCTTATGTGTATCTATATATTAAAAATGGTTTAGTTATTAAACCTTGAATTTAACACTTTTAACTCTTCTTCAAATAAAATATAATAAATGTCCTAATATAATATATGTGGGTAGAAGAAGATCATATTTTATTACTATAGTCTTTTTGGTCGAAATACACTTAACCATTAGAATTATGACATGTGTTATGATAATTATAATTTCATTCTTACCTTTAATTACCATATTTACTATTAACCGAAGTAAATAAAAGTAAAAAGTTACTATTATATAAAAACTATTATCATATTATTGAACCAAATTTTACTTAATGATATAAACTGTGTCTCTCAAATTTTTGAAATTCAATTCTCAGAAGTGGGAAAATTACATTTTATGCAAATTTACTAACGTACCTAGAAGGTGGGTAAAAGACGGTAAAAAGTTCAATAAAATTTTATACATTTAATTTTATTATAAAAACGACTCAACTGAATTATATTAAATATAGTTTTTAAGTATCTATTTTGAAATAAAATAAATTTAAATAAAATAAATAATTATTTAAATAAAAATTCGGTTTTAAACAATAACACAGTGTTTTTCACTATTCATCCAAAATTGAATTTTTTCTGAAAAATACCAAAAATTCACCATAAGATAATTTTCATATTTCTAATCCAAAAAAGAATGTCCATTTTGGGAACTAAAATTTATAAAATTTCCAAAACAGGGTATTACTATTCATAACAGCTTTTAAAATGGCTCGTTTGATTTGTCATGGTGTGCTAGAACTCAAAGTTGCATACAAAGAAAACTATTGTATTATTCAAAGGAAAACATACATTGGAAGCATGGGGTGTTATATTATCCGATACATCAAATAATTTATTCCTCGAGATTTCTAGAATACTACTACACAAAAACTATTTGGGTGGTTCATTATCATAAGTTCCTCTGGTTCCCATGTTGCCTCAACCATCATATGGTTTCTCCATAGAACTTTTGCCAGACGAGTAGTCTAGTTTCTCAAGACTAGTTCTATAGTACCAAGAATCCTAATTGGATCTTAAAAATAAGACATGTTATGTTCCAGTGAAATTTCTTCATAGGTGAGTACATGCAATGGGTCAGGCATGAATTTTCTCAATAATGATACGCATAACACATCATGAACCTTGGAGTAACTTGGCGGCATTGCCAAATGGTAAGCTATAACTCTAATTCGTTCTAGAATTTCAAAAGGTATGATGTACCTGAGACTTAATTTACCCTTCTTTTCAAATCATATAACACCCTTCCTTGGAGATACCTTCAATAAAACACGATCTCCTACTTGAAATTCCAAATCCTTCCATCGATTACCAGCAGAGATCTTGTGCCTACATTGAGATGCTTTGAAGTGGGTTTGGATAATCATCAAATATTCCATTTTTTCTTCAACAAGTTCTGAGAGAGTGAGTTTCTTTTCACCAACATCATCCCAACAAGTTGGTGTGGGAAATATCTTTCCATATAACGCTTTTTATGGTGCCATCTGAATATTTGAATGGAAGCTATTGATTTAGGAAAATTCTACCAGTGGTTAATACATATCCCACATACCTTGAATGTCTAGTGAGAATGATATCAATATGTCTTATAAGGTTTGAATATCCTTTTCTTATTTTCCCTAAGTTTGAGGGTGGTAGGATGTGCACAAATGGAGTTCAGTATCTAGGCCCTTCTAAAGACTTTTCCAGAATCATGAAGTAAAAAAGGGATCACAATCAGAAATTATCAATAGGGGCACTCCATAAAGACTTTCAACTTCATTAATATATAGTCTTGCTAAACGTTAAAGTGGTAAATATTATCTTACATCATGATAATGTGGTGAATTGGTAAGACGATCAACAATGACCCATACTACATCATTCCTTCTAAGAGTCTTTGGTATCCCCTTGACAAAAACCATTGTAATATCATCCCATTTCCACTCAGGTATGGGAAGAGGTTGCATGAATCCTCTAGGATTTTTTCTTCCCTACTTTACCTATTGAGAAACTATAAATCCTGACACATAATAAAAAATCTCCTTTTTATTTTTTCCCACCAAAAATGTTCCTTCAAATATCTATACATCTTAGTGCTACCATGGTGTAAAATGAAATTTGAGCTATGGGCATCATCTAACAATTCGCTTTTCATATCAATATTGTCAGGAACACGATGTATCTTCCCAAATTTCAAAATTCCATATTCATATATAAAGTTGATCAATCTCCTATCATTCATAGCTTTAATTTTCTTTTGAAACTCCTCATCATTAGTCTTAGAAAATTTTATCATTTCTAGTAAATATGGTTTGGAAACCATTTGAATAAGTATTGATGTTTCACCTTCCATGATTATTCCCATATCCTTATTTACTAGATCCATGAAAATAATATCTCTTTAAACACTCATCTTATTCAAAACTCCATGATCCTTTTTTCATGAAGAATCATCCACCATATTTTCCTTCCCTGGGGTGGAAGTGTATAGTGCAATCATAATACTTGAGTAGCTCGAGCCGTCGCCTTTGCCTCATGTTGAATTTTTTTTTTGTGAGAAAATATACTTGAAATTATTTTGATCAATATAAATCTCAAATTTTTCACCATATAGATAGTGTTTTGGTATCTCCCAAATTTACCCACGTTTTTAGGGTTAATCGATCAATTGTAGACTAGCTTGGGTTGTCAATTCCTCGGAGACCTAAGAAGAAACCTATAGAAACGCACATTCTATGGACTATTTTTGGATATGAAGTGGCCAACATGGGTAGAGTTTAGAGTGGTTTAAGTGTACTATAATATAATTAAGTGAATTTAATTTAAAATAATGATTTGATCCTAGGTTATCACTTGGGGTGGATTGGATGTTATTATTTTTTAACGGTTTCAATTTCATATATTTGAGATAGGTTTATTCAAGAAGATCAAACTACTTCATCAATTACTAGTTTAATACCAAAAAAACATAATTCTAATCACCTATACACTTGGAGGATTAAATTCATGAGCACTCCAAGGTAAAGGTTAATATTAGCACTGGAAGTACGCGTCCTAAAAATTCAAGAATGATAAAGAAGTTTAGAAATCATCAAATAAAAATATCAATTAAAAGAAATGATTAGAAATTAATGTGGTGATAAAAAAACCAATACCACCCATTTATACTCCCTTTTATCAAACCATAAGTGGAATATACCTCTATTTATCATATGGTTTCAATGGAAGTGGAAATTAGACTCATGAGGGGGGAATTGGAGAAGTTAAAAAAAAGTGAAATAACGATCACTCCACTATTGTGTGATAATATCAGAAGGTTTGGTGTGAAAAAGTTTACACCTTGAGTAAAAAGTATCAAAGTGATAAGAATAATAATATGGAAGGATAATATTAACAACTATTATAAAGAAGATAAGGCAATTCAACAACTTATAATTGAAGGAATGCGATTACAACATCAAATTGGCAGCATAAAATTAAAATGAAACAAAGAACCAAGATCCTTCAATACTCAAAAACCACTACATTAAATAATAATTTTGAGATCCTTGTGTCTATCCCCCATCATTCCATGTCTACTCAGTTAATGGTGGTAGGACAAGGGTGGTGGAAATTAAGGGAGAGGAGACTTCTCCACCATTGACACGAAGTTGCAATCAACTTTTATCCACTGAAAAGATGTGCCTAGATGGCCTTTTATATGGTTAAATTGGAGTGGGACGTAGGAGACACAAATGAAGGAAATAATGTCTTATTAATCTATGTACCATTTTAGCCCAAAATAATTTTTGGTTTTCGAGATATGATTAAATTGGAGGGTTGTTTTTCTGGGCCACAAAATCTGGGCCAGAATTTCATCTTCCACTTGGGCCAATTAGAACACCATTAAATCTTCTGGATTATCTCTTTTCACTATGTTATGAAATGTTCCCCATGATTTCCTCTATCTTCAGATAAATTTTTAGAATCATTGGGCATGTGTCTTGGCCGCTATAGTCTTTTTATTGGGATGATGTCCCATATACTTTTCTCAGAATGTGTTGGTATGAAAGCCCATTTTTGTGGTCTTCCAATGCAAATCTTCAAGTTCTCCAAAATAACGACTTGTTCTTTATTGAATGGGATACCTGAAAAAAAAATATTAAAAAAAATCAAGACCATCTTGTATTTTAGGAGGTCTCTAAAAATGTACCATGTAATTGTGCATTTTAAGAGAGAATTACAATCATAATGTGAATTAATGTTCAAAGTGTATCATGCAATAAATGGTATTTATGAATTATAAATAAAATGAATATTATATATATTAAAAATAAATATTAGTCTCATTTAGTTGATAATCACACCCCCTAACATGAGTTTTTCTAGTCCCGAGAAAAATATATGTCAACAACATGAAATTCAAATTCCCTTTTCCAAAAACATTTTAATATACGTTGATCTGAAAGAAGAATTATACCAAAAAAACATGAAACCCATAAAAATATTTTAATATAAGACAGTTTAATAAGTATATCTCAATCCCAAGCCCGTTATTTTGTTCAAATTCATCGCTACATTTAATCCAATTTCAAAAAAGTATGATGATGTGTTGTGTGACACAAAAGACATGTGGGTTCATTTTTATTCAAGGGGAAAATGAATAAGGTGCTAGGTGGAATAACATTTCAATATAAATATTAGTATCCAATTTTTTTTAATTATTTATTTATATTTTTCTATTTTAATTGAAATTTCACTCAATAGATTCAAACCTTGTTGCGAGACTTTACCGATGACTCACAGGCTCAAAGAGCTTAGGGCATCAAGTGAAGCCCACATACTCTGGCATCATCTCAAGTTAACTCAGTCAAAAAAAAAGTCAAATTACTACAATTAGAGATAAAATTACTAACTATGGGCTAGAAAACTATAGAGTCACAATCTCCAAGTGCCGAAAGCCACACATTAGGTCATTACATTTCTCTACGAACAATTTTTTTTGTTTTTTTGATTTTTTTAATTTAATATTCATATTAAAACTAAAATGATCACAAAAAAATATGCTATTTATTTAGGGGACGCCATGAAATCAAACTAATACTCCACAATCCATAGGATGTGAATTGTGATTTTTTATTTGGATGAAAATATAAACGATGAAATATCACATTCGACAACCACACCTTCCAAAAATCTATGCTCATGAAATTATACATGGATTAAAATCAAAATCAGGGAATGATAAATTATTTTATATTCAGTTTCAAGGTTTTAAATGTGTATCATCGTGTTCAATGTTAAACAATGTTTTCCTTCCATTCACACAAATTTTTTGAAATCAATTTTTTTCACACAATTTCTTTTTATTTCATCTCCCCCACATAAAATAACATTGTACCCTATATTTGATGAAAAGAAAACTTAGAAGGGGTAGAGGCAGATAAAGGGAGTTTAAAAAGGAAATTGAAAATGAGGATAATGGAATTAAGTCACCTGATGGTTGATGTTGAAGTTCATGCTCTCCAATTTACTCATTTGATATCCTTGTTACTCGCAAAGTTCCCTAGTGGAAAAAAAGAAAAAAACAAATAGACAAAAATATATATATATATATATATATAATAAGGATAGTAAAATATAAGTATATATATAAAATTTATATAATAAAGAAGAACAATAAGCTGTAGGTCTGTGGTAAGCCCGCACCCCAATCTTCCTTCGGTCCCGGGTTTGAGTCCCCATGGCTTCGCTGGTTGTGACGGGGTTTTCCCCATGACCTACGATGTGTCCTTTTAAATTTTTTATTATATATATTTTTATTTTAACCTAAAAACACATAATAATAAAATGAACTAATGATACATCGTCTTATTTGTAAATTTATGGGTAAGGTATTACTCAACGATCACACCATGTGACACAGATGAATATGACACACCCCTTTGATACCCATCGATACTCATAAAAGACGAACATGTCCAAAGTATTTTTTTAATATCTAAATGCTTCATTAATCGTATTAGAAAAATAATGATGATTCAAAAATACTAGAAACATGAAAACCCTGGGCTTCCTCCCATGTAGTGCTTTTGGTTAACGCCCCTAGTTCAACTTAAACTCCTAATTGTTTAAGTGTTTTCCTCATATAAGGTTAGTTCACATAAGTCTTTATCTACATAATATTTTTGTAATGGTTTAATAAATGGTATGACTCTATGACCATTAACTTTAGAGATTTTACCATTGGTGGGATCTTAAATTTCTACATCCCCATAGGGGTTCACCTTATGCACTATGTATAGACCCGACCATCTGGACCTCAACTTTCATGGGTGTAAATGAAGATTAGAGATATACAAAATAATAGGCTTACATTTTACAATGTGTTTGTTTTTTAGATTTAAATATTTGAAGGCTTGAACTCTAGATTTATTTATCCTTAAATATTCATAAGCCTCCTTCCTAAGTTCCTCAAGTTTGTTTAGATCTAATTTCTTTTTTGTTCTGGCCAATGAGATGTCATAATTATTTTTCTTAATTTTGTAAAATGCCTGATGTTCAATTTCAATCGGTAAATGGCATGCTCTTACATAAACCAAGCTATATTGGGACATTTCTAAAATGGTTTTATATGCAGTTCTATATGCCCAAAGATCATCTAAGAGTTTGTTCGACAAATATTTCCTAGATGGATTAACCGTTTTCTCAAGAATTTGTTTTATTTTATGATTGGCTAACTCAACATAATGATTGGTCTGTGGGTGGTAATAAGTGGTCACTTTATGAGAAATTACATACCTTTCCATGAGTTTTGAGAATGGATGATTGTTAAAATGAGTTCCACTGTCATTAATGATTGTCTTAATAATTCCAAATGTATAGAGGATGTTTTCCTTAAGAAATCTAATCACAGTTTTAGGATCAATGGATTTTGTTGGAATGGCATAAACCCATTTGGATACATAATCGACAGTTAAAATTATGTACACATATCTACTAGAGTTTGTGAAGGGACCCATGAAATTGATTCCCCAGCAGACAATGATTTCAATCACTAAGATGGGAGTGAGTGGAATTAAATTCCTTTTTGTGATGGACCTTACTTGTTTACACCTAGGATATCTTTGAAAAAATGTGTAGGAGTCCCTTGAGAGGGTGGTACAGAAGAGACCACACTGAAGAACCTTAGTTAGAAGTTTTTTAAAGGAAAAGTGACCTCCACATGCCTCACGATGACAAAATTTAAGGATGGAATCTGGTTAAGATATGGGACTCCCCTCTTAATGACTTGGTCAGGGTAGAACTTATAGAAGTATAGATCATCCAAAAAATAGTTCCTAACATCAGAAATGAATTTCTCTCGAGCATGAGTCCTTAAGAATTTCAGAATGAATCCTGTAACTATGAAGTTGGCTATGTCAGTATACCATGGGAAATCACTCACTGAATAGAGCTTCTCATCGAGAAATGAATCAGACATAGAAATGTGATTTGAGTTGTCTTTTAATTCCATCCTAGGGAGGTGATCATATAAAAAAATTTCAACACCCTTTTTTATCATTGATTTTGAATTCAAATTCTTGTAATAGAAGGACCCACCTAATCAGTCTAGCCTAGGCATCCTGTTTTTGGAACAGGTATTTCAGTGTAGAATGTTCAGTGAACATAATAATGGGGGATCCTAAGAGGTAGGACCTAAACATCTATATAGAAAACACAATATCATGTAAATTCTATTATATGGTGGTGTTGTTAATTTGGGAATCATTTATGGATTTTATTGCATAAGAAAAGACAAAAGGAGTTATATCACAACATTGTTCTAACCCAGATCCTATAGCAAAGTGACTAGAATCACACCGAAGTTAGAAAGGAAGTTCCCAATTTGAAGATTTCATAATGGGAGGAGAGTTAAGAGAGGATTTGAGGGTTCATAATGAACCCTCACAACTTCCTGTCCAAAAAATGGGGCATCCTTTACTATGAGAGCAAAAAGGGGACATGAGATTGAACTAAAGTCCTTGATGAATCTTCTATAGAATCTAGAATGTCCTAAAAAGGACTTCACATCCTTAACTGTTCTATGTGATGGAAGGTGGCGAATGATTTCATCATTGGATTTATCTACTTAAAACCCCCTAGTCGAGACTAGATGGCCACAGACTAGTCCCTCTTTAACCATGAAATGAAATTTCTCCCAATTTAAGACTAGATTATTTTATTTAAATCTTGACAAGAACCACTCCATATTCCTCAGAAATCCATCAAATGTATCCCCAAACATAGAGAAGTCATCCATGAATACATCTAGAAAATCCCCTACCATGTATGAGAATATTCCATTCATGCATCATTGGAATGTTCTAGGGGCATTGCAAAAGCCAAAGGGCATGAGTTTGAAAGAAAAGGTGCCAAATAGACATGTGAATGTAGCCTTCTCTTGATCGTCTAGGGAGACATCAATTTGATTATACCACAAGCACCCATTTAAGAAATAGTAGAAGGCATGACCTGCGACTCTCTCAAGGACATGGTCAATGAATAGTAAGGGGAAATGGTCCTTCTTGGTAAATGAGTTTAGCTTCCTATATTCGATGCAGACGCTCCAGACACTATTCACCCTTGTTAGAAGAATAACTCTATAATTATTGGTTATCAGTGTGATTTTTTTTTCTTGGGAACCACTTAGATTGGGATGTCCCACTCACTCTCGGCTATAGGATATATGATACCAACTTTTAAAAATTTCAGAAGTTCTTTTCTCACTACATCAATGAGATTAGGATTGATTTGAAATTGAGGTTGATGAAATGGATTCGAATTAGATTCCCTAACAATCCTATGAGACCCGATAAGTGGGCTAATTCAAGGAATATTAAACAGGGTCCATCCAATGGATTTCATAGGTTTCCTAAGGACATCTAGAAGCATCCTCTCATGACTGGCTTGTAGAAAAGAAGAAATTATAATAGGATGTGTCTGATTGTCCACTAGGAAGACATAATTGAGTGCAGTGGGAAGTTCCTTCAATTCAAGATCAGGTTGGTACAGAATTTCAACAGAATATTGGGACATAGGATCAAGATAGATTTTGTTTCCTAGAGTTTTAGATAGAATTGAATCCCCATGTGTAGAAGTTTCATCTATAAGTTTCGTTTGATTAGTTTAGGGAAGGAAGTTTGATTGGTCTCCATGAATGTGGTTTCCAGAAAGGTTTCACTGATTGTTGGACCAAAGTATTCATCATAAGAGCAATTTGAAAATGATTCAAGCCTATGAAATATACTTCCTTCATGTGAACAAAGAAAATCAATCTCATCCAGACTTAAACATCCCTCAAATATTCCTTGACGTTCTATGGATTCATTATGAAGGCTTCCTATCATGTTTACTACATGAATTTCCTCGTAACCCCCTATTTGTGAGCTTTCATTATAGATGTTCAAGTCTAGAATCATGTTTCCAATGGTGATGGACATGTTAAAATTTCAAACTAGGATAACAAAGTTGATTATTGCAAGGAAGTGAAGACCAGGGATGATTGGGGTTTGTTCCTAGTTTCCTTTGTTAGGATTGTTCTCAAGGAAGATGAAGTCAGTAGGGTAGATGATGTTTTCTACTTTTACCAGAACATCCTTTAAAATCCCCTTTATAACCCTAATGCTATGATAAGCAAGTTGAAGTGTGAATGATGTGGGTTAGAGCTCTTCTAGGCCAAACATGAAGTACACATCATAGGGGATGAGATTGACACAGGCACCTTGGTCACACAAGGCATTGAAAACATTTTTCTCTCCTTGTTCAACATTAATGTAATGACATCCTGGGTCTTTTATATTTAGTGAAAGGGTTCCTTAGATTTTTGTGCTGAAATTTTCTTCTAGAAGGACTTTCTTTTAATGCGAGAATTTTTTTTAAATGTGCAGTGGTATTTAATGTATTTTGAGTATGCATGAATGTATTGAATATCATCTAAGATTGGAATGTTCAACTTGACTTCTGAGAATATTTCCCTCAATTATTCATTCAATTTAGGCTTGGTTTTCCACCTCATGCATTGAATAATTGGTTTTGGTTGTGGGTTTGTTTGTTGAAGGGTTGTTTCTTCCACATTGTTATCAGTTTCTTCAGTGTGATCATGTGGTTCATTAAATTTTTCATTAGAGTTTGAAACTTCACCTGGTTTTTGTCTTATTTGTTTAGGATTCCCAATTGATTTCACACTTCTTTAAACATTTACAACCTTTATTTGTTCCTGAATTGTTTGAGTGAAACTTGACTTTCCCCATACAATTTGTTGTGGAATGGCTTGTGTAGGAACGATTACCTTTCCTGTTTTGATGGTTTGGATTTCTTGGTTTAGGGAAGTTACTTCTGAGTTCATCATTTCCATTTTTTGCAGAGTTGTTCTAGTTGGAATTTTGGAATAGTTTGGGTTGGTGCTTGAGAAGATTGGTTTATCCTTGGGGGATATTTTGGAGGTGGGATGGTTTGTTGAAAATGGACTGGTGGCTGTTGGTATTAGATAGGTTGGTTTTGAAACTAGTTATCGGTTTGGAAGATTTGATGGGTGTAAAAATTTTGTCCCTTTGGTTGGCTAGGTTGTTGGTTATCATTCCAGCGAAATCCTAGGTGCTTATTATACCTTGGGTTGAATGTGTTTTTGTATTGGGGATTTTGAAAGTTTAGAGCATTGAACTCAGCTGGACTTCCTCCAAGAAGAACATCTTTAATGTAATGGATGGTTGGGAAGTTGTTAGTCTTGTGGTCATGTTTTTTCACACATTGTCCAAAGAGGGTCAACAATTTGAATTTCATGGACCTTCCAAAGATCAATCTCCTCAACCTTCTAAGTGAGTGCAGCATGTTTCACACTATAGTTTTCCTCCCATGAAGTATGTGAATTACACCCGATTTGGGTAGCTTCTCATTGTATGGTGATTTTACCCATGATTGATTTTGTTCTCAAAGGATTCCTAGATACTCGTAAGCATCATTTGGGGCTTTCTTTTTGAAAGTTCCATTACCCATCATGTCAGTGAATTGTTTGTTTCCCAGACCCAAACCTACATAGAAAATTCAAACTTATTCTGGGATTAAAAATCAATGGGGAGGTACCATGTTGAGTGTGTCTTTGAACCTTTACCATGTTTCATAAAACGACTCTACCTAATTTCAAAAAATGTTTTGGATTCACTTTTTATGTTTATTTGTTTTGTGGTGGGGAAAGTATTTTTTGTATAATTCTTTTTGTAATTGGTCCCAATAGTATATGGATTATGGACTCAAATTAATTAGACAATTTTTAGCTTGACCATTTAAAGAAAATGGAAATATCCTCATCTTATCTAATTCTATTTGATGTGGTAGACACATGGTTTCTACAATGTCATTGAACTCTTTTACGTGAAGGTAGGGCATCTCGGACTCCATTCCATGGAATGTGGGAAGGTTGTTTTGTTCATGGTGTTTAAATATGTAATTTGAATATTCTAAGGAATTGTGCATAATACATGGGGGGAATTTTTCCTAGAAGGTGTGATGTAGTCATTCATGGTTACATCGACTACATTCCCCAAGTTTGGGGCTGCCTCATTTGGATTTCCATTTTGGTTCAAACCTGGGTTTTTGAGTTGGTTTATTTGAAGACCATCTATTGAAATGGGATCGATTTTTTACTCTGGTGTATTAAGAAGATTAGGATCTAATTGAAAGAGTTTCCTTGCTTTACTTGACTCCCAAAAATTAGGACTACCGACCATAACTAGACGATTGTATTGGTCACTAGTGTAGGTGGACATGTGCCAAAAGAAATAAAATACAAGAAAGGGAAAAGATAATAGAATTTGGATAAGAATAAAAGAAATGGGGGAGAATAAAATGTTTGTTTAATATAACTTACTTGGGTCCCCGACAACAGTGAAAACATTTGGCCTCACCCAAATTAACCCAAGTTTTTAGGGTTAAGCGGTCAATTGTTGAGTAGCTTGGGTTGTCGATTCCTAAGAGACCAAAGAAGAAACCTATAGACTGGATCATTCTCTAGACTGTTTTTGGATATGAAGTGGCCAACTTGGGTTTATTTTAGATGGGTTTAAGTTAAATCTAAGAGAGTTAATTGAATTCAATTTAAAAGTATGATTTGATCCTAGGTTATAACTTGGGATGGATTGGATGAAATTCTTTTTTAACAGCATCAATTTCTTATATTTGAAATGGGTTTATTCAAGAAGATCAAACAACTTCCTTACATACTGGTTTTATTCTAACACACCATAATAATAATCACCTATAAACTTGGAGGATCAAATTCATGAGCTCTCTAAGGTAAAGGTTCGTATTAGCACTTGAAGTATGTGGCCTTAAAATTCAACAAGGGTGATGATGTTTAAAAAGCGCCAAATAAATATATAAATTAAAAAAAATTATTATTCATTAATGGGGTGATAAATAACATCCATTCCAGACCCTTGATACTCCCCTGGGTCAAGAAATATGTGGGGTATCACTCCATTGATCATATGGTTTCAATTGAAGCAGGAAGTAGACTCATGAGGGGGAAATTTGAAAAGTAAAAAAAAGTTAGATAACGGTCACTCCACCATTGTGTGATAATATCACAAGGTTTGGTGTGAACAATTTCACACATTGAGTAAATAGTATGAAAATTATATAAATAATAAAAGGAAAAGAGAATATGAATAACTTTTATAAACAATCTATGGTATTTCAAGAACTTACAATTGAAGAAATGCGATTACAACATCAAATTTGCTGCATAACATTAAAATGAAACAATGATCAAATATCCCTCAATCATTCAAAACCACTGAAATAAATATAAATTATAAGTGCCTTGGGTCGATCCACTATCTTTCCAAGTCTCCTCAATTAATGGTGGTAGGCATAGGATGGTGGAAAGTAATGGAGATGAGTCTTTTCCACCCTTCACTTGTTGTTGTAGCCAAATTTCATTCAAAGAACAGAGGCACCTAGAGGTCATTATAGGTGCCCAAATTGGAGTGTTCCATAAAAGAAAAAAATTAATCTCCGGATGTCGTATAACTATATGTAAAATTTCATCCCAAAATAATTTTTGGTTTCTGAGATATGATTAAATTGGTGGGCTATTTTTCAAGGCCATAGAATCTGGGCAAGAATTTTATCTTCTACTTGGGACGACTAGAACTCCATTGAAAAATTCGAATTAGATCTTGTGACAGTTTCATTAAATTTTTCCCATGATATACACTATCTTCAGTTGAATATTTAGAATAATTAGGCTTGAAATGTGGCCTATACAGTCTCTTTATTGAGATGATGTCAAGTTTACTTATCCCATAATTTGTTTGCATGAATTCCCATTTTGGTGGTCTTCCAATGTGAATCATCACGTTCTACAAAAAATTAATTGTTACTTATAGAATGGGATACCAAAAAATAAAATATGAAATAAAATCAAGACCATTTTGTATTTTAAGAGGTATTAAAATATGTACCATGTAACTGTTCATTTTATAGGGAATTAGAATCACAATGTGAATTAATGTTTAATGTGTAAAATGTACTAAAATGGTTTTTTTAATAATAAAGAACATGAATGTTATATATATTAACCATGAATACTAGCCTCATTTTGTGGTTAATCACACTCCCCAACATGAGTTTTTCTAGTCCCACGCAAAATGTATCTCAACAATATTAAATTTGAATTCACTTTTACAAAAAAAATTTAATATACATTGATCACCAAGAACCCTTATAACAAACAATGATGAAACCCATAAAAATATTTTAATTCAAGATAGTTTCATAAGAATATCCCAATCCTAATCCCGTTCTTTTTTTCAAATTCATCACCACATTTCCTCAAATTTCAATCAAGTATGATGATTTGTTGTGTGTCTAAAAAGACATGGGTTTCATCTTTATTCAAGGGGAAAATGATAGAGGCTCTAGGTAGAATCAAATTTCAATATTAAGACGAGTATTCAAATTTTTTATTGTTTTTGTTTTCAATTTTTCCCTGGTAATTGAAATTTCACTCAATAGGGTCAACCCATGTAGCGAGACTTTGTCGATGAATCCCATGCTCAAAGACCTTAGGGCACCAAGTAAAGCCCACAGACTCATGAATCATCTCAAGTAAACTCTATAAAAAACAAATTCAAATTACCACAAGTGGAGATAAAATTACTAACTCTGGGCTATAAAACTATGAAGTCATGATTCCCAATTTCTGAAAGCCACACATCAGGTCATTTCATTGCTCTACGTGAAAATTTATTGTTTTTTTATTTTTTTATTATTGAATACTCATATTAAAACTAAAATTATCACAAAACCTATTCTATTTATTTGGGGGACCGCATGAACTCAAATTAATACCACAAAATCTATAGGATGTGAATTGTGATTTTTTTTATTTAGATGAAAATATAAATGATGAAATATCACATTGGAAAACCACACA
Source organism: Viscum album (assembly GCA_963277665.1). Classification (NCBI taxonomy): domain Eukaryota; kingdom Viridiplantae; phylum Streptophyta; class Magnoliopsida; order Santalales; family Viscaceae; genus Viscum; species Viscum album. Next base: position 1,417,057,372 of record OY728133.1, read on the forward strand.
TTCAAAAAATCAATGCTCATGAAATTATACATGGATTAAAATCAGAATCAAGGAATGCTAATTTATTTGATATTCTATTTTAAGGTTTTTAATTTGTATTATCATGATCAATGTTGAAGGAATTTTCGTTCCATTTATGAGCAATTTTTCAAATCTTTTTTTTCACACAAAAGCAAAATTTTTATTTCATCTCCACCCCAACATAAAATAACACTATCCACAGTGTTTGAAGAAAATAATATTTAGATGGAAAAGAGGCAGATAAGGGGTGTTAAAAATGGAAATTGAAAATGAAGATCATGTAATTAAGTCACCAAGTGGGTGAAGATGTAGTTCGTGAGAATCCAATTTAGACCTTTGATATCCTTGTTTCTCGTAGAGTTCCCCAGTGGAAGAAGGAAAAAAACAATCAATACAAAATAATATATATATATTTATATATTAACGAAAGTAAAATATATGTATATATATACAAATTATATAATAATTAATCCTAATAAATTGTAGGTCAGTGGTACTCGCACCTAGGTCTCCCTTCGGTCCCGATTTCAAGTCCCTACTGCTTCACTGGTTGTGACGAGGTTTTACCTATGACCTACGACATGTACTTTTAATTTTTTTATTATATATTTTTTATTTTAACATAAAAAAACATAAAAATAAAATGAACAGATGATACATTGTCTTCTTTTTAAATTTTTGTGTGAGGTATTACTCAAGGATGACAACACGCGACATAGATGACTATAGTTATCCCCTTTCATACCCATCCATACTCATAATAGATGAACCATTCAACTATCTATTTTTTTAAATATCAAAATGAATAATTAATCATATTTGAAAAATAAAATAATTAAAGAATATTGGAAACATGAAAACCACTTGTAGCCTCCCATGTAGAACTTTTGTTTAAGGTCGATATCTCAACATAAACCCCTAACTGTTTAAGTATTTTCCTCATATAAGGTTGTTTCACACAAGTCTTCATCTACTTTTTATTTTTGGAATGGTTTAATGAATGGTTTGAATATATGACCATTAATTTTAAAGGTTTGACCATTGGGGGGATCATGAATTTCTAGAGCCCCATGGGGGTACACCTTTTCCACTATGTATGGACCCCACCATCTTATCCTCAACTTTCCCAGGTGTAAAGGAATTTTATAGCTATAAAAAAGAATAGGTTTACCTAGTACAATTTGATTTGTTTTATGATTATGAGACTGGAAGTCTTGACCTCTAGACTTATTTATCCTTGAATTTTTATTAGCCTCCATCCTATGTTCTTCAAGATCATTAAGATCTAATTTTCTTTTTTGTTCTGGACAATGAGTGGTCATAATTCATTTTCATAATGGCTCAAAAATCCATATGTTCATTTTCAACTAGTAAATGACATGCTTTTCCATAAACCAACCTATATTGGGACATTCCTAAAATGGTTTCATATGCAGTTTTATATGCCCAAATAGTATGTAAGAGTTTCCTCGACCAATATTTTTTAGGTGGATTAACCATTTTCTCAAAAATTTGTTTGATTTCTTGATTGCTTAACTCAGATTGACCATTGGTCTGTGGGTGGTAAGAAGTGGACACTTTTTGAGAAATTCCATACATGTCCATGAGTGTGGAGAATGGATGATTACAAAAATCAGTTCCACGATCACTAATGATTGCTCTAAGAATTCCTAATATAGAGAGTATGTTTTCCTTAGGAAATCTTATCACAGTTTGATGATCATTTGATTTTTTTTGGAATGGCTTCAAATCATTCAGATTAATAATCAAAAGATAAAAGTATGTAAAGATATCCACAAGAGTTTGGGTATAGACCCATGAAATCGATTCCCTAGCAGTCAAAGTTTTCAATCACTAAGATGGGAGTGGGTGGCATTTTATTCCTTTTTGTGATGAACCCTACATGTTGACACCCTGGACAACATTGAAAAAATTTGTTGGAGTCCCTTGAGAGGGTGGGCCAGAATAGAAAACATTGAAGAACCTTAGAAGATATTTTTTATAGGAAAAATGACCTCCACATGCCCCAATATGACTAAATTTAAGGATGGAATCTTGTTCAGATTCTACGACACGCCTCCTAATGACATGGTCAGGGTAGAACTTATAGAGGTATGGATCATCAAACACATAGTTCCTAACATCATAAAGTAATTTCCTTCGATCATGATTCCCTAATAATTTTGGAATGAATCCTATAACTAATAAGCTGGCTACGTCGGCATACCATGTGCGATCACTCATTGAATAGAGGTGCTCATCTGGAAATGAATCTGACACAGAAAGGTGATTTGAGTTATCTTTTAATCCCATCTTAGAGATATGATCAGATACAACCTTTTCAACACCCTTTTAATACTTTATTGTGATGTCAAATACTTGTAATAGAAGGACCCACCTAATAATTCTAGCCTTATGATCTGGTTTTTGGAAGAGGTGTTTTTGTGCTGAATGGTCAGTGAACACCATGATGGGGGATCCTAAGATGTAGGACCTAAACATATCTAAGGAAATCAAAATAGCATGTAACTCTTTTTCTGGGGTGGTGTAGTTGATTTGGGCATCATTTATGGATTTTATTGCATAAGGAATGACATAACAAGTTTTATCATAACGTTGTGCTAACACAACTCTAATAAAAAATCACTATAATCACACATAAGTTTGAAAGGAAGGTACAAATTTGGAGATTTCATAACCTTAGTTGAGGTGAGAGAGGGTTTGAGGGTTGATAATGAACCCACACAGCTTCCTGTCTAAACAAATAGAGCATCATTTACTAGGAGATCATAAAGCGGATGGGAGATTAAACTAATGTCCTTGATGAATCTTCTAAAGAAACCATCATGTCATAAAATATTCCTCACTTCCTTAACAGTTCTGGGTGATGGAAGGTGATGAATGTTTTCAACCTTGGCTTTATAAACTTAAATCCCCCTACACGAGACTAGATAGCCATAGAGCAGTCCTTCTTTAACTATGAAATGGCATTTCCCCAGTTTAGGACTAGATTATTTTCTTCACATCTTGACAAGAATATCTCCACATTCCTCAGACATCCACCAAACGTATCCCAAAACATAGAGAATTCATCCACGAAGACCTCTAGAAAATCCCATACCATGTTTGAGAATATTCCCATCATGCTCCGCAGGAAGGTTCTAGGGGCATTGCATAACCCAAATGTCATGGGTTTGAAAGAAATGTTTCTGAATGGACATTTGAATATAGTATTCCCTTGATCATCTAGGGAGATCTCAATTTTATTACACCCCGAGTACCCATCTAATAAATAGTTGAAGGCGTGACTTGTGACTCTTTCAAGGACTTGGTCAACAAATGGTAAGGGGAAATGGTCCTTCTTGTTAAATGTGTTTAGCTTCCTATAATCAATTCAGACTCTCCAGCCATAACTCACGCTTTTTGTAAGAATCTCACCATCCTAATTGGTTATCCCTGTGATTCTTGCCGTCTTGGGAACCACTTGGATTGGGATGAACCACTAACTCTCATCTATAGGATATATGATACCAACATTTAACAATTTCAGAAGTTCTTTTCTCACTAATTTCATAAGATTAAGATGGAGTCATCGTTGAAGTTGACTACATGGCTTTGAATCAGATTCCAGAAGAATTTTATGAGTCCCGATAAGTGGGATAATCCCAAGAATATCAGATAGGGTCCAACCAATGGATTTTTTTGGTTTCTTAAGGACATCTAGAATCATCCTATCATGATTGGATTCAAGAGAATAATTAATGAAATTAGGATGTGTTTTATTTCCCCCTAGGAAGGCATACTTGAGTGTAGCATGAATATCCTTCAATTATACATTTGGTTGGTTCAGAATTTCAATATAAGATTGGGTCATTGGATTAAGATCAATTTGGTTTCCTACAGTTTTTGATAGAATCAAATCCCCATGTGTAGAAGTTTCAGCTACAAGATTGGATTGATCAGATTTGGGGAAATAAGATTGATTTGTCTCCATGAAAGTGGTTTTCAGAATGGTTTCACTGAATGTTGGACCTAATACTTCACCATAAGAGCAATTTGAAAATGATTCAAGACAAGGAGATAAACATACTCCATGTGAACAATGGAAATCAATATCATTATAACTTAAACATCTATCAAATATTAATTGATGTTCTATGGATTCATTATCAAAGATTCCTATCATATTTTGTTCAAGAATGTCCTCATCATCCCCTATTTGTGATCTTGAAATATAGTTGTTGATGTCTAGACTCAGGTTTCCAATGTTTATGTACATGTTCCCATTTCAAACTCGGATAACAGAGTTTATTGTTGCAAGGAAGGGATGCCCAATGATGATTGGGGTTTGTTCCTTGTTTCCAAATTTTGGATTTTTGTCTAGGATAATGAATTCAACAGGGTATATGATGTTTTCTACATTTACGAGAACATCCTTTAAAATTGCCATTGGAACCCTAATTCTATGATCAAAAAGTTGAAGTGTGAACGATGTGGTTTTGAGATCTTCTAGGCCTAACTGGTAGTACACAACATAGGGGATGAGATGGACACTGGCACTTAGGTCAGACAAGGCTTTGAAAACATTGTTCTCTCCTAGTTCAACATTGATGTAAGGACATCCTGGATCATTCATCTTTTGTGGAAGGGTTCCTTGGATTATTGTGCTAAAATTTTCTTCTATAAGTACTTGGTTCTTATGTGAGAATTTACTTTTAAATGTAAATAGGTACTAAAGGTATTTTGAGTAAGAAGTAATGGTTTTCATAACATCAAGGATCGGAATGTTCAACTTGGATTGAGGTAATATTTACCCCAATGTTTCATTCAATTCAGGGTTGGTTTTCCCCCTCAAGCATTGAGGAAATGGTGTAGGTTGTGGGTATGTTTGTTGAAGGGTTGTTTGATCCACATTGTGATCAGTTTCCTCAGTTTGATCATGTGGTTCATTTGAATTTTCATTAGATTTTGAAGCATCCCATGGTTTCCGACTTATTTGTTCAGGTTTCGGAATTTATTTCCCACTTCTTAAAATAGTCACAACCTTTTGTTGTTAATGAGTTATTTGAGTGCAAATTGACTCTCCCCTTACTGTTTTTGGTGGATTGTATTGTGTAGGAATGGGTGCCTTACCAGTTTTTTTGGATTGAAGTTCTTATTTTAGGGAAGAGACTTTCGAGTTCATCCTTTCCTTTTGTTTTCATAGTTGTTCTTGTAGGCTTTGTGGAACAGTTTGGGATGATTTTTGAGAAGACTCGTTTATCCTAGGGGATATTTTAGAGGTGGGATGGTTTGTTGAAAATGGACCAATGGATGTTGGTGTTGGATAGTTTAGGAATGGAACTGGTTATGGGTTTGGTAGTTCTGATGGGGGTAAGGATTTTGTCCCTCTGGTTGGATTGATTATTGGTTATCTTTCTAGTGGAAGCCTGGGTGGTCATTATACCTTAGGTTGAATGTGTTTTGGTATTAGGGATTTTGAATGTTTAGAGCATTGACATCTGCTGGTGGTCCTCCTAGAAGAACAACTTTAATAAAAGGGATGGTTGGGTAATTGTCAGTCATGTCGTCATGTTTGTCAAAAATTGTGCAAACATGGTCAAAACATTGAATTTCATGGACCTTCCTAAGATCGATCTCCTCAGCCTTCCTAGTGAGTGTAGTAAGTTTCACCCTTAGGTTTTACTCCTCCCTAATTGTGTGAATTATACCAGATTTTGGTTTCTTCTCATAGTAATGTGATGTTCCCCATGTTTGATTTTGTTTAGCAAGGTTTTCTAGATACTAATAATCATCATTTGGGGCTTTGATTTTGAAAATTCCATTACACATCATGTCAAAGAATTGTATGTTACCTGGACCCAACACTTCCTAGAAAATTAGAACTTGTTCTAGGATTGAAAATCCATGGTGATGTACCATGTTGAGTGTGTCTATGAACCTTTCTCATGTTTAATAAATTGACTATCCCAATTTTTCCAAAAACATTTGATGCTATTTTTAAGAGCAATTGTTTTGTGGCGGGGAAAGTATTTTTTGTTAAATTCTCTTTGTAAATTGTTCCAAGAGTTAAGGGATGATGATATCAATTTTTTTAGACAATTTTAGCATTATCCATTAATGAAAAAGGAAATAGCCTCATCTTAGCTGATTCTAGTGTACGTGGGGTACAAATGGTTTCTAAAATGTCATTGAACTCCTTGACGTGAAGGAAGAGCATCTCAGACTTCTTTCCATGGAATGTGGAAAGGTGGTTTAGAACATGGGGATTAAATATGTAATGGGAATCTCATAAGGAATTGTTTCTAATGAATCAGGGGGAATTGGTTCAAGAAGGTGTGAGGTATTCATTCATGGTTTCATCGACAACATTCCCTAAGTTTGGGGCTGCCTTATTTGGATTTCCATTTTGGTTCCCAACTGGGTTTATGAGTTAGTTTCATTGTAGACCTTCCATTGAAATGGGATTAATTTTTGACTCTGTAGAATTAGTAAGATTAGTATCTAATGTAAAGAGTTCCCTTTGTGTACTTGACTCCCCAACTTCAGGACAATCCACCCTAAATGGACTATTTGATTGGTCACAAGTGAAGGCGGACATGCGCCAAAAGAAAAAAAATGAGAAATGAAAAAGATAATAGAATTTGGATGAAAATAGAAGAAATTGGAAAGAATATAATGGGGTTTTAAGTTGAATTAATTGGTTCCCTGGAAACAACGCCAAAATTTGGTCTCTCCCAAATTTACCTAAGTTTTTAGGGTTAAGATATTTATTGTAGAGTATCTTGGGTTGTCGATTACTTAGAGACCTATGAAGAATCCTATATAAATGAACTCTCCATGAACTGTTTATTGCAATGAATTGGCCAACATGGGTTGATTTTATATCGGTTTAATTGAACTCTAAGAGACATAAGTGAATTCAATTTAAAATAATTAGTTGATCTTAGGTTATCACTTGGGGTGGATTGGATCCAATTCTTTTTTTAGGGGTTCAATTTCTTATATTTGAGATGGGGTTTTTCAAGAAGATAAAAAAACTTCATCACTTAGTGGTTTAATACCAACACACAATAATACTAATCACTTATAAACCTGGAGGATCAAATTCATGAGCACTCCAAGGTAAAGGGTTGTATTAGCACTTGAATTATGTGGCCTTAAAATTCAATAGGGATTGTAACACCCCAACCCCATTTACCTAGAGTCGGTGCATTATTACATAACATTGGAATGATCACAAGAAAGATCAAATCTTGAAAGACCGATTGGTTTAGTAGCCTTGGAAACACTAGATATATTCATAAAGTTTTACATTACATCAGAAAAATGAAAAATACAACAATATAGTATCCATATTCCACACTCATATCCCCACATACTATCCCTACAGGTCATTCATAAATTACTTCTTCACATCCTGGGAAAAATAAAACATAGAAAAAGGGTGAGCTCAAATGTCCAGTAAGGATAAGAATATAGCCGAAACTTTCATAAATAAGAATAAACATTTAAGGCAGTGTATAACTAAAACAAAAGCCTTTTAAACTAGAACTTCAACATAGTATGGAAAATATAAAATGAAATAATGCCATTTACATATTCACATGGATATTCTACTAATCGAATAATCACATGCAATATCAATAACCACTTTCATAATGATGCAATGCATAATGCCAGACTATCATAACCACATTACCAAGGCCTCGTGCCAAGACTAAAAATACAATTTTGCCAAGGCCTTGTGTCAAGACACCAGTTTGTCTGATGAGACCCATCGATGCATCAATGAGCTATAACGGGCTCCACCCGGCACAGATTAAGTCCAATGCATTCCCATATTAAAAGGTTTAAACATAACATAATCATTCGTATAAAAACTAGCATAAGAAATGTAAATACTTCATCCATAAACCATGAATGGTATAAAAATAACACATCCACAGTCAAACATATCACAAAACCTTCAATACAATATAGAAGTTTTGTTTCATAATAAATCAACTTCAAATAAGTGTAAAATCCATCAAAGGATGCTGACATAGATGAAATCAAAACTCTATTTAGAAAAAATATCAAATTCTATTTTTAAATAATTTAAGAGTCTTATATTAATTAAATAAAACATTTTCTTTGAAAATATTCATATAAGCTTGTAAGGGAAGCTTCGATGATTTTATAACGGTGGAAAATAACTGCACCCGCCGTATAAGTTAAAAAAAACATTCTTACCTTAATTCTGTCGAAAAGGTTAAAAAATACCTTGTTTGGAAAACGACGGAAAGATTCCTTTATAAACCACTTATAAAAATTCAAACAAGGGTATAAATGACTTTAACCCATATTCTTGTAAATAGTAATTTTTTTTTGAAATACATTTTTAAGAAACATCTATGTGGATGTTAAAGAGATCCTAGTAGATTATTACGTATAAACAACCTCAGATAATGAAGAGATTGAGAAATAAACCCTTACCATGTACTTTTCCTTGGTTGGGGTAGGTTAACCTACTGTATAATGGTGAAATAATTGTTATTAAATTATACAAGAATCATATATAATAATATAATATCATATATGATCTTTTAACATTGCTTTGTTAATAATATCTTAGTATTATCGTCGTTTTGGGTGTTAAATTACTCATTTTCTTTTATATGTTTTGTTACATAAGCCATGATTGTCATGGATAGGTTTTATATTATTCATATCCAGAATGATATCAAGTCCTTAAACATTATTTTTAAATCATCAAATGATAATTATACTTGACTGGATACGACGGAGAATGAATCTCATCGCGTTTGTGGAGACGGTAGTCCGTACGTACGCACGAGCAACAATATCATTTTTTTGATATTAAAATAATATATAAATGGATGGTATATCATATATACATAATAATTAACATGTTATATTTATTATTTACATTAGTTATACATCATTATTATACCCATCCAAATAATAATATATTGAATAACAATTACACCACGACGTGGAGACGGTAAGCCGTACGTACGCACGTATGGTGACATGTTATTAAAGGGTGGATAGAATACTGAATATGGTTGTACCATATTTATAATAAAATCACAGTATATATATGATAATGGAGTTATTATTTTATAATGGTACCAACAAAGTAAGAATAAGTGGAAGAACAAAGGAACTTGGAAAAGGGTAGTGAAATCATTATCTCTTCTTCGGGTTCTTCCTTTTGATTTTGATCAAAATGGCTCCTTAGGTTGGCTTTCTGATCAAACTAAGGCCTCTAGGTTGTAGTTTGGGAAGTTCAGAGAGTATTTGGGAAGAGTTTGGCCGAACAAAAATGCTTTTAAGGTGTGAAGAAATGAGAAGGAGGAGTGCCCTTTTATAAGAGGGGTGAGGGGCACCTTTGGAAAAGCAAGAAATATTAATTTATAATAAATTCATATTCAGTTTCTAATGGCTTTGAAGTTGATTATTTAAATTTAAAGGTGGGTATAGGTAGAAAAACATTCAACCAATATTATTTAGACAGGTTTGGGTTACTATATTAAACTTATCTTTAAGTATTAACTCTTAGTTAATTACTTTGACATTTATCATGTCACTTTGTATTTTTATATTATATAGTTAATAAACATACTATATACATCCAAGAGACCCCCAAGTGGTCCATTAATGATACACATATCATGATATACGTCTCTTGGTTGATCCTTAGATTTTTAGGAATTTAATATCAATTAATAATATAATATTGTTTTTAAAAACTCTTTTATGTCAATTTTGACACAATTCAATAGTTGATTTTTGTGAAACTCATAACAGAATTATAAATTAGAAAAAAGTTAATTAAATCAATCCCAATATGTAATAGTATCCTATAAAATTAGTTTAATTCATTAAAAGTCTTAAATTATATTTATTTGGGTATTTATAATATCAATTATTTTAAATTTTCACTATTATGTTAATTACTGCATCATCTTTGTGTCATAAATAAATTAAATTATGTAATCTCTAAAAATTATAAATAAAATATCATTATGTAGGAAATATTTTTATATTTATATTTAATATTTATAGTTGAAAAGAAAACATATATAACCCTATGTAAAAATTTTTTTTCTAAAGGATATATGCTTGTGTCATTTTTGTATTCATTTTAACATAATTAAAATAAAGTGTCCCTATCACATATAGGTGGATCCATGGGGTCCCAAAATCGACCCAAAGATGCCTATGGTCGAACATGTATCAAAACATAAGGCTAAGACACATTTTAGGGTAATTTATTATTATTTTAATATTATTTTTTAACCCTTATTTACCGGATTTACCTTTAACCATGGTAAATAAAATATTTACAGAAGTAATTATTCAAAATGTCAAAAAATAAAAGTTACCTATTTACAGAATTTAAAAATCCTGATTCCAAATATTGAATCCATTTTTCTAAATTCAAAACATAGAAGTGGTAGAAACTAATTTAAAATTAATTCCCGTTGTTAAAACAAAAAGCGTGTTTTTAAGAGATAATAACTATCAAAAGATTGACACTTGTTTATGTCCGGTTTAATTGTAAAATTATGTCCAATGACCAACATTATATTAAATGGTAAAAAATATATTCTAAATATACTTTAAAACCACTCAAATTCATAATTTATCACTATTAAGTATTTTGATTAAAACAGTTGTTTTTAATTAAAATTTAGTAATTTTCACTATTCATCAAAATATTAAAGTTATCCGAAAAGTTCCAGAATTTCACCTTAGGATAAATTCGATATTCTCAATCCAAAAATGAAGTCCATTTTGAAATATCAAATATATATAATTTCAAAAATTAGGTATTACTATTCATAACGGCTAGTTTGATAAGTCATGGTGCGCTTTAACTCGGTGTTGCGTGTAGTGCAAGTTATTGAATTATTTTGAAAAAATAACACACTATGAAATATTGGGGTGTTACATTCTCCCCTCCTTCAATAAATTTCATCCTCACAATTTGAAATTGTTCTTTGAAAATAAAAGGTTGAAAATAAAAAATATATTTGTGGGAAAACCCACATCGGAAATTGGGTTACTAAAATTTAGTCTTAATATGAGGAAAAGAGAAATAAAAGGGTCACCACCAAATTATGATCTCCATTAGGATAACATTGGTGTAAATTAGAGACATATAATTGGATGAAAAACTTAAATATTTATAGGTAGTGATTGAGGTCATCAATCACAAACAAGTTTAAAATTGAGGTCCTTAAATTCATCAATCTATGATGATTCGACATACCATCGATTCAACAGAACATAGGGTATTAGGATAACACATTTTTGGTTTTAGGATTCCTTAAATAAAGTATAAGAACTAATTTCTTCATAGAATAAGAGAATAATAAAAAATATATTCTTGACAAGTAGAGTTCCATCATTTATCTAATTTCTACCAGAGACTCATATTTCACTCCAAAAGATAATAAAACATAAAAATAATATTCTATTTATCCTATTCGTATAGGGTTAAAAAAATTAATTTATAATTCATCTAGAAAAACCATTAAAAAAATGACATTATTCAATCTAGGACATCACGTGGGTCAGTGGTAGGTGATATAGCCTTGTCGCTCTTCGGTTGTGGGTTCAAGTCTCGCGGCCTTGCCGGACGCGACGGGTTGCCGCCCGACCTCCGGGTTTTCCTTTTATGGCAATCCAAAATAATCCAAACCATAACTATCCAAAATAATTCTGTACAAATTTTATAAGGAAGGTAAACACAATAAAGATCCTTTTTTCCGCATAATAACATGTGAACACCTTCATCATGTATTCTTTTAAAACACTGCAACATCCTGAATTACCATAAAACCTTATTGATTACATTCATGATCCCTTATTCCTTAAAGAATAATAGATATACTCCATCAATCCAAAAATGTTTTAAACCCAAATAATAATGTAATATACAAATCATTAATTAGTTTCAAGGTAGTCAAGAATATCCAATATAATTTATCCAAATCAATCATGTATTATTCCAAAATCACTACCTCGGTAACAGAACTATATTATGGTTTATCATTCTCTCAACCATATATTTTACAAAAATTTATCCTGCTATTGATTCACTTTTCTTTGTTCCACACAATCTCAAGTCCTTAATGAAATAGTACTGCAGTACAATCCTTATATACTCCATAATTATTATAAAAAGTACATTGTTGATACAACACTCAATTGACATAATCAACATAAGAACTCTAATTATTCCTCTTCATCTGTGGTAGTATCATAACTTTATTATTATCCAATAGCATCATTTGCAGCATAGTCTGATTACTAGGAAATAGGTTCGCGTAGTGTCCAAACTCCTTGCAAATGAAGCATTGTACATTTGAAACCATTTTATTACCCTTGTAGTCACGTACTTTGTGCCCTTTTCCTCCACACTTATAAAAAACTCCCATTTCATTCAGGCAAGTTCCAGGGTGTTTCTTCCCATAGTTATCACATATGGGAAAATTCTTTTTTTCCCTCTTCCCTTTATCCATATTTCTCTCTTCCATCCTTTTCTTCTCTTGTTTCCCTTCAAATCCATAGGACTCAGTAAACTCTTTACTTATCTTATCAACAGATGATATTATTTGTTCATATGATGATAATACATGGGAGAATATTTCTCTTATAAATTCTGGCTTAAGACCATGAAATATATGATCCTTCATTATCTTTGGATCATGTGCATTGTTGGAGTTATCATTCCTTCTACTGGGCGCCATTTCTAAACAATGGCATACACTAGATTAGTTTATGAATAACAATTCCTAATCCCATACTTATAAAACAATTAACATAAATTGAACTATTTATGGATATAATCCATAATCATAAAAATGTTTTCTTTGAGGAAGTATATACTCATAAACCCTTCATACTGATTTTTAAAGAAAATGAGAGTTATCCTAAGCATATCCCTCGGGAGTGTCGTAACCAAGAGTGCAGCAAGGCCCGTTGTCGTGCACCAATTCCCGTTCGAGTCTAGCTCAAAGCGGTGTTTTCCAGTTTTACCCCTAGGTACATCTGTTCCAGAGCTTCCTCTACCTGCTCGTATCCAGACAGGGATTTATTGCTCGTAAAACTCACAAAATCTCTACAATAACAAAATTCTAGGAAGTTCTTCTATACTAATCCTCAAAGTCCATCTTAGTTCTATGTGCTCTAATCAGATTTTATCTAAATCTAGCTTCCAAGGTTTGTACTAAACTTCCTCTGATACCAACTGTAACGCCCCGACCCCAGTTACCTAGATTCGGTGCATTATTACATAACATAGGCATGATCACAAGAAAGATCAAATCTCGAAAGACCAATTGGTTTAGTATCCTTGGAAACACTAGATATATTCATAAAGTTTTACATTACATCAAAAAAATGAAAACTATAACAATATAGTCTCCATATTCCACACTCATATACCCACATACTATCCCTACATGTCATTCATAAATTACTTCTTCACATCCTGGGAAAAATAAGACATAGAAAAGGGGTGAGCTTAAATGCCCAGTAAGGATAACAATATAGCGGAAACTTCCATAAATAAGAATAAACATTTAAGGCAGTGTATAACTAAAAAAATATCCTTTTAAACATGAACTTAAACATAGTATGGAAAAAATAAAATGAAATAATTCCATTTACTTATTCACATGGATATTCTACTAATCCAATAATCACATGAAATATCAATAACCACTTTCATAATGATGGAATGCATAGTTCCAGACTATCATAACCACATAGTCAAGGCCTCGTACCAAGACTACAAATACGATTTTGCCATGGCCTTGTGCCAAGACACTAGTTTGTCTCACGAGACCTACCGATGCATCGAGGAGCTATAGCGGGCTCCACCCGTCACATATTAAGTCTAATGCATTCCCATATGAAAAGGTTTAAACATTACATAATAATTCTTATTAAAACTAGCATACTAAATGTAAATACTTCATCCATAAAACATGAATGGTATTAAAATAACACATCCATAGTCAAACATATCACAAAACCTTCAATACAATATAGAAGTTTTGTTTCATAATAAATCAACTTCAAGTAAGCGTAAAATTCATCAAAGGATGTTGACATAGATGAAATCAAAACTCTTTTTATAGAAATATCTCTTTCTATTTTGAAATAATTTAAGAGTTTTATATTTATGAAATAAAACATTTTCTTTGAAAATATTCTTATAAGCTTGTAAGGGAAGCTTCGAAGATTTTATAATGGCGGAAAATAACCGCACCCGCCGTATAAGATATAAAAACATTCTTACCTTAATTCTGTCGAAAATGTTAAAAAGAACCTTGTTTGGAAAATGACGGAAAGATTCCTTTATAAACCACTTATAAAAATTCAAACAAGGGTATAAATGACTTTAACCCATATTATTGTAAATAGTAAAAAAATTTTGAAATACATTTTTAAGAAACATGGATGTGGATGATAAAGAGATCCCAGTAGATTATTACGTATAAACAACCTCAGATAATGAAGAGATTGTGAAATAAACCATTACCTTGTACTTTTCCTTGGTTGGGGTAGGTTAACCTCCTATATAATGGTGAAATAATTGTTATTAAATTATACAAGAATCATATACATTAATATGATATCATATATGACCTTTTAACATTGCTTTGTTAATAATATCATAGTATTATCGTCTTTTCGGGTGTTAACTTACTCGTTTTCTTTTATATGTTTTGTTACATAAGCCATGTTTTTCATGGATAGGTTATATATTATTCATATCCAGAATTATATCAAGTCCTTAAACATTATTTTTAAATCATCAAATTATAATTATACTTGAATGGATACGATGGAGAATGAATCTCATCGCGTTCATGGAGACGGTAGTCCGTACGTACGCACGAGCGACAATAAAATTCTTTTGATATTAAAATAATATATAAATGGATGGTATATCATATATACAGAATAATTAACATGTTATATTTATTATATACATGAGTTATACATCATTATTATACCCATCCAAATAATAATATATTGAATAACAATTACACCACGACGTGGAGACGATAAGCCGTACGTACGCACGTATGGTGACATGTTATTCAATGAGTGGATAGAATACGGAATATGGTTGTACCATATTTATAATAACATCACAGTATATATACGATAATGGAGTTATTATTTTAGAATGGTAATAACAAAGGAAGAAGAAGTGGAAGAAGAAAGGAACTTGGAAAAGGGTGGTGAAATCATTACCTCTTCTTCGGGTTCTTCCTTTTGATTTTGATCAAAAGAGATCCTTAAGTTGGATTTCGGATCAAACTAAGGCCTCTAGGTTTTAGTGAGGGAATTTTGGAGAGTATTTGGGCATATTTTGGCCGAACCAAAAGGCTTTGAAGGTGTGAAAAAATGAGAAGGAGGAGTGCCCTTTTATAAGAGGGGTGAGGGGCACCTTTGGAAAAGCTAGATATATTAATTTATAATAAATTCATATTCTGTTTATAATGGCTCAAAAGTTGATTATTTAAATTTTAAGGTGGGGATATGTCTAAAACCATTCAACCAATAGAATTTAGACAGGTTTGGGTTACTATATTAACCTTTTCTTTAAGTATTAACTCTTAGTTAATTAGTTTGACATTTACAATGTCACTTTGTATTTTTATATTATATAGTTAATAAACGTACTATATACATACAAGAGACCCCCAAGTGGTCCATTAATGATACACCTATCATGATATAAGTCTCTTGGGAAAACCTTAGATTTTAAAGAATTTAATATCAATTAATAATATAATATTTGTTTTAAAAACTCTTTTATGTCAATTTTGACACTATTCAATAGTTGATTTTTGTGAAACTCATAACAGAATGATTACTTCGAAAAAAGTTAATTAAATCAATCCTAATATGTAATATTATCCTATAAAATTATTTTAATTCATTAAAAGTATCAAATTATATTTATTTGGGTATTTAGAATATCAATTATTTTAAATTTTCACTATTATGTTAATTACTTCATCATCATTGTGTCATAAATAAATTATATTATGTAATCTCTAAAAATTATAAATAAAATATAATTATGTAGGAAATCTTTTTATATTTCTATTTAATATTTATAGTCGAAAAACCAACATATATAACTCTATGTAAAAATTGTTTTGGTAAAATATATATGCTTGTGTCATTTTTTTATTCATTTTAACTTAATTAAAATTAAGTGTCCCTATCACCTACAAGTGGCTCCATGGGGTCCCAAAATCGACCCAATGATGCCTATGGTCGAACATGTATCATAAAATAAGTCTAGGACACATTTTAGGGTCATTTAGTATTATTATAATATTATTTTTTAACCCTTATTTTCCGGATTTATCCTTAACCATGGTAAATAAAATATTTACCGAAGTAATTATTCAAAATGCCTAAAAATAAAAGTTACCTATCTACAAAATTTGAAAATAATGATTCCAAATATGGAATAAATTTTTCCAAATTCAAAACATATATGTGGAAGAAATTAATTTAAAATTAATCCCCGTTGTTAAAACAAAAAGTGTGTTTTTAAGAGATAATAACTACCAAAAGATTGACACTTGTTTATGTCCGGTTTAATTGTAAAATTATGTCCAATGACCAAAATTATATTAAATGGTAAAAATATATTCTAAATATACTTTAAAACCACTCAAATTAATAATTTATAACTATTAATTATTTTGATTAAAAAATTTGTTTTTAATTAAAATTTAGTAATTTTCACTATTCATCAAAATATTAAAGTTATCCGAATAGTACCAAAATTTCACCTTAGGGTAAATTCGATATTCCAAATCCAAAAATAAAGTCCATTTTGAAATATAAAATATATATAATTTCAAAAATTAGGTATTACTATTCATAATGGCTAGTTTGATAAGTCATGGTGCGCTTTAACTCGGTGTTGCGTGTAGTGCAAGTTATTGAATTATTTTGAAGAAATAACACACTATGAAATCTTGGGGTATTACAGGGATGATGAAGTTTTAAAATAATGAAATAAAAATCTCAATTAAAATAAATCATTAGATATTAATGGGGTGATAAATACCATCCAATACATCCCCTTTCTATTCCATTGGATCACACCAAAAGTGGGCTATCCATCCATTGATCCTTTGGTTTCAATGGAAGCGGGAAGTAGACTCATGAGGGGGGAATTGGAGAAGTAAAAAAAGTGAAATAACGATCACTCCACTATTGTGTGGTAATCTCACAAGGTTTATTGTGAACAAGTTTACACCTTGATGAAACGGTATCAAAGTGATAATAAGAATAAAAGTAAAAGAGAATATGAAGAACTTTTATAAATAATCTAAGGTAATTCAAGAACTTACAGTTTAAGGAATGAGATTACAAAAACAAATTGGCAGCATAACTTTAAAATGAAACAAAGCTCAAAGAACCCTCAATCCTCCAAAAACACTACCTTAAATAGGCATTTTGAGAGCCTTGGGTCGAGCCCCCATCATTCCAAGTCTCCTAAATTAATGGTGGTAGGACTAGGGTGGTGGAAGGTAAGGGAGATGAGACTTTTCTACCCTTGACGCGAAGTTGCAGTTAGCTTTCATCCACTGAACATAGGTGCCTATATGGCCTTCTAGATTGCCTAATTAGAGTGGGACATAGAAAAAATAAATAAATATCTTTATATTGTCTAAATCTTTGTAACATTTGAGCCAAAAATAATATTTGGTTTCCGACATATGAATAAATTGGTGGGATATTTTTCTAGGCCACAAAATCTGGACCAGAATTTCATCTTCCACTTGGGCATACTAGAACTCCATTAAAACATCCTAATTAGATCTTTTCAATGTTTGATAAAATCTTACCCATGATTTCCTCTATCTTATGATAATGTTTGATAATCATTGAGAATATATGTTGGAAACTAAAGTCTCTTTATTGGGCTGATGTCTAGTTTACTTTGCCCTGAATGTGTTGGCATGAAATCCCATTTTGTTGGTCTTCCAATGTGAATCATCAAGTGCTCCAAATTAATTAATTGTTCATTATATAATAGGATACTTGAATATAAAATATGAAAATAAAATCAAGAATTTTTTTTTGGGAGGTGTTCAAAAATGTACCATGTAATAGTGCATTTTAAGAGGGAATTACAATCATAATGTGAATTAATTAAAAAAGTGTAAAATACACTAAAATAGTGTTTATTATTAATAATGTACATGAATATTATATATATTAACAATGAATATTATCCTCAATTAGTGGAAAATCCTGTCTCTATCCCTCCTTAGAAAATATTACATCCGCTAACTCCAGATCATGATTGGAATAGTTTTCTTTATGAATTTTTAGCTGTCGTGATGCATGGGAAATAACTCTATCATTCTATATAAGGAAAAAACCAAGTACTTTCTTTGGAACATCACAAGAATTAACAAACCCATCATTTCTTTATGGTAGAGGCAATATAAGATAATTGACTAATCTTCTCTTAAGTTCTTCAAAACATCCTTCACACTCTTTTGTCCAAACAAATTTAACCCCTCTACGTGTGAGCTTGGCTAATGGGTAAGCCAATCAAGACAAATTATGGACTAAGCACCAATAATAACCTGAGAAACCAATAAATCTACATACCTATGTTATACTTGTCGGTGCTGGCCATTCATGGATTTCCTATTTCTTTGAAGGATCAACAGAGATTCCATCCTTAGAGACAAAATGACTAAGAAAAGAAATCTCCTAAAGCCAGAATTCACACTTGCTAAACATCCCATATAATTCATTTCTTCTAAGGGTTTTAAGAATAGTTCACAAGTGATTATCATGATCTTCATAGATTTTGGAGTATACCAAGATATCATCAATAAATTCCACTGCAAATTCATCAAGATATTCATTGAAAACTCAATTCATTAGATCTATGAAAACAGAGGGTGCATTAGTCAGTTAAAAAGGAATTATTGTAAACTTGTAATGCCCGTACCTGGTTCGAAATGCAGTATTTGGAATGCATTCCTTCTTTCTACAAAACTTATGATATCCAGATCAACGTTCAATCTCAGATAAATATTTAGCTCCATGAAGTTGACTGATTAAATCATTAATGCAAGGTAGGGGATACTTGTTCATTATTGTTTTATCAATGGTCTCCCTGCAGTCAATGCACAACATCATAGATTTGTATTTCTTATTTAAAAATATAATAGGGATCCCCTATGAGAAACACTAGGGCGAATAAATCCTTTATTACTCAATTACTCCAGTTTTTTCTTTAGTTCCACTAATTACACAGTGGTCATTCTATAAAGGGTCTCCGATATGGACCTTAAACTAGGAATTATATCAATAGAAAACTCAATTTCTTGTTCTGGAGCTTGTCTAGGTAAAACCTTTGGAAACACATCATTATATTCTTGAACAATAGGTACATCATCTATTTGAACAATTCGTTCCTCACCCATAGTAATTTCACTCTCTTAGTCCCCAATAATTGAATATAGTAGTGCTACAGAAGGTGGATCTAGATAAGAATCTGATGGTGACATTTCTTCTCAAAAGATAAGGTACTCCTTATTATCATAAATAATTTCAACCTCCTTGTTATTACTATTAATGTTCACATCATTGTTAAAAATCCAATATATACTGATCATTATATTAAATTAAATCATGGGAATGAAAATGAGATTAGCAGTTAAATACCATTTATATGCCCTAATGGGAATTGATTCACAAAACATTGTTGCAATGATACTTCCCTTAAGAGTTTTAACTGAATACTCTTGTGTTAAATCAAATTAAAAATATCTAATTTTATTACTAAAATAGGAAGATATGAAACAATGTGATGATATTTAATCAAATAAATCATTGGCTAAATTTGAGGAAACCATTAAATTACCTACCACGACAACCTTCAGAGCTTCAACCACAACCGTAATAATCGTATAAGCTTGGCCCTACACCCTTGGGATTTTTTGAGGTAAATTTCCTTGGTTCTTAGGACATTTATTTTCATATTTTCTCATTTCTCTAAAATTGTAGTGTTTAACTTTCCTAACCTCCTTATTCCTTTTGAAATCATGAGCTTGGTGGTCTTTTTCACCACACTTGTAACAGACTCACATTCCCCTCAGGAATGTATCGGGGTGTTTCTTTACACATTTACAACAGGATGGAAATTAAACATTTCCCATATTCCACTTACTTCCATTTGTTGAGTGTGAAAAAGATATCTCTTTCTCCTGATTTGTTTTAAAGTAGAAAGACTTAGAGAATTCTTTTTTTTGTCTCGATAGCACCTGAGACTATATCTTCGTAATACCAAATGGATTTTGAGACTAATTCTTGACAGAGAAATGGTTTAAAACCATAAAAGTGTTGATCAAACTTACTCCTTGGGTTACACAAGTAATCAAAATCATTCATTGATATCCTTGTAATGTTATCTTCATACTTTGCGATATTCTCATCCTCCCTTTTCCTTAGACTCAGAAATTACCTTTCCATATCCGATCAATGGTCACGATGAAAGAATTTTTCTATGAAAAGCTCTTTAAACTCCCTAAATTCCATACATGATACCTATTCATCCTATTTTTTCTAATTAATGACCACCATTGATCTGAATCTCTAGTGAGGGGATAAACTGCCCTGAATGTTTTTCCCTTTCGCTACTCCCAAAAACATGAAATATTTTCTCTAAAGAAATTATCCATTGCTCAACTACAAATTGATTTTTAGTACCATTTAATTTTGGTTGTTGTTGCCTCATGAAGCTGTGTAATAATGATCCTCCATGTTGTGGATTAGTGTACTCCATAGGGGTAAGGTTATTATTCATAACCCTAGTGAGTTATCCTAGTAATGCGATAAGTTGATCAGCACCAGTTGCATCACTAGCTCCACTATAATTATCTTGAATAAGAGGGAAGTACCCACATGGATTATATTAATTGATATTATTTCCATTACTTCCACAAGATTCCAATTCTAAACAATGTCATACAATATATTAGTTTAGGAATTGCAATACATAATTCCAAACTTGTAAAACACTTAACATAAATTGAATAGTTTATGGATATAATCCATAATCATAATAATGTGTTCTTTTAGGAGGTATATACTCATAAATCCTTCCTAATGGGTTTTAATGAAAATGAGCATTATCTTAATCATAACCCCTGGGAGTGTCGTAACCAAGAGTGCAGTAAGGCCCATTGTCGTGTACCAGGATACCCCTGGTCAAGCTCAAAACAACTTGTTAGAGTTTTCACTCATAGGTACATCTGTGACAGAGTCATCTCTACATGATCGTATCCAGTCATGGATTTATTTATTTGAAAACACACTAAATATCTACATTAAAGAAATTATTGGATGTCATTATATACTAATCCCCAAAGGCTATCTTAGGGTAATTTTCTCTAATTAGAGTTTTTATAAATCTAGTTTCTAAGGTTTGTACTAAAATTTATCTGATACCAACTATATCACCCCAACCCTAGTTATCCTAACTCAGTGCATTATTAAATAAAATTGGAATGAACCCAAGAGATCAATTCTCGAAAGACCAATTGGTTTAGTAGCTTTGAAATTACTAGATACATACATAAGTTTTACATTACATCATGAAATAAAAAAACAACAACATTTTGTCCCATTTTAACTCACTTATATCCCTTATCGTATCCCTAGTGGTTAACCATAAAATACTTCTTCACATCCTAGGAAAAATAAAACATAGAAATGGGTGAGCTTAGATGCTCAGTAAAGAAAAAAATATAGTATAAACATTCATAAATAAGAATAATCATTTAAGGAAATGTATAACACTAAAACATAAGCCTTTTAAAAATAAACTGCAGCATAATATAGCAAATATAAATCAAATAATTCCAATTAATTATTCACATGGATATTCGACATGTTGAATAATCACATTCAATATCAATATCCAATTTCATAATTATAGAATGCATAATTCCGGACATCATAACCACATAGTCAAGGCCTCATACCAAGACTACAAATAAGATTTTGTCAAGGCATTGTTCCAAGACACTAGATTGTCTCATTATACCTAATAATGCATCAAGGAGCTATCGTGGGCTCCATATGTCACATACTAAGTCAAATTCATTCCCCATATGAAAAGGCTGAAACATAACATAAACATTCATATTAAAACTAGCATACGAAATGTTAGTACTTTAACCATAAAACATGAATCATATAAAAAACCCATCCAAAGTCAAAAAAATCACAAAACATTCAATAAAATATGGAAGATTTGTATCATAATAAATCATATTCAAACAAGTGTAAAATCCATCAAAGGATGATGACATAGATGAAATCAAAACTATTTGAGAGAAACATCTCTTTCTATTTTTAAATTATTTAAATGTCACATAATTATAAAAGAAAACATTTATTTTGGAAATATTTTTATAATATTATAAGGGAAGCTTCAATGATGTTATAATGGTAGAAAATATCCAAACCTTACCTATAAGTTAAAAAAAGACATTCTTAGCTTAATTTTTCATGAAGGTCATAAAGTACCATGTTTGGTAAATGATAGAATGATTTCTTTTAAAAAAAATTATTGAAGGTAAAACAAGGGTATAAATTACATTAACCCATATTATAGGAAATATTAAAAATGTTTTGAATTAATTTTTAAGAAAAATGGATGTGGAAGATAAAGAAGTCCCAGTAAAGACTTACATATAAACAACCTCAGATATGTAAAGAGATAGTAAAAATAACCCTTTAGATTTTTCCTTGGGAAAGTGTAAGTTAACCTCCTGCATAATATTTAAGTTATTGTTATTAAATTACACAAGAACCACATACATAAATATGATATCATATATAAACTTCTAATATTGAATTGTTAATAATACTTCAGTAGTATCATCGTTTCGGGCGTTAAATGATTCGTTTTCCTTTATATGTTTTGTTACGTAAGTCATGGTTTTTTTTGGATAGGATGTATTTGATTCATACACAGAATTATATTATGTTCTTAAACATTATTTCTAAACATAAAAACAAAAATATTTTTGAATGGTGATGACAGGGAACTGAATCGTATCACGTTTGTGGAGACGGTAGTCTATATGTACCCACGAGCAAAAATACCATTCTATTGATGGTTAAATCATATATAATTGGATGTTATATCATATATAAATAATAAATAACATGTTTTATTTATTATTTACATCAATTATACAAATTATTATACCCTTCCAAATCTTGAAGTGTTGAATGACAAACTACACCACGACGTGGAGATGGTAAGTCGTACGTATGCACGAATGATCTACTTGTCATTTATAGGATGGGAAGTATAACAAATATTGTTGTACCATATTTATAATAACATAATAATATGTACAAGGTACTGGAGTTTTTATTATAGTACGGAAACATCAAAGAAAGAGAAAGTAGAAGAAGAAAAGAACTTGAAAGAGGTGATGGAATAATTACCTGTTCTTCGAGTGTTTCTTTTTTATTTGATCAAAATGGATCAATAGGTTGTATTTCTGATCAAATTAGGAAATCTAGGATAAAGTTATGGTAGTTGGTAGGATATTTGAGTAGGTTTTGGACCATAAAAATTTCTTTGGAGGTGTGATTTTGAGATAAGGGGAAGTACACTTTTATAAGAGAGGTGAGGGTCACTTTAGGAAAACCTTGAAACATTATTTTATTATAAAATAATTTTCGTTTTAGAAAGGCCACTAATGGAATTATATCGAGGATAAGGTGGTAATGGGTCAAAATAATCTCAACCAATAGGTTTTATATAGGTTTAGGTTACCATATTATCCTTATCTTTTATATTTAACTTTTGGATAAATAGTTTAACATTTACCATGTCTCCTTATATTTTAACATTATATGGATAATAACCATTATATGAAATGACAAGAGAACCCCAAGTGGTTAATTATTTACATATATAACCTTATATAGGTCCTTTGGCTGAGACTTATATTTTTTGAAATATAATATCAATTAATAATATAGTATTTGTTTTAAAAACTCATCTATGTCAATTTTGAAATTATTTAGTAATTAATTTTTCTAAAGTCCTAAAAACTTGATTAATTCATAAAAAATTCATTTAATCAACCCTATCACGAAATATTAACCTATTTAATTAATGGAATTTATAAAAAGTCTCAATTTACATTTATTTGGATATTTATAATATCAATTATTTTAATCATTCAATAATAAAGTAATTACAATATCATTATTGTGTCATAAATAAATTAAATTATTTAATGTGTACAAATTATAAATAAAAGAAAATAATGTATGAAATATTTTTAGATTTATAATGAATATTTATATTCAAATTTATCTTATGATTACCCCTATATTTAAAATGGTTTAGTTATTAAACTATAAATTTAACGCATTTAACTCTTCTTTAAATAAAATATAATAACTGTCATAATCTAATCCATGTGGGTTAACGAAAATAAAATTTTATTCTTAAGGTTTATTTTCATATAAATACTCATATACTATATAATTAGGACATGTGTTAGGGTAATTATAATATAATGATTACCTTTAATTACTATATTTACTTTTAACAATGGTAAGTAAAAGTCGAATGTTAGTATTCTCCAAAGACTATTTTCATCTTATTGAACCATATTTAACTTAATAATGTCAACCATGTCTCTCAGATTTTTGAAAATAATTTCATTGAATTGGTAAAATTAAATTTTATGCAAATTTTCTAACGTGCCTATAAGGTGGGTAAAAGACGGTAAAAATTTCAATAAAATTTTATACATTTAATTTTATTATAAAAAAGACACCAATGAATTATATTGAACTAATATATATACCATGTATCTATTTTGACTTAAAATAAATTTAAATAAAATAAATACTTATTTAAATAAATTGTCGGTCTTAAAAAATAATGTAGTGTTTTCCACTATTCATCAAAAATTAAAAGTTTTCATAAAAAATACCAAAAATTCACCGTAAACTAATTATGATATCCCAAATCCAAAAATGAAGTCCATTTTGAAAAATTAAATTTAAAAAATTTAAAAAAGTGGGTATTACTATTCATAAATGCTTTTAAAACGGCTAGTTTGATTTGTCGTCGTGTGCTAGAACTCGAAGTTATGACATCACAACCTATTGTATTATTCAATGGGAAACATATCAAGGAATAACATGGTGTTATAGGTGATGTGAAAAGAATCAAATTTCATTGAAGTGATTTTAATGAATAAGTACACATGAGTGACTTTATGATTTTTTCATGGAATAAAATATAAGAAAATAGATGATATATTATTTTACATAATGATATTTATTTCATTAATATTATAAATATTAAATAATTTCATCATTATAACCATTTTTTGGAGGTAGTGATGGAAAATGAATTACATCAGTTTGTGGGGAAGTAGTTCACCGTAAACACAAATGAGGGATTCATAACCCATTTTATGGAAGTTGAGATGTAAAATTGTTATTATATTAACATAATAAAATCTAAATATATTGTAGATATTTATATTATAATATTTTAATAGTTACGAGTGGGTTTGTGGAGATAAAATCAGAATTTATATAATGACACTTATTTATGCATTTTACCTCTTTTAAGAAAAACCTTTTAGGTTTAAAACATTGTCCTTATAAAGTGGGTATTTTGATCAAACTAGGGAATCTAAAATGAAAGACCTCATTTTGGTATAGTGATCCCTTAGTTGGGTCACACAGTGGAGATGTGTGGGCCCTACATATAGGTTTCTATTGATATTGGACATTGTATAATGATGTTTCATATGATTAGTGATTACTAATGAGAGAGAACTAATTGTAGAATTCTTCTAGGGATTTAATGTCTCATGGAGGGAGTTCTCTTAGATAAGTGATACTTTTGAACCTCAAGTAGAATCCTATAGCAGGTAGTATGATTGAGACCTAGGGGCTTAGATTCTGTGATGAGTATATCAGGGGTTTTATTGGATTACATTTTGTTATATATCATTTTATTATTGACATTAAATGTGGTGATGAGATAACTAGTCATGTATATATGATACATTGAGATAGAGATTCCATTTCTCTCTATCTAGGGTTTCCTATAACTTCTGTCTATGGGTTGAGTATAATATTACCATTTAATTCTTCCGATTAATTTTGGGTATCGGGGATCCTAATAGTTATTTTATAATACCTAGTACATGGGATATTTCTAAACATGACATGGCTTATTGAGACCACATGCCAAATGAAGGAGTCCAAGGGGGATCCGGAGTAGGCAGAGCATAGTGATCTAGATAGAACAAGGTTTTTACTAGTGGTTTTTTTGATATAATTACCATTGTTATGAGAAGTTTGGACTCTTTTTGGTTTTTTTGGTATGATATTATTTTTCCATTTTATAACATTTTAGTACTTATGTATTACTCTTGTGTGGGGAAGATGTCATACATCCATTTTGGGATTTTTTGTTTAAGATTTATTTACTATTGCGTGGAGATGGATATATGTGTACTTGTGTAAATGTACCAAAGGCTAATGCTTCCAATTTGTGTGATAGGACTACTCAATACTATTCTCCAGACCCTAGAAAATTGTTTGTAGGCTTGGGGTTGTGACAGAATCACTTAATTCTTCTTAGGCATGCCCCATTGTTTTAGGTCATTAAAATTTAAGATTATTATCATTATATCTCAAGGTTCTTATTATAGATAGAAACTACTTTTAACTTTTTCGATGCCACATGGTATAAGGAAATTATTGTGTAATCATTTGATGTAAAATTATCAAAAATATTATGGATAGAATAAAAACATGTATATATCAAAGCTTTCACATGTATTTATAATCATGGTACATAAAGGAGTTGGGTAGAGGGAACCCACTCACTATAGTAAATACCCGATTACTCACATAAACTGAATCCAGAGGTGGTATAGGTAGAGGATGACATAACCTATGAGGGGAATACAGTGGTGATCTTGGACCATAAAGAAATATTTCTATTCAATAAGATAACTCACCTTGTTAAGGTACTTTGTTAAAACTAAAAGTATGATTTGGCAACATGGGAACAATAGGTTATATTAAAAAAATACTCTAATCTATTCTCAATTATGGATATGAGTTGATATTTCAAGTTTGGAATTTATAATTGTGTAATAATGTAATGAAAATGAATTTTATATGTGGTATTTTACTATTAAATATACATGTGTGTCCTATATAAGAATATAATATATAATGAATCTCATGAAAGACGTAATAAAATTACCAAAAAAATTATTTCAATAATATTTAACATTTCATTAAGAGAATAAAAATACCCTATAAAATTAAAAGTAATAAAATTTTACAACATACGAAAAAATACATGAATTGGAAATTGAAGATCATATTAATATCCTAGAAATTTCAAAGTCATTATCAACATTATAAATAAGAGGCAATAAATTATTAATGTAATAAATCTTTTGAGAAAAAAGAATATAGAACTGCGCGATATATTGATGTGAAAGGTGAATGAAGGTAATATGAGTAATTTATTGGATGTATAAAACCAACATGATAATTGTAATAGTAAAGTTTACTATTAGGAATTGTAATATTATTGTTAGAATTGTAACATAACAAATAACATTTTATATTGTAATTTAATTAAAATTTATAATAAATAAATAATATTAATATTAATATCACAATTCCACAAAATAAGTACTCAAATTTGAATCTAGGGGAAATTATAAGTACAATTTTATAATGTATATTATAAATATTTTGTGATATCATAATATTTTATTTAAATAACATAAAATAATAAATTTTCGAAACAACTTTAATAAAATTTATTTCATTTTTGGATTTAGTACTTCATTATTTTCTAAGAGATAATTCTTAATAATTTTCTATGTAACAATTAATTTCTTGGTTAATAGTGAAAATATAATTTTTTTCAACACACCACATGTTTTATGAAATAATAATTATTTAATAATGACTTTATTAATATAATTTTTAATACCCACCCAAAATATATTTAATAATAAAAATGAGTCATTAGGAAATAATAAAATTAATTTTCAGAAAAAAAATTAAATTTCCAAATTCTAAAGATATAATGAATTTAATCTAAAAAACAAATTCTTTTTTTTCTCATTAATTATTTTTTAATATATTACTAAATTCAATAGCTGAATATATTATATGTTAAAAAAATGATATATTATTCAAATATTATCCATAATGCGAAAGATATCAACACAAATATTTCAATAAAAATAAAAATTATTTAATATTTTAACTCTAAAATACCTCTCACAGTCTTTATAAATACCCCCTCTTACATCCAATTGAAAATTATGTAATAGTCATGAACCTGCACTCCTAGGTCTAATGATAAAACATATTGTTTACATATATGTATTTTATATCAAAAAATGTGATAAAAATATTTCCATCCAAAAAATATAATATCAAATCGAATTTTTTAACGACTTATATACCAATGGAACTTTTAGGATTAGAGTTTTAGATAATTAATAGATACTCTCAACAACTTGGTATAATAAAAAACTAGTTCCTAATATCATCATCATATTTCACTACACCCTACTTTTCATATTCCGTGTTATGTATTTAATATCTCAATTAAATTTCATCATGTATGACACCTTTCTAAACAGAAATTATTTATCATTATTCTTCATAACCTGGGGAATGGGAAACATAATAATCATGAGATAAAATTCTCATTTAGGGTAAAAATAATCATTAATAATTGTACGTAATTATTGTGAGTAAAATTATAATAAGGGTATAGTGAACTAATTTTAGAGAATGAGAAAAAATAATGGTATCCATAACAAATAATACATGGATCGTCAATCATGAAGCCTGGAATAATGTTTTTAAAAAGGAAATAGTCATTGTAATCAATGATCCCGAGCCCCATGATGTCGATATTGTTAAAAGGAATCATTAAAAATACATATAAATCATAAATAAAACGTTTTAGTGTCTATGAAAATTATCTTTATATATCCCATATAGAACTCCTATGATTTGAATCACCATACAACTTACATCTAATATAATTCGGTGGAGAATAGAATCTTTATCCAATAGGATAGAGTGTAATTTGGGAGAACCCATCATATAAACTGTATTAGTCTCAAACTATGCAATATGGGTTAACCAATCGTATGAGCTATATCATCCTCACCCATCCTATATGGGCTCACCCAAGATACTCAAGAACATTCATGTATCCTTAATAAAAGATAATTTACTTTTTGATATAATAATAATGATTTTTATTTCATTGCATGATTCATAATTGAATAGGAAACATGTTCCATGTCAATTTCTGGATCTATCCAAAGAAATAATATGGATTAAATCATTACCATGTATACTTGGTGGATTGCAAGTAATATCATGGGTTGTTGAAAGTAATGTGTCAAAATTAAATTCAAAAATCATTAAAAATATTTTTGAGAAAAATAACATTTTTCCAATTTTAATATTACATTTAAACACTTTAAATTTACAAATAATTCGGAGAATAATATTTATTAAAATAATATTTGTAAAATTAAAAATAGTCATGTTTAAATAACATAATGTCTATTATGACATGAAAATACATTTATGTATTAAATGTAATAAATAAGCATTCTTTTAAATCATTTTGTAGAGGTGGATCAAAAGTGGAACATTTAGAAAAAGTTAATAAATTTAATTTTTGAATAATTTTAAAAGAAGGCTTATGACCATATAAAATATATTTGGGAATAAATTTATTATTATATAATAAATTTTGGGGTTTTTATAAAACATGGATATGGAGGAGAAATATTCCACATCTAAAAGAAGATTCAAGATGTGTATCACTTAAAAACGACATTATTGATGATTATTTAATCAATAAATGATGAAATAGACATTAAAATTTTTAAAAAGGTTCATGACTAGAGTAGAATAAAATAGACGTGGTTTAGGAAAATATGATCCAATGATCCCCCTAAGGATTATGAATATAAACAATCTGAAGAGGAAAAGATATTGTATCATAAAACCTTTTCAACTTCATAACTATTCAAACATAGTCTCTATAAAATAATAAAATAAAATTAAATAGTAAATATAATTAAAATAATTATATTAATAATATATAATATAAAATAGGAATTACATACACTCGATATTAAAATATTGTCATAACATTAAAATATTTCTCAATAAAAAATAATAGCGATGAAATATCTTACCTAGAGTCAACAAATTAAATGTAGATCCATTACGTCCACTATAATAACTATTATAAATATTTTGATTTCTTAAAAAAATAAGTTTTTTTAATATACAATCCTTAAACCAATTATTTCACTTATCCTATGAAATTTTTTAATTAATGAATCAGTTAAGTCCGCATCATTTATTTTGAGATGGTTTAGATCATACGTTCAAAATGAATCCTCTAGGTTGAATGAGGTAAAAGTGGTCATCATTACACCATATAAATAATAATAATCATTTAATAATTACCATTTTTCTATATAAATTATAATATTAAGAACAATTCGGAAATATGGTTATGAAAAATAAACTATATTATAATCATGGAGATTGTAGATCGTACATACAACGAAGTAAGATTTAAATTTTTCAAAAATCATTATAAAAATAAGATAAATATTATTTTATATTAATATAATTATAATTAATTAAAAAAATATTAATTTTTTAAATATACTTATATATATATATATATATATAATTTGTATGATTTGAGGATGAAAAATGATCAACATTACATCGCCTGATTGTAGTCGACACATTTACTTGAATAACATAATCATTTTTCAGTTAACGGAAATGAAATAATGTAAATGGCATATAATATTTTAATATTTATATGTATTTCATGAATATTACATATATTCATTAATTACATCATTATAAATGGTTGTGAGAGGTGGTGAGGGAAATGAATTACATCGGTATGTGAGGGAGTAGTCTGCCCTATGAACAAATGATGAATTCTGTTACCATTTAATGGAGGTTGTAAATGGATAAAGGTTATGAAATTAACATAATAAAATATTAGCATATGTGAGATTAATATTTTATTATTTAATTATGTTTAAAAAATATCTTAAGGTTGTGGTCGAAGAAATTAAACAAAAACACTCAGTCAAGAATGATACTGCTTCTTTAAACAACAGTCTTTTCTTACCTCATTAAGACCACTAATGTTGTTTTTATAAAATAAATAAGGCCTCTATATGTGTGAAGGGATGTAATTAAGAATTTTTGGAGAGTATTTTAAGGCAAAATGGGACTTCATGTGTTTTGTAAAGAGATGTAGAGATTCCCCTTTATATGTTACGGGAGGGCACTGAAGGAATTTCTAAAAATATTAAATTAATATAAACAAGTTTTCATTTCCAAAGGGATATAAATTAGTATTTTTGATTATATGATGAGTATGGGATGAAATAATCTAAAAAAATAAATATTATACATGTTTTGATTATTTTTAACATTATATTTTGGTTTTAACCCCTCATTAACCCCTTTAACACGTATCGTGACAAAATGAATTTTTACTTCTTAAGAGCCAATATATTTACTTTAGATGAAAAAACAACTCACAGATGGATTGTAGAATAAATTATCAATAATATTATTATAAAATTTCCTAAACTATGTTTTTAATATTTTATATCATTTAATAAAAGATTATTTGTTATAAAATATCATTAATAACATTTTTTATAACTGTTCCTTACTTAGAATTTAATAACATAAAGGATTTAATTAAATTTTAATAAAATATTTTTTACATATCTCTAATTTTATTGTATATTATAAAATTCATTTATGAAAATATTTATCAGAAATTATATTTCTGATAATTTTTTTAATATTATTTATATATTTTTTTCCATTAGTTTAATAATTACAGTGTTAGCATCGGGTAAGCATTTAAGGTAATTATTTAATCAATAAAAATAAAATATAAATTATCATGATGAACTTAAATCATTTATATATAATATTAATATTTATCACTGAATATATATTCTATTAATAACCATGTAAAAAATATATTTTTTAAAACCTAGAGATTGACAATTTTTTTTATTTACATATAATATTATAAAGGCGATCATAACATAAAAATGGAACCAAAGAACAATATTCAAAAATTGAATGAATAATGAAGAAATATACTCTTCTAATAAAACAGAGGAAATTGTTAGGGTCATTTTATAGTCCTTATAATGTTGTTTTCAACTTCAATAACCTGATTTACCCATTAACTTGGTAACAAAATTACTAAGGATACTATAAAAACTAAAAAAAGAATAAAAGTGTTTAACATAATATGTTTTCACCCACTAATAAAAATATGGATTCATTTTTTCATGATTAAATTCAAAAAATTAGATGAATTTAATTTTAAATATAAAGAAGAAAAATTCAATGAAATATAGTTTTTTTAGAAAATGCGTGTTTTAATTTTAAAAAAAAATACTAAATTAATGTTCAAAAATTCATATAATGAAATATAATTAGATCATATTAATTAAAAATTAACTAATTGAAATTTTAAACTAATACAAAATATAAATTTTCATGGAAAATAATTTTTAAAAAATAATTTTTAATAAAAATCAATAATTTTTTCTATTAATAGAAAAATAAATATTGACATAAAATTCTCAAAACGTAACATTAAGGTAAATTCGATATGAAAATTTCATTTTATGAAAAAAAAATTATATAATTTTGAAAAAGTGTAAAATTTTCTGCAAAAAAAGTCATAAAAAACATTCGAAAGAATATGTATTTGTAAAGAATAAAATGAATTTAATAAAAATTAAGTGCTTGTTTATTAAACATTAATCATTATATTTTAATTGATTAGAACCTTTATATAAATTTTCAATATTATATCATTATATTCATACATTCTATTTTAATGGATATGTTATAATTTTCACATTAAAATAACAATATTTCATGGTTTGTTTACGCTTGCTGTTGTGTATTTCGTACAAAATCAGACATATTATTTCTTTTTTTAATCATCAGATATTACAAAAAACCTCACTTACACATATATAAATCTATGATGAACCAAATTAAACTCTATTAATACCTTTAGTACCCTTATTTATTTTCCTTATTCAAAAAAATCCAATGCTTTATAGTTGTAATTTTTAACAATCGAGTTACTTAATAAACAATATATCCACCTTTTCTTTCATCTCAATATTGACCTTCCATTTTTCAATTATCATGTTCCACTCTATAATAAATACTTCAAGAATATTTAATTTTTATATAGAATTTATAATAATGATATCAATTTAATTAAAGATTTTATTTATAAAAAATACATTATATAACTCTCTACACCCCAATTTTTGAGAAGTCCCATTAATGGTTTATTTTACCCACCTTTGAGGAAATTAACAACTCATTAGTTATCACCACATTAATGTCTCGTTTTTGTAACTAATATATAATATTTGAACATTAAAATCAATTTAATTGTATGATTATGGAGTTCAGTTTATGAAATTAAACATTATAATGAATCATAAAAATATATATCAAAAGATAGCATAGAAACCACAAATAAACATGCCTTCAAAACATTCCCGTCTTTAAGGAAATTATATTAAATAAATTTAAATTATTATAATTAATCAATAATTTCACATAGTAATATAATATAACTATGATTTCATGTTTTCATAAAAATAATTTTTTCATATAAGAGGTGTAAACCTGAGGAAACAATGTAGGAAAAATGGTAAGGGGAATCCCAAACAATTTTTTTTTGGATTATCTCAGCTTCATATATCTGATTACATTGAATCATCCTAATATTAAATAAAATTTTATTTCAATTTCCTTTACATTTTCTTATTATAAGTATTTTCATTATCATTATTCATTGAGATGGTTTCGATACCACCAATAATGAATTTATTTTAAAAAAGACAGTATTTTACAAGACATCTCTTTGACTCCTCATGAGTCGTTTCTATTTCTCACTAGAAATACAATCATAACTGTACTAATATTTAAGGTCATAAAATTATTTTAACTTCTATGGTTGTTAAACTAAAAACTATTAATCACATAAATTATTTATGATATCTTTATAAAACCCATTATTTTTCCATGGGTTTGTTAATTAATAATGATTTCCATATGTTTACCTTTTATGTGTCATTCATGAATATTCCCATCTTAGTATGTAATAGGTGGGCCTATAAGTATACAACCCTCTATTTCATAAGGTAATCATATATATAATGATATTATGGTTATTTAGAGTGAACATGAGTATAACATTCTTCACAATTTATGAAATGATTATTTTTAAACATATTTTTTTCCCGAACCTAATTCTACCATTGTTTTTAATATTTGTGTGGGATTTGACCATAAAATTATGATTCCTAATTATCATGTATATTCCAAATTCCATGTTTCTTTTAAATGGTTCCTTAATTCATTAGATTATTATCATTTTCTTATGATAATATGATGATGACTATGTGCACTAATTTACTAAGGATTCATATTTTCTTTTGATTCCACACTATTATAAAAATTTCTATATTTTAGCTCACTATTTTGATGATGTATAACTTCATGTGACTATATGTACAAAGAAGAATTTGAAATTAGAGAGAAGGACTATTCTAGAAGAATTAAATGATGATTTTTGATTTATGTTTGATTATGTTGTATAGACTTAGTTTACCTAACATAATAATCCTCAGGATTATAGATTGTATTGTTATTTTATGTTTTAATTTCATAATTTTGTAATATTTAATTGGTAGAGGAAGGTCACTATAAACCCCATCTCAGCTTATTTTCTAGGGCTGTGAAAAAAATAATGCCTTTTTTAGATTATGTAGTTTTCTATTCTAAAAAATTATAAAAAAATAACCATATATCATATTCTCAGTCTCACCATTTGAAAATACATAAATCGATTAATGAAATTATGTTTTTATGTTTTCATTTATTTTAAGACATGATAAATATCCCGATAACTCCAATTTCATCACTAGTAACACCAACTATATTACTATAATCCCATATAATAAATAAACATCATCACTAAACTATTTTAGTGATATCACATACAAAATATATATTTGTAAAATTTCTATATTAGTTTTTATCCATTTTTTCAAGACTTTTAACATCAAATAGAAATAAATTTACATAATATCAACTAATATATGATGTATTTAATTGTTTTTGTAAAAAATAAAAATCAATTAGGATAAATTTTTAAGAATAAAAACATTCACGGGACATTGTTAATAGGTAATAATGTATCTATTTATGTTAAACTTTATATTTTACAATAATAATGAAAATGATTCATAATCTACATAAAATATTTTATTTTAGTAAATCGTACATTGAATTAAATTGGTATCTTCAAAAGGAATTTTTTTTATTTATATCATTTGTTTTGTAATAAATATTTAAAATTATAAAGACCATTATTCGTCCTAATAATCTCCTTTATAATTTATTTCCTAAAATATATTATTAAAAACAAAAATAAATGCATTGTATATAAATATAATTTCCCATGTTGTTTATTTTTCGGATAACAATAAAATGCCAATTATTATCTCATAAGACATTTATATATCACATGGAAGGAATATTTTGATTAACGATTAGAAAACCAAATTAAAATATGAAACATTTTTATATTGTTAAAAAATGAATAAATAATTACTTATATCTATATCATTAGAAATAAATTTATTTAAATATTCTTTCTCATAGCATGTTAGAGACTGGATAAGAATACAAAAATTTCTCTTTCCATATAAACCTTATAACATTATAATTATAGTTTTTATTAAATAAAATTTACTAATATTGTCATATAAGAGAGATCTAAATAAAAAAACAATCCATTCATATTTTATTTAACAAGATTAAGAAATTTCCCATATATTAATGAAACAACACTTCATTTCTTCACTATTCATGAACACCATGCTTCATCCATCATCCCTAATTTTTTTAATTATTACATATATTTGATAAGAATTATATAATTTACCATTATAATAGAATAGATAGTAAATTAGATGAATTAATCTCTATATTACTAAATCCAAATGTAAGCAGCTTAAAATGTATCTTCTTAAATATCATGTAT
Source organism: Viscum album (assembly GCA_963277665.1). NCBI lineage: Eukaryota > Viridiplantae > Streptophyta > Magnoliopsida > Santalales > Viscaceae > Viscum > Viscum album. The sequence continues at coordinate 1,417,093,724 of OY728133.1, forward strand.
TTCATATTGTTTCACCTACAATGTCAAATAATTTAACTTTTAAAAAAATTTCCTTCTTTAGAAATAACTTATATTTCAATAACCTATGATTATTCCTCGAACCTCTAATATAATTTTCATAATTTTAAATTACCGTTATATTTTTATATTTCCATTACAACATAGGATCATAGAATTTATGTCTTTCATATATATCCTTAATATATTGAGAAGACTTGGAAATTTTTTTTCAAACTCAGTCTTGTTATTATTTATAAAAGTTTTTTCTAAACATTATATAAATGACTATCGAATAATCTATAACAAATTAAAACTTAATAAGAGAATCAATATTCTCTAAATATTTCATGTAAATAATCATATTAGGAACAACTTTAGATGCATATTTGTTTTTCATTTTACATCTAAATAATTATCTTGATATACCATAACAATCATGAATTTTCTATTCCTAATAGGGACTCATAAATTTATCTATAAATTAATATTCATTCAATTATATTGTTTTTATTGAATCATTGGTTTTATATCCATCATTTTGTGAAATGATTTAAAAATATTTCTTATGATTTAAAAATTAGTTCATATTTTATTATGGAACAAATTCCCAAATTTGTTTTCTATAAATGCATTACTCTTAAACATAAAAATAGTATTTCATTAAAAAAATATCTAATATCCATTAATATCAATGAATATTGTTCAATTATTATTATCGATTTATATAACTAATCTTGAAGACATGTTTGTTAATGTTGTCATATGATCTATAATTAATTTTTATTATATTATTATCATGTTTTAAATTAATTTAATAAATACTTTTATTAAATATCATTCCACATTAAAAAGACCGGGTGTTTTCCTTATATAATTAAGTGGGAAAAGATTTGTATTTAACTTAGGTTTGAGTTTCACTATTACTTCACTCAATTCTTATATTTGGTAGAAAAGTTTTTATGTTATCAAATATATAACTCTTATATTATTTAGTAGAGATAATGTTAAACAAATCCATTTTATTGATTATATCATCACTATTCCTATGGGAGATTACCATTTTATGGTAACCTAGCTTATTGTATCAAAAAATTTATATCATTTAAAAGAAAACAATATTATTATGGCCACTCATATTATTATTTTCTTAAAAAGTATAATTAATGGTTACTTAGATTTTTATGAGAGAATAATTTTCATAATTTATGTATGAAGATGTTTTGAATTCAAAAAGAAGCTTATAGTTTTTTAATGGGTATTCTTATGATCTCACCATATTGGTACATGAATTCCTTAAATTTTTCTTCTCTTGTATTAATTTTATTTTGTATCTTATACCTTTAAATAAGTGAATATATTCAAAATATATTAATGTATGAAACTAATAATGATTTGTATTACAAATTAAAAATAAATGATTATCATATTTAAAAATAAATAAATTCATCTCATGTATATGGTATATAAAACCATTTTATGTAATGTTTTAGAATTACATGAAAGTGTGTTCACACTAGAAAGAAGGTGTGGTGTAATTGGTGACCAATTAATATCTTGTTGATTATAAACCACATCTCCATGTCAATATAGCTTTATCTGTAGTCCCACAATCCATATATTAACACTAAAAGGCATCTAAATTCTAATACAATGGAAAATATTATATGTATTAATTATAGTTATCCTTTAATATAGAATTCATAAACCCATTACTAAATATACTCTTGTTTTATTGAAAATAAATAATTGGTCAATCCAATATTATAACTCCTCATATGTATTTAATGAAATTTATAATAATAATTTTAATAACATTAAATAAAAAAACAGATGAATTCATAATATAAACAATTCATATTCATGAATAATAATTATAAAAAAACGTAAGTTATTTAATGAATATTTCATATATTTATATTTAGATATGATAATTATAAAACAACACAAAATACAACCACCTATAGACAATAAGCATTTATTACATTAAAAATAGTATACATAGACTACAGTACACATGAATTGAAATATTAGTAGTATCAGTTGATTAGATTCATGAATTATCTATAAATTATATTATAATATAAAATAAATTGTAAAAATATTTAATTAATTCTTATTTCATTATTTCAATCATTATATCACAAATATTTTTATTTATGGTTTCCAAAATAAATGGAGAAACAATATAAATAGGTGAGATCATAATCAATGTAAAGGATTCCATACAGTAAAATCTATTATATGGTAAGATTAGAATACATAATATTGGGGAATAAACAAGAAAACTAATTTATATGACCAAATTTTTAAATTTACAACATCTATAATAATGGAAATTGATAATAACATATAAAAAATAATAGATCCCACAGTGATTGAATGTATAATTTAAAACATCATAACTATGACATTTATGCTTTCTTCCAAGACATCAAGAAAAAGGGTAAATACAATCTCATCACCCTATACTAGTTTCTATAATGATACCTATAATGAACCGACATGGGTATCCATCAAACCTTACACCGGACCCGAACCATTACATACCCAATGGGAATTTACAGACCCCATTGGATAGAGACAAACAGTCTTACATCGATCAAAAAAACCCAGCGAATGATTTCACCAATCCTGAACAACCACATGGTATACATATATATAGTCTGAAATAAATAGTGAAATAATAACAAATATGTATGCCATAACTATTGGTAAAAAATAAGATATAGAAAAATTTTAATAGTAGAAAAAACTCAAAAGACAAGTCCAACTATAAAGGACTACAATCAATGGCTACTAAAAATGATGGTGTGAAAAAACCCACACTATCTCACCACCAGCTACCCATCCTAGATGGAAAGAGCCTCACTTCCTTACTACTAAACCTTGCCTTTCCCTACAATAGAAGAAAAACAACGGTCTATGCACTACTGAAGAGGTGTACAGGGTGTGAGTTAACATGCTCAGTAGGATCCCACCAACGTGTTCCATAAGAAGTCTCTATATAAAAAAACCATGTATACTCAATTTAAAATAAAATATTTCCTAATAAGTATCAAACCATTTTTATAGATTACTTTGTAAACATTTTCCTTTTTCATAGTTCTAAAAAAGGAGATATATCCATTTCAATGAATATTTTCCATAAATATTTTCACAATCACAAACACACATATCATGGCTATGTTAGAAATCCAATCAGTACAAAAAAAATAATAGGTATCAGAACACTGAGGAATACTACCGGTCAAATCTGCAGACTACTCATATGAAAATAATCAAGTGCATTAAATCTGATCCTAGAACACTGTCATAAGAAGCAGAGGAATACCCCATGAGTAAAACCACCAAAATGTTAAAATCGGTCCCCTAGAATAATGGTCCTATGAAACAAAGGAATAACCTAAGACAAAACTCCGTGATAATTACAAAATAGTGTATGGAGACCCCAAGTTAATCCTTTCACCTATGTACCCAAGGACTCATGTGCACTTTTTCACAAATCATTTCAATGCTTCAAAATCAATTTCAAAACAATTTCCCAACTTCCATTTGAATTATTGAAAATTCCCATTTTATCTCAATTTATCAATAACCAAAGAAAAATCGTTTTTCAATAAAAACCATTTTCAACACACAAAAAAACCATTCCAATTTCAATATACAATACATTTTATAAATAAAAAAAATCTGTTTCATCAACGTATGATGGAGACAGAACCCCCTACCTCAAATATTGGGCCGCACACACCCGCACCAGAATCAACCAACAATTAATCTAACGATGACATTGAAGGCCCAAGAATTGAACCCAGAAAACATAGGATTCATTCAGATCTAACCACAAGAGGTTGTTAGAAGATATGAAACCCACATTCCATGAAGAAAAAGGCCCACCGCACCCTGTCCAACAAAGGAAAAGGCCTCTAGAATGTGATATGACAAAAAATATAGAATAAACCTAGAAGAAGAATCTATCTTAGATCAACGGATCCAGTACCGCAAATCTAGGGTTATATCCAGATCAACTTCAATGAAAAACTAGAATGAACACTTACTAAATAGATTCACCATGGAGACAACAAAGATCCAATGACGATCAGATCGATCTATAAGGAGACGTGCCTTTATAAATTTCATAGGAAGATCCTCTGTTTTAGAGAGAAAGAGACTGGAATGAAAATACTAAGAAAAACTATTGAATGTTTGACATAAACCTAAACATGGGATGGGTCATGATGTGTAACCCCTAGTCATGTCATGAAGGCCAAACTGGATAAGTAAACTAAAAACCTATTGATTTAAATTAAAAATCCATTATTTAAACACTACACAACATGTACCCAACACTCACAACATGTACCAGTTCAATGTGTGATCTACCCTTCCACAACATATACACAGTCCCAATTACACAACTTATAACTCATGTACATGATGTGTACTTACTATACAACCCACAAGAAAATATTAAAAACAAATTCTATGGAATTTTAACAAAAAGGAAACCTAGAAAAGGAAAAACATACATGATCAAGCTAACAAGATTTTATAAACTCCCCAAAATAAGGACATTACAGCCCTGAGAAGCCATGTTGAATATGTAATCATGGAAAGATATAATGCCCCTCCTCCCTCATCAATGATTCTCAATTCTATTTATCATGAGAATATGATCATTGTTTCTATAGAACTCTGACAAATAGAATCAATTTCCCATTATATAATTTCATCTGAGAGTCAACAATCTGAACTGGTTTCTCCAAAACAGAAGCATCCCCCTCAAAATAAATTTCTTCATATCTCAAAACCTGATCAAGATCTGGATGATACATTCAGAGGTGGGATATGTGGAAAAAATCATGTATTCTCATCCAATGAATCATAAATTCAAACTGATAAGCAACATACCTGATCCATTAAGTTATCTCAAATGGTTCAACATATCTTAGAGCCCACTTTACCTATTTTCCAAGCCGATGGTAATCCGAACATGCAAAAACATTCAAGAAAACCCAGTCACCTATGGAAAAATTCAATGGATGAAGTTGTCAACCTACATACGATTTTTGTCGACTCTTGGCTATAACAAGACATCATTTCACATCCCGAATCTTCATAGACATCTCCTAAACCAATCTGGGTCAACCCCAAGATACATTTACCAGCTCTTCCCAACAAAGTGGTGATCTGCATGAGAAACCACACAATGGCTCCATGGGAGCCATTCTAAATGATGACTCATAACTATTATAGTAAACAAACTCATCCAATCCTAGATGGGTATCCCATGATCCATAAAATTATAAGAGGCTGGAATGAAGCATATCCTCTGGGATCTGAAGTACACGGTATGTGTGACCATCTGTCTGTGGATGGTAGACCATTCTCAACTTGATCTGAGATCCCATTGCATCATGAAGACTTCTCCCAAAAAATGAGGTAATCACAAGATCCCTTTCTGAAACAACGGTAGAAGGACTCTCATGTAACCTCACATTTTCATACACACACACACACCTTAACTAGATCATAAACCTTAGTGTTGTCTTTTATCATAATTAAATTAGTAGACATAGTCAACAGATCAACAACCAACCAGATTGCATTTTTCCCTCAGGGTGTCTGTGGAAACCTAATAAAAAAATCCATGGATACGTCATCCCATTTCTATACCATCACCTGAAAAGCATGAAGCAATCCATATTGTTTTAAATGAAATTCCTTTATCTATTGGAAGGTGTAGCAATGAGACACATACTCTGTAGTGTCATGCTTCATACTCGCCCAACAGAATCTTCATTTCATGTCATAACACAAATTCATTAAGCCTAGATGAATTTCCCATGAAGAGTTATGAAAATGAAACAAAAATAAACTTCTCATAGGTGTGGGGATGAAAAATCTCTTCCCACTGTGATATATTCCATCTAAAGAAAGAGACCAACTCGAAATGGTCTCCTCCCCATAAAGGCTTTCCTGAGTCCTCCTAAACCCACCATTATGCTTTTAACATAGCATGATTTACTCCAAGAGAGATGATGATAAGCGAGAACTAGTCATAACCATACCTGAAACATTCTATTGGGCATCCAAGTGCAATTGGGTGAAAATTACCTTAATATTATAGTCCTCCCAAGATTACAAAACAACATGTGATGGTACCTTCCTACTTAGAGCATCTATGATAACCTTTCCCCTCCTCAGAGTGTAATAAATGGAGAATTAAAACATCTAAAGGTATTATATGCATCTTTAATGTATGATATTACAGTCTTTAAGAGAAAAGATATATCGCATCCTCTTATGATCATTGAAGACTATGAACTTCTCCCCAAAGAGATGGTACCACCAAAATTTAAGTGCATTCGTGAATTCTATAATCTCTAAATCAGGGGTGGTGTAGTTCTTCTTGTGTAGTTGGAAATGAAAAGTGCCATAAGCTACAATATGAAAATCCTACATCAACACGGATCTCAAACCAGCACCATATACATCTGAAAATAGAACATAAACCTAATTGGGGTCAGGAAAGATTAGAATAGAAGACTATGTAAGAATTAATTTCATTTCATTGAATGAAGACTAACACTTTTCATCCCATGAGAATTTCACTGCATTCATAGTAAGAGTGGTCAAAGGTGACTCCATATTAATGAAATCTTTAACAAATCGTCTATAGTACCCAACAAGACCGTGGATGATTTGAATTTCAAATATTTCATGAGGTTTATTTCAAGACATAACATTATTTACCTTCTCCAGATCTACTAATAAAGAATGCTCATAGATTTTGTGCCCCAAGAACATCACATCTCGAATCCAGAAAATATATTTGGAATGCTTTCCATACAGATGTGGATTTCCTAGAATATCCAAAACCAATCTAAGATGGTTCTCAAGATCATGCTCAGATTTTGGAAAACTAGAATATCATCCTTGAATACGAAAATAAATGTGTCAAGATATTGGTGAAAACTACATTACATCAAGGAAATAAAAACTAAAGGTGTGTTAGATAAACCAAATGGAATCACAAGATATTTATAATGGACATACCTACTATTAAAAGATATCTTCGGTATATGTGACTCTCAAGATCTGAGATGATGATAACCGAACCAAATATCAATCTTCAAGAACCACTTTTCCCTCTTCAACAGATCAAACAAGTCATCCACATGAGGAAAATGATATTTTTTCATAAATGTTACCCTATTAAACTTCTGACAGTCCAAACACAACCCAAGTGAACCATCCTCTTTCTTTTCATAGATATTATGGAGAAACACTAGGGAGAATGAAAACTATCCGTCACAAGCCATCCACATAATTCTTGAGTTCTTTTAACTCCATTGGTTCCATACGACAAGAAGGAATCGATATTGTCTGTGTACTTGGCACCAGGTAAATCCTAAACTCTACCTGCCTCCCTAGAGGAAGACGAAAGAAATAATTTTGGAAAAAGTTTTTAAATTATTGAAAAACAACAGGAATGTCTTCAACCGATGAAAGTTATTCACGATCAAATGCATCAATAACAAAAAAACTCTTGAGCTCTGGACAAGATCGTCCTACATGAGGAGACCTCAGGTTACACTCCCTCGAAAACACATGAGAGCTCCCATCAATAGAAATAGATGAGACATGAAGATGATAACAATCATCAATATCTTTTTGAATGCAAGACAATCAATACTGACGATGATGTCAAATATACTAGGATCAGGAATGAGAAAATCCAAAACCAACTCCATTTCATCAATCATTAAAAAACAAGGACACTGAAACCCCTACTCATTTTTTCCAAGAGGTGTCACTTACTCTGTTTTCAAGGGAATAAGTTCCATTGGATGTTTAAGCATGTCAACATTGCGTGAATATATAAACCAATGGGAGGATCCGGTATCAAAAAAATTAATTGCTATTAACGATTCAATAAGAAGCATACCTCAAACTATTTTAGGACCTACATCGACCTCCATTGGACACTAATCTACTATGTGGAAATTATTTACTCCTAAGGCATGTAGTTAGAGCACTGTAGTCTTTGAAGTATCTAACTGTAATGAAATAGCCTTTGGTGTTGACGAACCCTAACCATTAGGAGGTGTAGTCATAGCCTTATAGAAGCGTTTTAAATGACCAACACATCCACCACTATTACACATCATCATGGGAATACCAAAAGAACTTATAGTGTATCAAACCATCCCACAGGGATAGAAAGTCAGATGCACACTACTTGATAGAACAAACTGTGTAGAGGAGGTACGCTATTGAGACCCACCACCACCACTTCTATGACAGCCATGCCACTCCCTCTTCTTCCTATGTGTGCCACTGAATCTATCACAAGATAGAATAGAAGAGGTGGTAACACCGAACTTGATTTCCTTGTTCATATCTACAATCATAGCTCTATATATAGTCTCCAAATAGGTGGAAGGATTCAACATGGACACTTATGATTTGATTTCTGGTCATAAACTTGGAAATTATTTCTGCACCTTCAGCTGGTCATTCATTACCACATATGGAGAAATACAAACAAGCTCATAAAAATGGTTGGTGTATGCCAACACCAAACTCTCTACTAGAAATAATGATAGTAACACCGGATACTTTTACAACATTAGAGACTTCGGACAAAACTGCTAAAAAATTACAGTTTTTTAAACCCTTACAATCCAAGACCACATGTCTATTTTCCTAGACTATATAATACCGACATTTCTTTCCCGAACCCTTTATCTGGAACACTTCACACTTTACCCTAATATTTTTAGATATCTCCCGAAATTTGATGATTTTATTAATCATGTCTAGTTAATACTCTACCTATTGAGGTTCACTTGTTCCCTTAAAAGATTGTGTATTCTTGTGAAAAAACTCCTACAATTAATCTCTCACATTTCCAACTCCTGTTTGTATATCAACCACTATGTTCTGAACTCATGGAACATCTTGATAGACATCATGGAATGCACATACGATAGCCTTAATGGGATTCTGATAAATATGTGGATTTTCTTATGGAGAATCAACTTCACCTTCTTGATAAACCCATGGAAGATGTCTTGGTGGTATACTGTTCCACACCAAAAAAATAAAAATGATCATACTTGGAACATATTTCAATTAAAACATGAAAACCCATAAGGAAAATATGACATTTGAAAACAAAAAACAAACACTAGAGGCACCTATCCCGACAACCCATGGTATGTTGAGTCTGGTTATGACAACAGCACGCTAGAAACTCATCACAACATACCACTAAATCCTTGAAAATCATATCACAAGTCTAACAGATTTCCCCAGAAAATATTTTTAAGGAAATATGATACCAAACTATAGTGAACCAACCTAGTTTTTCCCCATAACTGACACTCAGACTGATCTGTCACATACTCAAAGGGAATTCTCGATCCCCATGGGCTTGTGAAAAGAACTCGACCATCATGAGACAAACCTGAGGGAAAGATTTCACCCAACCTGAACAACCACATAGAAAACATATATATATAGCATGAAAGAAACAACAGAAGGCTGAAAAATATATATTCCATAACTTTAGGGAAAACATCAGAAATAATACAACTTCAACAGTAAAAAACCCCCCAAAATACATGTCCAATTGAAAATGATTACAATAAAGAACCACTCCAAGAGATGGCATGGAGAAAACCCCACCATCGCACCACTAGATACCCATCCCATTTGACATAAAACTCACCGCCTCACTGCAGCATCTTTCCTTTCCCTACACTTAAAGATAAACTGTGGTCTATGCATTTCTGAAGAGGTGTGTAGGGTTTGAGCCAACATGCTTAGTAGGGTCCCACCCTGGTGTTCTATAAAAAGTCTATATATAAATAATCATGTGTGATAATTTTAAAATAAAACATGGTATAATAAGTAGTAAAGAAGTTTTTTTATAAAACATGGTGACTATCTCCCAGTTTCTCAGTTCTAAAAAAATTGGTATATCAGATTCAAATAAGATTTTCTACAATATTTCCACAAGAACAAAAATGTATATTAAGGATAAAGTAGAATGAAAATCATCACAAAAGAGAATAAAAAGTATAAAAAAACCAATGAAAACTACATTTCATGGTTGTTGAATACATATAACATAATAATTAACTGTACAAAATATGATCCTAGGACACATGCCTAGGAAGTAAAGGATTACCCCCTGAGAAAACCCCCCAAAATGTCAATATCGTTCCCCTAGAATAATTATCCTAGGAATCACAGGAATAACACATGATAAACCTCCTTGAAAATCGAAAAAAAGGATGACGGCCCCATGATAAACATTTAACATATATACCTAAGGTAAACAAGTGCTTTTTTTCAAAAAACATTTCAATTATTTGAAAACCATTTGAAAACAATTTCACAATTTCTATTTCAATGCTTGAAAATACCCATTTTACCTTCATTTATCAAAAACCAGGGAAAAAAATTTTCCTCTAAAAAACCATTTCAAAACACATAAACAACCATGCCAATTTGATATAGAAAATAGTTTATAATGAAAAACAATCAGGTTTATCAACGTAGTTTAAAGATGGAACCATCTAACTAAAAGATCTGGTTGCACCTGCCTAATACAGAATACAAAAACAATGAAATTCAAAGATGATAGTTAAGGGACTAGAATCAAACACAGAGATAATAGGATTGATTCAAATCTAAATAGAAGAGGTTGATGGACGAGAGGAAACCCACATACATTGAAGATGACTTCCAGCCGCACCAAATACAATGAAGGAAAAGTCCTCCAAAATGATATCTCACAGTAGATCTAGAGGAAGATGAGAAGAATCAACCAATAGAGATAAATTGATTTGGAACCACAATGCTAGGTTTCTATTGTGATCAAACACAATGAAGAACTAGAAAGAAAACATACCATGAGAGATGCACTGTATAAGTAATAAAGATAAAAATCTAATAAGATTGATCTGGAAGGAAATGATGCTTTGAAAATAACCTAGGAAGATCCAATATTTGAGAGTGAAGGAGTCTAGAAGTAAAAGAATAAGAAAAACTATCGAATGTGTGATTTAAACCTAGATGCAGGTCGAGTCATGAAACGTAACTCCTGGCCATCTCATGAAGGCCATGCTAGATAAGTATGCTGAAAATCCTATTGCATCGTATTAAAATTACATGATTTAAACCCTACAAAACATTTAACCAACATTCACAACATGTAATTGATCATAGTGTGATATACACTTTCATGAATAGTATACAATAACCATTACACGATGTGTACCTCTGGTACATGATGTGTACCTACTATACAGCCTGCAGAAAACCCCACAAATAGATTCTATGGACGTTGAAATAATGGAAAATAAAAAAGGGGAAACATACCCGATCAAGGTAACAAGATGTTACAATACAGACCAATTCATTAGGGAGATATATAATTCCAAAATCAACCCATCACATAATATTTAAAATTAATTTATCAAATAAAAGTATTGAATAAATAATATTAAAAATATGGTTTTGTAAGGAACCTATTTCGTTAACAAGTATGAAAATCTAATTTGAAATAATTTATATATATATTATAAATATTTATATGGTCACATTTATGGAATAAAATTCTAGGAAAAACACATTATTTATGATGATGAAATATATGACATTGCCAATATATATTGAAAAAGTAATATGAGCATTTAAATATTATAAAAACCATAAAAAGAAAGTAATTTTTTTAGAATACATATCTGTGATAAATTATATAGACATGTAAGGAAAAGATAGTTTCAATGGATAATGATATAGTGATAAAGAACCTAATCACAAGAAAAGAAAAGGGAGTGAGACAAAACCATTATGAAAAATATAATGTATGAGCTATAAATCAATAAAAGAGGAAGAAAGATGATAATACGTCCAAAATAAAGGAAACGTAATTATGGTGTACATTATATTTTTATAAATACCATAAAATTGTTGATACACTATAGAGAAACCATTTATGAAAAAATAGCATGAATTGGAATACATGCCCTTACCTTAAGCCCCAGCACTCATTATCCACTCCTCTAACATCATGAATAATAATTTTTTATTTATTAATTACAATATTGAGAACTGATTTATTTTTAATTTTATTATTATTAGTCCACTAGAGTCCTTTATTACATTGTATTATTCATCTAGTGGATAAATATTTTTATCAATCTCTGTATGGTTATTATGTTCATAGATAAAAAACTAATTTTATTTTATGGTATTTTTTATTGTTAATAGTATAATTCTACCATAAGCTCTATATTTTTATTAAGGAATATGGATAATCCATTCTATAAGTGATGGAGTTAAGTAGTGTAGTAAACAACTAAAATTTAGAAAATCTTCTTTGATAATAATTTTTAGATATTTAAAATGACATTGATTATTTACATTTAGTATCATTAATATCATCAAAAAAAAATTTCATTATTTAATAATATATATCAAATTTATTTATTTTTTATTTTATATTCTATAATTGAATCCATTTCTATGAATATCCATGATAGAAATAAATGAAAAATAAAATATCATCACTGATATAGGTAGTATAAAACCACCCTATAGACCATAAATTTTCATAAATTATCATTATACACCATTGGAATAATACATAAAACATTACAAAAATAGATTTCCCATACACTGTATTTGTCTAGTTCCTTCAGAAATATTCGAACATAAACACTGGTACATAAATTAGGTATAACATCTCCCATTAGATTCTTCTTGACTAGAACCCTTCATTAACAAATTAAAAAAATACATAAATTTATAACTTGTGGGAAGGAATCATAATAATGGGGGAGCTCTGATGCTTAGTAAGGGTAAATAATGGATATATGTAAGAATAGTCATGATCATAATGGTATGAGAACATAATCATGAAAACTAAATATCATACCTTGTATATCAATGTGTATAAACATGAATCATGGCATAAATCATGGAAGTTCTTACGACAGGAATCAAAAGAAAATAAAGGGCAGAAACCATGAAAGATTAACATTGAAATGAAACCTTTAATTTTGGTAGACACATAATAATATAATATGATTTCCATAGTATCCAAGGCATTAGTTCATAGAAAATATTAGTGGACAAAGTCATTTACCAAATCAGGTTCACACCCTGTTCGATCCCTATATTACTGAACTAATTTCACTTCCCATTCCATCCTTATAATAATTTACATAGTTTATTTCCCAATAAATCCATGTCTCTCTAATGAATAAATCTATACTAACTATATTGGAGCGAGATATAGGTCCCACCCCTCAAATAATAAAATCATACATACATGTTCCACATGATTATTGATAATCACATCATAACCAATGAAATGAAATGTGTATTATAAACATCTAATAATACCATAACCCTTGGAAATACACATGTTTAATAATCATTTTTTCATAAACATAACCTGTGAAAAATAAGCATGTCCCAGAAGAATATATACCATGAAAGAGAAATGGGTTTCATAAACATCATTCCATCGAAATATAATACATAAAATAAATAATATGAATAGAAACATTGAATAATTTATTCATAAATAATAAGTAACACCAATGTATGTAATATTTGGTTTGAAATAATTTTGAAATATCTTTAAAAAAAATTTCTTGTTAAAAATATCATTTCTTCTTTGAAAATTGATTTACAAAACAAAAAACCCTTGGAAAACAGATTTCTTTGAAAATAGATTTGAAAACTCATAAATGCATATTTTTTAAAAAATAAAAAATTTTAAAATCCTTTTTCATTAGAAATAATCTTCATGGATCATTTGAATAAAAATTTGAAAACACTTTTGAAAGCATGGTTTTAGAAATAAATCTTGTTTTTGACCGAAGAGAAAAATATTGTCCGATTTTCTTAAGAACATTTTATTTGTTATCTTAAGTACAAAAGAGTAAAAACATGGTACTAATAAATGGAAATATCTTGAATAAACATTGTAAAAGTAAACTGATTAGTTTATTGAGAGATGGATCATAATATTTATCAATGAAACATAATTAGTAACAATATCAAAACAATTATGAGAGTGTTTCAATTATCTATTTCAACATGGTCACTTGGGATCATAGTATCCATGTAAGAAAAGGAAATTACATGAAGCATAAAATACCATGAAAATAGTTGTATACATGATATAACATGTAAAATGAAATTATATACCCCTCAAAAAATAGTTTTTTGTATAAAAAACATGAGTCTCAATGAAGGAAAATTAAAACAAAACATTTTTACCAATTTGGTAGCTTTTGAATCATAAAACCCATGAATGAAATATCATAATATGGATATGAAAATAAAAATAAAATTAAGTATATTAATTAATGAATACATATGTGGTTAGTGTACACATCAAAAAAAATGTAATGGGAGGGGAATAAATTATTTATCTCACAGAAATAAAAATTGAGATGAAATCCCCTTACCTTAGGTCATAACTCTTGTCGTACCTTATAAAAATACCTATATAATAAATATAAATTTATTATAAATATTTTAAAGATCCATATTATAATATCTAATAATATTTTTTTTATTAATACATGATATTTCCCTCTTGTTAACCATCCTATGCTAAGATTTCACGTCAGATAAGATTCTCTTTATTCGTCACACATGTCTTAATTTGTTATATCTTTGGTCTTTATAGTTATATAATTAATTTATAATGTAAAAAAAGATATAAATATATTTTATATTCAGTATATGTGTATTATAAAAATATATATAATTTATAATTATGAAGTGGAACCCACTGTTCATGGAGACAATATGCTGTACGAATTCATAAGCAATGCTTATATTTTTATTATCTTAATTAAAGAAAGAAAGAAATTTAAATATATTTATATATGAATATAATATCAATATATTATAATTATAATGGTATATATATTATATCATTTCACTAAAAACATCTTTAATACATTCCATGTTGTGTGTGAACGAATCACATCGCTTTGAGAGGGTGGTAGTCCACACATCCTCAAACGAAATTTTCATATTTACACAAAATGGAAACAAGGAATTTAGGTGTTTTAAACAGAATTAAGAATAAAAATGTGATAATAAATATAATATATTACATATATAAATATATTATATATCATAATGTTCTCCATGAGAGTCAGTAAGGAAAAAATGAACAATAATCATTTAGTGGGGCGATAGTTTATTATACACATAAATAGTATGTTCGTTACCCTATAGATGGAGGTGTGTTTAAGTGTAGCTTGAAACCATAGAATAAGAAAAAATATTATAATTTTTATGATACTGGTGTTGTTATACAAGAATGAAAACATGAGGGTGTCGGGGGCGGAGAAGGAAAATAAAATAACTTAGTTTGAGAGAAGGCATTATCTCTTAATCGGGTAACACCTTTTGTTTGGGCCAAAAGGATTACTTGTAAGTCTTTATGGCCAAAGAGAGGCTTAAATAATTAATGGGGGTATTTTGGGATGTATTGGTCCTATATTTTCTAAATCTTAGTTTTTTGAGAGGTTTGATTATGTTGGATTGGTGGTGGCCTTTTATAGAAAATGGGGAGTGACACTATAGTAAATATTTGAAGAGAGAATTACACCCCCATTTTTCATGTTGCAAGTGGATCCAATAATTATAAAAAGTCAATAAAAGATATTATATGGGAGAAATATTTACATATAATGTATTTTGTACGATTTTATAGTTTTTTCAATGTTAAGGTTATTTTTTAGTTCCTTATTAAGCTTAATTTAACCTTCATCAATGCAATTAATTTTAATCACTTTCAATACTATTTTTGGTCAAATAATAATTTGACCTTATTATAAATTATAAATTATTATTATTAAAAATAATGATTCCATTTTTACAAATTTCAATCACAGAAGTGGGAGAAAATAATTTAATATTAATCCCACAGTCGGGTTGAAAATGCATGATTCAAAGTAAAAATGATCAAAAGTGTGCTTTGTTTTTATATCCAATTTCATTTTAAAATTATTTCCAATTACCAAAATTTTATTAATTTATTAAAATATAATCTAATTAAACTTTTAAATCAAATTAAAATTTAATATATCCTTATAAATAAATAATATGAAAAATAGTTTTGATTAAAAAATCTATATTTTTTAGTATTCATCCAAAAACAATGTTTCTATAAAAAATCCCAAAAATAAACCCTAAGCTAATTATTGACATTGTAAATTAAAAATTGAAGTTTATTTTATCAAATTAAATAGTTAAAGTTTTATAAATTAAATTTTATTATTTTTCAATGAAGGAAATGAAAAGTAGTGCGTTTAAGAAAGTTGTATTTTTTAACATATAAGGACTTTGTAAAAATATATCATTCATTATTAGTATGATTTATTTATTTAAAAAAATTATAAAAAATATTTGAAATATTATTTATTACTATTCATATAACTATGTTTAATTTATAAGTTATAGTTATCTCATTTAAATAAATATAATAGTAAAATTATGTTTCATAAAAACATCAATGTTGTGTGTAACATACGAGAAGTCAATGTTCCATGTAACATACACTGAGTAGGTTCAATGTTAAAATAATTTCTCACTTATTTAATTAAAATTAATTAATAAAAGTTTAATTAGTTTGAATAAAAAGGGTTATAGAAACATGGGGTGTTATATTCTACCTCCCTGATAATTAATTTTATCCCTAAAATTTGTCCCTTAGGTTAAAAAAGAAGGATACTTTTTCATCATCATGTCCTCAAGTTCCCACATCGATTCCACTAGCGGGTGATTTTTCCACAAAGAAATTACCAGGTGAGTGGAGATTTTTTATACTACATTCTCTTATAGGTCTAGAATTTCATTAAGTTGTTCATCATAAGATAAATCATACTCCAGCGGTAATACCTCCAAGTTCAGTATAAGTGATGGGTCAGGTTTGTACTTCTTCAAGTGAGTTACCTGGAAGAAAGTAGTGAGTTGAGAGAAATTTTAAGGATTTTACAAGTGATATGATACCCTCTGGATAATATCAAGATCCTCAAAGGGACTGATATATATAGGGATTAGTATCCTTTTATTTCTAAATCTCATAATCTTCTTCACGGGTGAGATTTGTAGAAACACCTTTTCACCGACTTTAAATTGAAAATCACGCAATCAGTTTTCAATATAAATTTGTTTTCTACTTTGGTATTCCTTAATATGTTGTAGAATTGTTCTAACCTTCTTAAAAATTTCTTTAACAATATCAGGTCCCAATAGCTTTTGTTCTCCAACAACATCCCAACATGTTGGAGCGGTATATTTCTTCCCATATAGGGGTTTTTAAGGTTCCATATGAATTCTTGAGTGAAAGCTATTTTTTTATGAAAACTCCTCTAGATAAAGTTTTTTATCTCAATAACCTTTGAAATCCAGAGAAAAAGATCTCAACATGTCCTCTAGGGTTTGAATTGTTATTTTCGACTAACCATCCATCTAAGGATGATAAGAAGCACTGAAACTCAATTTTGTATTAAGTTCTTGTTGTTGTTTTCACCAGAACATTATGGTAGACCTCAGATCCAAATACTATACAATATACTGTGTTAATCCATTCAACCTTACCACTTTATTATTGGATATATTTTCTAGATGGTCCAATGAGAAGTCTTCAATGATTGAAATGATTTGTACTAACTTAGTAAGGAAATTGACTACTACCCATATCACATCATAAACATTAAAGGTTTTGGGTATTCCAACAACAAAATAGAGAGTGATGTTCTCCCATTTCCATTCCGATATCAGAAATGGATGCAACATCCCGTTTGACTTTTTCCTTTAGCCATAACTTATTAGTATACCATGGGTCGAGATACAAACTGCACAATATCTCTCTTCATGTCATCCCACCATATGTATTCTTTCAAGTCCCTATACATCTTCATACTTCTAAGATGGATAGAGAATGAAGAACTATGAGCTTCTACTAAAATATCCCTTTTCAAATTTGGTATGGAAGGAACACATACATAATTTCTGAACCTCATCATTCCATCTAGATCAAGGTTAAATTCAGGAACATTTCCAACACACTTTTGTAGCTCAATATCATCCTTCTACACCCCCATAATCTTTACTTCGATTGAGGTTTCAAAATTCATTTGAGAAAGAAAATATTTTCCCCTTCCTTTAAGATTTCTAGATCCATCTTTTGAAAATATAGAAAATATTAGATCTTTTGTAATCCTTATAATAAATAATCTAGAATGATCCTTGAGAATCAAAGTACCATCCACCTAGTTTTCTTTCTTAGGTTAGTAATATATTGAGTAGTCAAAAGCCTATATCAACTCTAACAACCTTCTCTGGAACATGTTCAAAACCAATGTGAATATACATACCATACATTTATGATATTTATATATATCAAACTTTTCTCTAAAAATATAAATCATCCATATGATTAATATAAAAATTACCACTGCTAAATCCAATTCAAGATTTGTCAATTTCTCTCCGGAATCATAAAAATCCTTGAGAAATAGGAAATTATCATGTTATTATTAATAAAAACACATCCCAAATCCTTTTTGGATGAATCACTATAGATTACAAACCCTTCTCTACGAGAAATTAATGTATGCACATGTGAAATGACTAACCTTCTCTTCAGTTCCATGAAATTTCAATCACATTTATCTATCCTGATGAACCTATCACCCGTCTAAGTTAACATGGTTAGTGGATAAATTTTTTTTGAGAAATTCTACCCAAACCATTGATAATATCTAGAAAAACCAAGAAATCTGCAGATCTTAGTCACCGTGGTTGGTCCCATACAACATTCAATAGCCCCCTTCATAGATGGATCTATTAATATACAATCTTTTATGATTATGTGACCCCTAAATGAAACCTTTTACATCCAAAATTCTATCTTTGTATACTTTATATATATATTCTTTTTTCCATAGGCTCTTTAGTACAATTCTCAAGAGATCTTCATGCTCTTCCTTTAACTTGTAATAGATAATAAAATCATCTATATAGACAACCACAAACTGATCAAGTTAATCTATAAAGACTCTATTCATTAAATCCAAGAAGATATCATAGGAATTTGTAAGGCCAAAAGGCATCACTATATATTCATAGTTTTCATACCCTATATGGAAAGTGTCTGGTGTATATCCTCATTCTTGAACCTAAATGGATGGTATCTAGAGTAAAGGTCAATCAAGAAAAATTATTGTACTCTAAGAAGTTGATCAAAAAAGTAATCAATATGGGGGATAATACATTTATTCTTTATCGTGGTCTTGTTCAACTACCTAAAATTAATACATAGCTGCATTGATCATTATTTATTTTTCACAAAAATAAGAGTTTCACCCCTATTTGACACACATGAATGAATTAATCCCCTATTATGGTTTTCTTGGATTTTCTTTTTCAATCCATGAAACTCAATCAATGTTATTCTATAATGAGTCTTTGAAATTGGTTTGGAACTAGGTATAAGTTCTAATGAGAACTCGAAAATTCATTTTGGTGGAAGGCTAAGAAACTATTCTAGATAGACTGCCACAAAATATTGAAAATTGGCATATCATTTATGTCTATATTCTCCCCAACCATTTGAGATAAATAACATTTTTTAAAGGAAATGAAGACTGATAAAAAATATATAATATCCATATGATGTTCATACTTATAATTACATGGGTGGATGATCATGGTTGGGTTTGAAATATCAAATGTAACTTCCCTTCATTGATAATTGATGTGGGATTTATAAAGAAAAATGCAATCCATGCCTAAGAGGACATCAAATTCAACCAAAGGTGGAATGAAATGATTTATCTGAGGTACATATCCATAATATTCAGTAAGAGAGGAATAATAGAAATGAGATGCAATCATCACACCATTAAGGGGTTTCACGGCTAATTCCACATCTAATTAATCTGGTTGAATCTTAACACCCTTATAAAATAATTTATATTTGAATGAGTGGGTATATCAAGAATAAAATATGAAATTATCAGTTCTAGAGTGGATGGTAAGTGTACGTTTCATCACATAGTTATTTAACACCTCATCAAAAATTGTTATTGCCTGAGATTTCCCACTGTCCCTCAGTATAAGAGGTCTTTTATGTTGATTATCCCCACAAACCCTTAGGATTGGGTAGTGGTTAGCGTAATTTCCATCCTCCTTACACTTATTGCACTGATTATTTAGAGGTGAATTTTATGTTGCATTTCCCCATTCTCAACGTTATATAAATTCATCCCATCACATTGGAAATCAAGTGCCTGATGACCTTCCCTTCGACATAAAAAAATATTTATTAGACCCCTTAAGGTGACTTTCTACATGATCTTTCCGAGTATTAGAGAAAATAGGTAAGCTCAGCTTCAACTATTCATGGTTTTAAGAGTTTACCTTGAACTCCATATTCCTTTTATTATGAAATCCATGAGTTTGATACATGACTCCATCCTACATTTCCACTTTGATTGAACAATGCATAATATCATCATAGATACTTATGTATCTAATTCCTAGCACCCATATGATATCGTGCTTTATGCCACTGAATAGTCTATCAACTTTACATTTGGGTTGGATGATAATTCCTGAGGTGTGCCATGAAAGTCTTGTGAAATTATCCTTGAAGGTATGCATAGATTAATCAACAATTTTATTCAACTAAAGTATCTATTTCATTATCTTGGAATGGATAATCCTAGGAAATTACTAATTAAAAAATTAGTTCTTGAACTCATCCCAATCCATGGATTCAATCTCATCTTTCTGCCTCATATTCTTTATTAGAGTCCACCACTAATATGATTCTCAATTAAATCAATAAACAAGTAGAAATAATTTTTCATACTATATAAATGGAAGAACATAGAATATCTATCCTATAGTACTGATCAATTTTTTAGCAACATGTGGATCAGAAGATCCTCTAGAAGAAGGCGGACATTAACTCATGAAATAATCAAAAGAATGTTATTCCCTATTTTTCTCATATGGATGTATACCATTATTCATAGCTTTAGAATGTTTAATGAGAATAATAATGAGATTTTTCATTTCAGATCCCATAGCATTCAATTACTCATGAGGAAAATAATTTCATTTTCCATCGCAATCACCATTAATGTGGTTCCTTCATGTTTATTCAATTCACTAAAACCAAAAGGAATAGAGTATGTAAAAATTATTATAATGAGGAACCACAAAATCATAAAATTTCACTTATAGGATGTATATGTTATGAAAAAATCCTTAATCGATGAATCCTTATGTTTATCAAAGGTAATTCATAAAACAAATCTATTTAAATTCATTATGATGGTTCATGAAGAGTTTGTGAGTTCCCAAATAATATCCCTTGGGTGTGTTGAACTAGGTGGGTAGAAAGCCCCATTTTCATAAACTAGATTACCCCATGTCAGGCCCAAGATATATTGTTGGAGTTACTAAAACAATGTACATTTTTACCAGATCCACATCTGGGTTTAGTATCCATAAATTTATCCATTTCTAGGAAACCACTCACTCAATCCATTACCGAAGCTCCCATATGTTTTCCTATAAATATCATTATCCCTATACTTATCCGTTTACATTTCCTTAGGGTTCTCACTATGGTTTTATCATCATATATTAAAATGGTTAACTCAACCTTTTCTCGGATTCCAACTATATTGACTATTGATTTTTATAGATTAAAAATACACTACATTTGAGGAATACTAAATACATTTCAGGTACAGTAGAATTACTATTCACTGAAGGGTCCTTTCAGCCAATAAATGGGATTCGAGGCCTTTTATTAGGGCTTTCATTCCCTATCCATATTGGCTATGTAGTAGGTCCCCCTGAACCCAATCAAAAAAATATAACTTTGCATTAATAAATAAAATGAGCTTTATCCCCAACCATTTAAAAAATTATCTATCTTTATCAATATGATTTATTTTTATAAATAATATTATAAACTGTGTTATTATTATCCAGCTAACTGTTTTTAGAATATTGGTAATAATTATCCCATTTTAATAATTATGATAATAAAATGATGTTTCGTAGAAACATTAGTGTCGCATGTAACATACACCAGGTTGATATTCTGTGTAATATACTCAGAGTTGGTTCTATGTGAAAGGACTATATGACATATTTCATTGCAAGACATAAAGAAATATTTACTTTATTCAAAAAAGGTGCATAGAAACAGTGGGTGTTACAACCATGATTAGTAATGTATGTTTTATTATGATATTTAAATAGAATGAAATTATAAAAAACATTTTTGTATTATAAAATCATTTTTGTACAATTAAAGAGTATTATAAAGATACATTTTTATTTTTAATTATATTATAGAATAGATATGTGGATAATGGAAATAAGAACACATGGGTTTTGAAATTTATATTTGGACAATATAACTACTAAAGAAAAAGGGTTGGATAAGGGGGTTGATAAATATCTAAAAAAATGGAAAAAGGGAAGCTATTAACATTGAAATACAATCATTTAATAAAATAATAAATGAATTAATAGAGTTCAAGATAATAGAATCAAAAATAAAAAATGGTAAGGAGGATATTGAACCTTTAACTTTATCATTGGGTTTCTTTATATGGGTTGTGTTTAAAGAATCCATAGAAGTGAATTTTGGTAACACTGGAGGCTGAAGGATGTCTCTAGGAGAGTCAAAAGTGAGATTTGGGCCCATGTATTATGTTATGTATGTGAGGAGAATGACTCAAATACATTTATTTTATATATATTGGGAATGAATATCCTTAATTAAAATATTGATAATTTTATTATTTATTGTCATAGATATAAATATTTTTGATTATTAATAAATTTTGTACTGTTTTATCAAAAAAAATTAGGGGCTTTGAAAATTAAAAATATAACAACCCAGGTACTGATTAATTAATCTTTTTTTTCCATATTTTTTGTTAATCATAAATTAATTATTTAAATTAATGATAAATATTATAATTAATTCTTAAAATAAATAAGTAAATATTTTTATTAAACTAATTCCTTATATGGTAATGTTAAAAATATTAATTTTCAAATTATTGTGTAAGATCCTATCCTTTTTTAGATACCTCCCTCTCTATGTTTTTCATTTAATCTTTGGTGGTTGATACTTCTTGTGATATGGAGATCCTTTTTTAGACAAATGAATTATAATTCATAGATGTATTTTTTTGGAATATTCATAGGCTTGGGTATCAAGGATTTTATAGAAATATGGAGAGAATCCATAGTAAAGAGCCGTTTAGGGTTTATGTTTGATTTAATGGAGTTCGGGTATAAATGGGTCATGTGTTACCAATGGTTTTAGTATATTTAGAATTCTAAAATGGGTTTAGGTTTTTATAAGTAAACAAGGATATATACTATCTAATGTCATTTACATACAATGTAAATGGGTTATATGATGTGTAAAATTCAATAGAATCATGTCGTGAACGGATTCTGGACATGAAGAGGTTACATGTTGTAAAACAGTTACATGACATTAAATGTTTGGGTAATTAAAAATTTAGGTGAGATGATAGGTTCTTCAACATATCCCACTAAATAGAAGTATATGAGATATAAAGGAGTAACATGCTATGTAATTTCATGAGTATAATTTTAATGGTTTCCAAGCGACTGATTTTTCATTAACCCCATGTGAAGCCCTCTCATATCAACAGTAGGGAAGCTTCCTCGGGGTTTTGGGGAACATATCTGGACTCCAAATACACTGATCAGGCCTCTAATACCCAGTAACTTGTTTTTATTCAATTTTAAAATCTCTCTCATTGTTCTCCACCCCTTGAGGTGAAATATTCTTGACCATGGTCATGAATGATTTTTATCATGATCAATTTTGATTGAGGATCCCTCTTGTGATCATCTATGACTTCATTATCATCGGATAATCCTAATGGAAGTGTTGGTTGATCATTTGTTAAATGTATTGAATTAAACCCTAACCATATTGTTTGATAATTTTCAAGTATTTTGAATATTTCAATTTTTACCAATATATCATGAACATAATTAATTAGATGCCGATTTAGACTATATGTTGGAGTCCTTTTGGATCTAGTTTGTTATTGACATGGATTTTGGATACCATTTAGGTTCTATAAACTTAGGTTATAAAGGAATTGATGAATGTGTTAATGTGTGTTTAGCATGATGTGTGATTTGGGAAATTGCATGATTTAGATTCACCTTGGTCTTTCTTGATTATTGAAATGACTGACCCGTTGTTGGGTTGAGACCAAAGTATTAAATTAATCCTGAAATTTATAGATAAATGTTAATATGAATAATTAACCATCAATGATGAGATATTGTGATATGATTGTTGTTATGACATGTTTTTTGATAAATGTTGTAATGCTTATCTGGCGTGTTGGCCCAGTTGGCACGATGAAATGATTATATAGTGGGTTATGACAAGTGATATATGCATAAATTATTATATACCTGGCTTGACCCTATTAATTGATGAGATTCATATATACTAGGTCTTGCACGGATAAATTATGAAATTATTATATACCAGGATTATCCCTAATAAATTCTAAAATGGTTATATATCAGGGGAATCCCTTAATTATTTCTAAAAGGCATATATAGTCTGTGTTGACCAAGATTTGTTTGATATATTCATTTTTGATGTTGTTTTTTTACCATATCTATATGGATGTGACACAGGAATAGGGAAATTCCTTCATGAAGATGGGACATGTTATGTTTCACCATGGTTATTTGGTTTTGGTTGGCATGGTAATGAGGCAGGTCCAGAGATATTCTGGCATGGTGTCAAAGCTTGTCTACGTGGTATTAATTCAATTTCTCATTTAATTAATACGCTTGTTTATTGAAATATTGCATACCCTTATTTTTTGTCTAGTTATGTTTATAAGTTGTTGTATCTACCTAATAAGTTTTACTGAAACCCTATTCAGGATTCCAATTGGTACCTGATCACATTACATGGATGTAGTTTTGGGAAAGGGAAAATGAAATTACTATTGATTGTCTTTGTCGGATGGGATAGAGTTGGTATATGGGAATTACAAGTGGTTCGGGACACAGAACATTTCAATATTTATTTCAATATACTAGTATTATATTTTTATTTTTTCTAGGATGAAATATAGTTATATTCCTGCACATCATTACATTATTAATTTTTTATTTATTGGATAATTCAGTTGGACTTTATTGTTGGTATTCCACAATATATGATTGTTTCCAATATTTCAACTCTATTATACTTATAATTGGAATATAATTGTTACACAAATTTTTAACTCTATATCCAACGTGTATTTCTTCCCCACTATACATATCAAACCCTGCTACTTGTTGGTATCCTCTAGTGTATGTGGAGGCATGCATGAGGTCTTGTAACAAAACCATTTTAGCCACGTGAGAGATTATTGGGTGGAAGATGTTAGAAAGTGGGATCATAAGAAGTTTATTTTCTATTTTTTTATGATTTGGGAAAGTTATAAAGGAGATTAGGACGTGTTAGGAAATTTTAAAGAGCTTTTATATTGAAGTAACTAACCTATATATGGGGGGAAATCAGATTTCCTGGGGATGAAATTGTTGTTTATGTTGTTCAGTTACTAAAATTGATGTTATTTTACCTTGGGTGTTTCACATGTTGTGTGATATTATTTTTTATTGAAAATTATAGTAATTTTACATTATGGAACAAGGTGAGTATTAATGCATTATAATAGGAACATAGGGATATATATTGACATGTATTGTTTGTGATAGGGATATTTTTTTGAAAGTACTATATAATTTCTCGTTGAAATGTGACATGATATTCTTGTTATATCTATGAAATGAACTAAATGAATTGATATACCCTAGGAAAACACTAGAAATAAATTTTAATAGAGACCATGACTCATTGGTTATTTATTATTGTCACATGTTGTGGTTGACCCTATTTTTATAGCTAGTATTCTATAGAGTGTGTTTGTATTATAGAGAAAATTCATAATCACAATATTTGAGTTGAGAATTGGGTGAGTGGAAATATTAATTCCACTAATGTAGATGAACCATAGCTTTCTGTAATTCATGTGGTTTAGAAGGATGTTCATTTTCACGACAACTTCTTGAGGGTTATGCAATTCATGGAAGGAGACGTTGTTCACACTATTCCTTGGATGTATGAGCTATTGATATAGTTCTAATAGTAGCATCCTCCTATGTTCAATAGGGAGGGAGGACCCCTAGAAGTTAGTTTAGTATTTATTTAATCTAGATGATCTATAGGCATCATGAGACACCTATTGGTAGGATGGTGAAGTCTACTTCATTTTTTGCTTCAGGGACCATCTTAGCACTGGGGGGATTTTGACAAAAAGATTTCAAGTAGTATGAGATATTTTAGAAGTATATTGAGATACTTTTCTTAATACATTTCTATCATAAGACATTGAGGGATGATAAGTCTCATGATTTCATGCACCTAGCATAGGAGGGAATGTTAGTTCTAAACCACACTAAGTATTTCACTATTGTGAAACAATTTGTACAACCTATGGAATTTGATGAGATATCTACAGTTATATTTTTTTGGGAAGATCTTCACTATGAGATCATGGGATAGGTGAACATGATCCATCTTATAAGTTTTGAAGATACGAGAAATCAAGAACTCATCAAAAAAGGTAATCTGAGAGAGTTCCCAAGTAGTGGAAATGTTGTTTTAAAAGGGAAAATTTGTGCTCTTCTTTTAGTGGAAAGAAGTGTCTCTAAGATATTTTTTGCAAGGAAGCAATGTTTTGAGATGTCAGGGCAGCAGCCATCTATCTTAGGATTGTATTCAATTTTAGTGCAATCAATTGGGCAATATGTTCTACAATTGGACTCCATTTCTGTACCACACAATATAGTTTCATGTTATCGGTAGGATGGGCCAACTTCAATGGTTTTTTTGGGAAATGCAGTAGCAATGCAGCTGAATGGGAATAAGATAGTTATCAGAGTCTTGAAGGGACACATATACTCCTTAGAAGACATGTTTCTAAAGTTCCATCAGACATTCTAGTCAAGGTAGGGGACATGATACCCTAGTAGAGGGATACCAGTACTAGGAAGAGTGTATAAACTAGGTTATTTAGGCTATAGCCTAGGGAAGAGGGGTTGTTTAGTTTCACATTATGAATAATACTCTATTTAGTGTGGATGTAATTTCATCTACTATCGAATATATGATTCTTATATGATCTACACTTGATTGTATTTAATTTGATATAAGAGAATCACATTCCTTTATTATCCTCTATTTTTTAAATGGTTTGGGCCTGAATATGAAAATCATGATTGGTGTCTCGACCATTGACACATCATTTGGAGTGCAATAAGAGAATATCAAATGTGACATACCATGTTCATTATAGATAGGTGGTTACCATTTTCTAGGGAACTCATCATGTTGAAAATGATAGGATTCGATTTTATTCATTGTATGGATTAGTAATTTATATTCTAATATTATATAAAATGTTACTATAGGAGGTGTACCTTTTATCTCCAGAAGTTAGTAGTTATTCTCCCTAGGGTGATTGGGATCATCAAGATGGTCATGTAGGACCAATTCAGTTCAGATTAGATTATGTCATGGATAAAATTTTCTTGTCTTTCTCTAGATGGTGGTGGAATATAGTCGGATCATTTTCTTCAGTGTTAGACCTTTTTCTCATTGTATTCCCTAACAAGTTCTAGTACATATATCCCGAGCGAGATATTGAGGTTACCATCAAGTTGGTGCTAGAAGTAGACACAATTTTTATCTATCTTTATAGAATGAAAACATCTGATCTTTGGGAGTATAAGGTTTAGATGTAAGGTCTAGAATCAAAATTATTCATACAATCGAGTAAATATCCTTGGGGTTCTCAGGTTATTTTTTACATTATGTTTGATGGTACTGTGATCATCTGTCTGGATTGTCATAGATTGAACCATATGATGGACAAGAATAGGAATAAAATTCCACAAATTTATGATATTTTAAATAAATTGAGAGGTGATAATATTATCTCTAATATTGATTTGATATCAGGATACCACCAGTTAAGGTGGAGACTATTGTACATAACCTAAACTTGTTTAAAGAGTAGGCATGGATTTAATGAGTTTTTAGTGATTCCATTTGGTTTGACCAATGAAATGGTAGTATTCATAGCCTTGATGAATTATATTTTCACCATTTTTGGACTAGTTTTGGAGGATTGTTTTGATAATATCACAGTACACTTCTCATAAAAAATACCTGATACCTAGATACCCTAATAACTGAGCCATTCCTGACATATCCTGAAGGGAATTGTCGATCCCCATGGGTTAGTGAGTAGAACCTAGAATCATGCAAGATAAAATATAGAATGGGTATCCCACATAAACAGTAGTAGAAATATTTAAAAGTTTGTATGATCAAAAGAGAACTCCACATGGAGAACTAAACAAGAGTCAAATTGGTAAAAACCACAATGTTTGTAAAAATAGAACCTACAACCCTTGTACCATTGAGAAAATATATACAATACCACATATTAATAACAAGAACCACCTCCATGAGGTATATTACCCTTGTTTGAAAATGGAGGAAGACAGTATACAAACAATTGAAGGTGCATGCGTTGTGTGAGATAAATTCCCAGTATGGTCTC
Organism: Viscum album; assembly: GCA_963277665.1. Lineage (NCBI taxonomy): Eukaryota > Viridiplantae > Streptophyta > Magnoliopsida > Santalales > Viscaceae > Viscum > Viscum album. Next base: position 1,417,122,517 of record OY728133.1, read on the forward strand.
ACCACGGATTCCATAAAAAGATTCCACAATTAATTAACAAAATATGCTCTAAATTTTAAATCAATAGTCATTGATGTGTCTAAAGAATATTTAATATAAATTATTCTTTACTTTTCAATTAATTTAATTCTTTTGAACAATTTTTAAATAATTTTTTATATATTAGTTTATATAAATTAAAATTTTAAGTGTAAAACCCTTTAAAAATAATGGAATATATATCAAAATAATCACACAATGAGAAACATACTCATCTGTCAAGTGGTACAATATTTCTAGGATTTTATGACCCTCAAACAATTTAATAAGTGATCATAATAATACATGTACACATTTCTATGAGACATTATTCCAAGAGGGCCCATCACCACCCCATTGGGGATGGGAATTGCTTCATTTGGTTTGTTAGAGTTGTAAAGAGTTAATAGAGTGTTTTTTCAATTAAATCTCTAAAAACATAGTCTTTCATGTACTCTAACAACAATCAATAATGGAAAATTCATTTCAAAACCATAAAAACTACAATAAAATAATCTTTCAACTATAATATGCCATTTCAACTAAAAATGTTATTTTAATCAATTAATTCCCACTATAGGATAAATCTAATGGATTATTATCAATAAAATTTAATCAATTTTGATCAAATAAAAAATTTAAATAATTTTTAGAAAATAAATTTACAATATAAATTCTATAATTTTATTGAAAAATTCTCCATTACATTTGATAAATAGAGCCCAAATCATTGGAATTTTAGGTTTTCTCAAATTTCATTACAATTAATAACCAAATATAAATTTAAACCAAAATAGGTTTTCAAAATAAAATTGATTGGAATTTAATTTAAATTATGAAATTTTGGTTTAATTCTATTTTCCAATCTTAAATGGAACCACCTATCTCGGGATCGTGAGATCACGAATCAAAATGCCCACACTAGGAAACTCCATGTAAGAAGATTGAAAAAAACGATATGAGAATAAATACTTGATTTTTGATCTAAAAAATAGAGATTAGTTTCTCCAACATCATGGAGATCTAACAAACACTAGGTAGGAGAGAAGAATAGAGAAGTAGAGTAGGAGTACAGAATTAATTCTTAATGGGGATGGATTTAACGATGATGAAAAATATTTAATCCACCATGGAGATGATTTGGAGGATCCAATATTGTGTTTGGAATCCATCCTATCCTATAATATAATAATATGGTGATTTAAGACAGTTCGGTGGACTAAAATTGTGTTTGATGAATTTTTTAACAACTTTATGAATGATTAAATACTAAGCACAAGATTTTATAGGAAGGACCAGATGATTTTTCAAACCATGCACCTTTTGAATGCACCCAAGTTGGTGGGGTTGCATGGTTTCTACGTGGTGGGAAAATATTCTTTCAAAAAATGTTCAAACTTTGAAAACCCTAACTTTCTGGTTTTGCATGGTTTTGAGTAGTACAGATCATAAT